>OZ024815.1:61334694-61986320 GCA_964017055.1 Chloromyia formosa | reverse complement strand
ATTATGGCGTATCCTCGTCTTTTTCAACTTTTAGTTTTCTTTTTTTTTTCTTTTGTTGGATGAAAATTGAAATGTGCCGTGACAAAAATTATTATTTTTGGCTAGAGAGCATCTAGAACGGCCCCATCGGCCGCTAGAACAAGCAGATAGAAAAAAAATATGCGCCACCTACCATTCTTACGGTGCTAGCAATGAATTCAGCCATTTGACATCATAGCGAAGCGAAATTATTGCTTTTGTATTGCGAGCACCACAAAGAGCCAAAACAACAGTGTCATCGTTCCGCAGCGAACCATGATCTGCTCAAATCCGGTATTACTGATTCGGATCCTGATTCGGTCGGTCACCATCGTCCAATCAAAATCAATCCAATCACAAAAACTTTTACAAATTTTCGCTTTTAATCCACAAAGCTCTGCTATTGTATATTGTATATGTTATTCGAATTCTGATTCCACAGATTGATCTGGAAAATATTCTGATCCAAAAAAAATACATTTAAAGACACTGGATCAGAAACTGAAGGAAAAGCGTCCCTAAGAAAAGTCAGCAAAATCAAAATCATGAATGATTCCGGCCCGATTCAAACCAGGAGTTTCTACGAACCCGACCACTTACTTACAACAGCTTGGCGTCTTGGCTAAAAGAGACGTCGACGCAAAGAAAGCAAAACCATTAGACGCAATAAAAAAATCGGAATTCCTTTAATTGTCGACTGAAAAGATTGCTGGCCAGATTGCTTTCGCTAAGACACTAAGACGTTAAGCTACTGGCTAGGATAGGTACGAATGAGAAATGTAATCTTCGGACTAGAACAGACTGTCTACAGATTTCACTTCAACGGTCTAAAGTTGAAACATCTTCATTCCGACGATACGCTGTTTTTTGCGATGTTTTGCATACCTCTTGCAGCGACGGCAATGTCGGTTATAATTCAACTATTGTTGATGGTAAGACAAGAAGCTTACTATCCAATTGCCAATTCTGCGTGCAAGATTATGGTACGTGGTTCAATAAAGGGGCCTGGCGGTCCGAGAATGAGTTTTACGATTATAACAGAGTCATTTTTTAAATATATTATTCGTCACTGGATCGCCTGCAGATTTAAAAGAAGCCTTTGACAATAATAAGACCATGAACGTTTTTAAAGTGACCCTGTGAAGTCAGCATTAGGTCGATGTATCAGCAGCCATCTATAGTTAAATTTAGGTGGTCGAGAAACTTGTGAGTTGTGAGACATATATGTACATGCTCGTACGGTAGTTGTCGGGTCACACGATGAACTTCAATTAAAGCAATGACTAATATCGAAAGTAGAACGTTTCAGCAGTATCTAATTTAAACTTAGTCTATAATGTAATTGTAATTATCGAATCGATTCAGGAGATACCCATTTACCAGGACTCAAGGACTAAAAATACCACAACAGTGTCATCACAGTCATGTGATATCCATATTGCCTAGATATCACTTCATTGCCAAGAATGCCCTTTTTCCACGCCAAAGGACTCGAAATGCCTTCAACAGTATTCTAGTGCATTCCCCTCAACATCCCCAGTCATACGAAACGCATCTTGCCTATATATCACCTCATTACCAAGAATGTCCTTTTTTCCACACCAAAGGACTCAGAATACAATCAACAGTAGGCTTGTGTACTCGCCTGATGACCACCATTCATATGATACCCATCTTGCCCTAGTCATCGCTTCATTGCCCAGAATGCCCTTTTTCGCTAAGAATGTCATTTTCTCCACACCAAAGGATTCATGCCTTTATGCCTTTAACAATAGTGTAGTGCATTCATCTCAACACCCTCATGTACCACGGAAATATGAAATTATTAACCCATTCGATGGCCTGAATAAAGCTAGATCATATACAATGTCCTTGCTTTTATGTGAGTACCCTCATTTCAATTTTGGTAATTTTGACCCTAAGCTTAGGGGATACCTTTTAATGCAATAGCATAGCTTTAGTGTGAGGAAAATTAAGGTAACAGGGGAGAGATGGGTTGAGCTGGATGAGTCGAAATTAAAAGACGGTGAACATTTTGTTTAAATTTCTGCAGGTTGTAGCTGCAAGGGAAACAACAGATGATGATAAAGCGTTCCACATTCGAGTTGTTCTGCATACGAAAGAGTTATACAATTTTGCGGTTCGACTGATAACTACACTTGCGAGCAAAAATACTGAATCAAACCGAAAGCACGTGTATTTGTATGTATATTTTTAAAAGTACTTTAAGTATCCGTACAAATCGTATGTCATTTGAAAGTGTGAGATCTTAGCTTTACAATGATACCATTTTTATCACCATTTAATGAGTGTTTTATGAATGAACGCTACCTGGAGCTAAAATGTCGGAAAATTGAACATTTATGAATGGGTTATTACAAGGCAAACTAACCGTATAAATGCATCTGCAAACGGTTTTCAATGGTCAGTTGAATCTGAAAGGTTGATTGAATAAGTTTAACGAAATAAAAGTCACAATTTTGTCATTCATGAGTATAACGCCTCAGCAAGCGGCTCAAGTTGTCGCCATATTATCAGAAGGGCTTACTCAGAGAACAGTCGCTCGTCAGCTCGGAATGAGTCAGTCTACTGTGTCAAGAGTGTATAACAGGTTTCAAGAGGAAGGTAGCTACAATCAGAGACCCCGACCCGGCCGCTCTAGGTTCACTTCCGAAAGAGACGATCGTTTTATTGTGACAAGTATGATACGAAATCGGCACCTCACGGGAGTTGACGTGCAGCATAATCTGAGGGACGTTCGCGGAGTAGCTGTAAGCGAGTGCACAGTGAGGAGACGACTAAAGGAAGCGAATTTTACTCCAAGCAGGCCCACCACAGGCCCAAAATTGACCCCACATCACCAACAAGCGCGACTCACGTTTGCCAGGAATCACTTAAATTGGACCCTCGACCAATGGCGGTCCGTATTGTTCACCGACGAGACCAGAGTGTGTCTACATGGCAGTGACAGAAAAGGTCGGGTATGCAGGCGTCCAGGTGAGCAATTCGCGCAATGCTGTATCACAGAAACGGTAGCATACGGGGGCGGTTCGTGTATGGTGTGGGCCGGTATCTCTGTGGATTCAAAAACGGAAATTATATTCGTGCCCTCTGGAGGCCGAGGAGGAGGACTGACAGCCAAACGGTATATTACCGGTATTCTACATGGCCATGTTGTTCGCTACGCAGCATCTATTGGCGACAATTTTACTTTAATGCACGACAATGCACGATGTCACACATCGCGTCAAGCACAGCAGTTCCTGAACGAAGCTAATATTGCGACAATTGACTGGCCTGCACGCAGTCCAGACTTAAATCCCATTGAGCACTTGTGGGACGAGATCAAAAGAAGAGTCCGACACAGAGATCCCGCGCCTTCGACTATCGACGAATTGAACGAGGTCTTAATAGGGGAATGGAGCGAAATTCCTTAAGATACCATTAAAAAATTAATAATGTCAATTAAAAGTCGATTACAAGCTTTGATTAGAGCAAGAGGTGGTAATACCAGATATTAATAAATAAATAATTTTGTTATTTTTTCAAAATTGTTGGTTTTATTTAAGAAAAACCTGACCACACTCCATTTTCTAACATCCCCATTTTTCCTACTTTTTGATTTCAAGCCCCACTCTTTTAAAATCTATCTTCAAATATTATTAAAAATGATATTAATGTAAAGCTAAGATTTCAAGTTTTCTAATGATATACGATTTGTAGGGATACATAATGTACTTTTCAAAATATGCATACAAATACACGTGCTTTCGGTTTGATTCAGTATTTTTGCTCGCAAGTGTAGTTTCGATGGTAGGATGGTGGGCATGACTTGACTGCCTGGTGTTGCGTACAGGAAATGCAATATCGCCAAATAAACTGCTTATTTCAGCAAAGCAGTGACGGTTCAGGTATCGATAAAAAAGTGATAGACAACCAACTGTGCTGAAGTGATTCTATCCGGGAGGATATATCGTCATCACCAATAAGTCTGAAAGCTTTTCGTTGAACTCTGCCCAATGCCGACAGTACATTGTAACCCGCACCGGCCCATAAATGGCAATTATATTCGAGTCTCGGTCTTATGTGACTCTTATATATTAGCGCTAAATGAGACGGCGTGAAATATGTTTTACATCTACTTAGGAAGCCCAGACATTTCATTGCGTTTTTCGCAATGGAAAAAATGTGGTTACTCCAGTTAATTTTTTTCGAGATGGTAATACCTAATATATTAAGCTCTGGTGAGTCAGAAATACTCACACCATCGACGAGGATGTACTGCGAGGTGTGTGGAGCAGATACTTTACTGGTAATAAGACAACTTTGGGTTTTGGAAGCACTGAACACTACGCGGTTTGCTTCGCCCCCATTTAATGAATCATACATACTCCTACGAGATTCGGTCACGGTACTAAAAGAGTACGTGCAGTCGAGAGTGCAGTCATGAGCAAAACTGTGTGTTGGGTTGGAAGTTATACACAAAAAGTCATTGATAAACAGGAGAAAGACCGTTGGAGACAGGACAGTGCCTTGCGGAACTCCGGCATTAATTGTATACTGATTCGCTTTGACTCCGTTAAGGACGACTGGGATCGATCAGTCATGCAAGAAACTTTTAATCCATTTGATGAGCTTCGAGTCAAAACCAAAAGCATGAAGTTTAGCTAGAAGTGTTGAATACCAAACTCCGTCAAAAGCTTTGGAGATATCTAGAGCAATGACTTTGGCCTCAGCGTATTGATGGATACAGCGATTTCAACGCCCGGTGAGAAATATCAATAAGTCCCCGGTAAAGCGAGCAGATCGAAATCCGTACTGTCGATCGCTTATAAGATGGTGTGAATCTAGATATTTCATTAATTGAGAATTAACAAGTGTTTCAAAAACTTTTGATAAGATCGATGTGAGCGCAATTGGCCGGCAGTTCGAGGGATCACTGGCATCACCCTTTTTGGGTATTGGTTTTATATTAGCAATTTTCCATTCAGATGGGAACATACCTGTGAAGTAGGATAAGTGGAATAACTTACGAAAAGGTTTTGCTAACGAGGATGCGCAATGTTTGAGAACTACCTATATAGGTGATATACCATCAGGTCCCGCGGATTTGGAGATGTCGAGTCTTGAAAGAATTTAAAATACCTGTCTTGCACGAAAATGCAGGGGCTTTTGCCTTGAGTTACACAATGGGATGGATGGTCGTTTTTGAGCTGTTGATGGGAGGCACGAGTTTGCGGCAAACATCTCCGCAAAGACATTGGCCTTATCCTGGGACTCACTGTACACTTGGTCATCATACAAAAGAAATGGAACGGATGAAGACCTTAAGTTAACCTTCACTGCTTTTACGAGCGACCAAAAGCCCTTGTCACCCTTCCTTTGAATAAACACTTTTTGCCTGGTGCTTTTGTCAAAATTGTATTTGACCATGTTGATAGTAGATTTACAGGCATTACGCGCGGATTTATAAATATTTTTGAGTTCAGTAGAGCCACATAGTTGGTAGTCACGAAAACCCGCTTCCTTATTCCTAATAAAATAGCTTTTTCGCAATGGCTATTAAACGAGGGGGTAGTGGTCGGTTTGGGGTTTTTGAAAATATGAGGTATAAATGAACACATTCCGAACTACTCGTATATAATATTCACAATGCTTTCGTTTACAAAATTGATGTTTTTGTTGAGAAGCAGTCGAACCAGTCATGTCCACTAAAGCATTTATTTAAGGAGGTCCAATCGGCTTTGTCATAATGGCAGAAAAATCTTTTTGCTGATGGTATGTTTTTACTTGATATAAAGTTTACTAACTGGTCAAGAGCTAAAAGTGTTTTAATTGCTTACTACCAATGATGTTCAGATTATGTTAATGCTATTTGCGTACCCAACTATTCAAGTAACTGCTCCAAGAGGATATTTGTTATGTTCACGGGCAGCTTTCTGTCATATATTCAAGTACAGTGGAATAATCTTCCATGTAGAAACTCAAACTTTCAGTAATCCTCGCTCAGTTTTGCTTTACAGAGTCGAAACATATTCTAAATGACACACCAGTCATTCAAACATTGAATTTGTATGAAATTCATTTCATTATTATCTCGCTTAGCGCGCTTACTGCAAATCGCTAAGAATAAAATGAAGTGTATCACTACCAACTCAATACAACAAGATTGAGTTGCTCGTAGCGATGCACTTCACCAAAGCCTGTCGCACTTTAGGCGATTGGTTTCGTCCACCGATAGTGATAAACCTCATTCTATTCTTAGCAACTTGCAGTAAAAGCGCTATGCGTGACAATAATGAGATGAATTTTATTCAATGTAATTCGCACCCGTGTCGTGAAATTCGCACTACATATAAAGTGAAAATTTTACCAACTGATGAATTCTGGGGAAAGTCAGAATATTCAGAATACAGCACAATAGTTAGGCTGGTCAAGCTACCTCCCTGATAGACTAAAGGTAACTCCTGATGAGTATGGTCTTCGGTAGACGAAACCAGTCGGCTGAAGTGCATTGTCAACTCAAACTTGTTGCATTAAGTTGGTAGTGATACACCTCATTGAATTTGTGTATTTGAGTCTTTGCACGTTTCTAATTTTTTTAATTGAAATAATTACTCAATATTCTGTTGGCTGCTGTTTGGTTTTTTATTAAACTATTTACTTGTAGTAGTCCGGATGGCGCAACGGTTAGCACGTTCGCCTTCAACGCACTGGGCCCCGGTTCGATTCCGGGGATTAATGTGTCGGACTATGAGCCCACTCAGCTGTTAAATGAGTACCCATTATGGGGCAAATAACTCGGTTGAGCGTGTTGCTGATCACATACCTCTGCACAAAAAACCGTCACGATCTAGAAAATGAGATGATGCTAACTCATCTCGAGGCCGTGGTTCAAATTGGACTGTTGCACCAGTTATTTATTTATTATTTACTTGTAGCAACACCAGTAAGGAATAATATTCATCTTCTTAAATAATATTTTCGACAAACAGATTTTGAAGCACTGCTTTCGAATTATCCATCCGTTCAAAAATTAAGAACTTAGCACTACCTATGCTTAGTATGCATATCTGCACAATGTGGCTTTTGATTTCAATTCCACCTGATATAGCGAGTCCGAAATGGTACGTGTTGAAATTTTTGATCAGCTGAATTGTAAAAAGATTGGTTTGTTACGCTCCTCTTCATCTTTTCGAAGACTACTTCCATTTCATGTCAGTGGACAATTACATGACGGACGCGAGTACGCGTTACTATCACAAAGTTTAATCATCAACTCCACTTTTGTTTGCATTTCGAGTTCGTGTCCATGATTGGCTACGATCGAGCTTCTATTAAACCATTGCTTCTACACTTCATTGTTTTGTGTTTTTGATTGTCTTCGTTGGTACGTCAATTAACATGCTGAGAGTCCACCGCATTTTGAGTTAAGCCTTATTCTTTTCCGTTGTTATAAGTTCTAGAAGACAATTTTGCATTAGCAATTATATAATGTTGGTATTATGTGGAAGTCTTAATTTTGGACAATTTGTACTTCGTTTTTATTGCACCATACATTTTAAGTATCAATTGACTTTGATTGGATTTTAAATGATTCCATTGTTTAGTAGAGAGAGAGGAAGAAGAGCAATAATTACAGATTTCGTATATATTGAATTATAAATCAATCTTATTACATGTTTCGGGGTTCAGACCTGTTGACGCCAGTCGTTTTTCGAGACTAGACTGATTTATATATCGTACCATGAAACAATTTCAATCCCTTCAAATGAACTTAGACTCAATTTAAAAGTATACAGTTGAACAAGCACCTCGGTAGCCGTGAGATAAAAAACTATCTGTGGGTACTATTAGAACTCCGACAGCGTTCCATGCTTGTCTATAAAATATGGCTATACGGATAGGAGGAGTATGCTAGGAACTACAACATCCGAAAATTATGCTAGAGATGTTGACGCGGCCCTGGATGGATTAGGGCAATTAGCAACACTCCAAGAAACGAAATGGATAATTTAAAGCGTCGGAGACCATCAATCGTATACAATCTAATTAAGTGAAAACCCCTCAAGGAACAAAAAAATCCAGAGTACCATTTGCGATAGTCAAAATTCCTCAAATATCACGCCATCGACTGGAAATGAATAAGTAAACGATTACGTGCTGTCCGCAAAAACAAACGAAGCTTCTTAATTGATATTAACGTACATGTTAATGGCCTTGTCCCCACTATGGGCATGGGCGCGTCAACCTCACTAGCATTTCTATGCCTTGTTTAGGTTTCGATAACATATCTACTTTTCGGAAGTGCAGTTGCTAGCATGTACCTCCTATCCGTGCCGTCTTTATACTGAAAAGCTCGGAAAAACTGTCAGAGTTCTATTAGTACCCACAGGCAGTTTTTGATCGCGCCGATATCTGAACTTCCAGCTCTAGATTAGTTTCGTAGAGCGGTGACAGAACGACCACGGCCACCGAGCGCGACTGAATGTAAACATGATGAGATCGAAGGAGACTTCTAAAAAACCTAGAAAAGGCTCTTTGATTACCTGCTCTTAAATAATGTTAAAATAATGATAGGAGACCCAATTTTGACACTAAAAGTCGCGAATGAGAAGACTCACCGAGTCGTCAGCTCCCTATTTTTCCCACATCCATAAGATTAGGTCAGAAAAAGCTGCTGTGCAGAATGCGGCAGACATAGACCACCACTGTGTCAATTGTGATACTTCAACGCCATAAGAGAGCTGTCAATAAAGCGGTGTCGTTGACCAGCACTTACGTCCTTCAAGTCATCCACGTCAAGAAAGTAGAGGAAACCTAGAGTATACTTTCTTCTACCGACCAGAGCAGGGTAGGTGCACAGGAAGTGATCTATTGTCTCCTCCTCCTCCTCGTCCCACAATTTCTGCAATGATAATTGTAAGGAAGCCGAAGACGCCTGGCATGCTCACCTATCAAGCAAAATGCCCTGTAATCATACCCTCAAACTCCCTTAGATTTCTTCCCTCCAGCGTCAACAGCCCCGAGGGCAGCTAGGATTAATGGTCAGCCAAATCTGACTTATAACATTGCATATAATTCCATTTAGCCATTCGATATTAGCATGGATTAGTGCGTTTGTCATGATTAGCTTCATGCATAATGTCGCAATCATAGGTGAAGGTTAGTATTACTGAGAGCACTAGCTCCACCTCAAACCAATATATAGGTATACTATAATTCGTTAAATCAAGGAGAGAGAAAGTGGAACCAACATCATATTCCTCATCGGAATTTCAAAAACTGAAAATCGTAAAAAGTATTCTACTTATTACTGCATTTAGTGGATGCGATATCACTTCATCCGTTTACATCTCTCAATCGCCCTAACTCCTTATGGGGCATAGCGCGTCAACTGTTCCATGTGGCCCAGTTGACGTTTCGTCGACATAAACTGGTTTCGGAGAATGCAGTTGCCAGCATGCACCCCCTACACATCCATGGCCACGAACGTCGTCGTGGACGGGATTCGAACCCGAAACGCCGGTAGTCAAACATGAGACTGATGCCGCAACACACTGCGCTGCCGGTCGCCCAATCCGTTTACATGAAGGGCAAGGTTTTGATTGTCAAATTGTTTGAAAATCCGACTGCCTTCCTTCGGTTGACGAAACCAGAAACCACTACAAAGTTAGTTTTGGTATCATATGCGTGGTGAATATGGTCAAAATACTATTCACCCGGTAGTTTCCTGGTTGCGCCTCTCCAACGATTGCACCTGATTAGTTGAGGTCTCGCTTTAGTTGGCCAAACCAGGAGCCACATTTTAAAAATCCTTTGAGGGTATTACTCTTGACATTGTTCATGTAAGCAAACAGGGATGAACATTTGCTACATATACAATACATATGTACATACAAATTGTTTGAAGTCAATCGACGTCTTCCAAACTATACGCATATTTATATTGTACAATAAATTTTACTTCAATGTTAGTATTCCAATTTAAAATGAAATGTTACGTCATCTATGATAGAAATTTTATTGATTATGTTCAATGACAATGTCCATTATTCGTTGAAATTTGCTTTAAATTAATTATCTAAAGAAAATTATGATCTTCGCCAAATGTCGACATATTCTCCACTTCTAAAATATTAATCCTACGATAATATGGTGTACGAATTTTTTGTAGAAAGTTGCGTTTGCCTTATTTTATTCTCAAAAAGTTGTGCTGTAGGACTGATAGTTGCAGAGATATAAGCAAAAATCAAAAATCTTTCAAGCGCCTCACCCCTCTCCTTTCAGAAGTTTACTTCCCGCTTTCGGGGATTTTTGGTATACTGTACTTCAGGTACCAGCCGATTACCATGTCGAATTTTAGAACTAAGATGCATTTTACTTTTAGTTTTACTGACTTATCTTAAACAAAAAAAAAATATTGTAAAATTCCTATATATTGGCCACCCTGTATCTATTAAAGTATTAGTCCTATGATAAAAATGACTTTTCCCTTTTTATACCCTACACGGATGTGATAGGATATATTAACTTTGTCATGTAGTTTGCAACGCACAGAAGGAAGCATCTCCGACCATATAAACTATATACAATATATTCTTGGTCAGTATGATGAGACGAGTCGATTAAGCTTTGTCCGTCTGTCCGTCTGTCTGTCTATTTCTATGGAAACTAGTCCCCAAGTTTTAAAGCTATCGAGCTGAAATTTTGTACAAAGCCTTCTTTCTACTGCACGCTGTAAATATATCGGAACCAACGGAATCATACATCATATATGCCATAGGAACGACCGGCCCAAAAATTCGTCTTTATGAGAAAAACTTTTTTATTTTCAAAAATATCTTTTTCAAATTACACAGTAATGAATAGTATTTTTAGTCAAATCACATTTATGAATCTGGTTGAAATTGGACTACTCTATTGTATAGCTCTCATAGGAACGACCGTTCCAAAAGCAAGTTTTTGTTAGAAAAGCTTTTTTATTTCTAAAGATATCTTTTCTAAATTTGGTTGAAATCGGCCTACTATTTCATATACCTCTCATAGAAACAGTGAAATCGAAACAAGTTTTACTACTAATTTCAAAGTAGCAAATGCACCATAAGTCACAACGCGAAGCCTTCGGCTAGCTTGTTTATATAAAATTGTGTCAGCTTTATTTTGTTGTATTTTGTTCTTACAACATTTATCGCTGGAAGTGGTGGTTACGGAGATATATCCAAAAAACACAAAAAAAATCCCTTTAACTCCCTCCCCCCGCGGAAGCTCACACCCCACAGGCGGGGACTTTAAGTATACTCATACTCCTGGTTGATACAACCAACAAATCGGGACAAGTTCCAAACTGCCTTTATTTTTTTCCCTCGATCACCAAATATTGACACTCGTCACATGGGGCACCATAAGGAGATATTTAGCGATATTCACATTTGTTTCCGACGAAGTCCTTGTTTTTGTCAATTATGCGGTGCCAATAGCTAAGGTACTAACAAACGGACGGGCATCTTATTTATCTCAGATTATAGATAATTGAATTATCATCCTATAATTTGCTTTGTGGGATCACTACTTTTCCCGATACTGGCAAAAAACATCACCAAAACAAACATTCTTCACAAATAAAGAATAAACATTTTCCATTTTTAAAGAGCTTTTTTTTTATGAAGCTCTGAACATGCAAAGATCATTTTTGTGTGAAACTTTAGTAAATTTAGTGTCCTTTAAAAAATGTTAGAGTAACCTTTTTTGTAGGGCATATACTTTGGGAGATATTAAGCAAAAACCGAAAAATGTGCAAAAAGACTTCGTTTTATTGATCTAAAAGAGTTCCTTGGTCAAAATTTTTGTTGGCAAACCTCAGAATAGCTTTTAGTACTTTATGTTCATCGATTTGGAAAAAGGCTTCGACAAAGTTCCTCGTGATCTGATATGGGTGGCCCTAAGAGCAGTTAAGGTCCCCGAGGCATATGTTAAGATGATACAAGAGACATTTATGATGGAGAAACTACTAAAGCTAGATGCACAGTATGTGCATTTAGCTTTAGTAGTTTCTCTGGTGAGTCTGAAGAGTTTCCTGTTAAAGTCGGAGTTCACCAAGGCAGTGTATTGAGTCCTTTGCTCTTCAACATCATCATGCTCTATTTATTAACACTCATCTCTGACGACCTGGAAATATCCCTTCTCTTCGCCGATGACGTTGTCCTGGGTAGCAAAGACATCGTTGCTTTGCACGCTGCACTAACCAAGTGGTGTAAGATACTGGAGGATCATGGACTGAGAATTAGCATACCAAAGACTTAGTATCTTTGATGTCCTTTCTCAGATCCAGTGAGACCGATACCAGATATCTACATTAAAGGAGAGCAGCTGAAGTCCTGCACAAGGTTCAACTACAACTGGGCTCGATCGTCAACAAGGAAGCTACCTGCGAAACAATATCAGACATCGCATCATTATGGGTTGGATGAAGTGGCGAGAAAACTCTGGAGTTTTCTGCGACAAGAAGATGCCACGAAAGCTTTAGGGCAAGTTGTACAAAACAGTCGTAGGTCCCGCACTCATCTATGGGTCTGAGTGCTAAACTGTGTATAAGACATACGAAAGTAAAATGACTGCGACCAAGATGAAAACGCTACGGATGTCAGCTGGTGTGACCAAAAAGGATCGCATCAAAAGTACCTATGTACATCCGAGGCAGCTAGCTTATTGAGCAACCGATCACTGAAAAGGTCGAAGATCGTCGTATTAATTGGTATTGCCACGTTCTAAGGCGTCCGCCTGAGAACCCTGTCATGAAAGCACTGTCAATGAATGTTCCATTTACTGGACCCAAACGCCGAGGCAGATAGAAACACACGTGGATCAATCAGACGAAAAAGCAACAACAACGCATTAATCTTGGCGATGATAGGATCCAAGTCCGAGCTGCCTGCAGAAGGAAGCTGAGATTATACCGCCCAAATGGGCGAAGTGCCAACACCACAGGCAGATCAACGCGAAGCCGCAGAATGGTATGAAAGGGCAAGGAAGAAGCAGCAACCAAAACACCAATAAAAAAAAACAAATTTTTTCTACGAAACAATAAAAATAGTTATGTTAAAGTAACCGCACAAAGGTTAGTCAAAAAACGTTATTTTAGCCCATAAAAAAATTTCCCAGCCGAATTTTTGTTGGCAAACCCCGTATTCATGTTCAGCACCCCCAAAAACAGAAAGTTACATCCAAATCAAAAGGTCTGCAAAACTTTCCATCTCGACCGTTTATATGAACCAGCAATCTTAAGCTATAAAAATTATAAAAAATGGAATATCTGAACTAGAACTATTATTTGAAAATATATAATAGTTGAAATGATAATAAAAGCTAGCACTATAGCTGAAGACGCCAACAATTAAACGAACTAAAGTACGAGTATATCCCATGAAACCCAACTGTAATTACTAATTACTTATGCAACTAACGTGCTTACTCGTATAATATAACACTGGCGCGTGATCCGAACTGTTGAGAGTATCATTCGGGCATGACCGCTACATACATTTTCTTTTCAAGTCCAAAGTCGGACCTTTTCCTTTCCGCTCGCTAGACAATTTGAAAACATGTCGTGAGCTACACAGATAATATCAGTTAAAAAAAAATATAATTTCTAGCTTCAATCCCTATGTATATTTCTTTCTATTCGTATACATGTGTGTGTATAGCCAAAGTGAACGAAGTGCCTATATATTTCTTCTCTAATTTTTATTTGACAAGATCAAGACACTAACAAGACTCACAATTAGAGGGCAATTAAGGAATTTCAGTGACGAAAAGTCGAAATAAAAAAAACGGGAAAATACTTCCACCAAGCACGCGATCTTCACCTTCATGACTCTTTTGTCTTTCATGCATGACTTGGCCAAGTGTTGTTGTTGGCGGTGGATTCTTTGATTCATAGTACACTAAGTCACTAGCGAAGTTAGAGATAGTGAGCATTGCGACTAATACTAGAAAATAGTAGTCAGCTTTGTTAAGCACTCGCTTCTCTGTGACATTAGTATTTAATACGCCTAATAGCAGCACGACAGGTAACCCCATTTCTACAATTCCCGCTTGGAGAAACAGTAGTAACCGCGATTATCAATCATTGCATCCCTTGACGGTTCCGCAAATTATGATCTTCATTTGACTTTTTACAGTCACAAATTACCAGTCAGCCTCATTTTTTCACATTTGTGTCTCGATTAGACGAATGATGACGGCGATGATTTCATGCATTCAATGATTCATGGGTGGGTACGACTGTGGGCACTCTAATTATCTTACAATTGCACATCTGTAGTAATCTTTACCTTTTAGATTCAGTTGTTGTCATTCTGGAGAAATGTGGAGATGTAGTGGTTGGAGATTGTTGATATTATTGTAAAAGAACTCATAAAAAATTGTCATCGCGGTGGGACTCCGCGAGATCATGGTAACAGCGAAGAAGATTTAAAGCACAGATCGATCTAAACAGATGAGAAGTGGAGGCTGCTGTCACTTTCGTAATAGGTTTTTGAATGTTTTGTTGCAGTAAATAAAAGCTAAATGGTAGAACTGATTTAAAATTAGACCGTTTATTTGGAAATAGTTGGCTCAAATAATCTAGGTTACTGGCTTAAGTCTTTCGTTTGTCTTTCAACTTCCGATTTTAAAAACATCTCATCGATTCAACTGTAATATAACTCTTTCGCATTGAATATTTCTTAGGTCAATACATTAATAGGAACGATGTACGCAAAACTCCGTATCAATATCTTTTTTTTTCAATCAAAACGAATTTAAAACTCCAATATTTGAGTTCACAAAAAAAAATGGTTAAGTTATATGCATTTCGAACAGCCTTCAGCAACATGATTAACAAATTGAATTCAAAATTAAAAAATTTGTAGTATATTAAATTTGAGAATTTTAAAATGACAAGTGGCATCACTCAGCGACACGAGCGCCACAATACGGTGGGAGGCTGTATCGTTGCGTGGTTCCATTAAATGGCTGAACTGTCAGTCAAAAGTAGATTTCGGGCATTCTGTTAAGAGCCGTCAATGCGGTAAGTCATTCCGTTTGACATACGAGTATAAGTCGCATTCTGTTAGGAGCCGTGAAGGCTTTAAGTCGTTTCATCCGATTTAAGTCAGAGTATTTTATAAAGACATAACGAAGTGTATATAACATTGAGAAATAAACTTTTATATTAAACAGAAAATAAAATTTATTACAAATTAAATATTAAAAATAAATTAATTGACACAAATTCTCGGGGCGGGGGGGCCTACTTTCCATGAGTTCAGTTGCTATCATGCACCTCCTATCCGCGCCGTCTTTACTGACAAGCTCGAAGCACTGTGAGAATTCTATTACTCAATTGCTCTAACCCCATGTGGGGCATAGTGCGTCAACTGTTCCATGTGGCCCAGTTGACGTTTCGTTGGCATAAATTGGTTTCAGAGAATGCAGTTGCCAGCATGCACCTCCAATAAAGAAAAGAAAGAAAAATAAAGAAAGAATTCTATTAGTATCACAGGCAGCTTTTTATCGTAGAGCGGTGACCGAACGACCACGGCCACCGAGCGCAAAATCTTCCATATGCTAACGAAACGTCAACTATGCCTCGGATTAGGACTAACTTAAGGGCTACGACTTTTGGTTGTCGTATAATGACAAAGATTGGTTTCCGGAATGTGCTTACTCTCCTGGACAACGGATCAGAAACGTACGATTTCTTCCATTATTTATACTTCAGGAATTCACTCCTGAAGTATAAATTAAACATCTTAGGAGTCAGTGAGATAAGATGGTGGAACAGCGGAGAATCTCTCCAGCGGGTAACACAGTAATGTTGTACTCCGGTGGAGCTACCGGTAGTGGTGGGGAGGCAGGTATGGGGCTTCTCTTAATCAGAGCCGTACGAAATTGTCTATTATCCTGGGATCAGCTCTCCCATAGAATCATGCTCGCCAGGTTCTGGACCAAAATGAGGAACATTACAATTTTATGCTCCAACTGAGCCCAACAATGTCTTAGCAAAAATCTCTTTCTTCGAACAATTAAATGCAGTCCAAAGCGGGACACTACACACAAATCTGAAGAAAAAGGTCCACTCGCACCATGTTCGAGTTCGTGGACGACAATATCAGGCCGGGGTAATACCTCATATGACCATTATGGTTCGTGCTAATTTCACACGGGATTATATGATCCGGGGCCCCTTTAAGTTGGAAGTTGTCTTTCGTTATGAACCTTATTAATCCAAAAGTTTCAATGGTACAATTTGCAATGCCTAAAGAAGCTTTCCTATGAGTCATGGCTAAATAAATGTTTAATTGTTTGCAATTTTTGGATTAAGGGGGCAAAGAGTGTCACTTTTTATTGATTGATTGATTTTAAGCAGACCCTAACACATATTCATGTTTTAGGCTTTAGTTAAAACATTTTGTTCATTTTTTCGGTAGCCCTTTCTCATTTTTAATATAGCTTCTAAAAGTCTTCACAACCATTCAACTTGACTGTATTGACCTTCCAGTTTTTTTAACTCCAACCATTTATTTTGGGGCAGGTTGTCAGCTTATCGCCCCATCGTAGGAAGCTGGCTAGCCTACGACTTTTTCCTATGGCGCGGCGCCTGGAAGTGGAACTCCAAGGCCTCACAGTTGTGACCGAGACAAAACTATGGTAAATCCAACAATGAGCTTGTACATTTTAATAGAAAAAAATTTACTTGTAATTGTAATAAAAACCTCAATACACCAAGAAAATGCATTAAACGCCAATTGTTTTCTTTCAATTCTACATTTCCCTTGCATTGCAGCACTCGTGGAAATTATGAACTATGAATAGACACATTTCAAAGAAGCTCATTACTCGGATTTGGATGTTCTTCATCAATTCATGATTAACTGTTTTACACGTTTAATGGTAATACACTGATCAAATAATTGGTGAAATCTTCATGCACGGATAGATACTAATGATAAAAGCAAATAGAAGATGTATCTCCTCGCCGTCCTCTCGTAGTCTGTGGATGCGATTAGGCGACAGAAAGTGGGCTATGAACTAATACAATTATGCCAAGCATCTAGTCGAGAATTTTTAATTTTACCAGATCACCTTTCGACGTTGTACACCGTTGCACCTTGCAATGGTGCAATTCAACCGTGAGAGATAATGAATGTTTTAACTTCATAGTCATAAGCGCCATTTCTAATTTTATCGTTGGCATATTTTCATGTATCTTTCTTTTCTTTTTATTTACCGAAGACGTTGACGTGACTCAAGTGATTAGTTCGATCATTCAAGTGCAAACGTTCATTGCCACGGACTTGGTGCAACATCGGAAGCGATGTCGCGTCGTTGCTATAGTGTTCACAGAGTGAAGAGCGGAGAAGTGGTTTGAGTTCCAATATGGCTGGGAATTCCGTTCTGATAATCTTAATGAGAACTGTGATCCATAAGTCAAATTATATTTCGAAATACCGAGCACCGAAGCGAGGATGTAATGAAGAATTTTGAAGGCTCGTATCCTATTATATTATATAATTATATAATTACTATCCGATTTTCACTCAAGAGGTGAGGAGTTCAAATTCTGCCTCGAGCACATAAAAAAAAATACTGCCGACGATAAATCCCCTCCCCCCGGAGAAACCTGAGTCGAATGACTTCAGTTTACTCTCTTAGCTCCTTTATCGTGCATGGCAATATGGCCCTCTGCCCCGCATTTTAGTACAATACAATCGACCTAAATATCGCAATGATGGCAGCCTACACTCTAATATATTTAATAGAATGTTAATTGCATTGACCCCTCCAGGGGTATGGACGCGTCAACATCTCTAGCCTTTCTATGCCTTGTTGACGTTTCGATAGGATATCTATTTCTTGGAAGTGCAGTTGCTTGCATGCGCCTCCTATCCGCGTCGTCTTTATATTGACAAGTTCGGAGCTGAGAGTTCTATTAGTACCAACAGTTTTTGGTTGCGCTGAGATTTGAACTCCGAGCCTAGATTAGTATCGTAGAGCGGTGACCGGAGGACCATTGCCACGAGCGAACAAACGACTCCAAGGTAACGAAAATATTCTGTAGTTCCTACGAAAAACGGAAAACCAAAATCCTCTTAGGACTACCCCGAAGTCAGTGCGCAGTGGGCATACTAATGGGCCACTGTCTGACAGGGGAACACGCGTACACAATAAAGCCAATAACTAACGATGGTTGCAGGAATTTCCAGATACCAAACACGAAAGAAACTCTAAAGCACCCTCTATGCGAATGTCCTGCACTAGCTAGAAGAAGATTAAAGTGCCTAGGAGCTTACTTCTTTAACGACCTTGAAAGAGTCGCAGGACTCAGTTGGAGAAGCCCATTGAGCTTCACCAATGAGTCAGGTTCCTTCCAGCTCAACAACAATCTTTTGGTAAGGGCTAGCAACAACACGGGATGAGTACCTGAAGTATGTGGTATCGCTATGGACTCCAGCGGTCTATGCGGAACCGTCAGGCTGCCACCTTACCTTACCTAACCTAACCTAGGATCTCCTGATTATGTTACTTTTTATGCTATGAGCCAAGAAAGGCCCCGATCGTGCATCCAGGTAAAAAGGATGTTTATTGTGTTTCTTATCTCAGAGAATAGCAACAAGAACATTGTAGTAGTTAGTCTTAAAATAGGGATCAAAAGATATTGGCTGACATCAGCATACTTGCCATTTGACTATTGTGGGAGCTTTCCCCCCTAAATACTTGAGTAATTCGATTGCTTCATCCAAGACACAAAGAACTGGCTTTATACTTGGATGCGACGCAAACTCGCACCACACTGTATGGAGCAGTTCCGACACGAACCAACGAGGGGAGTTACTTTTCGAGTTTATAACCGAATCGAACTTCCTTCTTTGCAACGTTGGAAATGAACCAACTTTTATCACTTAAAACAGACAAGAGGTACTTGATATTACTCTTGTTTCTGGGGATATTCGGCAGTTGGTGAGAAATTGGCGGGTGTCGACGAATGACTTTCTCTATCTCTCCCTCTCTTTGATCACCGCTACATTCAACTCAGCCTCAACAATCTCTCAGGAATACTCCTGTCTTTTTAAATAGGGAACGTACTAATTGGACTAAATATCGAGAGATTCTTTTGGAAAGCTTACCCTTACCTCCAGTCCAACCGCCAAATGAGCTAGGGCTGAATGATATGGTGCATACACTAACGAGCGCACTAAAAAGGCTGCTTACAAATCATGTCTCGTCAGTAGACAAAAAGGTAAAGTGAAACCAGCTTGGTGGAATGCTTTAATCTCCGAGCTCAGAGTGACTTGCAGGAGGTCTTTTAAAAGGGCAAAAGCGTTGAGGCTGGAATCTGTTTGGAGTTCCTACAAGGAATTCCTTGCATTATTCAAGAAGGAACTAAGGAAAGCCAAATGTTATTCATGTAGGCTTTTTTGTGAGCGTATTGAAGGGTTTAATAGGACCTCTCAGCTTTGTAAGGCTCTCTCCACAAATCCATACATTCCTAGTTACATGTTAAAACAGGACGGTTCGTGGACCTCTAGCAACGAAATGATTGAAGTCCTGCTTGATACACACTTCCCAGGTACTTCCCTTTATATTTCAGTGGAGCATACGTCGGTGGCTTATGTCGCCCCTTACGACTACACTAATATTATATCAATGGAAAAAATTTATGGGTTACCACAAGCTTAGAATCATTCAAATCGGCTGAACCCGACGGAATCATTCCGGCTGATCTGAAGCACTTATCAGACATTGTGGTTCCATGAATTGATTCCATTTTCAAGGTGTGCTTGACATTGGTTTACACTCCAAAGATATGGACTGAAGTTAGAGTGGTCTTCATACCGAAAGCGAGCAAAAGCTCGCACGTGAGGGCCAATGATCTCTGGCCTATTAGCTATCGTCAATTCTTTCAAAACAGTTTGAAAGACTGATTGATATCCACTTGCGTGTTACTATTCTGACGAACTAGCTGCCTCACAGCATGCATACTGGGACGGTAAGTCAGTGAACACGACTCTACACTTTACATTAAGCTAAAAAAGAGAAATCCTTGAGCTTCAAAGAGTATACCATGGCTATTTTTTTCAACATCAAGCCTAATGCTATCACTGATGCAATCTCTGGTCTAAAAAAAAGCATCTGGCCTAGTCGAGCTGCTTTTCCGATTTGATTAAGGCAGCTCCTGAAGAGTACAGTCCATCGTGTGGACGAAACCAGTGACAGTGGAAGTGTCGGCTTAATGCTGATTATTTTTTAGTAGTGGATAGCTAAACTGAGACATTACGACTTAGATTTCACTCCATCCACTTCATTCCCATTTCAAATATCCTCTAAATCAGAGGGAACAAGGCAAGTCACCAAGAGGGCACCAAAAACAAGGCGTTACAAGCGGCGATTACTACTGCACCCGAGAACTTCATTGGGACTTTTGGGGTCTGCCCGACGGTAAGAACTTTTCATTAGGCAGAGTTTTTACCCGCTCGTTGCCCAACCATTGCAACTAAAGTACCGAACGAACAATGCAGCTAGATCAAGAGCTATTTCTCACATCGGGCTCTACGATACGATACAAGCGAAGGGCTCAAGGAATACATAGTATCATCAGCCGTACCACAAAAATCTGTACTCGATCCTTTACTGTGGTTACTGGTTGACGAAACAAGCAGACTGTACCGTGGTTGACGCCTGAAAACATCATAGGCGTCAGCGAATCGGAAAGTCGTTGAAAGGAATGTATCTCTGAGAGAATGACAGCAGCGATGCAGGCTTCAACCGGTCGCTGGACGCATACTCTCATCCTGGATATCGGGAAGTGGGTGAACCGGAAACACGGTGAGGTGAACCACAACCTGACCCAATTTTTTACGGATCATGGCGAATACAGGCCATATTTGACGATTCGTCAGACTGTCCCAGGTGCAAAGGAGTTGCGGAGGACGCCAATCACGGGTTGTTCAACTACCCCAGATTCTCTGGGAACCGTGAACAACTGGAAGCGCATCTGGGGAGTGTCATAAACCCACAGAATCTGGTTGATTTGATGGGGACGCAGTGACCCACACGGTATGCACCATCCACAAAGAGCTCCAAAAGGAAGGAGCCAGACGTAAGTCGACAAACCGTAATGGCTGATCAGCCAGAGCCATCCCTGCTAAGTAATGCCGAAAGGTAGTCCCGCAGGGGGAACGGCGGATGAGGTGTTGTTGGGTTTAGTCGGTAAGATCCGGCATACTTGCTCAAGCACAGCAGTATCTTTTTGAAGAATCCTATATCACCTCGTTGAAAGAAAAAAAAAAGCGTAGGCAGACGACATCAATATCATGTCCCGGAACCTGTCCGCCGCAGAATAACGTCTGCATAATCTTGACACGGCTGCCAGATAAGGATTAACGAGGACAATACAAAAATAATGATACAATCAAGAACTCAACCGAACATCAACGTCGGAGACTTCAGTATCGAATTCGTAGATGACTTCACATACCTATGTAGCAACCTGTCAAATGACGCCAACGAAACTGATGAAATCAATTAACGGATACAGCTAGCAAATAAGACTTTTTTCTCGGTCTTCCCAATAATGAAATCGAAGCACGTGCACAGAATTATGAAGCCCCGCATATACAAAAGCATAATGCGACCTGTGCTATGATTGGCTGCAAAACCTAGAATCTATGTAACTCAAGCCTCCGAAAAACGGGTTAAACACGTTTGAAATGAAGGCGCTTCGGCGAATTTTCGGAGCAGTTTGCGATCAAAATGGATTGCGCGTACGAACTGTGCGATGAGGTGGAAGTTTTGAGTATCGCCAAACTACAATACCTCTTCAATGGGCAGGGCATGTACAACCAATGGACGATATGACGAAGAAAATATTGAAAGGGCGCATTCACGGAGTAAGTCCACCAGGAACATCGAGAACTCGTTGGGAAGACTCAGTAGAAGCTGACGCCGAACGACTACTGGGCTTGCAAAATTGAAGGACGCGGTCACTTGTCAGAGATAATTGGAAGACAATTATCCAGGCAGCCAAAAACTGACGTTGAGTTGTAGCGCAACAATGATGATATTGTACTATAGCCCTTAGTCTATAAGTTTTGTAGACCTATTACTTGTGGTGATATGTAAGGAGTCCACAGGTTATTATGACTTTTGTTTGAGGTTGAGCTCTTTTGCTCACCCTTTTGTCGGAAATTAATCCAAGTTTATTTTTGCGAATTGACAACAGGGGATGGGGGGGTGCGTTGAGTTCTTGTACTCAACCACTTGTTGCGGATACTACTAGTACAAAACTAGAGTATCGTAACACCAAAGAAAAACTGGACGATGTCGTTACAATAAAAGAATTGATTTGACTGACACTAGAATTTTATTTTGTATGGCTTAAATACTAAAATGCTAAATTCTAACATTACAGTTTCAAAAGAAAAAAGGCAATAATCAAAAATGGATAATAAATTCAAAACGCGCAAACATCACGTATTCAATTATGTGCGTATGCAAGTCACTTGGAAGAAGTAACCCATAAAATATACAACATCGCGTCGTATGCGCATAGTACGGCTATAAAATTTAAGAAAATTTAATTGTGACGCGCACATACGTGTATAGATATGGTACTTAGAAGATGCAACATAGGAAACGGAACAACTTTATTTCTACTGGCTACTGGGAATCAATGACTAGAAGACTAGTTTCCGTTTCATTAATTATTTTATTTGCAACGAAACCTACTCAACGACTAAAATTTCATTCATCATTTAAGTCAACCTTATCCAACATCACCCTATTCATTCATGCAAAAATACTCTACAGGTGGAATCAAGTTGCACGAGCTAGAAACACGCTAAACTCGTGACACAGTAAAGTATCCTCAGCTGTGAATTTTCCCTAGCCACATATCATACTTCCAATCAACCGAAGAAGAAGACACAGGCTTAAAGGTTATCAGAGCAAGGTAGTTACATTATCTTCTTCATGCATCATCATATCACCTGTCCGACTTTCGTTACATACCGTCTGATGATTGTGAGTACGCATTACAACGTCTTTTTACCTTAAGTACGTACTCATCTTAAATTTTATCTTTCACCGTACTCACCTCGGCCGTGGGAATATTCACAGTTTGTCTGTTGCCACGAGTACACTTTGTTTCAACTCGTGCATATTTAATCTAAAACAATTCCAAATTCCCATCATTTCGTTTAGTGCCTAATAAGATTTAAGGGCATCATTTATGAAGAATCTGCTGGTTCGCATTGTGAAGAGATGAATTATAAGTAAAGATGGCTTAGAATTCTGAATAAGCTTTTAGTAAGTCGGGTCGTGAAGAAGAAAATGATTTTAATGCGGCAATTTCCATTCAAAGCAAGTCGTGGAATATGTTTGATATTTTAATGTGAGTAAATGTTCAAAACGAAAGAGTTAAGACAGTAACCCGATTTTGGCACTTATCTGTTTCGGACGAATATTCAATTTTAAAATCGGTCACAGAGGGTGTAGAGAGTGCGGGTTTAAGTTATTTTCACTTGAACACGACGATATAAATATGTACTACTAAAAGACTTGTACAAAAAAAAACCAAAAGGTTTTTCAAATCACGACTCTTACAAACTTTCTTTTCAAACATGAAGACTCCATTCAACAGAAGGGAAATCGGTAAATCATACTATCACTAAAAGGCCAACAGTACATGTTGTAAGCGATGTACTACTGGACTCTATCTGACCCAATAATCTTCTTTTATCAACGCACTTCCAACCTACGAACAATAACGTCCAATTAAACCTTCCATTCAAGTCAAACATGCTTCCCGGAGATAATCAAATGAACATTTAACACTTAAATCGACACTATGTCAATAAATGCTATTTACTGTCCCATCTACAATAACATTGACTACCAGCTTGCTTGCTTGAATAATTAGCTTCTCCATTCATCCCGTAATTACTGGTGAATTGCACCATGAACGGATACCGACGAACGGTTGCTTTATTGCGAAGACCTAGAAAGTTGCCACAAGAAAAGCCGCAACAAAGCTTACTGAAAAAACATACTTTACCAACGGCATTTGGAGAATACGGGAGGCCCAAGGCCAAGTGGTGACCCATCGGAACGTAGTTTTTGCGCTTTCTTTACTTTCAGTCAACATAAGACGGTGCGCAATAAAGTAGAACTCTTCAAAATCTACGTTAGGAATCTTGAGCCGACCAAAGTAAACTTAGTTGCGTTGAAAGACATTTATCAAGATATTACTCTTAAATGGAATGTGGGAAGCTTTTCATCAAAATGTCGGGACAAAAACTTATTTAATTGCAACTAATGCACTATTTAAAAGATTGTGCTATTGAATCGTCCCGCTGAGGTGTTTCGAGCTGCGTCTTCATTGTATCTTCTGACAGGTACAGCCTTCAGGCCTAGATATTTATGTATAGCCTGAAACATCTTCGTCCCACACGTAGCCGTAAAGCTACATCTGAATGTAGGTGAACTTGAAACCACTTCAAATATCTTTGGATTCATTTGACCACTATGACAGTGAAGAATAATGAATGGTTCCTGCTGATGACTTAATAGGCAATTATCATTATAACGAATTTTAAAAATGGCTTTGCTTGTCCCGACGCCCAACCCAACACCCTTTCATAAGACTGTCGAACAATGGAACCATCATTCTCAGCCACTCGGCAATATTCTTGAATAGATCCATCTGCCAGATTCGATAAATGATCTAGAAAAAGAATGCCCGATGATTTCGACTTCCTATTGCTGTTAACTGGAATTTAATTGACTGGACGATTTGTAATGATATGACTAATGTGAGATTTGTTAAAAATTATTTTGTGTGTTATTTTGCCGGAATGCTGCAATGTTTTTAACAGTGAAGTTCTGACGTTTCCTCTGAAGAAGCAAGAAAAGTAGAAGTAGTATTAATGGTCAAATTCTAAGTACACAAATGTATGACCCACATTCACTATGTGTAACTTTCGTGGTAAGCAACGGCAACAACTAATTATTTGTGGTTTGGTTTACAACTATGGCGGTTGTGATTGGCGGCCCTATTCGAAAAAGTTGTTAATTTTAATAATAGTGCGCGTACATACACGGTGACGTTGATCTACGACGATTTGGCACAGTGAAAATTCAGTTTAGATGTTGTAGGTTAATTGGGCATGGGCATCGGATTAGTTTAGTATTGAAAATGTCTGACATGATATTGCATTTATTGACATGGCTTTCTACTTTAATTTAGAATGGATTTTTCACGGGAAGATTTCATTGAATTTTGAATTTTACAATCAAAGTGTCTGTTTTAACTTTCGTGTAATTAACATGAATTTAATCGAGTTAACCAGTTCGCACAATTTCACATTCCATAGATGATCAGGATTTAATAAAGAAACACGCTGTTTTTAAGAGCAGATTCTTAAGACTCACAAATTCGGCTATGAAGTACACTGCAAGCATTCAAACTACTTCATATCAAATTTACTCGTATCGAATCCACTGAAGAATGGTTAATTATAGGCATTTCACACGGTTTTGGATCAAATCCCATGCAAAACGACATACCAGTCTTTGATCTAGGAAGATAAATAAGATGATATTAGATCTCGTTGGATTATGCATACTAGCCACATACATATATTCAGCAGCCAAAAAACGATACAGAACAGTATAGCAAAAGGGAAATTTAGAGGAAAATTAACCATTTCTTCTGTTCAGGGTGTGTTTTGAGTTGGTAAGCCTTCAAACCCCGACTCAAACTTCGAATGAAAAAACTTGAATTCTAATATATTCTCAACTAACAAATTTTATTAATCTCTGCCGAAGCCTGTTTCACGTCACTGTTGTGAAAGGGAAGAATACCTGTAGCCTGTTTGGCCGAGTTATACCTAAGCGTCTCAGGTCATTAGGGTGACATGAATCACGTAGTCAGACCTGCAACAGAGTTGTGTTAACTCTGAGACGTTATGAACCACCTGAAGCTGCTATCCACGAGGCTACCCCTGAATAGGGTTTTACGATGGGCCGACAACCCATCCTTGTAAAAGCTACTGTATGCCAAGAAATCTGGAAAAAAAGCTCGGGATTGGATGAATCATCGGCATCGACCACGTAAACACGCAACTGATTACTCTTTCAGATCCTGGAATGTACGCTCCCTGCACAAAGCGGGGGCTATTTAAGCCCTACTTCATCAGTTCGAACAATAAAAGCTGAGCATAATTAAAGTCTTGTCGCGTTCGGTCACCGCTCTACGATACTAATCTAGAGCTCGGAGATCAAATCCCGGTGCATTAAAAACTGTATGTGGATACTAATAGAACTGATCCAAGCTTGTCAGTATAAAGACGGCGGGGGTAGGAGGTGCATGCAAGCAACTGTACCTCCGAAAAGTAGATATGCTATCAAATTGTCAACAAGGCATAAAGATGCTACAAATGTAGACGCGCCCATGCCCCTGGAGGGGTCAAGGCAATTAACATAATTGCAGTCTAGGAAACAAAATGGCTCGAGAACGAGATTAACGGCATGAAATCGCATACAATCTTCCAAAATGGAAAGCCGTCGGGAGACAATTCAGACAGCACGTTATAGGCTTCAAACCAATCAATAACAGAATGTGCAAAATTCACATAAAAACTTAGTTTTTTAATCTCTGGCTTATAAACCTGCATGCTTCCACTATCTATGACCGTCTGATGACAATTTCTGACTCACTACCTCCGAACGACGTCTATATATTGCTCGGAGACTTTAGGTTAGTTTAGGTTAAGTTAGAAGGCTACCGCGGATAACGCAGCAAACATAGGCCTCCAAAGGGCCCGTTTTGATACCTACCAGGATAAAAACCTATCGCATTGAAATTACTATTCATTGTGTTTCCTATTCAATGATAATATTGCAGCAGAACAGCCGGGATCCGCTGTGAGCCATAACCTCTTCATGGTTTGACAAGCACCGTCCTCAGTCCATCTAGCGCTCACTTTATTTTTTGTGTTAGAGTTGATAATTCGCTTGCAGATTGCGAAAGACACTCCGATGTCCCAACGACCATCCTCAAAAGCCTCAGTCGTCTCAGCCCGAGCAAGCTCATCAGCCATACAATTACCAGCATAAGCACTGTGACTTGAAATCCAGCTAATTGTGATTTCAAAGTAACGCCCCATCTCGTCAACAGGCGATCGACAGTTCGTAACCGTCTGCGATGTCGACAGTGCCGATTCAAGTGATCGAATTGCAGCCTAACAGTCAGTGTAAATAGTGAGTGTCCTACCAATTGTGACATTATATCCCAGCCAGGCGAGAGCTTCTGAAATCGCCAAAATCTCTGCCTGCAGCATGCTACAATGATCGTGTATGCGGAAAGATAAACTAACCTTCAACGTCTCCGAAAAGATACCGGCTATCATTCCTGCATCCGTTTTGGATCCGTCAGTATATAAAACGATGTAGTCTAAGTGAGTGATTGACTCAGTTACCCCATGTTCCTTGAGGGAATCCGGCTGACAAAATTTTTATCAAACATATAAGTATTTAGGAGAGATATAATCCGTTTTAGCAGGAAGGTCGAGATTATTTGAAATAGCAGAATGGCCGGAGCTTAGCGCACGCACCGGTCTCGCGAAGTCGCAATGCTATAATCGCGGCTTGCTGCTCAGCAAAAATATCGAGCGGTAAAAGATTTAGAAGCACATCCAAGCCAGCTGATGGAGTGGATCTGATAGCCCCGGTTAAAGCAATCGTCGCCAATCGTCGAACTGAAGTGTACAGCCACAAAATCACCTTCGGCTGCAGTCCCCGGTTCCGATCTATCGCCTTTCCGCAGGTGTAGAGTGCCATAGTGGCTTTGTCAACACGTTCCAGAATATTTGGCCTCCATTCCAGCTTCCTGTCTAGGATGAGACCAAGGAACTTAGCCTTGTCAAGAAATGTCAGTTCGACACCCTCCAGTACCGGAGGTTCGATAACCGAAGGTAGATTGTGCCTCCTTGTAAAGAATACAAGTTCCGTTTTGTCAGGATTGACCCTAACACAACTCTATAGCCCAACTGACCAGAGTCTATAGTCGATAGTCTCCGATAGTCGGAGACTTTAACATAAAAGTAATTAATTTTGCCTACAGTAGAAGCCTGGTCGTAAGCTCAACATGCAAAACATACATAAGCAAACTCAGAGATCACCAGATACTTACATACATCGTCGATCAGATCGACCGTGTTCTCATATGCAATAAATAGGCGTCCAGTGTGATGGATATTCGATCCTATCAAGGAGTAGTCATGGTTGCGCAAAATCGGATCTAATTTCCAACCTAGGTCCCACACATAGACCCATGTACGATTTGAAAAATACCTAGGCATGCAATTCTGGGTAGTTATGCAGGTCTGGGTAGATACGCAAGTTTTTAAAGAACAGGGTTGATACGCAGGTCTGGGTAGGTATGGTGGCCAGGGTAGATACGCAGGTTTTGAAAGAACAGATAATGATGATAGATACGCAGATTCTCAAAGAACAGAAGATTAAGGCTGGGTAGATATGTAAGTCTGAGTAGGACTACAAGTCTGGATAGATACGCAGCTTAAAAAAAAGACACCTGGCGCAGTTAAGCCAGAGGAACTGATTTTTGAAAAGGGCTAATTCGGGGTCATTTATGACGTTAAGAAAAATTTACATTTGGGTGGGATACTTAACTGCAGTTGTTAGTACTAGATGCAGCTGCAGAATTATGTCTTTCGATATGCGGGCGATATTTTCAGATGATGAAACTTTTTAACAACTGTTCGATTGATTTTGCTAGATGAATTTATCTCCGGTTTCATTTAGTTTTTGCCTATTACTTTTTTTATTATATGACTGTAACCTTTCGATTGTACCGTGGACTATCCTGAAACTCCACCGGAAGCTATTCCTCACTAACTTTCACCAATTGGACAAGTTTCACTCAACTAGCTTTTTCAGTTAGAAATTAATTGAGTTGTCAAAATTTTGCTATTATATACATATGTAGCTGCGACTCTGGAACTGACTCATTGATGTTGCTGAAATTAAATAGGAGCCCAGTCCTGACGATAGCCCACCCGCCCCACTTACACTCAGCTAGCTTCTTGAATTACAGAGTTACTTTACCTAGAAAATTTTGCCGTTATATAGCTGTAACTTTTGAACCTTTTTAGAAGTGTGAGGAAACTGATTCCTACAAGTTCAAAGCAATCTGTAAATAAGTCAATTCATTTGAAGGAGCCATGTTATAGTTGTAGTCCGGCTCAGTACCTTTCCTAAGGGTTTCAGCGTATGAAACTTGAGGATGGAGAAGGGATGACTGGAAAATTGAATGAAAGCTATGTGATATAAGGGCAAGTTTTCTCGCGATGTCCCCCTTTTGTTTGGCTTCTTCAATTCATTTTTTGCACTCTAGACGCATAGGACACTGCGAGTAATTCGCTGGCTGACAAAAAATGTTACATAGTGTACAATGGGGAGGAGTCGACTCCCTTAATTGAGGGTTACTACGCCGATATTCAGATCCGACATGATTGTTTCCACAAGCAACACATCCGGGGGGGGGCTAACCACAATTACCCCCTACACGGCCAAAACGCTGACAGTTGAAACATTGGAGAATATCCTCTTTCCGAGTTTTCTCCCACCAAATTCGCTGGTTTTTCACATATCTGCGTGATGTCAAGATTTCCCTTTCGAGGGTTATTCTAAACAGAGGAAGTTCGACTTCATTTCGCCGTGACCAGGCAGTCAAAAATTGTAATGTTATTCGAATTAATTTCCAGGCGTAAACGCCAGATATCATGTTTTAGCTCATCCGTACTGAAATGAGCACTAGATTCTCTCATTATGAGGGTAAGATTCCTAGTAAATGTAGGGGTGAGTGTATGACCTTCAGCCCCTGTTGCTTTTATTGTGTTCATTATTTTCTGGTGAGTAGCGGTATATTCACTACCAGTTTGTGCCTTGCAGCCAAAGTAACCTGTATTTTGTGGTGGGTTCCTGATCCATCATTTCTTTGATGTTGGTTGCCTGTACATTATTGATAAATATACCAAACATTTTTCTCTGGAGTTGTAGGCGCCTCCGCTTCCCCACAGTGGAGGCTAGCAAATGAGTTACGAATATTTTGATTTGCGACATTAGCATTAATACTCACTTGTTTGCGGGCTACAAGCCTACCTGCTGCAATTTTGAAGTTATCTAGTACATCATTGTTGATCGGCTCCTGCACTCTAATATCGAAGCTCGGGATCTCCGACCTCGTTCTAATTTTAGCTAAAAGAACCAGTGGCAGCAAGTTTTCTATACAAATGTACAATTTTAATTCATTCGTCACATACACAAAGCTCCTTCGTCACTGGCGCTTTTTGAGAGAAACTTGTGTATCGTGCGTTCCGTGTTAATACAACACATACCACCTTAAGAGGCTCTGTAGATATACCAAGAGAGCTTATTTTGACATAAAACCACTTATTTCAGCCCGTATTAAATTCATTTTCCTTTGATGAGTCGAAGAGTCCAACAGCTAACATATCATATGAACTTCTTTTGCGACAATTTGACATTTGTATTTTACTAGTAAGGTTGTATTTAGAACTCTTCGAAGAAGTTTTCATTGTCGCTTTGGAGATATTATTATTATATTCTGGGGGATAGCCGAAGCAGACCACTAACATTTGGGTCCCTTTTCGCCCCCTCCCGGTCATCAGTGGCTTCCAGATGTCGACTGATAGTTGTCGACTTCTTTCTTCATCACTGAGTCCCGTGTTATTGCTAGCATTTGTTTAAGGCTGAGTTCACTCATGGCTTCCACACTTATCGTGTGCCTGCCTGTGATCCTCAACCTCAACCTCGTGCTAGCCAGTGCTGGACATTCGCACACAATATGTGCTGCCGTCTCGGCCTCCTCCAGGCATAGCCTGCAAACGTCATCTTCCCCGATTTTCATCTTGGCCAGATGAGCCTTAAAATTACCATGCCCTGTGACCAAGGCAGTTATCCAGCTTAGGGTACTCCGTTTATAACTGAGTACCTTTCTCGCTTCCCTGCCTAAAGGGCTCGTCATTGCATTCCGAGCTTGTTTGAAAGTGACTAGCTCCTGCCATCTTTGTTGATGCATGGAGTCCATCCACTCCCCAACCTTCGCTCCAATCATGCCGTTCCCCAGAGCAACTCTGGGTTCTGGGCCAATGAAAGTTGCCGCAGATCCCTGTTTTGCTAGGGCATCCGCCGCCTCATTTCCTGTTGTACCTATGTGTCCTTTTACCTACATCAGCGTAACCTCATTTCCTGAGGCACACGTGTTGAGCTTCCGGACACACTCTAGTACCAGTTTAGAGTTTATGTTCGTCTGCTGCATGCGTCTGATCACCGATTGGTTGTCCAGTGCAATAAAGATTTTCTTCTCCCGCACCTGACCTTCAAGCAGGTGATCCAACGCGTGCAACAAGCCAAGCATCTCTGCCTGGTATACCCCCCGCTTTACCGTCCATTAAAGAGCCATCAGTAAAAATGCTGATGTCATTGTACATGCACTCATTGTGTATGTTTCCACCTGCAATGTAAGTCTTGTATAGTCTTTCAACTACCCTACGTCTACTCATGCATTAGAGTCTCCCTCATCATGAATAATGTCTAGAATGCTCTTATGACCGCTGCTAGTTACAAAGCGATGCCACATGGCATCCCTTTCCATGCGTATTGCCGAAAGCGCCGCCGTTTTATTTATAAATAAGTCCAACGGCGGCAGTCCCAGCAATGCCTCCATTGCTCGCGTTGGCGTGGTGCTCATTGCACCACATATGCTTACGCAAGCTATCCTTTGTACCCCATCTAGCTTCTGCTTTGTGGTATTCTGCATGGCTTTTGGCCACCATACCACTGATGCGTAGGCTAGAATGGGTCTTACCATCATTGTGTGAATCCAGTGTGTCGCTTTGGAGATATATTTCCCTCGTCCTAATTCTCATTTTTCTTTTCTTTGTCTCTTCTTCTTCAATTAGCAAATGTATGATAACTACCATCTACGTTTTGTAATGAACCATATTCTGGTCTGGTAGTGCTGCTTCCACCGGCAGATCTATGGCAGCACCTGATGAGTAAGGATCTGTCGGTGGTACGAAACCAGAGGCCGAGGGTCCCATTAGGCCTGGAACCTGATGAGAGGGCGAGGAAATCCGCACCGTCCACCAACCATTCCATCCTTATCGGCCTATTTTTTTATATTCCCCATTTTTGCCTCCCATGTTTGTATTGTCTTCCCCAGGCCTATGAATTTTTGTTAATATGTAAAGGACAGGGGCGACGAGCGGCGAAAACCCAGCCCACGTCTCCCGAACTGAGCTACAGCAAGCATAGGCCGCTGCTTAACTCGTTGAGGGGCCTTTTTCCTCGCCAGATGGCATGGCACGGCTTGACCTTCACGGTCATATGCTACCTGAGGCTCCGTCCCCAGGGGCATCTTCGGATGCCCACCAAGCCGTCCGTTACGGTTTTTTTTTTAAATGAAGACAAGGCCTGCAGGATTTCCACTTCAATTTTTTTTAAAGAAATTAACAACCTAAAACTGAACGATACCGAACACGAAATATTTCTGATAATATATTCGCTGTCAAAACGTAAAGGCAACTCGTATCAACATGGGGCGGCATCGGGTTCATTATTTCCGCATCAGCCATTTACGCTTCTATAGTCATTCAGCTCGCATCGGACGCGTAAACCCCACCCTCGTGTAAACACTAGTCGCGTTTACGCTCAACGGGTGAAAAATACGTGAACGACTATACGCGTCCTGTGTATCAGAAGCTCTATGCCCTGTAGAATCTGGAGTGAATAAATTAAGAACTCAAGCAACAGTATTGACCTAAATTTTCTTGCATGTGTTCCTTGTAAGCAAATTCCGTTGCTGAATTTAGATATCATTCAACAATATACTTACGTGCCTATGTATGATATATGAAGTAGTGCACCCTTTCGATTGTTTATTTTTTTTATCCGGAACGTACTTCATTATCTTATTGTTTTTACATAATAATTCACTATAATTAAAACTAGTTGCTTTCTTTGTGTTATTTATAGACTTTCTTTCATAGATTCAATATCTTTCTCCCAATTATGGACTAGCTTATCAAACAATCTCAAGAAATGGTTCACACCCGTATTATTGCAAAGAAAGTATTATTCTCAACAGAAGATGTACCACGTTTCCATTACAAATTCACGTTCCCAATAGTAGCTGAAGCGTTCCGACTGCTGATCATGGATTTATGAGGCCGGAATGGCACATGTGTCTTCAATATCAGGAATATGTGTGTTTGAAATGTAAAATTGCATGACCGTATTAAATCACTGGTATTTTCGTCCATATAGTCCAAACATAAACATCAAAGCTACTTACTAATCTTCAGATACTGTTTAAATTAGTCCGTTCAGTATGCCAGGTCTTGGCAGCGATGATGGAAACGATGAAAAAGATAACCTTGTCTGCGGGAAGAAGTCATTACTTTCGTAACGCAATGTTAATTTGCTTTCTAGACTCATTACAACATCAATGAATTGTAATGAGCCACACGAGATAATGAATTCACGATGAAGAAACGGAGAGCAGCAGTAATATTGGTACATATCCGCATTTTTTTTTGTTCTTTTTGAATATTCTTTTGACAAGAATGAATTATGAATGGAGGTTAAATGTTTACAAAAAGATGTTGTTTATAATGGTTGGTAATACATATGTTTGTTATCTGCTCTAATTTCGAAAATATACTTATGAGAATTTATGATGGTTGACATCAAAGATACGAGTAATTGCATGAAATGAAATGCTGGAGAAGATTAGATTGATGATTTGTGATTAGAAAGTTTCAGAGAAAGGGCATTTAGGATATAACAAGCATAGAAAACCTCCCAAATAAGTGCTTGAGATTACCTTCAAATTCGCTTTACTACCTCCAATATATTTATATCTATCTATGAAGTCCTGTTCCTTCTTCGGGTTGTCCTCGATGGACAGTCATCGAGAACTTGGCCAGACTTTCTTCACAAGCATATCCGCTATGTGCTCGAAGAAGATCGGAAAGATAATACGCTTTCTTAACTCAGCGGCATGGTCCCAAGAACGAACCTCGACGAACACCATGGGAAGATTCTGACAACAAAAGTTTTACTCTTACGCTTACGGTATAAAAACGGCGCACAAAAGTGCTACTTATGTTTTCTCATTGGTATTGTATGCTCACCGACCAGAAAATGACCAGTAACGACAGCAACAACAGTCGTGTAGATCGGTCGATATTATGCCTGAATCGTATCTGTATAGTTACAAGACAATAGGGATGTCAAAAACCGGTCGGTTAAACCGAACAACCGGCCCCTAAAAAAAATCGTCGATCCATCGGCCGATATTGATTTTGGGCGATGGATCGGCCGATCGATCGGTGTGTGTATGGCACGTTTAACTATAAATTGAAAGGTGAATAATTTTTAAATTCTGAATAATTAAAAACGGATTTCGATGCACTCTTCTCTTCTTTCTGATTCAAAACACAATAAAACAATCTCACAGTTAACTTTACATGGTTCAAGTTCTATTCTACTCGTATTATTTCGTGACTATTTTAAATACAATATATCGAAGCGCCTCTCTGTAACGGACAATTTGTGTTTGAACACATATTGAAACGTAGTAGCCGCTTTCGATCTACCGGATTACAGACCATTTTCATACAGAACGACAGACCGGTTTTAATCCAAGTCTCGCCTAAGATCTCATCGGATCAAAGTTGAATGTCAGTTAGTTGAACGTCAGCTTGTTTCGCCCTATCTAAATGTTTACTGAGTCCGCAATTCGCTCCACGATGGAGAAGTATCTGAATGGTGACTGTTTAAGTTCGCTCGTCGCAGATCAGTGGCGTTCTTTTCGGTTTGATGCCTAGTACTGTGTTGACTGCGAAACGAAACGAAATGTCAAATTCCATACAAAGTGATGAAAATTTTCGTTCCGCTCTGTGATGTTGTGTGCATATACAAAATTGGATGGCATTCCTAGTATCCAATATATGGCACTGTCTTGTGACGAATTCAATTAATTTTAACCCTTTTTTTTAAATATTTTCCTTATAACTTCAAACCGGTACGTCAGATCGACAAATTTAATAGGATGTAAATAAAATAGCATTGAATTCTGCATCCAACTCACGAATTTCAGTTCAGCAGTATGGTCCGAATCGATAGTCACTCGAAAATGAAAATTTTTAAAGCATAGGAGAAAAATCACATCTTATAAATTTTCGAGTTCACAGATCTTTGAGACGGATGCTCCAGATTAAAAACTGATAAAATGAAAGATGATCATAATTTGATTTCAAGTCTAAAACCTCAGACAGACGATGCACCCGAATGATAATTCCCATTCGAATAATGATTCAATTTCATGTCTATCCTCGTGATTGATCATTCGAATATTCGAACATCGTCATTCCCTTGAATTAATGCTTGCATTCATAAATGATAGCGCTACCGGAGCGCTCCCATTTTTGTTGTTGCGATACAGTACAGAAATTAGACAGAAATGAGAGCACTCTGGTAGCACTACTAATTTATGAATGCAGGCAATAATTCGTTGAATGATCATTCGGGTGCAATCAATCTCAATAGGTCTATCTCAGTAAGTATACCAGCTAGAAGCTTTGTTTTAGTCTCAAATTATAAATAATGGACTCTAGTTAAACAAGTTTTACTAAATTTTTTAACGGAATAATTTAGGAGATATTTTGATAAAAACTTGCAAATGAGTGTCGTAAACTTCTGCAATGTCTGGCGACTGCCAAATATTTTTGTATCGGGTGCCAGGTCACCATTGAGGGAAATGAAGCAGCAGATGAACTTGCATAGCAGGGGTCATCATCAAATTTTCTCGGGCTGGAACCCTTTTGTGGTCTGGACTTCAGCTTCAGCTGAGGCAATCATAACGAATAGGTCTAAAAGGATGCGACAACACTACTGGGACAACCTTACAGGACCGCGACAAGACCCTTCAACTACGTAGAAACCACCCGCATGAGTAAAGCCGACCTTAGACTGTTGTGGGTTACCGGTCGGGCCACCACTGGGTGAGATTTCATCTAAACAAGATGGGTTTGTCTAACGCGATGGAGTGTCGTCTTTTTTTGGATGACGTTGAAACCACATGTAACATTTTATGTGTATGCCTGGCGATTGCACGGGTGAGGTATACGTTCCTCGGGCAGTTCACCACGTGCCCTGCCGTTAGCAGGAAAACTCCTGCATTAGACATACCAGCCTTCGTTCGAGTGATGGAAGGTGTTTTTGAATTGAATTGAATAATATCTCCTGTTTAAAAATGTAGTAACGCTTTTTAAAACTAGAGTAAATTATCATCAATTTGAGATTAAAACAAAACTCCTAACTGTTATACTTACCGAGATAGAGCTATTAAGGATGAAATCGCTAAACCGACATTTTTGCGCTTTTGCTTCCAATCACAATAAAAGTTGGCCGAATTGAAATACGCGTATATTGGCAACGATAGACTTCAAGTCTTCAACTTTCATTTTATCAGTTTTCAACTTGGAGCATCCGTTTCAAAGATTTGTGAGCTCGAATATTGATAAAATGTGATTTTTGAAAGCCTAAAAAATTATCGTTTTATGATTATCGATTTTGACTATACATACTGCTAAATCGTAATTCTTCTTTGAACAGTGCATTGGAAGAATTCAATCCTCAAAAATATTGGGAGAACAAATTAGTTCGGTCCGTTTTCAAAAGGTGGCTCTGGCTGTTACGAATATTTAATAGTAACAGCTGATGTCAGTAGTTTCAGAGAGGTTAGACATCTGTCAATAATATTCAGTTCATATCGCTCCGAGTTTCATAAAAAAACCTTGTTTTTCACTGTGTCAAATATGTCCAATTTTGTGTTAACTAATCAGCATTTGCGGGAGGTTTTAGTTTTTTGTTTTAATTGGAAGAAAAGTGCAGTTGAAGCGCATCGAATGCTTGTGGAAGTTTATACTGACAATGCTCCAACTGATAAATCATGTCGGAAATGGTTTCGAAGTTTCAAGAATGGAGATTTCAGCGTTGAAGACAAGCCGCGCTTTGGACAGTCAAAAAAAATTTGAAGACAAAGACTTGGTGGCATTACTCGATGAAGATCCGAGTCAAACGCAAGAAGAGCTCGCAGAATCATTGGGAGTGACTCAACAAGCAGTTTCTGTACGATTAAAATCCATGGGAATGATTCAAAAGCTAGGCAATTGGGTGCCTTATGAACTGAAACCGAGAGACATTGAAAGGCGATTTTTCACTTGCGAGCAGCTGATTCAAAGGCAACAAAGAAAGGGTTTTTTGCATAGAATTGTTACTGTGGATATTGAATTGGAATTGAAATATGGATATTCTATGAAAACCCCAAGAAGAAAAAATACTACGCTATCGATCGTTGCCATCAACCTCAACATCAACACCAAAGCCGAATATTCATGGTTCGAAGGTCATGTTGTGTATCTGGTAGGACCAAGAGGGTGTTGTGTACTATGAGCAGCTATAACCTGGCGATACCATAACGGGCGATCGGTATAAACTGCAATTGATTCGTTTGAGCCGTGCATTACGAGAAAAACGACCGGAATATTGGACATGACAAAGTTATTTTTCTGCATGACAACGCTCGGCCTCATGTCGCAAAAGTCGTGAAAAAATATCTGCAAACGCTCAAGTGAGATATTTTGCCGCAGCCGCCGTATTCTCCGAACATTGCTCCTTCTGATTTCTGGTTGTTCCGACAGATGCAACACTTCTTTCGCAGAAATCGAAAATTGGCTCCTAACTTGGATCACCTCAAAAGACGAAACATTTTTTCGAGAAGGAATTCGAAAACTGCCTGAGAGGTGGGAAAAAGTAGTAGCTAGCGATGGAGGATACTATGATTAATCTTTTGATTCTTTTTATTTTGAAATAAATGTAATTTTGACCACAAAAAAACGGACCGAATTAATTTGTACTCCCAATATTTAAAAAAAAAATTTTAAATTTCTCGGGTTTTCACCTGTCACAGATTAAGCTCACCTCATGCGGCTGTGCAAACACAGTTTTCGTGTATTCTAGAATCTATAGAAGGGATTAACATTAATTCCAGATATTTCCCGATTGTTTCCTTCAAGTCCCCCAAATTGACGGATTCGACTGGGCTACCTTTGCAACGGATAAGTGAAGAGAACGGATAAGTGCAATAAATTTCATTGCCAGAGGAGATTGCACTTAATCATTCTCGACTGTATATATTTCTTTGGTTCAGGGTGGCTAGTAAGTCTTCAATTCTCAACTCAAATGTTAAAATAAAAATGCGATTCTAGCGGTACAAAATGGAATACTACTTGATTCAGGTATTTGTAATACCGTGTAATTACTCAAAATCAAGATTTCATTCATATATAAATTTGCGTGATCGGTCTAAACCTAAACTATACATGAATGAAACCGGAAAATAGAGGGCTACGCCCGCAATCCGAGGGTTTTGTAGTGTCCCATGCCAATAGGAGATGAACTCTCCTACTCATGGAGATGCTTAACCATTCATGTTAAGACGATATTGCAAATTGCAAGCTTGCGTAAAAAATATTAAAAATAAATTGTTTGAAAAATTATAGAAAGTAGATTCAGCAACCAGCATACCCCCCCCCCCCCTCCCCTATTTCCCTTCTCCCTCTTCTCCCACCACATTTTCAAAAATGGTTAATTCCAATTCGCTCTACGAAAAGCAATATGCAATATCGTTGGCCTGGCCATCAATATTTTCGACCTCGGATGAGTTTGGGAAATTATAGAACTCTACTATTATTAACCTATTTTGAGAAGATATCAAAATTCTATATTTTTTTTTGTTTTATGTGCTAGTTGAAAGCCACCTTCCTGTATGTTTTCATATTTCTAAGTGCAATAGTCTCGAAATGGTAAAGGGGGTGAGACAAATTATGATCTTATATTTTCCCCTCTACCTCTTTTCTCCTTTTTTCAAATTGGCTGAAAGCATCAAAAATGGTATGTACCGGGTAGTACCTTTCTCATGATACCCCACTTGTATACAGCAGATGAAAAAAATTTTGACCTTCATTTCCCCTCTATGGGGACCTCTCCTTAAAGCAGCAACCAGCCTACCTCCTCCCCTCCACTTCTCTCCCCTCCCATTCCTCTCCCACCAATCTTCACCCTTTTATAAATGGTTAACTCCAATTTACTTTACGAAATACAATAAACAATATTCAAGTATGCAATACTAGTATGTAGCAGAGGCCGGTTATGTGCATTTTGACATAGATATGTCTTATAGCTGGGGGTTATCCTAAAAATCTGTCCGTCACACGAAATGTCTGTTTTTCTACTCGGGGGTCAGAAGAGGAAACATTGAAAATTTTTCTTTTCTGGTTGTGCAAGTCGTTTGAGTGAAGTGGTCATTGTGCATGGCTGTTGCTTGTAGATCCGCGCGGGCGGTGCGCTTGCGGGGATCCTGTGTGTACATGTTGGGATGTTGATTTGATAGCGATAAAGGTTGACGTTATGGAGGGCAAGAAATAACATAGTGTACGGGTGAACGGGCGGACTTTCAATGACCTTCAATTTCCTCCAATTCCCATTTATCATTTAATAAAATAGCCCGTGTTGTACTATCTGAATCACTAAGGTCCCAGAAAAGGTAGCAAGTAGTCAGTTCGACTAACATTTGGACATGCGCAGACGCAATTTGAGAGAGTGTACATAAAATAGTTCCCGCCCCCCGAAGATGAGCGAGAGCGGATGAAGTTCATTCGAGCCAAATCAGGTGATCCAGCGACTCTGTTTGTGCATTTGCAATGGCGGCTGACTGGTCAACAATGTGGGCCCCCACCCCACGTGCAATAAACATATAGAACAAAATGGTGGATTTATACTAGGCGAGTTATTGTAGAATCTCTCAAGTCCCGAAATAAAGAAATATTCGTCGCAGGATGTTATAGTTCCGGGCAGCTCATTGTGACATGATGTACATTCAGAGGTCTGCAGAAGATCAAATGCCCTTTCTGTTTGCCGGACACAATCGCATAGAGTCGCACGCGTTACTTGAGAAACGGATTGTGTGTGCCGGACCCGGACTGTTGATTAAAGGGGCGGGATGAGACGGATAGTGTGGGAGCGATTTTGCAATAGATACACAAACACAATACACGTCCGATTGGGAAAAGATGGTGGGAAGCGTGATTGCGATTAGCAGAAACGTACTCAGGGAAATGTCGATAGGCTGCAGTCTGCAAACTGTACCGAACGGGTAGATGGAATAGGTAGATGGAACAGGGTGCACAAGAGGAGGTGAATATTGCACACACGCGATGCAAACGAAAACGAAACGATCCCGCGAGAGAAAGGAGCCCAAGCGGACAGGACAAAGCAAAGCAGAATTTACGACGAGTATCTACACTGCCACCAGATACATGGATACATGGATATGTCTTATGCCTACCGAAAGTGTGGGACGTGTTTTTTCGAATGATTTCATCCAGTATAACTATACTGGGATCTTTACAAAACTTACGTCGATATCTTCAACACAACAGGTTCCACGCAGTCGGTAGTCATAGACATATCCATGTTCTGATGTATCTGCATGCAGTGTAGATACTTTGTATCTTTTTTGTAAGATGGTGTCAAAATGTCCAAATTTAAATGAATGTAAAATACTATTATTAAATATCTCGCGATTGTTACGAAACCTAGAGATATTATTGCCTATGATGTTGATTATCGTTAGTCACCAATATTTTGACCTGGGATGTGTTTGAGGGATGCAGGGGTGTGCTAACTGTAACTATAGAAACATACTATTATTAACTTATTTTGACAAGATATAATTTTTCCATTATTTTCGGTTTTCTATACTAGTCAGAAGCCACCCTTTTTGTAAGTTTTCGTATTTCTAAGTGTAACGGTCTCGAAATGCAAGGAGGGTGGGACAAGTTACGATCTCATATTCTCCCCTCTACCTCTTTTCGCCTTCTTTCAAATTTGATGAAAATGCCAAAAATGGAATGTACTCAGTGTTACCTTTCTCATGATACCCCATTTGCCTATACCAGATGAAAAAAAAAAATTTACCTTCATTTCCCCTCTATGGGGACCTCCCCTGAAAATTGGCCTATTACGACGCATCGCTTTCTCCGGCGAATTATAGTAATTCTACACATTCCTACAAAATTTCATGTATGTAGCTTCAGCCGTTCGTGAGATATTGTATGGACAGACGGACAGACAGACATTTGACCGATTTCATAAGGGTTTTGTTTTTACTACAAAACCCTAAAAATCGGCTCTCTATCCAGCACTATCGAGGACAATGTTGTTATTGTTGGTATTGTTCTGTTCTGGTTACAAGTAAACGTGACTAATATGAACTGACTGACCATTAGTCGTATTTTCACAATTAACGCATTGACATGCAACAACGAAGTGGTGCCATGTCATAATGGCAGAAGAAGTTGAAGACAAATTGAAAATCATCGCACGTGAATCAAATGCAGTTTCATTATGCGGTACAATGGTTTTTTCATAACGGGAACATTACAAGAAGCTGGACTGCAGAGGTTGGAAAGCCAGGCAGTCCTTTAGTGGTAGCAACTATTGGCAAAGCAGTAAACATTCCAGAGTGAAAACTGGACAGTTCTACTATAAAAAGCTAGCTAGTTAACTAGATTCTGAATATTTAGGTAACATCTAAAAAAAAGTAAATTGACGACTACAAACATACTTTGATTACGCAAACCCCTAGCCTTGATTTCATAAGATCTCAAGAAATTGACGCTAATAACCTAAGTGGATTTCAGTTTTGCGCCACTGGGCATCATGGTTTTATCAACTATTAATAATAGGAGTTCTTATACAGCATGTCACAGTGATCAAAACAGTTAACAAATCACACGCCCGCTTCGTTGATTGCTGTACAGGCGGCTTACTAAGCAGCGGATGCAACCAGTCTTCTTATCGTCTATCTAATGGTGAACCAGCTATGCTTTACAGCTACATGATGTAGAACTTATTAAAGACCATCTCAAATGCACTCGGCTAGAATAGCAAATCGGACACCTGTAAAGGTAGTAAAATGTTGCTAGAATTCACTGGGTTTTATTAGCATTCAGCGGTTATTGTACATAGCTCGCGAATTGTTCATAAATGGTGGTACCGTACCGTATCGTCGTCCACTCGTACTACACTTGGCTTACGAAGGCATACAAAAAAATTTCAATGCACTTAAACAACTAATTGATGATATTTTTATTCACGGATGAATTTAATGTTGCAGAAAAAGAACATTGGTGTCCACTGAGGAAGGCAAACTGAAAACAGTTGTTTCCACCGTTAGTGGTAATTGAATAATTATTTTCATCATAATATTTTACATTTTTGTGAAATTGTAAAACAGCTAAATGTAAAAAACAGATTGAATCAAACGACGGTGTTACATTGAATGATCTGAGAGAAGTTGTTGCCGAGATATACTGATTTCCTGGTTAAAATAAAAAAAAAATCACTTCGTGCAATCGTTGTTTTTTTCGCAGGATTTCACTGGAACAATTAGCCGGTAAAAATTCCGACCATATCCTCATCGCTGATCTATAGCACGCACGTGCCACTGTTCATTGCTGATGAATTTGACTCTGCAATGGTTTCATGGTCACCTCGGTAGCTCTCAGCTCCCTCCTCAAAGACAATTGGTTTCCAATATGCTAATAATTCTTTTCGTTGTCACACAGGGTCGCAGTTTAACTGAACGATGCGGAAATTGTTAAGGATTCATTTATCGTTCTTTTTTCTTATTCGGATAACATTCCATCGATTGCACAGCGAATATCGGCGTTATTAATGCATTAGTTACGACCAAATACTCTGCCGAAGCCTATCCCAAGCCATGGTTGTGAAAGGAGGTGAGGAGGATAGCTACACTCTAAAAGGTTGAGTCACACCTAAGCTTCACAGGTCAGTAGGGTGTCATGAAATACGTAGTCAGACCTGCAATATATTTGTGTAAAGTCTGGCATGTTATAAACTACCTGAAGTAGCTATCACCGAGACCACTACTGAATAGGGCTTAGCGATGGGCCAGCAACCTATCCATGTAAACACTACTTCATACCAAGAAACATGAAACAAAAGCCTCGGGTTGGACGGATCAACAACAACGATCACGCAAACGTTTAACTAATTATTCTTTCGGATGACATGTACGCTTCCTGAACAAACCGGGGACCGTGAAGGCTCTCCTTCAACAGGTCGAAAATTGGCAGCGAGATAAACGTTAAGAATTCACACGCAATTTTCAAAAGTGGCAAACCACAAGGAGTTCGGAGATGCATTCACAGTGAGCAAGCAGCTCAAGCTGCACGTTATTGACGTAAAACCTATTCATGAAAGATCGTGTGCAATTCTGTTAGGACTCGTTTTTCAATATCTAGCCCATCAACGTGCACGTCCCGAATGAAGTTAAGGAGGATGCAGTGAAAGAAGAATTTTAAACCCACGCCTGGAGACACTGTTCGTCTCACTTCTAACAAAACGACGTCAAAATACTGCTGGGAGATTTTACAGCGAAAGTTGCAATGATAACGGTCAACGATTAATCGACTTTGCCTGCAGTAGGACTTTCATCGTAAGCTCCACATTTTGTTCGCATCGACGCCTTCACAAACAGACTTGGAAATCTCCAGGCGCACGTACAGTCAACCAAATTGACCAGGTAAAACATTTGCAAAAGGTGGGCGTCCAGTGTATTGGAAGTCCAACCCTATCGAGGAGCAAACTGCGATTCGGACCATCACTTGGTGGAGATAACCTATCGGTGTAGAATTTCCTCAGTCCGCCAATCGAAAATCAGCCCTCCCAAAATGTTCGCAGTTGACAAACTCTTATGCGTAAGCATATACAGTCACCCTTGGGGAAATACTATCTCTTATCCTACACGACATCAGCAGTTGCTGAACGCGCTATGCCCCACTGGGAGTTTAGGCAAAGTTATAGCAGTAGTAGTTGCTGAACATTAATGAACACATAGCTAATAGAAACACCAGACAAGCGTATAGACTAGTAAATACAATTAAGAACGGCTATCAACCCAGGACTAGCCTCTGTAATGCCACTAGTTTTCACTAGTCTGTACGTGCTACAAAATATTGACGAAAATTCTGGAGAATAGAATAAAACCGTGCGCCGAACGAATCATTGGCGAGTATCAAGTCGCTCCACAACTGATCGTCTTTTTACGGTTAAGCTGATCCTGCAAAAGTGCAGGGAATACAACATTGACTTGGTACAAGTCAATGTTGTATTGCCTGCACTATTTGTTGACTTTAAGCAAGCATAGGACAGTATCGATCGTGGTGTACTATACAGCGTCATTCAGCAATTTGGTATTCCAGCGAAACTATTGTAGTACGACTAACAAAGATGACGATGACCAACTCCGTCTCACAGGTCAGGATCCAGAACAGGTTGACTGACCCTTTTAAAACACTAGCTGGCTTGAAGCAGAGCAATGGACTGACGCCAACGATCTTTAACGTTGTACCTACATACGCCATTCGGGTAATGGATACAAACACCGGCGGAAAGCTACTCATCAAGCCGACTCAATCGATAGCGTACGCAAACGACATCAACATCATGTCCCAAAAACTGGCCGACGCAGAAGAACTCCAGAATACTCTTTACACCGCTGCAAAAGAAATTGGACTACGCATCAACAAGAACAAAACAAAAATAATGATGCAATCAAAAACCAGGACGCCAACACAATCAAATGTCAAGGTAGCGGACCTCAGCATCGCATTTGTAGACGATTTCACATACATGGGTAGCCAACGGTTAAAGGACACCAACGAAACTGACGAAATCAAGCGACGGATACAGCTAACAAATAAAACTTTCTTCTCGGTCCTCCCCATATTGAAATCGAAGCATGTGCACATAAACGCGAAGCTCCTCGTATACAAAACCATCATAGGACCAGTGCAATGCTATGGCTGCGAAACATGGACCCTAACCCAGAAACATGTTAAATAGAATGGAAAGTCCTTCGGCGAGTTTTCGGAGCAGTTTACGACCGAGATGGAAGGCGCATACGGCACAATTATGAGTTGTATGAACGATGAACGATTAGCTGGAAGTTTCGAAAATCGTCAAGGAACAACGTCTTCAATGGGCAGGGAATCAACAACGAATGAATGAACGGACGATGAGTTGACGGAGCGAGACTTCCAGGAAGACCGAGAGCTCGTTCGGAGAGCTCAGTATATGCTGACGCCGAGTAACTACTGGGCCAAGGTTGGAGGACGTGGTCACGTGAGCGAGATAATTGGAGAACAATGCACCAGGCGACCAGAGCCCGACGTCGGGCTATTGCACCACGATGATGATGATGCGGTTGGATGCATCCTTGTTTGGAATCTTTAGTAGTGTAGTGTGAACTTATGAATGTGTGGTGAATCGTATGAATGTGCTATGTATAAAGTGCGAATGAGTGTTAGTGAATGGTGTTTTGCTATATTTATTTATCTTATTTGTGTGTTTCCTGCTGGCTTATTGCTCATGTTTGGTCTTCGAGTCTTACTGCTGTTGGAATTCTTAACATGTCTGAGTGAGACGTTCACCATCCTGGCCTGTGCTCTATCAGTCCACAATTTATAGCGGCCGTTCTCTGTGGTATTGTTTGTACCCTTATCTGTGGTTCCCATGAGCGGGGTCAATATTTATCCGCCACCATTTACAGAGTTTACATTGTTGCTGACAGTGGAAGTTATTCCGAGCACTTTTTGTTTTTCCCATTGGTTCGGCCAAGAGTCACGCTCACACCCACTTTTCGCAACTTAAAGGGTAGCCAAACGCCTATAAAGTTTGCAGTGCGGGAAGAAAATTTACTAATGGTATTTAGAGGGGTTCCCAAATAATTTCTGTCCTTCATGGCATGATAAATGCGACGGTTAAGAGGCCGAGGGCCATTTAAGACTTAGACCCAATACGTACGCAAGAACCCGACCGCCATTCTTCACATACCCTTCTATTTTTTACTTCCCATTTCTTCTACCCCTTTGTTTGTGTTGCTTTCCACATACCTATGAATTTTTATTAATACGTAATGGACAGAGGCAACGAGCGGCGAAAGCCCCTGCCCACGTCTTCCGAACTGAGCTACAGCAAGCATAGGCCGCTGCTTAGCTCGTTGGGAGTCTTTTTCTTTGTCAGATGACACTCCTGACCTTCACGGTCACTATGCTACCTTAGACTCTGTTCTCACGGGCATCTTTGGATGCCCACCAACATCGTCCAGTACAGGCTATCGCAGGTTCCATATGCGTCATTTTTGATCTCTAGAGTTTTACTAGTACGCAGTTGAAAATGTACCGCTGTGTCCACTCATTTTACTTCTTTCAAACAAGTAAATTTTGATTAATATCTTATCTTATCCTATGGTGTGGCGTTTGGTAGCGCAGTGTGTTGAGGCACCAGTCTCAAGTTTGACTACCGGCGTTTCGGGTTCGAATCCCGTCCCCGACGACGTTCGTGGCCATGGATGTAAAGTAGGTGCATCCTGGCAACTGCATTCTCCGAAACCAGTTTATGCCAACGAAACATCAACTGGGTCACATGGAACAGTTCACGCGCTATGTCCCACAAAGGGTTAGGGTAATTGGGTATGTGAACTGAAACGCCGAAAGGTATCAAAGAGATAGGATTCAAAAGGACGCGGCGCGGCGTCCCGATTACTTTTGCAGCACATGTGCACCGGTACTTTGCATGCATCTGAGAGCTTAGCTTAACAGCGTGTCATGATGTCATCAAAAACGAAATTATCCCAGATATAGAAATCGATTTTATCGATATATGGATTGCTCGATATACATTCCTAAAAATAAGAAGCAACGATTTTCCCGTCGAGAAATGTATATGTATCTAACATTAGATGCATTTGTCACGTCAAATAATAAATTGAACATATTATGACAAGCTAATAGTTATGGCACTCAATTTATGGAAATTTAATATTCCGAAATATAAATGCGAGTTTCGGCAAAAAAAATACTTTTACTTTGTATTTCCCATCAATACACATCATTTTCTTATGCAAACCTTAGAAATACGTACAAATCAGTCTTTGTGATGCTTTTATAGCCTAACTTACTTCAGCAATCTTTAAAAATGGAAGTTCAGCTCAATATATCATTGGTTCCGAAGAAGCGGATTTAATTAATTTGCATATTATATTCAAACGAAATATGTAGATCATAGTGCAAAACTTTGTATGCGATTCCCGTACTATATGGAAATAGGCATATGCATACACAAATGTGTTTGCAAAACATTGTCAACAAAGTGATTTAACATACATTTGTAGAAATCCATCTATCTTCCGTTTGATTGATAATAATAAGTTAAAATATGAGTTGAAAATCTGAATACATAATCACATAAAAGTGTGGGAGTGATTTTGAATGCAATAGAAAAGTATGGAGGAGCCCTGACCTTCCGATTTCTCTCGTAGTCGAGTCACGAGCATATTTCAATTGCTTCTATTCTCCGGCTTCTAGTCGACTCAGCTGCAAATATTAGTACATCGATTAGACAAAAGCTTGTTAATCTTATATTACTCTGGAACTTTCGGCGTGATCCCGTATCTCGATAACATTGAGGAGCTTCCCAATTTTAAAACCAATTCTGATAACTTGTATGAAACCCACCAGAAATTGTGTGTTGTTTTTTTTAAATCCTTGGTTTATGCGTATATTAAATAAAACAATTTCACTTTTCCAGAAATTGTGTAAGTTCAGCAACAGATCATCATAATAAAATAAAATACAATACTTTTTAGGGTTTTGTATAAAAACAAAACCCTTATGAAATCGGTCATGCGTCCGTCTGTCCGTCTGTCTGTCTGTCCATGAAAGATTTCACGAACCGCGGAAGCTACATGCATGAAATTTGGTGGAAATATGTAGAAATACTATAATTCTTTGGAGAAACCGATGCGTTGTAATAGGTCAACTTTAAGGGGGGGTCCCCATAGAGGGGAAATGAAGGTCGAAATTTTTTTTTCGTTTGGTATAGGCAAGTGGGGTATCGTAAGAAAGGTACCGTCGAGTACATTCCATTTTTGGAATTTTTTTAAAATTTGAAGAAAGGAGAAAAGAGGGAGAGGGGAAAATATGTGGTCCGAGTTTGTCCCCCCCCCCCCCCCCCCCCTTGCATTTCGAGACCGTTATAGCTAGACATATGAAAATTTACAGAAAAGCGGCATTTTACTAGCATAGAAAACCGAAAATAATAGAATTTTTAAATCTCATCCAAAAAGGTTAATAATAGTACATTTCTATAGTTGCAGTTAGCACACCCCTGCACCCCTCAAGCACACCTGAGGTCAAAAATATTGATGGCTAATGATAACCAACATCATAGGCAATAATATCTCTAAGTTTCATTACAATGACATAATATTTAATAATAGTACATTGACTTAAAGTTATGCATTTTGACACTATCCATACAAAAAATACACCTACCGGCCTCACGCATAGATATGCGTGTACTACTTGCATGGTATTTTTCGTAGGGCGAATTGCAGTTATTTAATGAACCAACTTTGGAAGGGTGAAGATTGGTGATTGGTGATCCTAACAATAACTATTCACACAAATTTTTTTAGGGTTTTGTGTCTTAAATCTTACAAAATCGGCCAAATACCTGTCTGTTCGTCTGTTCATAGAATATCTTACGAACGGCTGAAGCTGCACACATAATTCGGCGAGAATGTGTAGAAATGCTATAATTTGCTGGGGATAGGGTGTAATTGGCCAACTTTGAGAGGGGGGGGGGGTCCACATAGAGGCGAAATTAAGGTTATTTTTTTTTATCCACTGGTATAGCCAAGTGGGGTGTCGTGAGAAAGGTAATGTTGAGTACATTCCATTTTTGGCATTTTCTTGAGATTTGTAGAAAGGGGAACAGTGGAGGAGGAAAAAATATTAGACCGTAATTTGTCCCAGCCGCCCTGAATTTCGTAGCCGTTACACAAGTTTGCAATTTGCAATGTCGTCTTAATATGAATGGTTAAGCATCTCGAAGAGTGGGACAGTTTATCTCGTATACATACATATCTATCTACAGCTTCTCGTATTAAAACTATTACTTTGAGAGGTGACAGATGCAGTCTTTTTGTGAATTGGCATGTAAGATATTATATCATGGGTAAAACATTTAATTATGGTGTTTTTATTCAGCTGAGTGGTACCAAGAAGAGCAGGGAGCCAATATTTAGATACCAAAATAAGCGCGTGCTACAAAACCCTCGAATTGCGGGCGTAGCCCTCTATATTCCGGTTTCATTTCCTTTATACTGTCGGTGTTTTATTTCTCACGATTGCAGACACGTGTTTCGGATGCAACATGCATCCTTCTTCAGTGCTCGTTTTACAATGTGTTCTTACATGGCTAATCTCTAATATTTATACATGAATTTTGTTCTATATATATATGTGAGGTCTTTTATAGCTAGCTTTATTCCTTACTATTGTTGCTGGTTTTCCTTTCTTTGTTTTGGACTGCTTATGTTGACATTGTCTTATGGCGTATTGGAGATTTTTTACTGGCCTTGTTGACTTATTAGCCTGAAAAGGAGTGAAGGGCAATTGCAGTCATCGGTATTGAGCAACATCTGATTGTCGTGTTTCGAGATTTCCAAACTCTCTGCGGCGTCGAGTTTGTATTTTTGTCTTACTGTTCTCAGTATTTCGACATTGTCCCATTCGATGTTGTGTCCGCTCTCAAGGATATGTTTAGCCACCGATGATTTGATGTGTTTAATCGGGCTTTTTCGCGTTAGCTCTACCTCATATGCTCTTCGAATCTCACTTTTACAAGCCTTTTTGTTTGACCGATGTATGATGTGTTGCAGTCGGGGCACTTGATCTCGTAAATTCCGCTTTTCTCATTTTTTGTAAGTGGGTCCTTTTCACTTGGGAGTAGTGTTTTCAATTGCATTGCCCTGCTGGTAGGGACTACTTCCACGCTGAAGGGCCTCATCTTCTTCCTGATGTTTTTCCATTTGCTGTTGTAGACCATACTGGATCTGAGTGTTTCTTTATCCTTTGTATGAAACATCGTAGACATTTTGTTGCGTTCGTTTATTGCGGTCTTTTTCTTGACAATAGCGTCAATTATTTGGTCTTTGAAGCCATTCTTTCTCGCAGTATCTTTAATGTATGCCAGTTCTTTTGCATATCTTTTTTTATTTAGGGGTATACTCAGCATTCTGTGCACCATGCTGTGATAAGCGGCCATCTTGTGTTGGTATGAATGGTTGGAGGAACTAGGAATGGTTCTCTGGGTTGTTGTTTTCTTCCTGTGAATGTCGAACTCGATGTTGCTGCCGTTTCTAATAATTTGTACATCCAAGAACGGTATCATGTTATTTGCTTCAGTTTCCATCGTAAATTTGATGTTTTTGTGCAATTTATTGATGTTATCCAGCGTATGTTGTAGATCTTCTCTTTTAACAATCACCAATACGTCGTCTACGTATCTTATCCACACGGCCGGCGTTATTCCTCGTTCCTTCATTATTTCTTCTAGGCTGGCCATAAAGACTTCGCTGATAAATGGAGAGAGGGGGTTGCCCATTGCGTCCCTGTTGTTATTTTGTAGAATCGATTCCTAAAAGTACAGAAGGACTCTTCCATGCACAGGGCTGCCAGCTTAACATACTGACGATTCTTCTTCCTGTCGGCTGGGTCCGGTTTGAGTCTATTCAACCATACCGCTAGGCTGTATAGGGCTTGCTTGATCGGGATGTTCGGGAAAAGTGCTTTCACGTCGAAGGACACTAGTATCTCGTCTTGTTTGATCTTCACTTCTTGTAAATTTTCCGTTAACTCGATGCTATTTTTTATAGCGTGTGGGCTATAGTATGTCCCTATGTCCGTGAGTTCCTTGACTAGCCACTTTGCAAGGTTGTATGTTGGGGAATTAGTGTCGGCGACTATTTCCCATACTTCATTTCCTTCTTTATGTACTTTAGGTTGGACTCTTAGCCGTGGTAACGATGGATTCGGCATTCTCAGAGCCCTTACGTTTTTCACTACGTCCGTGCACTCTTTTAGGGTTTTTTCCACTTTTTTAATTAATTCAAGGAGGGGGTCTGTCCTCAGTTTGTAAAAATTTCTCACTCTCTAGTTTTTTGATTGTGAGGTCATCATACTTTGTTTTATCCATGATCACTATCTGGTTTTCTTTATCAGCTTTCAGATAATACACTGGTTTTGATCGCAGTTCTTGGATGGTTAGATGTTCGTTTTGGGGGGGGTTTCTTTATTGTCACCTCACTTTGTTGTTCGAGTATATCTTTAACGCAGCGTCTTGCACAGTCTTTTTCTTCTTTGCCTAGTTCGTATAGCTCCTTCTGTGTCAATGATGATATCTTCTAGTTGAGTTTTCCTTGTGACTGCATATTTGAGTCCTTTATTTAGCAGGTTCAGTTCATTGGCTGTGAATTCGTGAGGTGAGTTGTTAACAACGAAATTTGGAAGGATTTGTACTTGTTGCGGAACTTTTCTTCCCGTCGGGGACGTCTTTATGAGGCCTAGAAGTTTTCTGGATAGAGTCTTCTTTTTTCGATCATGTTCGCACTCGTATGCACGGTGAAGTTTCAGAATTGTTTGTTCAAGGAGTAGATTGCAAACTGTGAGTTCTGCTGCCTCCAATACGCCATAAGACAATGTCAACATAAGCAGTCCGAAACAAAGAAAGGAAAACCAGCAACAATAGTAAGGAATGAAGCTAGTTATATAAGACCTCACATGTATATATAGAACAAATGTATAAATATTAGAGACTAGCCATGTAAGAACACATTGTGAAACGAGCACTGAAGAAGGATGCATGTTGCATCCGAAACACGTGTCTGCAATCTTGAGAAATAAAACACCGACAGTATAAAGGAAAAAAGTATTGTATTTTATTTTATTATTCAACTGTCGGAAATAAAGGAACTCATATCAAATCACCACATCAGGACCGCGTTTTCAAAATTTGCGCCCAGGGGCTTGAGAATTAGAAGCCCCCCCCCCCCCCCCCCCCAAACCAATTTTTCATAATTAAAGATACATATAATAATGAAAAAAACAAACGAATTATAGCATTGGCACACTGCCCATCATTATTACGCTTACTTTCATTATGAAAGTAAAAAAACCATCATAATTACGGTTGATAATGAAAGTAAACAGCCATACTTTTCAGTTCCAATGAAGGTAGTAGCCATCTGTTGACAAGTAGTACAACCATAATTGACAACTAATTGGCTGTAATTTTGAATTTTGTATGGTAATTGGCATTGATATTTTCGTTGACATTTCATAAATTCAAATTCAATTTTTCAATAACAAGTCGCAATGAAAGGAGCAACAACGGTTGTCAAGGTGATGACACAAGGCAATGATGGTTGTTGCAGTGTGTCGCACCTTCATAGAAAATGCGTCATAATGACAGTAAGCCTCATAATGATGGTGGCAGTGTGCCAATGCTAATATTTAAAATTTATTTAATTTTTACAAAACCTTTAAAGCAAGATAATACAGAAGTACAATATTTTATAGAGATACCTTTCGACTTTTCTTCTTTGAAAAAAATTCAATTATTTCATCAAAATTAATTTTTCTTATATACTCTGATTCGATCGTCAGGATAGATAGGCTGTTCAGTTTATCTTGACCTAACGTTGATCTGAGTGCATTTTTCACTCTTTTTAATGCTGAAAACGACCGTTCACCACTGCAGTTCGTTAAAGCAATTGAAAGATAGATTCGCAGTGCTACTTCAACATTCGGAAAAGTTGCTTGAATTTTATTTTTCAATATTAACTTCAAATATGATACTGGCAGTGAAATATTGGAAGGGAATTTTTCATCTTGAATTAAATATCTGAATTGAATAATTTCTTCAATGAAATCGTCTTCCATGTCGAAACTATATATTTTCAATAGATTTTTCGCAAATAGTCTTAGTTCTTCATTTCCGAAAACAGATTTGAGTTGCAATTTGTGAAAAAATCCGAGCGTATGCGATTGTTCATTATAACACACTACTCTTTTCTTAAGAGCATTTAAAAGATTATCCAAAATGGAAAAAAAAAAACTTTGATCCTCATCGCATCTGTGGCCTCAAAGACAGTGTCAGCTTGTCCATTTTCATCAAATTTCCGCTTCCTTTTTCGACTGCGTTTAGAATTATCATACTCCTCACAGCCAGATTTCCTTTGCCTCTTTTCTCAAATTCCTTGAAGTTTTCTTCAGTTCGTAGATTCTTGAGTTCTTCGCATAAACTATTATATAAATTCACCACTGTTTCTAAATCGATATTAACATTCTGCAAACTCTTATTTGTTGCGTTAAATTTTTGTAAAATATGATTCCAAATTTCAGAAATAATTGCAATGTCCAACACGTTCAATGAATTAACTAAGGATTCTGCTTCAGTCCTAGTTATTAGTTTCTGACTATCATCAGTTATAAGTTCTTCTAAGGCAGTTCGAAAGCGGCTATATCCTTGAGATAGAGCCTTTGTAGCATCCGCCCTAGCAGACCAACGCGTGTCACTTAATTTTTTTGGTACTAGTTTTGTATTCGACATAGTTAAGTGTTTTTTTTTAGAATCTCCCATCTCGCTGACGATGCAGAAAAAAATACATATATATTTTCTAAAAATAAAAAATATCTTGTGGCTTCTGTGGGAAAAGCAATCCCGTAAAAAAATTCATTGTCGTAAAAGCAGAGGACTCGATATTCACAGATTGCGCTTTTCTGCGGGAGAAGCTTGTGAAAGAAACAAAACGTTCCCAGCGGGGATATCGGTGGTTTTATTTTTGTGGCAATATTGTAGGCAGAAGTTGTGATGTCCATACAATTGCAAACCAATCCTCAATGGATGTACTGCATGAATTTCGTCACTGGGTGCATGCGTTTCTAGTAAATCGTTGCAACAAAAGTCGGAAGGTGTAATGCGTTTCATATACCACCGGGTGTTCATCTTTCTTACTGCGTTTTTTTGCGGGATAAGTCTCCCGCTGTCCTTGAACTTGCTGCTGCAAAACGACTCCCTGTTCCTGCAGAAAACTGCAGCGTTTTCGTAACACATACATAGTGTAAAGCGTTCCATTTAAATGTACACGTTCCTCTTTTCCTGCAACAATTCGTTTTTTTTGCGGGATTGTTTTTCTCGTAGAAAAACGCAAAGTGTAATGCCAGACTTAGGTTTGTTCTTAGCGTCAGGGAACTACGGGTAGTAGCGATGCCGCTGACATTGCGGTAAAGAGGGGGGAAATCTCGTAAATTAAGTGGGTGGATATCCGTAAAATAAGTGGTGCGTAAAATAAGTGGATGTGAAGGAAGTGGACTTATACTGTATTAGTAAACATCATGATGTAAGAAGAGTCTTACTTCATGGTAAACATACAGAGATACATTCAGTGCGAATTCGGTGCAAATTTTGCAACTAGTTGAAAACACCATAAACTAAGTAGAATATCATCAACCGTTTTGTATTTTACTTGAATAAATGTTCTTATCTATGTTCTTTGAAGGAACATTAACAGATTATTCGATGATTATTCAAATTAAACACAACTCAATTGATATAATCGTACAATCGACATTATCGAGTACCACGATTATACATTTCAAAAAATAATTTTCTTATTTTACTAAACTCATTGCAAAGGAGACCTTCTATCAAATTATCTCGTTACAACTTTTATTGCGTACGCTTATTTAAACTAAGTTTACTTAATTTTTTTAATTTTTTTTATTTATTTTTTTTTTTTTTTTCGCCATCTGTGGCGCCCCTTTCGCTGCGGCGCCCTGGGGCTTGAGACCAATAAGCCCATAGGTAAACGCGCTACTGCACCACATAAAGATCATCATAAGCTATGCGATTTCGAAACCATAATAATAAATGGCTGATCCTCATTTATCGGATATTTGTAATATTGCACAACCGGATAGATTATACAATGTATATTCTTTCCAAATTCCAGCAACAATATTCATAATAAAATGTACCTATTCGAATGGAAGCCAAATATATTAATCCGCAATTCTCAATCCATCATCATCGCACATGCTGCGGAAAAGCCGGATACTTAACTACTAGCATACTTTCAAATCATTAGATATCTATAACATTATTCAAATTTGGCGATCTAGATGAATAGGAAAATAGTTGTAACTTGGGAGATATGTACTCTTGACATAAACAAAATTAAAGCCACCAGTCTTCATAGCAGAAACCACGGATAAAAAAAAACCGTAATATGATAGTTTCAAAAAAGATGTGCTAGATTTTATTTTTCGTTTTTTTTTTTACTATTCTAGCGAGTTTTGGTTTCATAAGAATGTGACCGAAACAGCAAAAAGCCGTACGAAATGCAGATGAGAAACGGTCACTCAAAAAATCTGAGTGCACTATTATGTAAATAATTTTCAAGCCTGAATACTCACACATATGTCAATAGAACTATTCATCAATTTGAAAGAATTAATTTAATTTTTATAAATATGTATACATTTTTGTATATCTGATAGGAAGGAAAGATGCGGATAAATCTAGGTTTGAAGTAAATTAGCAACTGATTATTAATTTTATCTACGAACAACGTTCTCGTCAAGATATATATGTAATATATCATACATACATATACATATATGGGTATATAGTATACGAATGTAAAATATATAATATAGTATATATGTATAAAAACGTTTGTGCATATGTCGCTGCTTTTATAACTCGCGAACCAATAAAGCTATTCAACTCATATTCACACCATATAGGTATACTCGTTTGGTCCTCCGATGTGCATAACTTTTTTCCTCGGTAGGTGGCACTGGAGTGGAGTTATTATTTCTTATTTATGGTATAATTTGGCTCAAATTCACAACATATATTATTTAAATAGTAATAAAATTGTTGACATAAATGTGGTGCTGGAGTCGAGATATTTATGATAATCTAAATTTTAGGTGTTATTTCGTTCAGTGTATATAGATTTGACATTTCAGTATTCATTATTTTAATTTATCGAATACAAATTTTTGAGCATACATTTAACCAGCAAACTGGTAATCCAAACGCTCAAGAGTTTTCAGATCTGTTCTGAAAATTGGTGACGGTGCGTGTCCGGAAGAAGAAGAGAAGGTTATTCTACATGATAAATTATGTCGTGTCAGTGTGTGGATACCCTGCAAAATTAACTGATCATGAAAACTCTAGGCTTTGCAGGAGAGCTTTTTTACTCCCCGGAACGACCAGGCATCTGCGACAAACGCTAAAATATTAAAATGCATTTCTGGGTAATGTGTTGAATATCGCTCAATCAACCGAGTAATGGGTCGAGAAGATGCTACAAATTTATCTGGTTGAATTTTTAAATTCCCTAAGCGCACCTGGACTTCCGTCTCACAAAAAAAATACGTCAACAAACACTCTAAAAAAAATTTACCCTTATAATAGGAGGAAACTTTATTTCCTTCTATTATAATGGTAAATTTACTCTGGAACGCAGATTTACATATCGAGTATAATTTAACACAAAAAATATGTAAACAGGTACTCCAAAATATTTGCAAATTTGCACCCGGAAATATGTAAAAATACCCTGTAAAAGTAGAAATATAAATTAATTTATCCCTAACATGTGTGATGTTACATACCCGAATGGGTACTCATTTAACAGGGTTCATAGTCCGACACATAAATCCCCTTTTATCGAAAAGATGAATGCCTTCAGTAGGAATCGAAACCAGGACCCAGTGAACAGAAGGCGAACGTGCTAGCCGTTGCGCCATCCGTACTACTTATGTGCACTAATTAGAACGACTTATATTATTAATGCAACAAAATGCAGCAAAAAATGAGTAAAACTACATCTGCATTTTGTAAAAATGCACCAAAAACCGAGGCGGTTTGAAGCATTTTGAGCTTTCCTATTCATGAAAGATTTTTATCAGTGGCCACGTTTATCCGTATGCCGTCGAACTAAAAGGCGATTTAACTAAATCGTTTTAGTGCTAGTACTTGTTCGTAGTGTGTTTATACCGACCATACGGAGAAGTACTAAATATGAAAGATGTCAGTTGTTGGCTTGTGACTTTGGCTTGGGAAATGTCAAGAGGCAAAAGCTTCCCAATAAAAACGCGATAATACCGCTACAATCAAAGGATGAAACGAATGTAGAGTTTCAGGAAAGGATGAGGTACATATTTATATAATACATAAAATACAATTTTCACCGACAACGCCATTACCGAAGACAGCAACGTCATCTAGTCCTAATTTTTCAGTCCAGTTCTGCATCGCAAGTGGAGCCAAAATTAGTACCAAAATTAGCTAATGCGGTATGTTTATATCGTCGTGAGTTAGCATGAATTAGTTAACACTCGAAGATAGTTCCGCGGCATAAACGAAGACAGTTTTTTGTTGTGGGTGGTGAACTCAGAATAGGTGTTGCGTTGCGTTGTGATGCAAATGATAGAAGATAAAATGATAGGATTTGGGATTGGTAATTAATTTAGGTACTATAATTAATAAGAGATGGGATTATCTCAAATTCTCGTGAATTCATGTTGGCCCCGTAAGAACAGAAAAGATATCTTCTTGTTGTAGGTGCTTTTCAATGCAATTTTTCAGTATTCGGTGTTTGGCTCAGCGTTCATGTGTAAACGAAGCATAAGATAAACCAATAAGTAAGTGCACCCATTACAACACCAATACCATACTCTTATCCCTTATCAGCCTCTAACCTAGGTTCGGTTAGGTTAGGTTAAGGGGCTGCCGCGCTACACACAGCACACTTAGGCCTCCAAAGGCCCGTTGTAATACCACCCGGAAAAGAAAAACCGTCTCCTTAAGAGGGCTGCGTATCAAACCAGCCCGTGCTACTGATATAGCGATTTAACCGGAAGGCGCATGTATTCTTAAGTTCATCCAAATCATGGAAGATCCGCGAACCCAGAAAGTAGCTCCTCCTACCAGCCAGGGCCGGACAATGACAGAGAAAGTGGAGGATGGTCTCCTCCTCCTCCTCGTCTCCACAACTCCTGCAAAAATCATGATGGGGGATGTTGAGCCTCCTCGCATGCTCCCCGATTGCGCAGTATCCGGTAATAACTCCAACAACTCTGCCAATGTGCCTCCTATTCATCGAAAGCAGGGTGGCAGAGCGGCCGGAATCCAATATCGGCCAAATCGACCTTGTCGTATTGCATGTTGCCCCGTTGAGCCATCTTGTATTGGCCCTGTTGACAACAGTGGCCTTAATCGCCGATCTACACATACCAAAAGGCATTGCTATGTCCTCCAATCTTACGTTAAACCCCCCAGTTCTGCCCTCCCGAGCCAGATCATCTGCCGGGCAGTTCCCCTCGAAACCACTATGGCTCGGTATTCAACACAGGGTGATGTTAAAGAACCCACCCACCTCTTCCAGAGCTGCGCGGCAGTTCTTAACGGTTATAGAAGGCATCGAGACGGACTCGAGTGAGCGAATAGCCGCCTGACTATCCGTATAAATAACGATGTCCCTCGCAGTGATGACAGAATTGCTTAGACAGGACAAAGCTAACGAGATCGCCGAGATTTCCGCCTGTAGGATACTACAGAAATCAGGAAAACGAGCTGACAGGGTGATTCCCAGCTCTTCGGAAAATATACCAACCCCGACCCCTTCGTCGGTCTTGGAGCCATCCGTATAGATTGCCATAAGATCCGAGGTCGAGGGCATATCTCCCATCCACTGGCCCCTCGTCGGAATCACACGAGTGAAGTTTCTGCCGAAATGGTAACCAGGGCGTGTATAGTCCGCCTCCGCCTCTAACCTAAACCAAATACCAAACACGAATAAGTTTTTTAGGCGACGGCCATTGACATCCATACAACATGTATAGCGGTTATCATGCGGTCGCTTTGGTTTGTTCTAAGTGGTAATACACTTATTAGAATAATTCTCTTCCTGGAGGGGCCCCAAAAAAAGCATGTTCGCCGGTTTCGACCGCTGATGCATAGCGCATCTCATCAGACGCCTCTGCTTCGCGCATCGCACCAGTGGGAGAGGCGTCACCGGGAGCAACCAAGTCGATGTTGTATCGCCTTATACAGGGTGGACCATCTAGTGGTTGCTTTTTAAATCATAGGTTATTTTGACAGTGAAAGCTGTTTCCCGCTCGAAATGTTGACGGAAAGTCAGTATCATACCTCCGCAGGACGAAATGAGTCGCTTTACACTTGAACAACGTTGGGAAATATTGAAAACTTATTTCCAAAGTAAGGGCTGTCTAGCCCAAACAGTGCGTTTTTTGAAAAGAAGTTTTGGCCGAAATGAAGCACCCACCGCGGCTGCTGTACGCAAGTTTTTGCAAAATGTTCGTAAGACTGGCATGCTAGTGGACAACACTCATGGCCCCCGTTGTCGTACGGTGCGCACAGACGAGAATGTGGCTGCTCTAGCCGAGAGTGTGAGACTCACTCCACGAACATCAACTCGCCATCGATCCCAACAGCTCAACATTTCACGCACTAGCCTTAGGAGAATTCTGCACAAATATCTCGGATTATTCGCTTACAAGTTCTAATTGACTCATCAATTGCAAGCGCACGACCATCCGCTTCGTTATCGCTTCACAGTTTGGGCCTCAGAGCAGCTTGAATTCGACAACGATTTTGGGCGAAAAATCATCTTTTCTGACGAGGCGCATTTTCATCTCGGAGGCTACGTTAGCAAACAAAATTGCCGCATCTGGGGCTCGGAAAACCCGCACGTTATTATCGAGAAGCCAATGCAATGTGAAAGTGACAGTTTGGGGCGGATTGTGGAGTGGTGACATCATTGTACCATTTTTCTTCGAAAATGAGGCTGGGAACAACGTTTCGGTCAACGGTGAACGTTACAGAGCCATGTTATCTGACTTTTTTATACTCTAGATGAAATCTGAGAGTATTATAAGTTTGCCACAAAGTTTGTAACGCTAAGAAATAAGGCTCGCAGAAAAAAATGAATGATACAGAAGTTCATATTATCACTCGAATATCTCAAAACCGGATGTCCGTCTGTCCGTCTGTCCGTCTGTCCGTCTGTCCGTCCGTCCGTCCGTGACCTCTCTAGCTCGAGAACGCGTTGAGCTATGAAGTTCAAATTTTGCACACGTTATTTTTGACAGAAAATGAAGGCTAAGTTCGTGAACGGGCTAAATCGCTCCACCCCTTCTACCCCCTCCCATACAAAATGACACATTTTTGAAAATTTACAATAATCAGATTTTCTCAGAAACTATAAAACATATTGCTTCGAAAATTTTAATATATCACTTTTATGATAATTGTAACCTATGTTATAAAAATTATTGTAATCCTCACCCTCCTTCTACCCCCTCCCATAAAAACTGCACTATTTCATGAAATACGTTAAGCCAATTTACTCAGTACGTATACAATTTATCGGGCTGAAATTTTGTACTTAACACTTAATTAACAATATCAGTTAGATTCAAAAAAATTAATCGATTACCCTTACTCCGTCTACCCCCTCCCATACAAAATGACACATTTTTGATAATTTACAATAATCAGATTTTCTCAGAAACTATAAAACATCTTGCTTTGAAATTTTGAATATATCACTTTTATGATAATTGTAACCTGCATTATAAAATTTATTGTAATCCTCACCCTCCTTCTACCCCCTCCCATACAAACTGCACTATTTCATGAAATACGTTAAGCCAATTTACTCATTACCTATACAATTTATCGGGCTGAAATTTTGTACTTAACACTTAATTAACAATATCAGTTAGATTCAAAACCAGGTTCAAATTCATCTAGAGTATTGCATGATTGGGGTTTACCCCAATCGTAGTTCTTTTATGTTTTTTTACTGAAATTGAAGACATGGATTTGGTTCATGGAGGATGGCGCGCCATGCAACAATCGATCTTTTACGCACCAAATTCCCAAATCGTGTTATCAGCCCTCTTGGCGATTTCAATTGGCCGCCTCGGAACTGCGATTTGACTCCTTTGGACTTTTTTTCTGGGGAACCGTGAAGGACCGATGTTATGCCAACAATCCAGAAACGATTCAAGCACTTAAGGCTAATATCATCCAAGCAATCCGTGAGCTACAGCCCGAAACCATCGACATGGTCTTGGAAAATTGGAATGACAGAATGCGCTACTGCGAAGCCAGCCGAGGCAGCCACTTGAACGAAGTTGTATTTCGTCATTAATTGGAATGTTTGCTCTTACTAATGAAGCCATAATACATGGAAAAAAAATTCAATTTTGTACATTTTATTGCATTTTTAAAAAGAAACTTGTATTTGGCCCACCCATTGCTTTTTCAAAGTAGCACAGATCACTTTTCTGTAGCATGCATACTTTTGAAGGTATTGAGAGATCTTTGCATTTTTCTGCCCGGTAGGCTAAATTTAAGCTAACTGTTTTTTTCATTTTCTATATAGTGGATAATCCTACAGACGTTGCTTTTATCTTAAATTAAAGATAGTTGAATGACCCATTAGATTCCGAACAAGCTTTTTGGTAGGATGAGTACCTTTTTCGATATTTCACAATATGCATCTCCAAAACGGACAATTTTCGCTTTTCGGAAAGTATTTTCAAGTTTCGAAGCACATTTGTTCAGAAAAACTTATACGCACGGAAAAGCTTTATATATAAGATTTTAGGAAATTCAATACTCTTTTAAAAAGTAGTGGGTGACTTTTCTGCAGGACACGTGACTTAGGCGTTATTAAGCGATGCTCAAATTTTTATTTCGTTAAGTTCATTTTTTAAGCAATTGGGTTTCTCGGTTTTTGAAGCAACTATCATATCCACGGTCATCTGACTTATCTCAAACTTAAGCTTAAGCTTGAGCTTCTTAAGTAACTGGTATTTTACCCGTTATTTGATGAAATACATCACAAAACCGATGATTTTTTCAAGGAACAAACAAGCACTTGACAAAAACTGTTCTTCAAGTAAGATTATCTTTAAAACTATTTAAGATGCGGAGCAATGACTTGAACGTTTTTTATGTATTTTTTGTGCTCTTTAATTATGTCTCAGCATTATTTTTTGTTAGTTCTAATAGTTGCCGGGATAAAAGCGAAAAACTAAAAGAAAACCTTTAAACCTCCATTAGCTCCCGCAAGGCGGGAATTTCTTGAATTTTTCCACTCGATTTTCAATCGTCAGCTGAGATTTGGCAACACATAAACTGAAGAAAATTGTATAAATAGTTATAATTGGCCCCCTATTCAAAATACAGCAATGAGTGGCATGCTCATTTTGTTCCATTTTTTTTATTATGTACAACTTTTTCTTCGACGACTTTTTCGTCCAATGAATGATAAAAAGAATCAAAGGGAAAACCCTGAAAAACGCAAAAAAAAATTATTTTTCTTAAAAGTTACCAACTTTAAAAAGCATATATCTCTTAAACTATAAAAGATACAAAATAATAGCGTAAAACAATCTGAAATGGAAGTGCTCTAGTGCTAGGGGGGAAAACCTCCTCTTCCATTGTCCTCCGCGAACGGCAGTGGTCACTGACCATTGCTAACCAACGTCAAGCCGCCCCGCCAGTGATGGCGGTGCGATGATTTGGTTGAGGTACTCCTGTGGTGTGGGGTGTAAAAATAATTCCACGGCCTTTCCCTTTGAGGGCCTGTCGTTAAAACCGACAATCAAAGGACAGGATGTGTATGTCAGCAACTTGCACTATCCAAAATCTTTATATGCTAACGAAACGTCAACTATGCCTCGGATAAGGACTGACTCAACGGTAACGACTTTTGGCTATCGTACAATGACAAAGATTGGATTGTGGAATGTGCGTACTCTCCTGGACAATGGATCAGAAGGTCCCCAGAACGCACGATTTCTTCAATTATGCCCGGTTCACATTATTCCAGTCCAGCAATCCAGTCCAGTGCTGGACTGGATCACATCGTCTACATGATTCCAGTCCAGTAGTCCGGCGAGTGTGTTGTTGATTCGGTAACTATAGTGACAACGATTTCTGTACGAGCTGGAATGAAAAAGTAGACCGACAATCCAGTCACTGGACTGGATTACTGGACTGGATTGCTGGATTGAATTGCTGTCCAGTGCCGGTTCACATTATTCCAGTAGCAATCCAGCGCTGGACTGGATTACTGGACTGGATTGGTTACTGGAATAATGTGAACCGGGCATTAGAGAGTGAATTTCTGAGGTACAAATTAAATATCTTAGGAGTTAGTGAGATAAGATAGTGGAACAGCGGAGAACTTATCTCTCCAACGGGCAGCACTGTAATGTTGTACTCCGGTAACGCTACTGGTAGTCGTCGTGAGTCAGGTGTGGGGCTCCTTTTAACCAGAGCCGCGCGAAACTGTCTCTTATCCTGGGAGCCGGTCTCTGACAGAATCTTGATCGCCAGGTTCCTGACCAAAATGAGAAACATCTCAATAATACAATGTTATGCCCCTACTGAACCCGACAATGTCTTGGCAAAAGACTCCTTCTACGAAGAACTAAACGCCGTTCAGAGCAGAACACCTAAAGGTGACATTATAATGGTTATGGGTGATTTGAATGCGAAAGTTGGCACTGATAACTATGGGCTCAGACATGTGATGGGGAGACACGGTCTTGGTGATCGTAATGAAAATGGTGAAAGATTTGTAGAGTTCTGCAACTTTCACAGTCTTTTCATCGGTGGTACTACGTTTGAGCATAAGGACCACCACAAAATCAGTTGGTCGTCTGTCAAAATCAGATCGACCATTTTGCCATTAGTAAAAGATTCAAGAGTTGCCTTCTGGACGTGCGAAACAAGAAGGGTGCCGATATTGGGATGGGAAGAGACCATTATCTTATGATCGCTAATGTTCGATTGCGTATTGCAGCCGTGCGCCGCCCCAGGGACGAAAGATCCAGGTGCCGCAAATTCAACACCGCTCGACTAAAAAATCCAGCTGTCTTACAACAGTCTAATGGCCATCTTGCGCAAAAAGCAGCTGAGATAACTAGTCACCCAGATAGTGACATAAACGGAAACTGGGATGCCAAAAAAATGCGTACATTGATAGCGCAGATACCATCCTTGGCACAAACCCGGATTGCCGGAATAAGCCCTGGATGTCCGACGCTTCATGGCAGCGGATTGTTGAAAGAAAGGAGCTGAAAGTTCGTTTGGCTGCAGCATCAGACGACAATCGAAGCAGAATCGAACTCCTTTACCGTCAGAAAGCTCGAGATGTTCAGCGTAGTGTGCGACGCGATAAAAAAGTTTATGCGAATTCTCTTTTAGCCTCAGCAGAAGAAGCCGCTAGAAGTAACAACTTAAACGCCGTATACGGTGTCATCAAGGAGTTTACAGGTGGTCGTTACTCCTGCCAACATCCGGTAAAGGATAGTGATGGAAAGCTACTTATCGTGGAAGAAGATCAAATGAGGCGGTGGAAAGAACACTTCTCCACGGTCTTTAACCGTGTAACCTCTGGTGAAGTTCCCTCTCATATAGATAATTTAGCTAACCATCAAAATGTGCGTATACGGTCCACTGCCCCGACTAAAGAGGAAATAGTCACTGCAATTATTGCACTAAAATGGGGAAAGGCCGCCGGACTCGACGGTGTGCCTGCCGAACTTTATCAAGCAGCGCCAAGCGTAACTGCCGATTTTCTGCACCCACGTGTTGATAAAGCGTGGAATGCAGAGACCTTTCCCACTGAGTGGAAGGAAGGTTTAATCATCAAACTTCCAAAGAAGGGTAGCCTCACAGACTGTAATAATTGGAGAGGCATTTGTGTGCTTCCTGCCGTTGCCAAGATAATAGCTAAAATCGTCCTGGAAAGGCTAAAGGCCCACTTAGAAAGCACAATTGATAAAGAGCAGGCTGGTTTTCGATCCGGATTCTCCTGTGTCGATCACATTAACACCTTGCGAATCATCATCGAGCAATGCGCTGAATACGATTCCCCGCTTCACTTGCTTTTCATCGATTTCAAAAAGGCTTTCGATAGTGTAAACCGGGATTCTATATGGGCGGCCTTGCGCAGGAGAAGCATCCCTGAGAAGCTTGTGGATATTATTAAGGCAACATATGGCGGCGCGAAATGTCGCGTTCTGCATAAACGTAAGGTATCGGGGACTTTGAGATTCGCAGTGGAGTTCGGCAGGGGTGCATCCTCTCACCGATCCTATTCCTCATTGTGATCAGCGATGTGTTGCATGCAGCCCTATCCGGACTCGACAGAGGAATTCAATGGACTTTGACATCTTATCTACAACATCTTGGCTACGCTGACGACATATGCCTACTCTCCCATAAAATCATGGATCCGTCCGCAATTGCGTTAGATCTGGAGAGGGAGGCAAGCAAGGCTAAAGATTAATACCAACAAGACCAAGGTTCTTAGCCCGCCGCTGCGTAAAAGAAATCCGACACCTATTGCCATCAATATTAATGGGCAGCCTGTGGACAAGGTGGACAACTTCGTCTACCTGGGTAGCATTGTTGCCGAAAGTGGTGGTACGGAGCAGGACATCGCTCGTCGTATCAAGGTTAAACGCTTGACGCGCTATGCCCCGCTAGGGGTTAAGGCAAAGTAGTAGTAGTAGTAGTAGTAACTAGTTCAAACAAAACCCCATAGCTCATTTTGGTGATACCGACATTACTATCTAGAAAATAGGACTTTCTGGGGTAATAAGATTTTTTCTAATAAAATTATTTCTGTATTAAATGATAATAGACTTTGTGAAATAAGGATTAAAATTGAAACAACTGAGTCCTTTCAATAGTGCCTATAGTGACATTGAGATAAAAGCTTGAAGATACTTTTGAAGTATATTCCAATCTATGAGAAAGGGAGGCACACTCGCAATATGTGTAGACTGTCAGAAAAATAAAATCCCACAATGCCATACGACCCAACATTATGTGTGCTCTCATACAAGTATCATCCGTCGATACATACAATCCATCGTCCTGTTGACACTCTCAATTCAAATACCCACTACAAAACCTTCAAATCTAGGAAACTTTTGATATCCCATAACTTGTACCTACAATAAAAAACGTCAAACATCAGATCAGAACAAATGAGTTTCACTCTTTAAAAATTTAAATTTCATATTCTTTAATCAAGATATTGTAAAATACTTTGTTGAAATCGTTCAAGGCAATGCAAAAAACGTAAACAATCTATAAAATTGCAAATTTATCGTGATCATCTTCAATACTCACTTAAGTATCCATTCGTGGGATGATGATGCTGTTGTAGGTGGTGCGGGAGTTGTGATAATCCATTTTGTCGATGACCTGGTGGCATTTTATACACAACACAACGACGGATGCGAATAATTCAAGATTCAAACAAAAAATTACAATTAAAAACTTATTTGATTCTACTACTCCAGGCTCTTGGTATTCTTCTTGAAATTAACACTTCACGATTAGCACAAAAGGATGAAACTCAATATCACTTTTCGTTGTCAGTGCGGAGGTTCGTAGACAAACCATCGTCGTATCAAGAAAGAACCACCACCGCAATTACGCGATTCACACCATTTTCTTTTTAATTTTAATATTTTTTTCTTTTTTTTTTCTTAAGGACTATTACAGTTTGGATTACTCCGATTAAGTGTTCAAATCCATTTAACACCTTGAAAGAGACAATGTGACAATATCTTGTCACAATCACAATCACGATGGACAATGACTTCTTCGCAAGATGGTTTTCTTCGGAGGGGCTGCTGCCTGCTGGTTCTTTTATGCGTGCATGCTAAGAATTATACGAATGCTAGCTGAAATGAGAAGTAATGGAAAATGTTGCATGTAAGTCACGGCTCGAATTATTGTTGTTTGTCTTATTTGATGTAATTGTTACGGTCTTTACTTAGGGTCTATAATATTAAAGATGTTGCACTGAGAAAGTGCTTAGATGCACTTGAAAGTGAATGAATGTGTGTAGATTGACGTCTTCAAAGACTAAAATTTCACGCTTGAGGGATATTCTGACACTAGCCGTGCAGGTATGGTATGGGAGTTTCGTATAATAATATAAAAGAAAGCATCTATCTAGGCAAAGTTAGTGTTTAAATAAAGTAAAAATATTATCTTGGCTTGTTAAATCGAATTTCTTTGTTTTTATCCGGACCTAGGCGTGATGATCACAAAAGAAGCTACATTTGGTAGGTGAGTGGGAGTAACGTGATCGTTTTGAAGTCCATAACACCCGCTTCATTAATGAGCCATAAGCTAAATTCACAAAGAAAAGGTAAACGTCCTATAGGTCAAAGATATAGTGAATACATATAAATTTTCGATTTTACAGTTAATGATTGCACATTTTGTGCTTCTTAGAAATAGAAAAGAATGCATACCCATGGGGATTAGAGGATCCAGGTATTATTTCTTAAAGATTTTAAAATATATATTATTGTTTCAAACTTTTCAGCAAGCTGATAGATACCAACTTCTACATTCTACAGCGTCAAAATACACTATAGTATGTACGAGTATTCTATCAAAACTGATAGCTAAATGATAAAACAAAACGACTTCCACCTCATACAGCTGTTCATATTTACACAAGATGCGTTCTTTTGTACTACGGAGTAGTATAGTTTAGTTTTAATGCCCTTACCTGAATGAGCCTAGAAAAATCAACGAGGCAGTAAAGCTATCCCGGATAGATAGATATGTAGATATGTCACCTGTAGCCCTATTCCAACTATCGCTAAACCTAATCTGTCGCTAAAATTCTTTAAATACTTTTTGCCTTGAAAAAAGAGTAAGTACCCCTGTTTTTCATCTGATTGAGCTAATTTTTACAAAGGAATATAATAAGGTCCTAGGAAGTCAACCACCCGAATTTAACCCGTCTCATTTTATTCAATTGTGTGGTGCAAAAAAAATATTTGTTTAGGAGGTAAGCGTACCTTTGGTCGGATCGTGTCAATTTACGGTGCCAACCAATTAACAATATTTGGACACATGGCCTTCATGCGGCCCGGAGATAATTTTGATGTGGCCCATGTCCACTCCTTGAACCGCGGCCCGCGTGCGGCCCGGAGAGAGTTTAAATCCGGTCCACGAAGCGAAAACGTGGTCAAAGAAATACATATCAATATGTACACCTCCATTCTACGTGACTATGAGTTTAATAAAATCATGTGTAGCCGGATACAATTCTTAATATACCCGTAACAAGAACACATTCATTTCATACCAATTGGGGTTTCTGCTATATATTTGGTGCACTCGGTTACAGTCCCACACTTATCACATTTCGGAAGGACACAGACTTACATTCGGTGGGAGATCTAACTCATGAGAAATACAAGAAAACGTAATAAAACCAATATGAGATGCGTTCAAAACAGAGGAATCGGACAGGAATTGACCCCGTGTTAACAAGTTGGTTCTCAATTACTTGGCTGTGTATGAATATATTTACCGTTAGGTTTCAAATTGGATTTTCTTTTGTATGAATTATTGTTTAATTATCCTCTTCACGAATGTGATGGGGTATATTAACTTTGTCATGAAGTTTGCAACGCACAGATGGAAGCATCGCCGACCGCATAAACTATAGTAAGGTATATACGAGGGTCAGGTGAAAAGTTCTCGGTCTGACACAGAAATACCGTTACAATCAGCAAAAATTTATGTTTCCTGCCTGGGTGTCATTAGTTGGTATGACAAGTTTCAACTTGTTCTCTCTAGAAATTTGTTTACAAGAATTTTTGCAGTAGCCGTCTTACGTGTTTTTCGTTAAAATGGAGAAACTTGAATATCGTACGGTCAAAAAATTCTTCGTTTTGGATGGATTAACCCCTAAGGAAATTCATCCGAAGTTACCAAAAGTTTACGGGGACTCTGCTTCTTCGATGTCAACCGTAAAAAAATGGGCAGCTGAATTTAAACGTGGTCGCATGTCCCTCGAAGACGACACACGTGAAGGACGGCCAAAAACCGCAACCACACCGGAAACCTTCGAAAAAGTGCATGATATTGTCTTGGACGATAGGCGAATGAAAGTGACTGATATAGCTGAGGTAGTAGGGATATCGGAAGAAAGGGTGCGAAACATCTTGCATAAAGAATTACAGATGCGAAAGCTCTGCGCAAGATGGGTGCCCCATTTGTTGAATGCCGATAAAAAGCAAATGCGCAAACGATTTTCACAGCAATCTTTGCACCGATTCAATCGGGATCACCGATTTTGTGTGGCGATTTGCCACCATGGATGAGACTTGAGTCCACCACTACACGCCAGAAACGAAACAGCAGTCGAGGCAGTGGGTGGAAGCCGGTGGTTCAGCGCCAAAGAAATCGAAGTCGATCGCATCTGCAGGAAAGGTCATGGCCAGCGTGTTTTGGGATGCGAAAGAGATCCTGTTAATTGATTACCTTGAAAAAGGCAGAACAATAACAGGCGAATATTACTCCAAACTTCTTGACCAGCTGGATGCCAAAATTCGCGAGAAGAGGCCTGGCTTGAAGAAGAAAAAAATCATCTTTGCGCAGGCCATCGAACCTGAACACAAGTGTGGGTTGGCGATGGGAAAACTGCGGGATTCAAAGAAAGAACTTTAAGAAATTTGTTTCTGGGAAGCGCTTTGAGAGGGCCGTAGATTCAGACTCTCACTTCCATGAAGGAATACTGATGTTGCCGTAACGCTGGACCAAATGTGTTGAAGTCAAGGGAGATTACGTAGAAAACTAAAATCATTTTTTAACTGAAAATCGCAGTCTTTGATTGTCAGGCCGAGAACTTTTCACCTTAACCTCGTATATTCTCGGTCAGTATGACGAGGTGAGTCGATTAAGCTTTGTCCGTCTTTCCGTCTGTTTCTATGCAAACTAGTCTCTCAGTTTTGAAGCAATTGAGCTGAAATTATACAAAGCCTTTTTCCTAGTTCACGCTATATATATGTATGTCGGTGCCAATGGAATCGGAACACTACGTCATATAGATGCCATAGGAACGGCTGGTCCAAAAATCAGTCTTTCTAAGAAAAACTTTTTTTAGTTCTAAAGAGAGAAAGATATCTAAAATTTCATATTATTCAATAATATCTATCACTAAATCGGATTTTGGTTGAAATTGGACTATTCTTTCATATAACTGTCATAGGAACGACCGGTCCAAAAGCAAGTTTTTGTTAGAAAATTTTTTTATTTCTGAACCAAATTTCACCACTTTCAATCATATTTACCGCCAAACCACGCTCCTGGTTGAAATCAGCCTACTATTTCATATAACTCTCAAAGGAACACTGCAATCGGAACAAGTTCTACTACCAATTTCAAAGTGGCAAATGCACCAAAAACTGAAATAAAATATATGATACCCTACACGCGAAGCGGCTTGATTTTTATACCCTTCACGGATGTGATAGGGTATATTAACTTTGTCATGAAGTTTGCAACGCACAGAAGGAAGCATCTCCGACCATATAAACTATATATATTCTTGGTCAGTATGATGAGGCGAGTCGATTAAGCTTTGTCCGTCTGTCCGTCTGTCTGTCTGTCCGTCTGTCCGTCTGTTTCTATGCAAACTAGTCCCTCAGTTTTGAAGCTATCAAGCTGAAATTTTTTACAAAGCCTTCTTTTTATTGCACGCAGTATATAGGTATATGTCGGAACCAACGGAATCGGACCGCTACGTCATATAGCTGCCATAGGAACGACCGGTTCAAAAATTCGTCTTTGTGAGGAAAACTTTTTTATTTCTAAGGATATCTTTTTCAAAATTCACAATAATCAATAGTATCTTTAGTGAAATCATATTTCTGAATTTGGTTAAAATCGGACTACTCTATCATATAGCTGTCATAGGAACGACCGTCCCAAAAGTAAATTTTTTTCAGAAAAACTTTTTTTATTTCTGAAGATAACTTTACGAAATTGCATATTATTCAATCGTATTGACTGCTAAGCCACGTTCCTAAATTTGGTTGAAATCGGCCCACTATTTCATATACCTCTTATAGGAACAGTGAAATCGGAACAAGCTTTACTACTAATTTCAAAAAAGCAAATGTACCACAAAACATAACGAAGGTATACCTTCGCGTGAAGGGTATCATACCTTCGGCAAGCTAGCCGAAGGCTAGCTTGTTTTTTAATTATATAATTCAGCATTTTTCATTTCAGCACGACCTGTGCATTTCAAAAGGCGCTGATTAAAAAGGAAATATGCCGAAGAAAGATTATTTAATGAAGAAAGAAAAAGAAATAGTGGACTGACTATACAAAAAAGTATATATAAACTACAATATATATAGTAAAAAAAACGGATAGTAGTCCAAGAGCCTGAGGTTTTGATATGGAATGTTTTTCTATATTTTTTATTTTTTGTGTACCTTTATAAATTTTGGTGTTCTAAAACGATTCCAAGGTTTGTCAACCTTTTGCCTTAATAAAATCACATTAAAAAAAAAAGGTTTCGAGTGTTTTGCCATTATTTGGTATAAGATGTAGCTTGTATGCACCGCCGCTTCACTTCAAAGTTACAGATTAAGTATACATATATATTTTCTAATTTTTGAAAAATTCGACGTTTTTCTGAAATTGTTCGATTATTTTTTGTAGCACTTGCTTTCAATTGAAACATAGTGACTACAAACTACTACATGCAATGCGTCTAAGAAATGAATTGAATTGATTTATTTTATGAATGGTGACGTGTAAAGTCATTAGTGTATGTAATTGTATTATGTTAGCCGGGTGAGTGCCGCAGGTCGCAAAAATTTTCGGTGGGGGCCGCGGGTTTGACACCCTTGGTCTAGACCAGGGGTCGGCAAGCTTTTTCTGGAAAGGGCCAGATTATTGAAATTTCAGGTTCAGCGGGCCGGATAGCAAACTTAAGGTGAGTTTGTTTGTTAGAGTAGTTAACCCATTGCCAATTCGAATCTGACGAAAACTGTTTAGTTATTTAGTTAAATAAAATTTGAAAAAGAAGAGATATGCTAGCGAAATTTTCGGAAATGGCGTTTTCAATGTATCTTCTTCACATCATTAAAACTGGTCAAAAAATATTAAATGTGGCTTTTGTTTCGAATGAAAATTAGATTTCTCTATTATATTAAATTCGTAAAGATATCAGTCAGAGTAAAGGTATAAAGTTAGTAGCTCCGGTCTCTAGCCGCAACTGATGAAATCGAAGAGAACAGTTTTGGTATTACAGAACAAATTCAGGCTTCCAAATAAATTCTATTTTTAAGGCTTTATTTATGTTGGAGCTGCGATTAAAAATTAGAAAAATTATTATTTTTAGTAAAAGTATGTACCCTTTTCCTACGCTGCGCTAGTAGCGCTGCTCTTATCGTTTTTCGCAGCACCAACGTAACCGCAGCCTAAATCTTATCAAACAGTATCAGTAATTCAATTCCCATTTTCACGCATAAGCGAATGTTTCTATTTCTTTAAAGAATAAAGCACTTTTGTGTTTTGGCTTTATGCTGACGATTTTTGGGTGACGAGAAAAGTCCAGTGCACTTTTGACACTGAGTAGTCAATCCAGAACTTTTTTTTAACGGCGGCTTACCCTAATCTTGCGGAAGCACAAAACAACGTACCTACAGGTGTTTTGAAATCTTTTACTACAAGTCCCATGAGCAAATTCTATCCGATGACTTCCAGAATTACAAAGTCATATTTTCTTAATTCATTCTATCTTAAGATTACCGCACAGCAGCAGTGGCTCCCTTAAGTGTTTTAGCATTCACCGTATTTCTGCTTAGTGGTCCAATAACAGCAAAATGACGTTGTGTAATTTTTTTGCTGGCTCAAACCAGAAAATTTATTTAAACAACCCATATGGACAAAATATATATGGTCTTATGGAGTTGTCTTGTCTTGTATCTTTTCTTCCAAAGATATTTTTAAGAGCATGTGTGCTGCCGTGTCCAAAATATCTGCGCTTTCTGTTTCAACAACCTGAAAGAAATGCACTTGATCTTATTTCAGTTTGTTCACACTGGACACACGCAATACCACTGTTAGGTTTTGTTCTTTCTTATATTCTTATAGATACAGATGTCAGGACGCGAACTTTTAGAAATTTTCTATTAAATTAAAAGATACCTGAACAAAGGAAAGAAATAAAAGAATTGAGATTTATTAAAGGAATCTGCGGGACACTGGTCAGCTTTATGGTTTCTGCTTTATGCGATTGTTTGATGAGTGCAGTTGGGCCATTTTACTTTTTAATTAGTTAAAATTTTGTGGGCAAAAAAAAAGTGGATTTTCAGTTATTAATTAACTTTTTAAACTGAGAATTCAATGTGCTCATGTGCTGGAGTTTGACTTTTTCATTTGAGGGGCATTCGCATTCACTTCAGTTTGCGACGATAATGAGAAAACTGTTCCTCCTAGATGACGTAATAGAGAGAGATAGATACTATTGCACCCAACCGTTCCCAACACACGCACAAACCACATGGCATTGTTGATATAACAAGTGTTAAAATCACATTTTAGAACAACAATGTCAAGTGGATTGGGCGTGGATTGGGAGCAATATGCCCCTAACAACTTGAGTACATAAGCTTTAAGGTCACTCAAAAGGAATGCAACATGAAGTTTATATGCTATCGAAAGTATTGTATACGAGTAGCTATGCAATAGATGATGACGCGTCCATGCTTCTGAAAGGGTAAAGGTAATTAAAATCGAGAAATTATTCACACCTGTCCGGAGCTGAATAGTCCAATTGTGTAAATTTGAATAATGTATACGTCTATAACTCTTGAACCAATTGACGTAGACAACTGATTTTTGGCATGTAACACTGAGGTAAGAAGCTGCTTGAGTTTAACTAAGTTAGGCATAATCAGATCAATGGAACGCCTACCTCCCCTACAAATCTCAAAAAATTAAATATTCCTTTAATTACGATAACTTTCGACAGAATGATGCTAGCGGATTGAAAATTGTGTAAAATGTTGGCACTAAGATCTAGTTAGTAAGTATTGAAAATGGGCAAGATCCGATTCAAGGAACCCCTACATCCCTTACAAATGAATCTTCAAATATGCGATAACTTTTGATAGAATGAGCCCAGCGACTTGAAATTTTGGTAAAATGTTTCAAGTAGGATTTAGTTGGTTGGAATTAAAGATTGGCCAGATCCGATCTAAAGAACCCCTACCTCCCCTATAAATGAACCTTAAAATAAGAGATAACTTTCGATAAAATGAAGCTAGTGACTTGAAATTTTGGTCAAATGTTTGTAGTAGGATCCAGTTGGCTAATATTGAAAATACGTAAAGTCCGATCAACGAAACCCTTACTTCCCCTACAAATGAAACTTTAAACAAGCGATAACTTTCGATAGAATGAAGCGAAGCTTGAAAAGTTCGACAAATGTTTGTAGTCTGTGTTAGGTAGTTGATTTTGAGAATGGTCAAGACCCTTCTGAATGATCGCCAAACTCCTCTACAAACTGACCATTTAGGAAACTCACTTTTACTGCATATGGTCGTTGCTAATTGATACTTTTGGTAGCACCACTAGGTCTCTACAAGTCTAGGGGATATACGCTTCGAACTCCAGGCGAAGCTTCAGTCTGGTTTAATATTTCAAGCCCTATACCATAATGTTGTAACTGCCAAAGGTGATGTGGGTTGAAGGGCACAGACTCCAGGTCGATCATCATTTCCACACAGGCAAAATCGTGATTTTTTTTATAATATTCGCGGTCACCAATCAGTAGACATCAACTTTATGTTGAATGGGTGATTGGTAAAGTGCGTTGACATCCGTCAAAAAAGCAGTTGCGTGTCACCGGCCAACAGCATCGGCCGAGTTTTTGCATGTTGGTGAAAAATTGAAGGAATAAAAGAAAACCCTCGTCGCGAAAAGTGCCGTATCACCCGCCAATCATAATCGGTTTTTTTTTTATATTTTGGACACTGAAATCGGGCGCTGAAAAGGTGCGATTGCCTTGATTGAGCATAATTGTCGAGGACGGGGATAACTTCAAGCACTTCCGGACTCACGACTCGAGGACCGCTCGATGGCATAAAATTGCCGATGTGTTGTTTGACTTGTCTGGATACATCCGTTATTTTGTTTTGAACTTTAGGTGCATTGGATCTGGGACGTCCACAGTGCTTATTTTTGAATGCTTGGCGTTGGTACGGGCGATTATCATCAACCCCATTACTAACAAATTGGAGATCTCGTAAACACCAGCAACAACGCCCGGTCAGCAAGACATTTGCAGAGAGTCCCCTGCACCGTTCAAATTTGTTTGTGGTGCAAGCGCACGATAGTTCCGATACAACCGAAGCACTGACAGGCAGACAGTGCTCCAGTACCTGAAATCGCGAATGCGGAATGGTAGATACGAAGAATACTTTTGAATGATACAACCCAATGTAAAATCTGTGCTTCTTTATGGCTGTTCAACTTGGAAGGTGACCAGGGCGATAACAACTAAATTGCAAACTTTCGTGAACCAGTGTCTACGGCGCATCCTACACATAAGCTGGCCGGAGGTCATTTCTAACGACGACCTCCTGTTCATTACTGGCCAGGACAGGATAGACATCTCCATAAAAAGGCGAAAGTGACAATGGATAGGTCACACACTTTGAAAAGGGCCGGAAAACATTGCTAAACAGGCCCTCGATTGGAATCCACAGGGAACTGATGCAAGTCGCCGCGTTGGACGACCGAGAAACACCTGGAGAAGATCAGTTGAGGTCGAGGGTAAGTCATTAGGCAAATCGTGGAGACAGTTGAAGCGATGGCGGCGAACAGGACGAGGTGGAAAGTTGGCGTGGTTAATGCCCTATGCCCCACAAGGGGTTGACAGGATCCAGAGAGAGAAATTTCAGATGGAAAGCTGCTTCGGTTTTAGTAAGGTTGTCATAACCAGATCAAAGGAACGTCTACCTTCCCTACAAACATTAAAAAGTGAAATATTCCTTTCAGTACGATAAACATTTGGTCGGATATTGGCAGTAAGATCTAGTTAATTTTTATTGAAAATTGGAAAGATCTGACCAAAGAAACTACTACCTCCCCTATAAATGATATATTAAATATGAGATAACTTTCGATAGAATGATGTTAGCGATTTGAAATTTTGGTCAATTTCGGACCATGAATTTTATCGAAAATATATGGCAACTTTCCATAGAATGGAGCTAACGACTTGAAATGTTGGTTAAATGTTTATGATGTGGGTTAGATAGTTGATTTTGGAAATGAGCAACATCCTATCTTCCCGATAAAGTTGTGTTAAAAAGAACTCACTCGTCTTAAATGGTTTCATTGGCTAACTTCTGTTCAAACTGATCATATAACTCACTTTTAATGCATATGGCTATATTTGAAGTTTTGGTATCACCACTAGGTCTGCATAGGTATATGGGTATATGCGCTTCGAACTTGGGACTGAAGATTCGGTCTCGTTTTATTTCATTTCTTCATTTATACACCATATTTGTTCTCCTTGGTAAATCGCTCTCTTTCAAACTTCTCTCAAAGATAATTTATACAATGAAATTTAAATTATAAATCAGTATCCAATTATGTATCAGCACAAATCTAAACATTTAATCAATCCATTTAGATAAATAATGCAAAATAAAAAATCTACCCATTTTCCACCCAACCCCAACTGTGTATGCCTGCTGACTTACCATAATCAAAATCCAATATCTATTTAAATTTAGATATCACACGCTATTTAATCGAATCTATATTTCGCATATCGCCATTATTCTCGCTGACAGATGCCATTACCGCCAATAATAATAATTATACGTTTATTAAATACTTGTCCGAAAATGGAATGGTAGGCATTAAATTCCTATCTTTGTCATGCAGACAGTTGCCAATTAATGGTTGACCAATTTCGATTGAAACGTAACAAAAAAGAGTTGACTTGACAGAGCAACTTACTAACAAACGACGAACTGATTACAAAAATTCAACAACAATGCATTTATTATGTCGTCGTGGGATGTAATTATCCGGTTACATGTCTAGGCAACTAAAAACGTATGCAGATGAAGGTTGATGACCGCGGTGATCTGCTGAATGGAGGCTAGTTCTATTTTTGTTTTAACGCGATTTAAATATTTAAGTAAGATAAGACGAAAACCTTTGGTAGAATTTCTAAAGGCAAATTCATTTAAGGAAATATATTTAATTGCCCAAACATTAAGAGTATTAACGGTCGGTCATATTTGCAAGACATCATCCCAATCTCACTTGAAATCGCGATTTCGCATAGATTTTTCTAAATTTATCTTTATCTACTTTATAGTCTATGTCTATACAATATACACACATACTTATGTACATAATTTTTATGACATTGTGAGAAATCAATCTGCTGAGGGATATACCAGTATGTACGTATCTTTCCAACCTATTGCGACGATTTATTATTGCAATCAACATAAGATATTCATTGTCGCTTGACTACCATCAATTTATGCAAATTCTTGAGAAAATGACCGCATCTGAAAATAATGATCTAATCATGTAACCATTTTCCAAAACATCTCGTGATGGTCGTAACTCGAAAGGTATCGACGATTACCTGGAGAGTATTCTTAACAAAACACAAAAGGCATCGTCGTTCAACACCAACAAAACAGCTATTAGAAACAATGCAACCATTAATAGATTTAATTATAGTTAGTGCTTTTTTTTATTTCTATGCCTAGCACAGTAAACTGGCCTTATAGGCAGAACAAGAACTGCTACCGAACCAGGCTTCTTTAGATGATATTACTACGAGATACTCGTACAAGCTGGGGAAAAATGTAACTTGAACTTCACATCTCCATTTGAATCGTATTACCGCAATTTGAGTAAAAAAAAATATAATGGAACGACTTAAACTATCAGTCAATATCTTGGGGGCAGTATTATACAAGTCTGGCGGCTGTCTTATGCATCTAACGGCCAACACAAAGCGGGAATAGAAAGGAAGGCATAAAGAAAGTATTGTAAGGAAGAGAGTTCCATATTGTAAGGGAAAAATCCCGTTTTTCTCATGACTGGGAAAAATCCCGTTTTTCTCATGACTGAGAAAACCACGAGACCATAACTTCGATGAATATACTCGTATATTTGGATTGGATTCGTCGCAGCAGTGTTCTATCTGATCGGTCGCACATTTCGCATGAACAAACACATAAGCTAAATGCTAAAACATTGATAGACTTTGTATCTCAAGAATGGATCACGATGTCAGATGGATTGCTAATGTTGCTGCGGTCCATCTCATAGCATATGGCTGACTATGATGCTTCTTGGTGCAATTTGACTTCCATGCATATTAAAACATCCAACTATTGTTTTCGAAATTCTTATGCACAGGCGATTAGTGGAAGCAAAGTTGCTCATTTGGAAAGAAATGATGGAGCACCATTTAAATTTATTTAGCGTATATTTTATTGGATTAGCCTCGAATATTAACTACGAATACTCCTAACAACAAAAGATATGAGTTCATATGGAAAAGTGATCTTGTCTGGATATGTAGAGCGTTTCACTAGTCCCACTTTGTGGAACTAGAGCGCAACCAATGTATGCATAAAGTGTATGTCATCACAAGATGAAGATGCATCCGCGAGGTCGTTGTTGACCGTCTTATAGATGGAAAAAATAGCAACAAATGTCGACTAATAAAAGAAACAGCTGATGTCTTTGATTTGCGGTTTGACCAATCAGTAGATTAATATCAGCTCAATTCAGCGGAAACAGAATCATTTTTCAAAGAGAGATTTCACAGGATCGGGCGCTCAGTGAGGCTTATCGACTCACCGCCTCATTGACTGATGGATTTAACATGGGCCTGAATGAAGATTTTCAGTCGGACTCAGGACCTCACTATGTGCCTTAACCTGCTTGCATGTTAGGTTTATCTATCTAGTGCCAGGGGTGGGCAAACTTTTCCAGCAAACTTCAGGTTCAGCGGGACGGATAGCAAACCCGAAACGTATCGGTTTACTAGTTAAGCCATTGTCAATTGGAATCTGTAAAAAACTGTTTAGTTATTTAGTAAAATGGAATTTGAAAAGAAGAGATATCCTAGCGACATTTTTGAAAATGGCATTTTCGTTAATAATTGTATTTTCTTCGCATCAGGAATACTGGCATATTAAAAGTAGTTTTTGTTTCAAATAAAAATTAGTTTGAACATATAAGGACGGTTTGCCTTTATGTTAAATTCGTAAAGGTATCCCACAGAAACGGAAGTCAGTAGCTCCGATCTCTTTTCGAAGTCGATAAAACCGAATCGAAATCGAAGAGAATAGGTTCGATATTACACAACAAGTTGAGGCTTCTCCATAAAGAGATTGTTGATGAATTAAAAAAGGGCCAAAAGTTTTTCTCATTAAGCTTGGTCATCTCATAAATCTTCAAATTTATCCCATGTTTCCCCGTTTAAGTGTCACCATACACTGTCAAACTCGAACCTGGTACAAATGTCCTCTGACACACACACTTCACATAGATGTGAAGAAAACCGCTCCACTTGTACTAGGTTCGAGTTCGACAGTGTAGGGTGACACTTACACACATTCTAAAAACAATCAATTGTGATACATTTTAACCGATTCCATTTCAATATATAGAATTAGCATTTTCTCCACTTCTTTGAAGATATCTTCGGCTGTAGTTCTTACATGCAGAAGTTTTTTTTTAAGTGTGTGTTTATTTTGGAGCTGCGATTAAAAATTAGAGCGTCGCCGGCAGCAGCTCTTATTTTTGAAATAAATAACTGGCGTAACAGTCCAATTTATACCATAAAATGAATTAGCATCATCTCATTTTCTAGATCGTGACGGTATATCTTGCGCAAAGGTGTGTGATCAGCAACACGCTTAACCGAGTTATTTACCCCATAAATGGGTACTCATTTAACAGCTGAGAGATCTTATAGCCCGAAACGTAAATCCCCTTTTTTATCGAAAATTACCGCATTCAGTTGGAATCGAACCGGGGCCCAGTGCGTAGAAGGCGAGCGTACTAACCGTTGCACCATCCGGACTACAGCTCTTATTTTTGGTCAGAGCAAAAGAAAGAGCAATGTTTATGTATCCTTTCCTATGCTTCGCTGATAGCGCTGCTAATATCGTTTATCGCAGCTCCAACATAACCGCAACCTAAATCACATTTTTTTTTTTTTTTATGTTTATACCAAAGCTTAGGGGGTAACCCTTTGATGCGAGAGCACAGCGTTGGCGGTAAGGGATTAAGGTAGTGGGGAGATGGGTTGAGTTTGAATAAGGTGACGGTGTACATTCCGTTTAAATTTTTGTAGGTCATAGTTGCGGGGGAAAACAAAAGATGGTAGATCGTTCCACATTCGTGTTGTCCTAGATACAAACGAGTCATGGAATTTGGCGGTGCGACTATTGCTGAGTTCTAGAAGATGAGGATGGGCACGACTGGCTAGTCGGGTGTTACGTAAAGGAAAAGTACGCTCAGGAATGAGGTTGGCTATTTCATCAGAGCAACGGCGGTTGTAGTAGCGATAGAAGAGTGAGAGACAGCCGACACTTCGCCGGTGTTCAAGCGGTTCGATTTTAGATGTTATGGGTTCCTCGCCAATAAGCTTGAAGGCTTTCCGTTGAACTTTGTCTAACGCGGATAATGCGGTTCTACCTGCGCCTGCCCATATGTGGGAATTAAATTCAAGTCTCGGTCTTATATGAGCCTTGTAAATTTGAGCCAGATCAGATGGTGAAAAGTATCTTTTACAGCGATTCAGAAAGCCCAGACACTTCATTGCGTTTTTTGCAACGCAAAAAATGTGGTCGGACCAATTTAGTTTACTGGAGATGTTAATACCTAGTATGTTCAGTATGGGCGAATCAGGAATGCTGACCCCATCGAAAAGAATGGGTTGGGCGGTAGGTGGAGCACATCGCTTATTGGAAAGTAGACAACATTGAGTTTTTGAGGCGTTAAACTCTACTCGATTCGCTTTCCCCCATGCAATAATTTTTGAAATGTCTTCATTTAGTGAGTCAAACATGCGATCTCTGTTGATAGATGTTGAATTTCGGCGAGAGTCAGCTACAGAGTTGAAAGAGTAAGTGTAGTCAAGGGTGCTATCGTCTGCAAAGCTATGGATTGAGTTGGAAGTCACGCTGAGAAGATCGTTGATGAAGAGAAGGAAGAGTGTTGGTGAAAGGACAGTACCTTGGGGGACCCCTGCGTTGGTGGTATGGCAATTTGATTTAACTCCATCAAGGACGACCTGAAGCGAACGGTCGTGAAGGAAACTTTCGATCCATTTAACTAATTTTGGGTCCAAACCAAAAGCCTGGAGCTTAGCTAGAAGAGCCGGATGCCAGACTCTATCAAAAGCTTTCGAAATGTCGAGGGCAATGATTTTAGCTTCGCCAAATTGGTGGATACAGCGATTCCATCTTTCGGTGAGGTATGTCATTAGGTCGCCGGTGGAGCGCGAAGACCGGAAACCATATTGCCGATCATTGATGAGATGATGTGAGTCAAGGTAGCTCATTAGTTGGTTGTTAACCAGGGTTTCGAAGACTTTTGATAGGGTCGAAGTTAGTGCTATTGGTCGGTAGTTAGATGGATCACATGCTTCTCCTTTTTTGGGGATTGGTTGGACATGAGCTAGTTTCCACGATGATGGGAACACTCCTGTTGCGTAGGACAGGTAAAAGAGTTTTCGGAGAGGTTTGGCTAGCGAGGAAGCGCAGTGTCTGAGAACTAAGGGGGAGATGCCATCAGGTCCAGCCGATTTTGATACATCGAGTTTTGAGAGTACTTTAAATACTTCCCTAGTGCGGAAATGCAAAGGTCTCTGGTGTGGATCACATAAGGGTATGGCTGGTGGACTCTGAGTAGTGGGTAGTAGGCAAGAGTTTGCAACAAAAGTTTCGGCCAACATGTTGGCCTTGTCTTGCGGTTCACTGTATATTTTGCCATCATATACCAGTGGTGGAATAGAAGAGGAGGTGAAGTTATTCTTCACAGATTTGACGAGTGACCAGAAACCTTTGCTACCTTTCCGTTGAACAAACACTTTCTGCCTAATTTTGCTGTCAAACTGGAATTTAGCCTTATTTATGACTGATTTGCAGATGTTACGCGTAGAATTGTAAACTTCTCTCAGTTCGACAGAGGGGCATTGTTTGTATGCACGGTATGCCGCTTCTTTTCTCTTTATAGCCTCTTTGCAATCTCTGTTAAACCAAGAGTTGGTGGTTGGTTTGGTATTCTTAGAACTGTGTGGGATAAAGCAGTGCATTCCATACCAAATGATGTTACTAATTGACTCGCTTATATAATCGACGTTCTGCGTAGAGAAGCAGTCAGACCAGTTCAGTTCACTGATGAATTGATTAAATGCGGCCCAGTCCGCCTTATCATAATGCCACAATAGTCTCTTGTTGGAAGATAGATTATTGACATATAGTGACCTAGTTGTGAAAACAGTATCGATAATATGAAACTCATTTCATTATTATTACGCATAGTGCTTTTCATACAAATTTATTGAGAATAAAATGAAATGTATCACACCCAACCGAATGCAATAAAATTGAGTTGGCAGTGTATCTCACCCAAAAATTATCAGTCCTATCCTCCAATCACACTTCAGTCGACTGATTTCGTTCGCCGGCAGGCCATACTCGAGTTTGCCGATTTATCAAGAGCCAACAAAAAGGCAAAACACCTTTTCCATAGTCCCCTACTTGGGCGCCCCCTGTTAACAGCAGTGTGTCAAACCACTGACGGGCAAGTCTTAGCGATGAGACAGTTTGGAAAAAGGCAGATAGCTATAGCCTGAATGGCCGATCAAGGCTTAAGCGTCTCAGGTTTAGTAGGATGAAATGACTTGCGTAGTTGGACCTGCAACATAGTTGTGTGAAATCCAGCATGTTTATTAAACCATCTGAAGCAGCAATCTTCTGAGGCCATCCCCTGAATAGGGTTAAGCGATGTGCTGACAACTCGTCCTTGTAAAAACCACTCCCTGTCAAGAAACCTGGAACAAAAGCCTCGTATTGGACGGATCAACAACGACGACCACGCAAACGACTAAATGATCCTGGAATGTACGCTCCCTGAACAAACCGGGGGCCGAGAAGGCCCTCCTTCAACAGGTCGAAAAGTACAAACTGAGCATTTCTGCAGTCCAGGAAATAAATTGGCTTGGCAGCGAGATCAATGACAAGAAATCCTACACAATATTAACAAGTGGCGAACCATAGGGCCACAAGGAGTTTGGAGTAGCATTTACCTATATAGTGAACAATCACCTCAAGCCGCACGTTACTGACTTGAAATCTAAAAATGAACGGCTGTGTGCGATTCGCACTTAAACTCGATTCTTCGATCTCTGGCTCATCAATGTGCACGCCCACTGAAGTTAAAGAAGACGCAGTAAAAGTGGAGTTTTACGTCCGCCTTGAGTTTCTCTTAGACTCACATCCAGCAAACTACGTCAAAAGGCTGCTGAGAGACTTTAAGGCAAAAGTCGGAAATGATCGACTTCGTCTGCAGTAGGAATCTAGTAGTAAGCTCCAGGTGTTTCCCGCATCGACGCATTCAAAAGCACACCGGGAAATCTCCAAACGTACATACCGTCAACCAAATTCATCACGTCCTCATTTGCAGGAGATGGGCGTCCAGTGTGATGGATGTCCACTCTTATCGAGGAGCAAACTGCGACTCAGATCATCACATGGTGAAAACGACCTACCGATGTAAAATTTTCTCAGTGCACCAATCGAGAATCAGCAGTCCCAAAATCTTTGCGGTACAAAATCAATATACGACCAGTGCTATGCTACCGCTTCCAAACATGGACCCTAACTCAAGCCTCCGGAAACATGCTAGACACATTTGAACGTAATGTTCTACGGCGAATTTTCAGGGCTGTTTGCGATCGAGATGGATCGCGCATCCGGTACAACCATGAGTTGTATGAACTGTACGATGAGCTGGAAGTTTCGAAAATCGTCAAACTACAACGACTTCAATGGGCAGGGCATGTCCAACGAATTGACGATGATCGCATACCAAAGAGAGTGATGAATGCAAAACGAGTTGACGGAGCGAGGCTGCCTAGACGCCCGAGATCTCGTTGGGAGAGCTCAGTATATGTGGAAGCCGAGCAGCTGCTAGGCTGCCAAGATTGGAGGACGCGGTCACGTGACAGAGATAATTAGAGGACAACGATTCAGGCGGTCAAGGCCCGCCGTCGGGCTGTCGCGCCACGATGATGATGTCAGCGGGTGTGACCAAAAAGGATCGTATCAAAGGTACCTACATCAGAGGGAGCATGTTTGCTGAGCAACCGATCATTGAAAAGTTCGAACATCGTCGTAAGGATTGGTATTGCCATGTTCTAAGGCGCCCGCCTGAGAACCCAGTCATGAAGGCACTATCAATGAATTTTCCATTTTCTGAACCGAAACCCCGAGGCAGACGGGAACACAGATGGATCGATCAGATGATGAAGCAATAACAACGCAATAATCTCGGCAATGATACGATCCAAGACCGAGCTGCCTGCAGAAGGAATCTTAGATTATACCGCCAGAATAGGCGAAGTGTCAACACCACAGGCAGAGCAACGTGAAGCCGCAGAATGGTGTGAAAGAGCAAGGAAGAAGAAGAAGAGCCAGAAATAGATATGAAAAAACTACGGATCGAACAAACTCTTGAAAGTACGTAGTTTAAGCTTTCGAGAATTTTATTAACTGTTTGCAAGGCTATATTGTTCCCTGCAACTGAAACTATGTGCATCTGTATTTACCGAAATCGGTTGAGGGTTTGGTACAAACCACATTTGAAATGAGAGCGTTTCCTCTTATAAAATTGAAAAATTGTACTAAATTCAATCACTCGTGATCTTATGTCGACCGACGATCTGATTTCGAAAGAATTTAAATCTGGTTAACGTAAATAAATGGATTAAGAAATATCAAAAAATTATATGTTTCGAATTCCACTTTTTTAATGGAAATGACTTTTTATGCACAAAAAGAAAACAAAATGTTTAGTAGTCGAATACGCCATTTTCCTACTCTGCAGTCGATTCATAGGAAGCAAATATCGATCAATGCTAAGACATTTTCGAACAAATTTCATTAAATCAGTTCATTTTATCAAAAGGCCGTCTTGTTCGTTTCAAAAAATTAATGCAATTGGAAAGGCTATAATATGTATTTGCGTATTTTCAAAAGTTGTTCGTCAATAGTCAAGGCATATCAAGGCGACAGCTTTTCATAAATTACAGGTTTCTATACAAACAAAAACCACCGGAGTTCTTAGTTTTGACATAAATAGGCGCGTTTTTTTCAACAGTCCAGATCAACAGCAGAACAACAATCGCACGCATTACACTAACAACCTGCTCTGTATAGAACAATTTGGTTAGTGTAACGCGTGCAATATTTGTTCTGCGCTGATCTGAAATGTTGAAAAAACATGCGTATAACTTCAACTGCTATGTTCAATAAGCCGTTACGGAGATTCTCAAATTCAAAAAATCGCTTTAAGCTTTTCGGAACCCATAAAGGTCGCCATACATGTTCCCGCCGAACCACTACCGAACTTCCATCGAACCATCAAATACTATACCATAGAGCGGTGGAAATGAGGAGATTTTTTTCTATTGAATTTGAAGTGGTTTGATGCATGCTCGCGACCAAAATGGTTGTCGTATGTGACGACCTTAAGCTGTACTCATTTCAGCCGCAAGGGCGGAGCTGGCCACCGGCCAATTGCCCGATGGGCCCTTGGTAAGCATTGGTGGACAACGGCCTTACACTCTCTGGTAAGTTACATTGAGACGTCTCTCGACTGTAAAGAGTTTACCTTGGTTGCCTTTCTGAACATCGAGGGCGCTTTCAATCATGTCGCACCTGCGGCTACAAGCAATTTCTCATCGGTCTGAATGTAGATGGATCGCTCTGTAGGATTATATTATAGGCCAACTACTAAAAAAAAAAATCTAGGGTTCTGTGTACTCGCTTGGGTACAACATCTGAGTGTAGGAGTGTTAATAGGGGAACTCCTCAGGATAGCGTACTATCCTCACTTCTTTAGAATCTGGCGGTTAACAAACTGCTTTTGGACATGGAGGGTGTGGGATGCAAAGTTATCGCTTATGCGGACGATATTGCCAACTAAATCTCAGTGAAGCTTTCCTCTGCGCTCAGTAATATTATGCAGAAAGCCCTCTTAATTCTGACGAAGTGAGCTAGGCTAGCTGGGGTTGGTGTTAATCCGGTGAAAACAGAACTTGTTCTCTTTACAAAGAAACACAGGCCACCAATATTCGATCTATCATTGCTGAACGGAATGAGACTTGTTCTCTGTGAAAATGCCAAGTTTCTGGGGGTCATCCTGGACAGGAAACAATATCCAGAAATGAGTAGCGAAGGCGACTGTTGCACTATACGCGTGTAAGAAGGCCATAGGTAGGAAGTGGGGACTGAAACCGAAGATTGTTTTCTGGCTCTATGTCTCAGTCCTGCGACCTATACTTCTGCATGGTATTATTGTCTGGTGGAATGCCCTCAACTTTGTGGTTTACCGAAGTATGCTAGAGAAATTCCAAAGAATGGTGAGCATCACCATTACAGGGGCTTTTAGAACTACGCCAGCAGCTCCCCTTGATGTCCTGCTCAATTTGCTCCCCTGTAAGGTATGCAACACATACCATACTTACATTCAAATTCATTGAAACATATTTCATAGCACATAAGTACAAACACATGTCTTGATCTTGACCTATGCCAACTAACAGTGCATATCAAGCGACCGTGACCATATATTGCGTGGTCACACGATCAATTCCCTACACAAATCAAATTCAACAGGAATACGTGTTTATGACGTTGCTATGCACATTTCTGTAAGTGCCAGACGCATGGGTACGTATTGAATATCCTTTTTAATTTATTGATGCATCGTCACATTTTTTCGGTGACGATTGATTTGTGTAAGGAAATAGGTCTTCATAGTTTAAGCAACACATATGTTTAGTGTTTTAAGTATGAAAATAGTAAAATAAATAAGAAATTTGTATAAAAAGAAAGTGTTCAATAGAAGAATAGATCAGAAGATACACGGAAATGAAGGAGTTATCATTATTTTCAGATCAGAGGCAGATGTCCATCTGCCTGCATAAGGTCCTAAAGACTTAGCGAACAAAAATGGTCAGTACGGCAGTCAATGCCTAACTCTATTAGCGTGGCCAAGCGATATTTAAATATTTTGGTCGCATCTAAAATTAACCCCCTTTTTCTTCATCTTCTCACCACCGCTCTACACATATTACCCCCCTTAGATATTTTTACTAAGCAGGTGGCCTCGAACGTATCCATTCGTCTTCGCAAAACTGAACAGTTCAATGTGGCAGCCACGGGACACTCGTCTATTCTTAGCAGTTTGGATTTTCCTGCGGTGACGGATTACACTCTCCCAAGCATCTGTTCGGTAAGAATTTTGTAAGCCAAATCCCCTCACGGGACGAGTGGGAGGCTAACACTTTCCAGGAGTCAAATGCTATAAGTTTATACACCGATGGTTCCAAGACGGATAAAGGAGTGGTAGTGGGGATGTGCTCGGACAAGTTGAATATAACCTTGCCACTACATCTCCCTGACTTTTGCAGCGTTCTTCAGGCGGAGATTGCGGCTATTTGGGAGGTTCTCATATGGCTCGGGCGTAATGCCATAGCTGCTGGGGACATTATCATTTTCACGGATAGACAGCCGGCGATTAAATCCCTTGAGTTTGTGATTACAAACTCAAAGATTGTTGCCGCACCTGTCTCCTGGAGATGGGAAATTTTGTTAACATCACCCTCTGTTGGATTCCGGCCCATAGTTTCTTTGACGGAAATTGCAAAGCGGATGAACTAGCTAGAGGAGGCTCTATAGGGGGGACCGGTTTTAGTCATCGCCATCTCGGGTGGTCTTTATCAGCCTGTAAAATGTTGGTAATGGCTGACGCGTTTAGTACTGCCAACGCGAGGTGGAGTAATGGTAGCACTTGTCCTAAACGCTCTGCGGAGCTGCTGGATAACCTTGGGGTCTTTCTATTTGGCGATCTGGACGACCTTAAGGATGTTATCATCAGCCGGCTCCAGCGCCTTATCAACCGCTCAGGCTGGTTCAATGAATAGGTAGGACTCGGGTTGTGGAGTCGATGGTGGTATCACAAAGGACCCAGTTGTGATCTTTGTGTGCTGTGTGTATCACGGCAGCCCCTTTAACCTAACCTAACCTTGGCAAACAGTCTTCTCAAAACGTGGAACAAAATTTTCCCAAATATACGAAGAACCCTACAGTGCCTCTAGTTTTTGTAAAGGAAAACATTTGTAACGGACGGTTTGGTGGGCATCCGAAGATGCCCGTGGGGACGGAGCCTAAGGTAGCATAATGACCGTGAAGGTCGGGCCGTGCCATCTAGCGAAGAAAGAGGTTCCTCAACGAGCTAAGCAGCGGCCTATGCTTGCTGCAGTTCAGTTCGGGAGATGTGGGCGGGGTTTTCGCCGCTCGTTGCCCCTGTCCTTTACGTATTAACAAAAACTCCTAGGCCTGGGGAAGACAACACAAACAAGGGAGGTAAAAATGGTAAATTAAAAAAATGAAGCGATGGCGGATGGCTCGATTGCTCTCGCGCTTGCAGTGGGGTCCTGGTGTAATGGGACCCTCGGCCTCTGGTTTCGTACCACCGACAGATTCTTACTCATCAGTTGCTGCCATAGATCTGCCGGTGGAAGCAGCACTACCATATGGTCCATTGCAGGTGGTTCATTACACATTCTTGTAAAATATTTTACATGTTTCAATACAAGATTGATTGATTGATGTGACCCAAGATATATGGGGCCCCAAGATATATCGCGTTCGATGGCCGTGGTCGTTCGGTCACCGCTCTACTATACTTATTTAGAGCTCGGAGTTCAAATCTCGGTGCGATCAAAAAACTGCATGTGGCTACTAATAGAACCCTCACGAGCTTGCCAGTATAAAGGCGGTGCAGATAGAAGGTGCATGCTAGCAACTGTACTTCCGAAAACTAGATATTCTATCGAAACATCAACAAGGCATAGAAATGCTAGAGATGTTGACGCGCTCATGACCTTGGAGGGGTCAAGGCAATTAACAAGATATATGGGGTCCCAAAATGTATGGGGCGCCAAGATATATTTAGAGATATGGCGTTCCAAGATATATGTGGTCTCAAGATATATGGGGCCCAAGATATATAGGGTTCTTAGATTTATGGGGCCCCCACAGTGCTCTTATATGATTTAAGCGATAAATTTATGAAAGTTTTTGCAAATTTCAGTACAGCATTCTGATCTAGACCGCGGACTAGATATACACATTTTAAATTAAGATAAGATATAAGTATGAGGCCTCCACAGTAATCTCATATAACGTGTACGAAAATTATTGCGAATTTGGATAGAGATTTTGAGAATTCTGGCCTTCACCCTACATTTTCTTGGATTTTTGTATATTCGACTGTGGGAGCCCCAAAAGATATATATAAATAAATACTTTCCGAAAAGCAAACATTGTCTGTTTTGGTGATGCACATTGTGAAATATCGAAACAAGTACTCATCCAACGGAAAGGGTTGTCCGGAATCTAATAGGCCATTCAATTATTTTTAATTTGAGATACATGCAAAGTCTGTAGAGTTAACAGTCATACATGAAAATGGAAAAAACCAATTAGCCTAAATTTAGCCCACCGGGCAAAAAATTAAAAGATCTCTCAATACTTCTAGAGTGTGTATTCTGCAGAAAAGTGATATGTACAACTTTGAAAAAGCAACATATTTCCTAAAATTTGGTATGAAAATCATATCAATATGTGAAAAATATACCGAGAAACAACTGTTCAAAAATTAGAAAACTTTTCTTCAAAGACTAAAATTTTTTATTTGGGTATTGTATCTTCTTCTTCCATGCCCTTTCATACCACTCTGCGGCTTCGCGTTGCTCTGCCTGTGGTGTTGGCACTTGGCCCATTTTTGCGGTATAATCTCAGCTTCCTTCTGCAGGCAGCTCGGCATTGAATCGTATCATCGCCGAAATTAATGCGAGGTTGTTGCTTCTTCATCTGATCGATCCATGTGTGTTTCCGTCTGCCTCGCAGTTTGGGTCCAGCAATTGGAACATTCATTGATAGTGTCTTCATGATAGAGGGTGGGTTCAGGTCCCGCAACGTTTTAAACGCAATTGCAAACAGTTCGACTGATTTTGCTCGTGGACGGTCCGTTTCAGTTTGCGTTTGATCAACCACACATCGAGGAAATTTACCAGAAATTTTTCCTGGTTAATTTCCGGTCAACTGGGGGGTAAGGGGTATTAGTGTATTTGACAGTTGTTAGTTGACGTGCATGTGACTGCCAGATGGTGTGGATTTTCGTTTTCGGTTTCTTGATTTTTACATAGCGTCTTGTGTGCTTATTTACATCGGAGCAACACAAATTTGTGGCGACTTTGCAGTGTTGTTCATTTTTCCTGAAACCGTCGCGAATTTAACTGAAGTTTTGTTTGAAATTCAATAGCAAATCGGCTATCAGCTGTTTAATACATGACAACTGCAAAACAAGTCGTTCGGGTTAAGAGTTTATGGTTGGGTAGAGGGAAAATCCTTACCGCAATTACAACGTTGCGGAACGTGAACGCAGGCAATGTTCTCGCCTTAGAACACGGCAATACCAATCCATATGCCGATATTCAAGCTTTTCAGTAATCGGTCGCTCAATAAACAAGCTGCCTCGGATGAAGGTACTTTTGATACGATCTTTTTTGGCCACACCAGCTGACACCCGTAGCTTGTTCATCTCTATGACTGCGACAGAGATGAAAATTCTTACTGTCGTATGTCTTGTACACAGTCCAGCACTTAAGCCTCGTATACATATGAGCAATCGTGCGCGCACGAACGCTATGCGCGCACGAATACTCATATGTGTACGGTAGGAGCATGCGTGCGCGCACAATTTCATCCGCACGAACACGATCCATCGCTATTGGATCTCCGTGCGCGCACAACTTTGTGCGTGCAATTTGGTCTGGACGAGATTCTCATATGGTTCATATGTATACGAAGCTTCGCACAGCGTTCTTGCGGGGAAATATCTCGTACACATATGATCATTCGTGCGCGCACAGCGTTCGTTCGCGCACGGATGCTCATATTTATACGAAGCTTTAGACGCATACGTGAGTGCGGGACGTACGACCTTTTTGTACAACTTGCCCTTAAGCTTTCGTGGCATCTTCTTGTTGCAGAAAACTTCAGAGTTTTCTCGCCACTTCACCCAACCGACACTGATGCGATGTTTGATGTCCTCATCGCAGGCAGCTTCCTTGTTGACCATCGAGCCTAGGTAGTTGAACCTTATACAGGACTTCAACTGCTCTCCTTTTATGTAGATATCTGGTATCGGTCTCTCTGGCTCTGAGAAAGCAGCAAAGATAATCAGTCTTTGGTATGCTAATTCTCAGTTCATGATCCTCTAGTATCTTACACCACTTGGTCAGTGCAGCCTGCAAAGCAACGATGTCTTTGCCACCTAGGACAACGTCATCGGCGAAAAGAAGGGATATTTCCAGGTCGTCAGAGATGAGTGTTAATAAATAGAGTATGATGATGTTGACCGGTAGCGCAGTGTGTTGAGGCATCAGTCTCATGTTTAAAAACCGGCGTTTCGGGTCCGAATCGCTTCCACGACGACGTTCGCGGCCATGGATGTGCAGGAGGTGCATGCTGGCAACTGCATTCTCTGAAATCAATTTATGCCAACGAAACGTCAACTGGGCCACATGGAACAGTTAACGCACTACGCCCCACAAGGGGTTAGGGCAAATGAGTAAGGGACTCAATACACTGCCTTGGTGAACTCCGACTTTAACCGAAAACTCTTTAGTAGTTGCCCCATCATACATGTCTTGTATCATCTTAACATATGCCTCGGGGACCTTAACTGCTATTAGGGCCACCCATATCAGATCACGAGGAAGGCTTTTTCCAAATCAATGAACACAAAGTGCAAGTCCGTCCGTGCATCACGATGTTTTTCCATCGTAACACGCAAGCACTGAATAGCATCGGCTGTGGATCGACCCTCTACAAAACCGCATTGACTGTCATCCAACCGTACAATCTCTTTCAATCGATTGCGGACAACTCGCTCGTAAGTCTTCAATGTGTGAGATGTAAACTTGCCCTATAGCTGTTGAGCTTGCGTGAGTCAACCTTGTTCTTATGAAACGGGAGAAGGAAGCTTTTCCCGAAAGCGTCAGGCATCGGTTGCCCTCTTTTAATTTTGTTGAAAAGAACAGTGAGCCATCTAAGCCCGACATGATTCATCTTCAACCAAAATTTCAAGGGTATTTTGTCCGGTCCAACTGCCTTTCCGCATTTCATCTGCATCATTGCCTTCATCACCACCTCCACTGGAAAATCTGCGATATCAGTGGTGTTTGACTCCACAGCTTGAAAAGCATCTCTCGGAAATTCTTCGTTCAAAAGTTCGCCAAAATACTCACGCATCCTGCTACAGATTGCTGTGTCTTTAACCAGTAGCACTCCTTGTGAGTCTTCATCGTGCTTTGGCGCCTGAATCTCTCCAAGGGTTTCTTCTCCTTGGGCTGCGACCTTATAAACCCTGGCACTGTCTTTAGGTTTCTCTTGCAATGACGATCTCTTTTCCGCAGTCAGATCTTCTAGTTCTTGATAGAATTTTTCGGATGCAATCGCCTTTGCTTGAGCCATCTTCCGCTATAGTTCCTTTCGGCATTTATCATATTTCTCCCGAAGTTTAACCTTCTCGGCTTCACTGCTTGCCTTGCGTGTTGTCCAAGCCTTGAATGCATTTGATTTCGCCTGCACTGCTTCTTTAGTTTCGTTATTCCACCACCACGTCTCCTTAGCTTAAATTTAACCCACTGGGCAAAAAATGAAAAAATCTCTCAATACCTTCTAAAGTGTGTTGTGTACAGAGAAGTCATGTGTGCAACTTAAAAAAGCAATATATAGGTATTTCCTAAAATTTGGTATAAAAATCATATCAATATGAGAAAAATATACTGAGAAACAACCGTACAGAAATTTGAAAACTTTTCTCCAAAGACCAAAATTTTATATTTCGGTATTGTTTATCGAGCAACGTATATAGGTATATCTCTCGAGATAAGCAATCAGATTACTTTGTAAATAAATTGAATAGCTTTCATTGAAAATATAAAGGACATGAATAGTTGCCGAGCAAACGGCAAAACCATGTCTCGAAACAAGCGGGCATAAGCGCAGACAATAAACGCTGAAATATCCCCAGAATACATAACATACTAAAAATCCTGTTTGATGAGGGAGAGAAAAAGGTTAGGAGCTGTTTAGCAGCTGGGTCTTTATTTGCCTAAAACTTCATAACTATTAATTCTATGAAGAAATGACAAATTTCAACAAAAGGGTCTTATTACATTTTGTCGTAGGATCAATACTTTCAGCCGGTTCTACGCACCGGAGCAACTCGTTCACCAGCAACGGCCAAAGGCTCCCAAACCCCTTCCACGCCAGTAGGCATTGTTACTGCAGCAACAACTAAAGCCTGAAAAATTTGAGACTAAGTTGAGCTTTCTACGATGAGTGGGGACCGTTTGGCAGGTTTTCCATCAAATATGTTAAGTGGTCTACTTGCTTTTCTTAATTCTCACTCCTTTATTCTTTCCAACTGAAGGCATTTGAATTTGGGGCGACCGGTAGCGCAGGCATCAGTCTCATGTTTGACTACCGGCGTTTTGGGTTCGAATCCCGTCCACGACGACGTTCGTGGCCATGGATGTGCAGGAGGTGCATGCTGGCAACTGCGTTTTCCGAAACCAGTTTATGCGGACGAAACGTCAACTGGGCCACATGGAACAGTTGACGCTCTATGCCGCACAAGAGGTTAAGCCAATTGAGAGAGAGATTTGCCTCCACCCGACAAACAAGAATTAGAATAGAAACCGGGGTCTGCGATTTCCGGAAACTCTACTTTCCTAACTCCTTGTCGAATAACATTTATACATATACGAATAGGTTACACAAGTTAATCTCATAATTTAAAACAAATTTTCAAATTGGTCTAACTTTTGATCAGTTCAATATACAATAGTACACGAATAAATGGGGTAAGATACTATTGTAGAGAATCTAGTGCTCTTTAATTTTGTCATACAACTTTTTTAGCCACGGCGAACGGTTTTGGAGATACATGCGAAAAACCAAGAAACCCCCCCCCCCCCCCCCCCCCACTTTCCCACACCTCATAGGTTCGGCGACTTTTAGTATGTTTATCTCCTAACCAGTCCAAACAATACTATACCTCATAGCTCATTTTTGTGGTACCGACATTTCTGTCTAAGGCAGCTATTACACTATAAAAGTTATTTTACAAATATCTTTTATAAAAGACATTTTCAAAGAATTTTTCTAGTGTAATAGCCGTCTAACAAAAGATCTGCGACATGAACGTTGCTTGTTTCAAGTACTTTTCTTACAAGCTTGCACCCCTTCCCCTTTAGGCGGCTAATATCATTCATAAAAGTTCTTTTAAAATATCGTCCGTCAAAGATGTTTGTAAAAAAACTTTTATAGTGTAATAGCCGCCTAAACCCCCAAATGAGCATTCATTTTCTGTGCTATTTAGAAACGAACAACAATCTTTATCATTGAACGATAACCATAGCCGGTGAGTTAGTCTTTATCCTAGGCAAAGTTGACGTTTCGTTAGGATATACAAGTTTTCAGATGAAGCAAATTGCTGACACACACATCCTGTCCTTTTTAGTCGCCTTGTACGACATGCTGAGGGAGGCCTTGGCATTATTATGACGCCCAACACCACAGAGGGATTTTTTTCTCAACCAATTTATCGCACTGCCATAAATGCGGCTTCACTTGGTAAGCAATGGTCAACGACCACTGTTGTTCAAGGATGCGCTCACGAGTAGGACTTTGGAAGAGGATTATTGCTCCGCACATTGATAGAACAACTACAAACAAATATATCTTCAAGTAATTCACCTCAATTTGTCATGTTTTGTCAACGGTCAACTTTATTTCTTCTTGTGAACTTAACCATATCCAGTCTCGACAATTTTGACTAGAAATCAGAACTCAACACCCTGAGAAAAACAGGGAAAATTTCGTCATTCATATTCATTTTCAATTTGTTAGAATGATTTGTTTTGGGATTAAAAGCGAATAATGTAACGTGTACATTATTCGCTTTTAATCCTCAAACAAATCAATCTAACAAATTGCCTAGACCTTCCATTTAAACACACAATGTTACAACTTACACTATTCTCAAAAATATCGGTACGGAAACCGTTACATATTTCAAAATCGCCTTGACAGGACAGCTAAATTTCCGTCCAACTTTCAACTGGCAATAGGTTCACCACACCGTAAAGCAGTTAATCTTTGATTTTGCTATTCAGCCCGACTACCATAAAATTTTAAAAATCTGGCTCTTTTGCTGGAAAAGTTTGCCAACCCCTGCTCTAGTGATCAGTGACTGAACGAAAACGGCCATCGAGCGCGTCAAAGATTGTCTAGCATGTTAAATTGTTATGAAAAATAATTTTTAAAAGTCCTGAATATAATATGGAATGAAACCGGAATATAGAGGGCTACGCCCGCAATCCGAGGGTTTTGTAGCAAGCACTTATATTTGTACGCAAGTATCGGCTCCTTGCTTCTCTTGGTACCACTTAGATGGATAAAAAAAAACATAATAAAAATGTCTGACCCATCATATAGGCGATTGTAATGAAACTTAGAACATATTGATGTTGGTTATCCTTGGCTTTTTACTTTTTATCTCAGACGTGTTTAAGGGATGTAAGGGTGCGCTAACAGTAACTATGGAAATAAACTATTGTTAACCTATTTTGAGGAGATATACAAATTCCATTATTTCCCGTTTTATATGCTATTCGGAGCCCACCTTTCTGAAAGTTTTCATTTTTCTAAGTGTAACGGTCTCGAAATGCAAGGGGGGACAAATTACGTTCTAATATTTTCTCCTCCCTCACTGTTCCCCTTTCTACAAATTTAAAGTAAATGCCAAAAATAAAATGTACTCAACATTACCTTTCTCACAACACCCGACTTGCCTATACCAGTCGATAAACAAAATTTGACCTTAATTTCGCCCCACCCCCTCCCCCGCTCGTTATAGTTGGCCAATTACAACACATCGCCCCCTACCAATCTTTACCTTTTCATAAATGTAATTAACCATAATATGTAACAATAACTGCAATTCGCACTACGAAAAACAACATGCAAGTAGTACTCTCACCTTCGAAGCCGTTAGGTGTATTTTTTGTATGAATAGTGTAAAAATGCCTAAATTTAAGTGAATGTACTATTATTAAATATTACACGATTATAATGAAACTTAGAGACTTTATTGCCTATGGTGTTGGTTATCATTGGCCATCACTATTTTTGGTCTCGGGTGTGCCTAAAGGGTGCAGGGGTGTGCTAACTGCAACAATAGAAATGTACTATTATTAACCTTTTTTGATGCGATTTTGAAATTCTATTATTTTTAGTTTTCTATGTTAGTGAAATGCCGCTTTTCTGTAAATTTTCATATTTCTAAGTGTAACGGTCTCGAAATGCAAGGGGGGGGGGGACAAACTCGGACCACATATTTTCCCCTCTCCCTCTTTTCCCGTTTGTTCAAATTTGAAAAAAATTCCAGAAATGGAATGTACTCGACGGTATCTTTCTTACGATACCCCACTTGCCTATACCAGACGAAAAAGAAATTTCGACCTTCATTTCCCCTCTATGGGGACCCCCCCTTAAAGTTGACCTATTACGACGCATCACTTTCTCCAGAGAATTATAGTACTTCCACATATTTTCACCAAATTTCATGCATGTAGCTTCAGCGGTTCGTGAGATATTTCATGGACAGACAGACAGACAGACAGACAGACAGACAGACAGACAGACGGACGCATGACCGATTTCATAAGGGTTTTGTTTTACTACAAAACCCTAAAAAGCAATTTTTTTAAGTAATCGGTAACTTAATTTGAACAAGTGATTATTTGGTGTGCAGAAGAGAGAAACTGATGTAGTAAAAAAATATGTGTATATATTTTATTTTTATGGTATTTTCAGTTGTTTTGATGAAACTCAATACATATTATAAGACCCCAATAATTATATAAAAGCGTCCTCTTAAATCCTCTTTAACACCAAAAAGCAGACAGTTTATTTTTTTTTTTTTTTGTTATTATTTTCTGACTGTTGATCCCACTAACCACTAATTACAAATTACCTTAACAACAAATTGCGTACGCTAATCCATTAAAATTATTTTAGCGGCTCTTTTTGCATAAACGTCTTATCCAGAACCAAAGACCTCAATTCAGAAGTTCACTATTACACTGATCACACAAATAATTAACTTCGCAACACTTGTATTGAACCCACTGTGTGCTAGAGTGATCCCGACTTTGAGCAAATCTTCTTAGCATAGCATCGAATCAATAACCATAAAATCGAAGCAATGAAGAGAAACAAAAGAACATAAACGATTTCAATAAGAATGAGACGCGAATTCGCGGTATCTTTTGCGGAATTCCTTGGGCGCTTTGTCTTTATCCAGATCTCCGTCGATCCGTGGACTACTACTAGGCTTGAACACTATTCACACAAGGAGTCCCGAGGAATGCAGTCGAATTATTGGAATAGTTGCACACTGACTCTACGGAACCCGAACCAGAATTAATTAAATTCAAAGTAGCCAAGAGTACGGATAGATCTAGTCGTTCTATAATATTCTTCACATGCATAGGGAAAAGATCGCGTTCACAACTAATCGCGCCGGATTATCAACAGACACAACATTCCGGGACAACAACGTCTTAAGACAGCTCGAAACGAATGCTTCAAAGAGCTCGAAAAGACTGAGTCGTCAAGACAGACCGTATGCGAGTCTTGGGAGACCGCTTCAATTCTTCATTGACTTCTCAGATGCACCACACCGCCAGGTGAGAGATAGTTAGATTGCGTGCGGCGCTTACCTGTATGTCGACTGTCGACAAAGTGGAAACGGAACAGCCGTTGTTACTGCGCCACTCGCCCGGAAAGAAAGGTGAACACGAAACACGCGAGTTCACCACGATCTTTAAACGATATTGTTTACTGTTTACCTTTTCAATTTACCACACTGCATACTCAGCTTGGTGCGTCATGAATTGGCCATCCGTGACCATCGAATCAGCTGGTGATGTAAGAAGATGCTTAGTACGCTTTGCTGCTCTGGTTGGGATTGTGAGTGATCGCGGGATAAATGGAACGAATTGTGAAGAAGATAAGAAGAATAGCCTGTAATTAGGGATTCCTGTGACTGTCAGACAGGCTTTAAAGCGAATCTGGTTTCGTGCTGAGCTGACCGAAAACAATGTATTGTATACCCTGCTCGGTCAGCAAGTGTTTGAATTAAATATATTGTGACATTGAGAAAAGGCCTTTTAATATGAATACTGGTATGAATAGGCCCGATAAACGTTATGGCAAAATTTCAGGTTTTTAGCATAGACATTTTTATTACTAGTAAATTGCCTTAGTCCCTAGCGCATATCAAAAAGACATTTGTAGAAATTTATACAATTACCGCGAAAATCAATCCAATCTAGAAATCCACACGCATCTCATATCTCTTTTTCCCGTTTTTAATTATCATGGCATATGCATATTATGTACATATATTTTATAAAAGATAATTTCACATTTTTTATGTGTAAAAATCTTATGGCGCGGTACGGTGTAAAAACATAGAATCTGTGGAATGCGTAAACCGCATTAGTGTGAGTGAACTCAAAATTTGTATTCAGTGCTCCATTTCATGTATGCTAAATAGCGTGCACAAGGAAAAATTCTTGGCAGAAGTTGCGTTGCTGAGTTGGTAGCGCACTGGGCTAGTAAACACATGGTCTAGGTTCTCAAGTTTCCGTCGCGCCGAATTCCTGCTTTTTGGCCCGTCTCATATATTCATATAATGGACGAGTGCATGCAATGATCCATGCTGTGCGTTTATTTGTTTGTTTGTCCAAGCACTCCCCGTGGCCCGATATTTACCAAATTCGGTACGTAGGTTCCTTGAGTGATCCTGATCTCGGAACGGTGGCAGCAGATTCAGTCATTGACTGAACTAACGGTATATTCTTCTGTGTTGAAACCAGAGTTAATATTAAGTTGTGGGCGGTGGGCCCACGAGTACTGTGACCATAGGGTCTTTTGTGCTGTAGCCCTGAAAATCTAAAGTGTGTGATCGAGTTTGATCGATCCCGCAAATCTGCTCAGCTGCTGAAAGAGGTGATCGCTTCGGCCTCAGAAAATGCTTCACCGAGACTCCCTAAGCGGCGACGGGGAGTGCCTCACACTCACAGAGGATGTGCTGAGAGGTCTCAGCGGCTTTTGCAAAAACGACAGTTAGGGTTAGAGACAATCCCCATCCTGCACAAGTGACTCTTCAGGGTTGAATGCATTGAGAGGAGAACGCAAATGATTCTCACTCTGCTTCTGCCAACGCACAGCAATTCCAGGGAGCACTTGGGTGAGTGAGCTGAAATAAACGATTGTCTCAGGCTAGCGAGGTTTTCCCATTGCGCAGCGGCTTCTAACTGTTCCTGCTCTCTTATGTGTAGTCCTACCCAGCAACGAAGCTAGGACTTTATTTCGGAAGGAGTCCACACATTTGATACCAGAAATTTGGATAAGGGAGACCCTATATATTATTCAAAATTAGGAGCATACCATGGTTGACACCAACCCAGTATAAAAGTCCCCGACCCTGGGTAAAAAAGGCCTTTCTGCAAATTAATATTTTTAAGGTATTTTGCATGTTTCACCAGCTGCATGTTTCATCTGCCAATCCTCATAAAGTTGTATAAACCATCAAACTTTCAGTATGCTGATCATCGCACGTACATTAATTACAACAAAGCTGACTGGGATGGCTTCAAAACCTTCACCAATGCAGCTTTTGCTGACTTACCAACTCCTGATGATGTGCGCGTAGCCGAACGGAATGTAAGACGCATACTCCAGGAAGCGGCTACAATGTTTATTCCTGCTGGTCGCATACCCAAAATTCAGCCTAATTTTCCTACAACAAACAGATTCAATAAACAGTTTATCGAACATCCGCAACCTGATAGACTTAAGCGCATTATCACCAGGAGCATTCGCAACCGTTCAGTTGACCAGGCACTTCAATTTCATCAGAAGAAGTTGCCACAGCTATTAAAAATGCAAAGACTTCCAAAGCCCTTGGACCGGATGGTATTTCGCTGGTCATGCTTAAACACCTTGATACGCCAGCAATTTAATATTTAACGACCACGATTAACCTCTCCATCTCATCGTCTATCATAACCGAGTTTTGGGAGAAGGGAAGGTTGATCCCTATTCTAAAACCGTGGAAAAACCGACGCAAGGCGAATCATACCGTCCCATTACACTATTGTCTCCTGTGGTCAAGACTCTTGAAGCGCTACTCCACCCTATAATTGCGACCTACATACAATTAGCCGATCATCAACATGGATTTAGAAGAATGCACAGCACAACTACGGCTTTGGATGCCATCACTCCAAGAATACACAATGGCCTTAACCAAGCACGTCCATGTCAACGAATCATTCTAGTGGCTCGCTTTAGACCTGTCAAAGGCATTCGACACTGTCAGCCACTCGTTTCTCCTGTCTGACATCTGCGGTACATCTCTTCCGTCGGGAATAATTAAGTGGATCGCAAATTACCCTGCCGGACGACAGCCCTACGCGGAGTTTAGAAATGGGAAATCTAAGGTAGAGGAAATAACACAGGGTGTCCCCCAAGGAGGAGTGTTATCTCCCACTCTGTTTAATCTATATATGTCAAGACTTCCGATGCCACCTAGCGGACTTGAAATCGTCAGTTACGCTGATGACTGTTCGATTTTGGCAACCGGCATTGACATCACTCAAATGTGCGAGCAGATAAGTGAATATCTTGAAGTGCAAAAATCTTACTCTGTCAGCGCCGAAGTCTTCTGCTACTCCTTTTACCACCTGGACCAAGGAAGTGAGGCTACAACTGGATATTGCGGTAGATGGCCAAACTATTCCCACAATTAACCACCCAAAAATTCTCGGTGTCACCCTTGACAGCATGGCCAGCTACTCGGCTCATCATCATCATCATCGTGGCGCGACAGTCCGATGTCGGGCCTTGGCCGCCTGGATCCTCAGCTCATGCGTCAACCATTTGTGACAGGATGAGAATCAAGAACAAAGTCCTCAAAGCTTTAGCTGGCAGTTTCTTGGGGAAAGATAAGGACACCCTACTCGAAACATACAAATCCATCGGGAGATCTATGGCCAATTATGCGGTTCCCATTTGGTCAGACAATTTATGCGACACTAAATGGAGAAACATACAGACCTGGCAGAACACTGTTCTAAGAACTGTAACAGGCTGCCTCTTAATGTCGGCACAGGGCCATCTGCATCAAGAGATGAAAATGATGCCTTTAAAATGCCACAACACTCTTCTCACCAAACAGTATCTAGTTGGCTATTATCGGATTGACTATCCCAACTCAAACCTGATGGACAAAACCACACCGCCGCGTCACGTTAGATGCCACATGAGGGACCGCGAAAGGGAAGTCCAAAGGTTTGAAAGAATTCCATTCGATAACAGCAGCTATAAGTCGGCCATCACCACGCTGCACAGTGAAGAAGTGCTTTCTTCGATCACGGAATTGAAACCGAACAAGGTATTGAATGCGCAACCACCTGCCATATTTCCAGACGAAGCCCGGCTCCCAAGAGTAACCAGAACCACGTTAGTTCAACTTCGCTCTGGTTGGTGCTTGCGTCTGAGTTCATACCTATCCCGTATCGACAGCGAAGTCCAAAACTTCTGCCCAGCATGCGGCCTCGCTCCACACGACGTTGGGCACATCTTTAATTGTCCAGCAGCCCCCACGCACTTAACTTCTATTGCGTTATGGGAGAACCCCATCGAGGCAGCTGCTTGTCTCCACCTGGACACAGAAGATACTAACAAGGGTAGTCAGAATTGTTGACACACATCTTTATCTGAGCTCGAAGCGCCACTACAACAACAACATCATACTTACATCTCCTTATATTGCACAAATGAGAGGCCTTGAAGTGGATCACGCTAGTACCCAAAACTCTTCATTGCTTGCAGCGCTTCTCGAGTCCCTTTTCTTTTAATATCCAAAATTGTCTGGCGAAAAAAAAACAACAAAAACAAACAGTTTTAACTTTTGAGGATATTCAGCGATGCCTAATTTTTTCTCGGAAGTCCATTTTCAGCGAAGTTTTGTTTTACAATTTTGAAGCAATGTGTCTCCTATCCGGGATAGAATTCTAAAATAATGTATCCATATATTTAATCTTTAGAGCATTCCTCACGGAATGAGTATTTTTCTTGACCCTAAGACCCGTTTCTCGGCAGACCCAACTGATAGGAAATCCGCTTCAAAATGAATGTAGTTCTTAAAGTCGACCCATAGTTTGCAGTTTCCTTAATTTTTGGGAAAGCACTACCAGAATAAGCGAAAAACTCTAAACATAACCGATACAGGTTGCTGACGGAGCTATTGTCTCAAAAGCCGTTTTTCGTTTTTTACAGTGGAAAATATTTGGAAAATGACCGGAAAAGCTCAAAAAAATGTTGCGCCCAATGTGGGGCTAGTGTGCTTTTATACAGAGTGTAATGAACCACCTGTAATGAACCATATTATGGTCTGGTAGTGCTGCTCCCACCGGGAGATCGAAGCAGCACCTGACGAGTAGTGAACTGTACGAAACCAGAGGCCGAACGTCCCATTACACCCGGACCCAAGTACGACCGCATGGGCGTCTGATCCGTCCGCTAACCATTCCATCCTTATCGACAATTTTATTTATTCCCCATTTTTTTACCTCCCTTGTTTGTGTTGTCTTCCCCAGGCCTATGAATTTTTGTTAATACGTAAAGGACAGGGGCAACGAGCGGCGAAACCCTCCCCCCCCCCCCCCCCCCCGCATCTCCCGAGCTGAGCTACAGCAACCATAGGCCGCTGCTTACCTCGTTGAGGGGCCTTTTTCTTCGACAGATGACACGGCCCGACCTTCACGGTCGTTATGCTACCTAAGGCTCCGTCCCCACGGGCATCTTCGAATGCCCACCAAACCGTCCGTTACAAGGGTGTATCCTTCTTGATGGTAAATACTTTAATAGCAGATAATAGTGTTAATTTGTGGAAAATCAACTTCAGACGTAGACACTCTCTCTTTAACCGTTACAGAGTTATAGCATTTTTTTGTAAATTGAAATAATTGTGTCAAAAAACTTGACTTGTCGAGCATAATCAAAATTGTCCACTTCCCAGAGCATTTAATCCAAGATTTGATCTCAATTTCTGAAACTAAATAGAATTTTACATAAAACAACTTTTTTCTGGTTGCGAAAATCACCGTTACTTCAAAGATACAACTATTCAAACTTTGAAGAAATTTAAAAATCGATTTTTTATTGGAAATTAAAATGATAATTTTACAACGGTACTTTGAACTCACAGAACTGCAAAGATGACAAAAGTTGCCATATTGTGTTAACTTTCGAACGGTATATAAATTTTAAGGACTTAGATTTGAAAATTTGCGAATGTTACTTATTAAAGGAAAAAAAAACATGGTCTGAAGAAGAAACAAATTTACTTTAACCTTGACTTAACAGATAGTCCACGCTACAAATAAAAAATAGGAAAAAAAAATCTTATAATTTTGAAATTCTGCTCAATTGATGTGGAGAGTCTTCTCAATATATGCTCTAAAGTGTATGATAAAGGCCGCTAAAGCTTATTTTTTCCGATTAAAAAAAATGGCCAATCGAATAGGCATGTGGTGCCGTTACTCGTAAGCCACTAAACCCGAAACCTTTTTAGACCTTACGTTAAGACAACCTTTATACCACCCTAATTTACCTTAAGGCTACCTCAAGGTTATCTTCAGGCGTTTTTTGTAGAAAATAGTCGAAAAATATTCGAAATGCTCAATGTGTGCCATTCGTAACAAGACAAAAAGACTTTTTAAACCTTTAATTTTAGGGATATCTTGTGGTTTTTAAAGTTGAACGTATAGTTTAATTCATTAGGCGGAATATTTCACGCCTCTAGGTAATTACACCCTATTCAAAATGGTAGAACCGAACATGCCCATATTGTAGTATTTTTTATTCAAATTCAAATATTTCGTGAGGGGTCCCGCCCCCTAGATCTCTTCCCTGGCTACGTCACTGGCCTACCCTACATAGAAGGATACCACAGAAGGGTCCGGGCCCTGTAAACGAACTTGTAAAAGCTTTCCTGACTAGCTCATCAGCGGTTTCGTTACCCGAAACACCAACATATCCAGGAACCCAACAGATGGTAACTATATTAGCAGTGCCAATCGTTTGCAAAGTTTCGAAGCAGTTCAGTACCAGTTTCGATGAAAAGGAGAATTTGCTAAACGCCTTGATGGCAGTTTGCAATTCTACTGTCATGGTAGCCAGCTTCTAGACATAAGTTCGCACATACCTCAATAGCGTGAACTTCAGCTTGGAAAACCGTGGTGCTTCTCCATAGGAATATACACTCTACGATACCCGTCCCTGAGCCTTTCTCAGTTTTAGAGTCATCCGTAAACCACTTAACAGTGGTGGAAGGAAGGATTGAGTACTTCATTTTCCATTCTCTGCACCAGATAGTTGTAGAGAAGAGGTGATTGAAGCGGAGTTCTCTTGTTGTGTGGCCTGATGGCAAGCCTAATTAGGTTAGTCTGATAAGATTTAAGTTTAGCTACTGCTGATTTTGCCTCTGCCTTTTGATAAATGTGGAGCGGCAGAAGATCTACCAACGCCTCAATAGCAGCCCTGGTGCTGCTGCGGCCAGAGTTACTCCCCTAAGTCTTTTAAACAATCACTCTTTCAGGCTTCTCCCGTGGTCCGATTTCAACGAAATTTTACACGTTGCTTTCTTGGGTTGTTATAAATAACACATGGTGTATATGTACATATGTTGATCCTGCTGCAGGTTTGCGTCAAAAGTGATATCTAGACAAGATAGGTATCATATGACACGGTTTGCCGAGTCAAATGCATTAGACTACTGTTGAAGTCATTTTGAATACTTTGGTAAGAATGTGGTGAATTCATGTTGATGACATTTTGAGTCGTTCGGCGAGGAAAAAGGACATTTTTGGCGATGAAGTGATATCTAGGCAAGATGTATATCATATGACTCGGGGTGTTGAGACAAATGCACTAGACTACTGCTATCCATTGATCAATAGGTATCTGTTGCTCAGTAAATAAATCGGAGGATAAGGACAACAAGCAAAATCATAGACAGCTTAAAAGCTAATATATCAAAATTAAAATGGATTTGCATGGGACGAGCCTAAAGTGCCGATGAACATCATCGCAATTTTTGTATTATTTGTTTTTCTTTTTTTTTCAGCAAGACAAAAGCCGCGTCTGCAGTTTGGGGCTCATTTACAGGGTGTCTGGAAATTGGCGCATAAACGCACTGACACGTGATTTCCCATGTATTAGCGGATGTAGGCATTTGTATTTTTCTGAAAATTCCCTACCTCAGATAACTAGAAACAGAATATTTGGATAAGTACGCTTGCTACAATGCTCAAATAAAACGTCAATCGCAGCAAATACCTTGTTCGAAAATACAAAGGTGAAAATCAGAAAAGCGGTTTAATTGTTATAAATTTGTAAATGAAATTTGTTGTATTGCTTCGAAAATAATATTTTTTTCCACCACCATTTATTTTTAATCTTCGCATACGTTACTTGTCCTGTTTCGAAAACTAATTCTCGATTTTATTATGATCAAATCGTGATAACATCATTTCATCATATTTTTTTTTTAATTTCTGGCAATTATAGCCCTTTTAATATAGGAAATCAGACTTTTTGGAGCGTTAGAACGTCGTGCACTACGCCGATTTTACATCACTAAAAACGTAATAACTGCAAAACTACGTAAGCAAAAACTCTCAAATAAGCACTTAATCTCAACTATTACCCATATTTCAAAAATGTATCCCATAAAAATCAGAGAAACAGACGGGACAGCGCTCAGCTGATCGTGGCGAAGTCTGCCTTCGTTCTTAACATTAGATATGCTTCTGTGTGCGATTCTGTCAAAGTGGTCAGTGGTTGGTAACTGATGGCGGTGAGTACGGTTTTTGTGTATTTCGTGTTTAGTTTCCGTTTTCCACGTTCGGTATTAATTCAATGTTTATCTACTAGTTAAATTGCATCTAGCTATCCGAGAGAACAATATGTGCGCGAAGAAAATGTGTTATGTGCGTTTGTGCGCGAGCTATTTGCAGCTGCCACTGCCTATTCCTTAAACAAATATTCTTAACAACATAGCCAACGAAAGCAGAATTTGTCTGTGTGAGGGCGAGTTGTTTTCTACAGTCCAGCCTGTATATTAAGAAGGCAGTGATACAAATGTACAAAGCAAATTGCCGAGAGACAAGTTGACATTCAACCAATCCACTTTCAACTCTGATCCTTTTTTTATTATAAATAAATAACTGGCGCAACAGCCCAATTTTGAACCATGGCCTCGAGATGAGTAAGCATCATCTCATTTTCTAGACCGTAACGTCTTTTTCTTTTGCAGAGGTGTGTGGTCAGCAACACGCTCAACTGAGTTATTTACCCCATAAATGGGTACTCGTTTAACAGCTGAGTGGGCTCATAGTTAGACACGTAAATCCCTCTTTTTATCGAAAACTACCGCATTCAGTAAGAATCGAACCGGGGCCCAATGCGTAGAAGGCGAACTTGATAACCGTTCCGCCATCCAGACTTTTTTTATGGAGGGGGAAAATCTCATTGTTCAGGAAACACTGCCGGCAACTGGTGTCAATTGTACGGCAGCGACATGGGATTTTCATCGTCAGTGTGCGACTACCTATACTTGCCCAGTAAAACCTTCAACCCTCTTTCTCCACCATTCTCCATACGGAACTACCTCTCGGTATTACGCCGCAGGGCTGGTTTGGGCTAATTAGCCGTTAATCCGTTGCGTCCTTTTTCGTATTTGCTCCTCTTTCCTCAATCCCCTATGTATGTCGCATATTGTGCGAGTTACGGCCTTCCAATTGGACTCAGATCTTACCATGTGCTAAACTATGTTTTGGGGATTGAGGTCACTGCCAATTTCGACCGCCAGTGCTTTACGCTATCCTTTAAAGACTGGACAGTGAAAGAATACATGTTCCGGGTCTTGTGCAATCGCTCCATTTCGTATGCTTTCTATGATACAACGTAGGCAGCCTCATCTGAAGTTGTTCAGTATGCACGGCACCCTCTCAATGCGTTCCATCGATAAACAGAGTTGATTCCTCGCCAGTTACAAGTGTGACGAAGCGCGTCGATCCAAACTGGTGACGCATACGGAAGTATAGAGGTGATCACTCTAGATAATAAAATTCTCCTACTCGGTCGTGGTCCTCTTACATTTGGCATCATCCTTGCCAAAGCCACAGTAGCATTAGCCGCCTTCTTGCATACGTACTTGAAGTGCTCTCCAAATGTCAGCTTCGCATCAATCATTACCCCAGGTACCTAATTGCTGGCTTAGAAATAATGATGGTGTTTCCGACTCTGATCCTCAGGGTGTTCTTTTTTCTTCGGTTACTGATGAGAACAGCTTCCGTCTTTTGCTCAGCTAGCTGCAGTCCTACTTTATTCATCTGCGAACCCGACTGTCGTTACCTCTTTAGGTACTGGTAAATCCAATATGTCGTTGTACATGATGTTCCACAGCAAAGGGCTGAGTACAGAACTTTGCGGTACGCCTGCTGTTACATTGTACTCTCTTGCTCCTTCGCTGGTTTCGTACTGTAGAATTCTAAACGAAAGGTAGCTCTGTATAAAGCGCGACAAATAGTCAAACACACCTATCCTCTGCAAAAACAAATGAATGCATTTCCAGTTTGCCGAATTGAAAGCATTTTTGGTGTCCAGTGTCACAACCGCACAACATTTGCCATCACTGTCAAGATGGCATCGGTCAGGCAGCGCGCCCTTCGAAAACCAAACTGTCGGTCCGAGAGTGCTCCCTTTTCCTCTATGATGGCAGTTAGTCTGCTAAAAATGATTCGTTCCAGCACCTTCCCCGCGATGTCTAGCAGGCAAATTGAAATGTATGAATTTGGTTCGCCCGGCGGTTTGTTTGGTTTTGGTAGCAGAACCAATCTTTGTTTTTTCCATACAGCAGGGAAAACTGGCTTCTGCAAACAGGATTCAAAAACACTGACGAACTTCCGGGGAAACGTGTCAACTGCTATATTCACTACTCAGTTGGGAATGCCATCAGGGCCTGGTGCTTTATTGTCACCTATTCTGGAAACGATGTCTAATCTCTCTGTCAATTAATGCCGGTATGTGCTCTTCATGGACCATTTCCTGGTTTTCAACGTTTCCTAACGCATGCTGAGGGAAGAGAACTAACACTTTCCGATTTAGTAGAAGAGGGCACTTTACTTGAGATGTCTGGTAACTGCTCAGCTTTTTCATAACTATCCTATAGGCCGTTCCCAGGGAACTAAAATAATATCTGCGTCCTCGCAGACTTGTTTGAAACAGCTTCGTTTGCTCTTTTTTATTGCCTGCTTTAGTAGCCCGCGTGAAATCCTGTATTCCTGTGCCAAGTTGTCGTAGTCTTGTGTCTCTTTTGATCGCTGGTACAATCGACCTGCTATCAGATACCTGCGCCTCAGGCTTGCAATTTTTTTGTTTTCCGGCGGTTGGAAGACTTGGTCTTTGGCATAGAGGCATCACATGCTTCTACTACCTGCTTTATAAGCTGCGATGCCTTTTGTTCTGCATGTTCTTCTATAGCTCCCTTCTGATGCAAGGTTTCGATGAACGCTTCCCCGTGGAAGTTTTTAGCAGGCCATCTCCGGTATATTGGTGGTATCCTTGTTTGTAGTGTTCTGCTGGCAATGGTAAAGTAAATGGCCTGATGGTCGCTGTGGGTATAGTCCTCGCTTCCACTGTCGATACAAAGGAGCTACTGACAAATTTAAAGTCGATAATGGAACCTGCACTTCCTCGTCTAAAGGTATTACTACGGACGTCCAGTTGTGAGAAAGCTTCAAGGAGTACTCGTCCCCTACCATTTGTAGCTCGAATTCCCTATTCTGTGGCCAACGCATTGAAATCTCCCACGAATATTAGGGGACTGTGCATGCTGGCATCGCGTACTAGTTGAGTTAGCAGCCGGCCGAACTCTTCCAGATTCAGTCTCGGTGGGGCGTAGCAGCTGCAGATGTTGATCCCGCTAATTTGCGCTCTCACGAATCCGTTGATTGGATCAGATACATTTCGGAAGGCATGTCTCCGTTAAATTGCTCTGGATCGTTTTTTTCGTCGCTTAATCTGCTCTGTTCTGTACGAAAAAACGCACCTAGTAATAAACATACTAGGCGCGTTTTATTCGTACAGAGCAGAGCAGAGCAGGTTAAGCGACGAAAAAAACGATCCAGAGCAATTTAACGAAGTAAGTTTTTGTCTTTGCTAAGGGAGTGTGTCTTGGTTTACTTAGAATTCAAATGTCAACTCAAATTTCAAGAGAAAACTTAAATCCTTAGTATATATACAGTCGGACAAATTTCCTTTAGGCAGAAAAATTATTTTGTATGTTTACTATTCCATATAATTACACAAAACGAACATTTTATTGGCAGGAAATGAACTTTATGTGCTTCCCAAACTGTAAACTGTTCTAAAATTTCGACGCCTGCGTCGCCCGCATTTCAAATGTGGACGGAGTAGAAATCCTGCACTAACGTTCTATCGAGAGCAACTCAGATCAAATTGTTAGTGTAATTGTGTGGTCTTAACCTGCTCTGCTCTATATGGATCTTGAAAAAAACGCGCCTACTATGTTATTCCTTTTTTCAACAAATATTAATTTCATACCAAATGTATTCACAATTTTACTCCAACCGAAATTTCCTTCGAAACAATTGAAGTTCATCGTGAAGAAAGTTACTGAAGCAAGTTTGTTCAAATTACTTGCGTACGTTGATTTACTTTATAGTCTTCAGAAATGGTAAATTCAAACAAATCAAAAAGATGTCAGATCATTACCTCTGGACAATCTTTCAATATTATTTTGTATTTGAGCCACATACGAATATTTACGAGTACATATCACTTTGCATTGTCCAAATCTAAATTTGTTGGTGATTCTGTAAGTTTGATTAAACGAAATTAGTAGAAATAGCTCATAAATATTCATGAGCGAAATACGGTAATAAATCGCAAGTAGGTACGGTAAACAGAAAAACACGAAATTTTCACTATATAAATAGCTTGCAGGCAATCAGATGGTTTCACTTTCGGAATTTTTAGCCTAGAGAATAAAAATAGATAAAAACAAAATTTTGCAATTTGCACTTTTATGGCCTTTTGTTGATACAAACGTTTTTGTTGAAAAAAATGTTATGAACTCACTAATTATCAAGAGTAGCCAAGATACACCAGCGGTTCCCAATACACACAACAAACTATCAAGTATTTATAGCCTAGCCAAATTAAAGTTTCTACTCGAAAAAAATATGTTCTAGCTATGATTGTTTCTTTCTAACCCCTAAAGGTCGAATTACAGTGATAGCTTGACGATTTTACGCTAAGATCTTGCGTCAGAGAGGGCCGATTGCAATAGCTGATGAACGCGGCATTTTGTGGAGTACTAGCGTATAATCAGCGCCGGCCTTTATACCAGGTGACGAGTAAAAATGGAGGGAAAAAAATAAAAGAACTTTCTAACTTGACGCGATTTGTTAGTTGGTACTAGGAGTATATTATACTAAAAGTCCCGACTGTGGGGTGTGAGCTCCCGCGGGGGGGAGGGAGTTAAAGGGGATTTTTTTTTGTTTTTTTTTTTTTTTGCTTCTATCTCAGTAACTATTAACCCTAGACAAAAATGGTGTGAGGGACAGCTAAAGAACATAAAAAATACATGAAATGGGTTTTAACCACTTTTTGTTTTACTCTTTGCGTTTTTCTGCAGGAAGAGCAATCCCGCAAAAAAACGCATTGTCGTCCAAGAAGAGGAACGTGTACATTTAAATGGAACGCATTACACTTATGCGTAACGACAATGCTGCAGTTTGCAGGAATCGTTTTGCAGCAGCAAGTCCAACGACAGCGGGAAGACTTCTCCCGCAAAAAAACGCAATGAGAAGATGAACACACGGTGGTATATGGAACGCATTTCACCTTCAGTTTTTTGGTTCAACGACAAACTAGAAACTCATGCACCCAGTGACGAAATTCATACAGTGCATCCATTGAGGATTGGCTGAAATTGTATCGGCCTCCCGACTTTTACCTACTATATTGCCACAAAAATAAAAATATCAATATCCTCACTGGGATATATTTATTTCTTTCACAAGCTCTTCCCGCAGAAAGACGCAATGTGTAATTATAGGGTTCTCTTCTTGAACAACAATGCGTTTTTTTGCGGGATTGCTCTTCCTGCAGAAAAACGCAAAGTGTAATGTCACGCTAATGTCACGCTTAAACAGTTTTCGAGATAATCTCACTTGAAAATAATTTTTTGTCAAATGTTCGTCTGTTCCCACTAAAAGGAAAAATCATGGTTTTTGGGATGTATTTCATCAAATAACGTGTGTCCGACGAGTAAAATGAAAGAGATTAATTTTTTTTTTCACAAATGTTTCAGTTTGATATGAGTCAAATATCCGTAGGTTTGTTGTTTGGTAAGTTCATAGAAGAAGGAAGAAAAAAAATAGAAAACAACTTTACTTCACAAAACGCAAATGCGAACATTGCTTAATAACTCCTAAAGTATGTAAACTGCCTGAGGTAAATAAATAAATAATTTGTTGTGATTTTCAATCATATCGGAACCGTGAGAGCAACAGCTGATAGGAGAAAGTAGGCAATGAAACAAAAATATTGTAAAAAACCGACACAAATTGCAGGTGCGTTCCGCTGCACCCCCACTAACGCAAATTGCAAAAACAACTATATATTGTAGAGTTATGTGCTAGTTATGTACCGTATTTAAAAGTGTTGTGCTCGTCAATTAAAAAAAAATATTGACACTCCAAAATGGGGGGTGTAGAGGAACGTTCCGCTACACCCCCGCCCCTACTAGAAATAATGAACTAATCTTATTCAAAACCATGTCAGAGTTACGTGCTAGTTATGTACAGCATTTAAAAGTTTGGTGCTCGTCAATTAAAAAATATATTATTGAAGAAGTTAAAATAATTTAAAACATTAAATATAATAAAGGTTACTGAAAAAATAATAAATAATAAGGTTCATCTAACTGAAGCTATTTGAGGCAATAAAAAATAATAATTATTTAATAATTTTAGCTGGTTCAAAATGGGGGTGTAGAAGAACGTTCTACTGCACCCCCCCCCCCCCCCCTCCCCCTCCCCCAAATAGAAATAATGAACTTATCTTATCCAAACTCATGCTAGAGTTACGTGCTAGTTATGTGCTTGTTATGTGCCGCATTTAGAAGTTTTGCGCTCGTCAATTCAACAAAATATTAGCAATTCAAAATTAGGGGTGTATAAGAACGTTCCGCTCTTTAATTTTGTCTCGGATAGTTACTAGAACTGATAGTTACGGAGTTACAAGCAAAGAAAAAAAAAACAAAAAAAATCCCCTTTAACCCCCTCCCCCCGCACGAGCTCGCACCCCACCTGCAGAAACTTTTAGTTTAATATCCTCCACCAACAACAATCGTGCCAAGTTTCAAAATTTCTTGAATTTTTTCCTACGATCACCAAATATTGGCACCCGGTATTTTTTTTTTATCATCCGTTACCGTGTCTCACTATACGCAGTATGCCCCCTCATGTATCCATACATTTGCCAAGTAAACGCGACGGATGCCCCAAGTTTTTTTTAATAGACATCCGTTGTCAAAAACTAATTCTTTATTTTTAATCATCGATTCGTTAAGCCACAATGGTTTAATTTCATCCATGAGATTGCTTGCCAACGGATGTCCATCCATGAAAAAAGCTTAGGGCATTCGTCGCGTTTACTTGGCAAATGTACATGAGGGGGCATACGGCGTATAGTGAGACACGTTGACGGATAATAAAAAAAATATAAATATATATATATGTACACAGTTAAAAATCCTGGTCTATTATCAATGCTAATTCGGGTTACATATATGACGACACCAAAATTGTATTAGATTTTAATAAAATGAAAGTATTACAATTGCTTCCGTAAACTTCACTGGTTTAAATACTAAACTTTTCTGGCATTATTTTTTTAATCAAATTGTTGGTTTAAAATTTAATCTACAGATATTATAATCTATGAAAAAATATTAATTTTACTGCGTTTTTTTAACTCCTCTTATGTTTTTTCTCCATTATTTTTTTTTTTTTTTCAATTTTCTAAACTTCCAAATCCTTTATTAAGCCCATCGCAGGTTAGCCAGCTAATCTTTAACTTTTTTCGCCATGGCGCAGCATCGAACCTGTGAACTCCGTGTTGTAGAGTTGCGACCTAGACCACTCGGCCACGCAGCATAATATTTTGAGCTGACTGCGAGTAGTTATAGTGAGACTTGAGACTCAAAAAATATACTTTGTGGGGTTTACCTTTTAATTAAACTTAGATTAGAAACTAATGCGAGAACAAAAAGAACACAAAAAGGTTTGAATTGTATTAGAATTTATTACAAATTGGTTTAAAATAGAAGTAAACTTTGAAAGGGTTTAGATTATAGAATTAAAATTATTAAAAATGGTGGTAGTCCAAGACCAGGTTTAAAAAAAATACCGAGATTTTTAACTGTGTATATACAGGTTTCTTGACATGGAGTGGTTTTTACAAGGACGAGTTGTCAGCACATCGCTTAACCCCATTCAGGGGATGGCCTCGGAAGATAACTACAATACTTCAGATGGTTTAATAAACGTGCTGGAGTTCACACAACTATGTTGCTGGTCCGAATACGCAAGTCATTCCATCATACTTAACTTGAGACGTTTAGGTGCTGGTCAGCCAGCCATTCAGGCTACAGCTATTTGCCTTTTTCCAAACTATCTTATCGAGCCGTCTGCGGTTTGAAACACTGGCGTTACCAGGGGTCGCCCACGTGGAGGACTATGGAAAAGGCCTTTTGCCCCCCAGTCTATCTGACTAAGCCAGCAATAAACTCTCAAAAATTAGTCGGCTTGAAAGCGAATACCACATGTTGACTAGATTCGTCCACACGATGAGTACAATTAATTGTGTGGACGAAACTAGTCGACAAGTGGTGTTGGCTTTTAAGCCGAATAATTCTTGAGTTAGTTAGACTAACAAGGAACACTAGGGAGGTGTCCACCTCCGATTTCGGTGAAACTCATATATGTTGTAGAGGACTCGAAACTAAGCGACAAGTATTTTTTTATCGGCGGTTACGCAGTTTTAAGGGGGGAAACCATGGTCAGAAGGTGACCACTTTTGGGGGTGTTTTTTCAATTCCACCTATAAGAAGGGAATTTTCGCAAATGTTCATTGTGGGAATAAATAGCTCATGAGGAATTATGAAAATCACAATTGATAGTTCCTTCGGGGGTTGAAATTTGGAGGGTAAACTACCCCTGTAAAAACTTCATTTTTCAAAAAAAGAAAAACTATGAGTCAGAATTTTATGAAACCAACTGCGTTGGATGGAACATGGAAAAATGCGGAATACCTGTTTTTGGTTTTTCCCCAAAACTATCTAGGGTGAAAAAATAATTTCCCGGCAACATCATCCACCAAGGTGGCCGGGTTATTTCTGCAATTTATCCAACTGATGAATAGCTGAGGAGGAATTATGGAAATCATAATCAATACTTACTCTGAGGTTTCAAATTTAGGGGTTAACTACTCCCATGGCAATTGTGTCTTTCAGAAAAAAAAATAAATATTGTTCAAATTTGCATAAAACCAATAGTATTCGAAAAAAAATGAAAGAATGCAGCTAGGGGCCGGATAGCCCAGTAGGAAGAGCACCCGATTCCAAAAAAAATTCGGGAACTGGTTTTTCATTTTTTTGCTCGAAACTGGAATTTTCGGAGGCGCAAGTTTGATTTAGTAGAAAACTATGAATTATTCAAAATATATATATGGATTAGTGATGTGTAACACAGTAACGAGTCGCTCTTTTTGAACGACTCATCAGGATGAGCGAAAGATTCGGCACAACGACATAGCCCTTCGAGTCGTTCAATTTAAGAATGACTCACTGTAAAATTAATTCCCAAACTAGCCCATCGCATAAATATTACCCAACGCATAACCAATCCACGCTCATTTCTCATTACATACGAGTATAATGTAGGTACTACAATACATTCATTCACTCACATCCCATCCCATTATCTATCTAATAGCCCCCATATACGATGCAATACGTCGTCAGATCGATCTGACGATATTGCGATCGTCAGATCGATCGCCCAGTGTATGTGACTATCGTTGACGATTTTTTTGACATTTCCATATAATTTCGATCGTCAGATATTTTGTGGCGATCCATCGTCAGATCGATCTGACGACGGATCGCACCATCTATGGCGGGCCTGAAACCAAAACCACCATCATTTATCTATAGATAAATGATACCAAAGCAATCCCATCTAAATCCATTCATATTCATCTCTATGCAGTATGCAATGAATGCATTGTGTATACCTCTAAATACATATATGTATACGCAACAACCCATGCTGACTGCAAATGCAAACATATCAAAAGTCATTTACTTACGTCGCTTCGCATAGCACAGCCAAGTTTCACCAAATACAGAAAACAATCCCAACATTCTAAAACAAAAGTATTCGTCTTACGTGTCATCATCACAAGCTCAACTTTAGATGAAACCAAACAAAAACCCATTGCTTATTAGATGAACTATCTATTCCGACCAATCCAGGCTTGGCCTGTCTTCCCAAGTAACGGTACCTCAGGCCTTCTTAAACTAGGTGGAAGAAAACAGACAGATCTCTACCTAAATCCCCTGTTTTATTTCACTAATGTGAAATTGCATAATTGAATCACATACATATACGAGTATATATGTGTATACACATACATGTGATCAAATTAGGGGATTATGATTGTATCCAAGCGTAAAACTGCAGAATAGTATCATTACACAATTCTCAATCTTGGACAACAGTACCAAATTCAGCCGCTATAGCTCATAGCCTAGTCAAACATTTTGGGGCTGAAGTCCCTAATCTATAGTTGACTACTTTATAATCTTCTTTACTTCACATATCGTTCCTATTTGAAACCTCAGAGTAAGTATTGATTATGATTTCCATAATTCCTCCTCAGCTATTCATCAGTTGGATAAATTGCATAAATAACCCGGCCACCTTGGTGGATGATGTTGCCGGGAAATTATTTTTTCACCCTAGATAGTTTTGGGGAAAAACCAAAAACAGGTATTCCGCATTTTTCCATGTTCCATCCAACGCAGTTGGTTTCATAAAATTCTGACTCATAGTTTTTCTTTTTTTGAAAAATGAAGTTTTTACAGGGGTAGTTTACCCTCCAAATTTCAACCCCCGAAGGAACTATCAATTGTGATTTTCATAATTCCTCATGAGCTATTTATTCCCACAATGAACATTTACGAAAATTCCCTTCTTATAGGTGGAATTGAAAAATCACCCCCAAAAGTGGTCACCTTCTGACCATGGTTTCCCCCCTTAAAACTGCGTATCCGCCGATAAAAAAAAAATACGTGTCGCTTAGTTTCGAGTCCTCTACAACATATATGAGTTTCATCGAATTCGGAGGCGGACACCTCCCTAGTATTCCTTGTAAGTTAGCAATGACATACTCCACTTTTATTCTCAAAAAGTTGAAATTGCGCGTATGACGTGAAAAACGTGAAAGATTTTCATTTGATAGAGTTGAAACAGTCTCTGTATATCTTACCTTAAATTTAGCTAAGATTTTGTTACCAAAAAACAGAACACATTTTTTAATTGCAAAAAAAATGTGTAAAATTTGAGAAGAGTCAAAAGTTTCACGTCATTCAGAAAACCCAAAATGCACAAAAATACATGGAGAGGATCCATCCATTTAGATAAAAATGTATTATAATTTTTGCAGCCACCATTTTATTTTAAACTAGATCAATTTTTGATCCTATTTCACTATTTCGAGCATTTATTATAATTATCATCTACAATGCGACTGTCTTTTCATACATAAGTGTGTATCTTTTATTTACCCACTTACCATAAATGTATGTACATACTCCAATGTAGGCCTACTTTACAAAAGAGGACAATCAGTTGTATTAAAGTTTAATTAAATCGCAAATAACTGTTCTCTGATGCATTTTCCAAGTTGAAAGGTGCATTCAGTAAACATTGAGAGGGCCTAGATACAAGAATCTTTTGCAACAAGTACGTGATGCTTCTATTATCAAGTTAGTCTGTGCCAAACTAACAGGTTTCCATGGTTGCATCGTGGCTCGTTACCAAAGAAGGTGGTGGACACACATTGCTGCTAAGCCCATCTTGGCATCTTCTCCATCATCATGGTGTACTCTCAATGTATGTACTTGCAACATAGTACGGAATCTTTCACGTAAACTTCTGATATCTATGGAATCACCTGTTGCGAGTAGTACTAGATATCTTTTTTTGCTACTTTCTTCGCGTTATCTAGTGAATCATTTGTGTTTGTCTATGGACTGGCTGACTAGCTGAATACAAAGTAAACGCAAGCACGCATAAATCCATCTCAAGGAAATCTATATTTCATATGAACTTGACAATGGGCGAGACGGGAACTAGCCGGTACATAGTCGTATTCCCATTGACGCTGGCAGTAGTAGGTCAGCACGGACGCATTGATATCGAGAATCGAGACGATAGGTTATTAACCCAGTCATTAGGAGCTCTGAAGGGCTTCGGGGAAACAAATTCTGGTGAAGAATTTTTATACCCTTCACGGATGTGATAGGGTATATTAACTTTGCCATGAAGTTTGCAACGCACAGAAAGAAGAATCTCCGACCAAATAAACTATTATACATTCTTGGTCAGTATGATGAGACGAGTCGATTAAGATTTGTCCGTCTGTCCGTCTGTCTGTCTGTTTCTATGCAAACTAGTCCCTCAGTTTTAAAGCTATCGAGCTGAAATTTTGTGCAGCGCCTTCTTTCTATTGCACGCAGTATATATATCGGAACCAACGGAATCGGACCACTACGTCATATAGCTGCCATAGGAACGAACGGACCAAAAATTCGTCTTTGTAAGAAAAACTTTTTTATTTCTAAATATATCGTTTTCAGATTTCACACTAATCAATAGTATCTTTAAGTAAATTAACGAATTTGGTTGAAATCGGACCACTACGTCATATAGCTGCCATAGGAACGACCGGTCTTTGTGAGAAAAACTTTTTTATTTCTAAAGATATTGTTTTCAAAATTCACAATAATCAATAGTTTGCCCCTGTCCTTTACATATTAACAAAAATTCATAGGCCTGGGGAAGACAACACAAACAGGGGAGGTAAAAATTAGGAATGAAAAAAAATAGTCGATAAGGATGGAATGGTTGGCGGATGGATCAGACGCACACGCGGTCGAATCTGGGTCCGGGTGTAATAAGACCCTCGGCCTCTGGTTTCGTACCACCAACAGACCACTACTCACCAGGTGCTCCTTCGATCTGCCGGTGGGAGCAGCACTACCAGACCATAATATGGTTCATTACAGGTGGTTTATCACACTGAGTAGCATTGTTGCCGAAAATGGTGGAACAGAGCATGACATCGCTCGTCATATCAACCAGGCTAAATGCGCATTGGGCATAATGTCCAAAATCTTGCAAAGCAGTTATCTCAGTTTTAAGACCAAGCTGGGATTGTTTCGCCCCTGGTACTGTCTGTGTTTTTGTTTTCGTAAGACTTACCGGGAAGCTACAACTTTCAGTCAACTCATGTCTTCGTCGAATTTTAAGAATTTTCTGGCCCGAAACATCATATCAAATGAAAAACTACGTTGGCGTACGAGTCAGATGGCAATCGACGAATTGATACGCAGGCGAAAATGGCGGTGTATAGATCACACACTGCGGAAAGATGATAACTGCATTGCCTTACATTACATGCCATTTCAACTCAAGGCCGACCAAGGGGGTGCCGTTCTGTGGCAAATGAGTGTTAGTCTCTGGGTAAGCCGTGTGGGGAATTGCGTCCAAATACCCAGAACAGAGTACGATGGCGCATAGGAATAATTGACGCGCTAAGCCCTCCTAGTGGTCAAAGTAGTATGTTGATAGTGTACTCTGCAAGCTCATAACCCAAAGCGAAATACAAGTCGCAATAAAATTACTTCAAAATGCAATTCCTAGGATGAAAAAAGATAAAAATCAAAATATTTTTTTTGTATTTGTTATTTATATTATAGTTCTACATTTATAGTTATTTTTTCTTTTTTACCAGTTTTCCCAAACTTAATTTGCATAATTCTTCATCTCCCACAATCCAAATCGATTTATTAAAAAAAAATGCTTATCTTGAGACGGATTTGAATGTGACATTTATGCAAAATTGCGACCTATTTACTTGAAGTTCTTGAATTCTCATTTTAAAAAAATAAGATGCATTTCTGTCCATTATTCTAGAGACTTTCTAGTTTATCTATGCGCAGTTTTAGCAAAATGTTCGAGATTATCGGCGATTTCGTTAGAACTGTATTTAAATTTGATATTCATTCGAATAAAAAACCAGTTCTTATCTTTAAAGGTGAATGATTGGAGAATATACATATGTAATCTACATTTGCGGAATTGGAATTTATGAATTTTATTTTGATTGGCATGCAAAGATATTCGAATGCGAATTTGTATACTCACGGGTTTTTGATAATACTTTCATGTGATATTGGGATTTTAAATGGGTCTATTTGTGAAATTAGAATTGAGCATTAACTGTTATCTTAACATAAAAACTAAACTAAATAAATATTTATATAAATACTCATCATCATGGGCGCTCTTGCCCGCATCGGGCCTTGGCTCCTCCAACTATAATCGATCACGTGATCGCTTCTTCCAATCGTAGAAGCTTCATGCAATCTGTGTCAATTGAGTCCACCCATCGTACACAAGGTCTTCCTTGCGGGCGATTTCCTTGGGCTTTATCCTTTAGCGCTCGTTTCGGGACTCTGTCATTCGTCCGTTCGACCAGCCCATTCAAGCTTCTGAAATTTGTTGGATTTCGAGGCGCATAGATCGTCAAACAGTTCATACAATTCATGGTTGTATTTCCCGCAAGATTCTTCGTTCCAAACGTATCGATCCACTTTTCTGACGCTTGTTTTAAGGTCCACATTTCGCATCCCCATAGAGCAGCACAGGTGGTATTAACGTTATAGATGATGCCCAACTTATTGTTTTTGTGGACTAACTTCGACTTCATTATGGGGAGGACTGCGTAGAACGCTTTGTTTGCGGCTATGATTCGTCGCTGGATCTCATATTTTTCGTTATCGTCCTTTGATAGTAGGGCCCCAAGTACTAGATAAATTGTTCTACTTGATTGAAATTTTGCCTGTTTGGCGCCGTTCTTCGACATTGGGTCGTACATTTGGTTTTCCATTCGTTGACTTTTAATCCAACTTCTATAGCTGCTGACTCCAGTTCTTGGAATACCTACTTCGCACGCGGAAGTGACCTACCCATGATGTCGACGTCGTCACCGAGTACTATACTATCTGCGATGATTCTACTAGTAGCGAGTTTCTCGTGTCTAAAGCGTTTACTTTTCACTTCACTTACAACATACTAGAGCCTGTTTGAAGAGTATGGGCGCAAGCCGATATTCCTGTTTCAGGCCTGACTCCGTTCGGAAGGTATGTGTCAGCTCATTTTGCATCCGTACTTGGCATTTGGTATTCTCCATGGTGCCGCTCAAGGCCGTATGCAGAGTGGTGTTAGGGGTGTTCAAACACCCCCCAAGGAAAATCGTCATCTCGGGGAAAAAAAATCATTGTTAGACTATAAGTTATGGGAGGGTGCCAAAACTGGAAATATGTAGTTGACCGAGACAACATTTCAGCCGTACCCAAGGTGAAGGTCCTAATGCCGAGGGTCTTACCCGCAAACATCTCACTCCAACTGCTCCAGCGACAGAACCCCGATGTACCGATGATTGGCTGGTCCTACATACCAGTGAACCGACAGCGAAAGGAGGGCAAACCTGGCGTAGGGCTTAGGAATCGTATTTCTTAAGCTCAAAAAGCGCCATCCCGCGAACAGGAATGAAAACACAATGCAAGCCAATGGAGGTGGAGAAGGAGCTAGAAACTCTAACCGAAGCGGCCGATAACATCAGGCTTAGCGAAAATGAAAGAAATCTGAGATGGATGATCCAGACGCTACTCTAACGACCACAACACTGACGAAGTAACCTTAGCGTTATGCTAAAGGTGCTTCAGATAAATTGGCACCATAGCAGTTCTGCATCAGCATAGCTGCTGCACACGCTTCAGGAGGTAAGCTATGATGTGGCACTCATTCAGGAACCATGGATTTCTGAGGAAGGTCACATCTAAGGACTCTCAACGAAGAACTACAAAGTTATAAGCTATCGGAAGGAGAGCAAGCTGCGGACAGCCATCTTGGCAAGGAATAGCCTCAATGCCCTTCTGGACTCTGACAGAAGCACGAGTGACCTGACAGTTATTCAAGTAGAGGGCGCTCAAGGACGATCTCTTATGCACGCATCAGCATACATGGCTCATAACAAACCCGCACCACCGCACGTGCTGCACACATTGCTTGAATATACGACCGGAAGGAAAGGGAACATAGTGATAGGCAGCGACGCCAATGCACACCACAAGATATGGGGAAGTAAAGACGACAACAAGAGATGTGAGCCACTACTACTTTTTCTACTCACCTACAATTTGAAAATAGCTAATCGTGGAGGGGAACCGACTTACAAGGGACCTACTAGCGAGAACGTACTAGATGTAACACTACACTCAAACGGTGATACGTGTGACGTTTAGAACTACTGGGTCCTGGATAGACCCTCATTCTCGGACCATATGTACATAAGCTTTGAGGTAGGGTTCACAACCACTATGGTGGAACAAGGAGATTGGGGAAGCCCTCTGCAAAGTAAGGAAGCTGCTCAGCAACGCCAAACGCACGGGGCATGACGATGCATGGGGCGAGTATAGGAACTCACTAAAAGCATTTAAGAAAAAATTAAGAGCGGCTAAAAGGAATAGTTGTAGAGACTTTTGCAGCCAAACTGAAAGCACAACGGAAGCTTCAAGGCTAGGGAAAGTCATCTCCAAAAATCCGATATCGTCCTCCACCCTCAACAAGGAGGATGGAGGCTGGACAAAAAACAGCGCAGATACACTAGATGAACTTTTAAACGCACACTTCCCTGATTGTGAGGACTATCACACCCTCGTAACATGGCAGGAAACGGGAAATGGCGACACAATAAAAAGCAACATTCCGGGGCTATTCACGTGCAAACTCATAAAATGGGCGATAACCTCGTTTGACGCATACAAATCGGCAGGCCCTGACGAATCATGCCGGCAATGCTGTAAAAACCCATGAACACAATAGCTCCTTGGGTTGTTGCCATACTAAAGGGATGTCCCCGACTAGGCTACGTACCTCTGGCGTGGAGGGAGTCTAGAGTGTACCAATGGAGTCGGACCACTACGTCATATCAAGACCTTGGAATAGAAAGGGCGAACCCGAAAAATCGATTTTTTTTAATCTCTCCTTGGTATCAGATATATAGGTATATAGACAATGCGTAGATACTTCGTTTTGCCCTGGAAAACCCTTAGTATCCTCATAGTTTCAATCTAAAGTGAGTAATATCATTTTCTGTCAAAACCTCACTGTTCGATTTACTTATGTAGTGGAGCAAGGACGAACCCCGGGTCTGAAACCATTATGAATAGCCAGAAATCATTCGTATTCGCCCTTGCTCTTCTGTGAAAAGTGCTTGTTTCGCTACTGACTGTTTTGTGATTTTTGCTGCACTAAATTCACTAATCTCAACATTTTGAAAGGTACCTATCAAAATTTAGAAATCGTTAAAATAATGGAAAAAAGGAATGTGTTAAAATAATACATTAGCCGGCCATACACACACGCTCTATCATCTGCAAACGTACGCCAATTGGATCGCCCAATTTTTTTCCGAATGATTCGCCGCGTTCGCAATCCCCTGCAAAATCGCGTCACCTGGGTCGCCCAATTTTTTTGCGAATGATTCGCGGCGTTTACAATCACCTGGAAAATCGCGTCACCTGGATCGCCCAATTTTTTTGCGAATGATTCGCGGCGTTTACAATCCCCTCGAAAATCGCGGCACCTGGGTCGCCGAATGATTCGCCGCGTTTGAACGAGTAGTGAAATTTAAGTAACTTTGTGCGACCAGACGGTTCGTGGCGTTTTCGGTTTGCAGATGATAGAGCAACAACAATTTGTATGGAGACGGTGTCTAGTTGGGTGCGTTGTGATTTTGCAGATGATTCGCCGCGACCGAATTTTTATGGGTTATTCTATAGTGGTGGTAGTAGTAGCTTGCATAATAAAATATGAGAAGGATGGGTCCACGCAGATATTTTGGTCCTGCTGCAGGTGTGCGTCAGGATAAAAGGATTTGTTTATCGATGAGGAGAGATATATAGGCAAGATGGGTGTTGTATGATTAGGGGTGTTGAGACGAATGCGTTACACTGCCGCTGAAAGCATTTTGAGTCCTTCGGTATCGAAAAAGGACATGCTTTACAAGGAAAGCCCGATCAGACGAGTATTTCCCCATGAAAACAGGGTGGTCATTCTGGGGTGGGCAAAAAAAAAGTGCTGGATGCAGATATACTAGCACGAAACGGCTGCAGGTACATGTACAAAGAGTGAAACGGGCAACCTAGGGCTACATGCAGGGGTTCGCAACGCCCTAGGAGGGGAGCTAGCCCAGCTCGTTCCAAACCGAAATTCTCCATGCACACTTGTGCGATACTGCGGGTTGTGAATTAGCAGTCGCTTGTGTGAGTTGCCCACTTCTGAGTGACCACCCTGTTTTCATGGGGAAATAGGGCGTTGCGAGCCCCCGCATGTAGCCCTAGGTTGCCCGTTTCACTCTTTGTACATGTTCCTGCAGCCGTTTCGTGCTAGTATATCTGCATCCAGCACTTTTTTTTTGCCCACCCCAGAATGACCACCCTGTTTTCATGGGGAAATACTCGTCTGATCGGGCTTTCCTTGCAAAGCATGTCTTTTTTCGTTACCAAAGGACTCAAAATGCCTTCAGCGGAAGTCTAACGTATTCGTCTCAGCACCCCTAGTCATACAACACCCATCTTGCCTATATATCTCTCCTCATCGATAAACAAATCCTTTTATCCTGACGCACACCTGCAGCAGGACCAAAATATCTGCGTGGACCCATCCTTCTCATATTTTATGATGCAAACTACTACTACCACGACTATAGAATAACCCATAAAAATTCGGTCGCGGCGAATCATCTGCAAAATCACAACGCACCCAACTAGACACCGTCTCCATACAAATTGTTGTTGCTCTATCATCTGCAAACCGAAAACGCCACGAACCGTCTGGTCGCACAAAGTTACTTAAATTTCACTACTCGTTCAAACGCGGCGAATCATTCGGCGACAAAGACATGCTTTGCAAGGAAAGCCCGATCAGACGAGTATTTCCCCATGAAAACAGGGTGGTCAGGGTGCATAGCCAGAAAAAAAAATGCTGGATGCAGATATGCTACCTAGGGCTACATGCGGGGGCTCGCAACACCCTATTTCCCCATGAAAACAGGGTGGTCATTCTGGGGTGGGCAACCCAAAATTTTATTTTTATTTTTTCACATCAGATTCGGAATCAGCGACCCAAAATTACTTTGTAGTTCGAGCCAGCCCGATCGGACGAGTATTTCTCCATGAAAACAGGGTGATCATTCTGAGGTGGACAACCCAAAATTTTTTTTTTCTTTTTTGACTTCAGATTCGGAATCAGCGACCCAAAATTACCCTGTAGTTCGAACCAGCTCGATCGGACGAGTATTTCCCCATGAAAACAGGGTGGCCATTCAGGGGTGGGCAAAAAAAAAGTGCTGGATGCAGATATGCTAGCACGAAACGGCGGCGGTAACTCCATATGCCACAACAGGGCGGTGAGTATGACAACACCACTGCGCCGCACAAACACGCTCAACACAGCGGTTCATCACAAGACACACCGAACCTGCAACTTAACTACACGTTGCACTACACAGCTGTAACTACTCGTGTTACACACCAGAGGCACCCAGAGCAACTCCAAAACATTCGGGTATAAATACCCCAGCACGGACAATGTCATTCCCTTTCTCATTCTCACATCGGCATTTCGTCCGTTTTATTGTGTAAGTAATTTGTAAAATTGTTATAATAAAAAACTCAAAAAGAAACAGGAAGTGGAGTTTTCAGTCGAGTCATTGACAACGAAAACCATCCCACACACTCTTTGTACATGTACCTGCAGCCGTTTCGTGCTAGCATATCTGCATCCAGCATTTTTTTCTCTGGCTATGCACCTTGACCACCCTGTTTTCATGGGGAAATACTCGTCTGATCGGGCTTTCCTTTTAAAGCATGTCTTTTTTCGTTACCAAAGGACTCAAAATGCCTTCAGCGGAAGTCTAACGTATTCGTCTCAGCACCCCTAGTCATACAACACCCATCTTGACTATATATCTCTCCTCATCGATAAATAAATCCTTTTATCCTGACGCACACCTGCAGCAGGACCAAAAAATCTGCGTGGACCCATCCTTCTCATATTTTATGATGCAAGCTACTACTACCACCACTATAGAGTAACCCATAAAAATTCGGTCGTGGCGAATCACCTGCAAAATCACAACACACCCAACTAGACACCGTCTCCATACAAAATGTTGTTGCTCTATCATCTGCAAACGGAAAACGCCACGAACCGTCTGGTCGCACAAAGCTACTTAAATTTCACTACTCGTTCAAACGCGGCGAATCATTCGGCGACTCAGGTGCCGCGATTTTCGAGGGGATTGTAAACGCCGCGAATCATTCGCAAAAAAATTGGGCGACCCAGGTGACGCGATTTTCCAGGTGATTGTAAACGCCGCGAATCATTCGCAAAAAAATTGGGCGACCCAGGTGACGCGATTTTGCAGGGGATTGCGAACGCGGCGAATCATTCGGAAAAAAATGGGGCGATCGAATTGGCGTACGTTTGCAGATAATAGAGCGTGTGTGTATGGCCGGCTAATGTTGTTGCTCTATCATCTGCAAACCGAAAACGCCACGAACCGTCTGGTCGCACAAAGTTATTTAAATTTCACTACTCGTTCAAACGCGGCGAATCATTCGGCGACCCAGGTGCCGCGATTTTCGAGGGGATTGTAAACGCCGCGAATCATTCGCAAACAAATTGGGCGACCCAGGTGACGCGATTTTCCAGGTGATTGTAAACGCCGCGAATCATTCGCAAAAAAATTGGGCGACCCAGGTGACGCGATTTTGCAGGGGATTGCGAACGCGGCGAATCATTCGGAAAAAAATGGGGCGATCGAATTGGCGTACGTTTGCAGATGATAGAGCGTGTGTGTATGGCCGGCTAATGTGTAAACCAATCTACTGTGGGTACGATGTTTGGCTGGGAAGTCATCAAAAAGGAGTTGATAGTACATTTTATTTAAATCATATAAGTGCAAATCCCATATTTCTCTTACAAAAAACTGATTGAATGGACAATATCTCTGCAACTAAGCGTTCTAAATAAAAAAATACTTTTTTAAAGTGCATTAAATTTACGAAGTTTTGAATTAAAAATCAGCTTTGAACGATTATAACATTGCAAGAAATAGAGCCCTAAAGATCTGACTTTTTTTTGTGCCAAAAAATTAAAGTAATTTGCATTGGTTATGCATTTTGTCTAACATCGGAAAAATTACCCATCCACCGAGTCTGCAAATATATATTTTTACTATGTATCTGTAATATAAGTGGGAATTCAGATGATCAAGACTTACGTAGAAAACATATTAGCGGCCCATCCGGGACGAAGGAACCGTGGCACCCGCAATCCCTTGCTCCGCTGGCTAAAAGCCGTAAACAAGAATCGGTATCGACTGCGATGGACGTAGGAGAAGTTGATAAGGCTGACTGCCAGTGCTTTCAATCGAGATGATAAAGAGGACACGGTATCTCTCTCTCTCTCTCTCTCTTCAGTTTTTTTATCGCTGATTCTAACGTATCGCTTGATCGCTATTCACTGTGCGACGATCGTGTGTCTAGCAAAACGCACTTTAAGGTTTGCTAGAAGCGGCTGAGCGGCTGTAGCTTGGCGACGATCGTAAAAGCTACCGTTAAGGAGCACGGAATGAATGTGTTCAGGATTTGAAAGATTGCGATTATTCCCCTTATTCCTGGGTTATAAAAATCTGAATAACGGAGGCAATTCCTAAAGTTACATAAATGGGTGGGTTCTGAAGGCGAAACGATTCGGTAAATGCCGTCTGCTCAGGTGAACAAGTTTCGATCAAATGTCATTTCACCAACCAGAAAAGTCTTTTACTCACTGCGAGATCACAGATGACATCCGTGCCCCAGTTTGCAGAGGTAGAATGAACTCAGACGTGAAAATCGTGTAAAGGAAGGTCCGGAAATTAAGCTGAAATTTTCAAAGCTGATCGTCCATGCCGTTCGGAAGGCGCAACCGTTCCACACTAGTTTCGAACAGACATCACTCCTCTTAAATTCTAAGGTTTGTTTAGCTAGACGATGCTGAGCGACTATCTTTGGCGGCTGTGAAAGAAACCGACCATAAGGCTGCGCGCATGTTGGATCACGTTCGCGTGTCGCGTTCACGTGTTTTATGTCAAACGGTTTGAGTCTATGGTTTCCAACCAAAGACGCGAATCTGTCAATATGACAAATGCTCGGCTATTGTCGTATCAACAAATTGAGTTCATTATTGTGCTTTAAAATGGATAATTAGGTAAGAATTGAGTGGCAAAACAAACGACTGGGGATGGGGAGTAGTAGGATGTGCATAAACACACATTTCATACTAAATTATTGGCGTTAATACACAATAATCAATCCAATTTGGTGATACGACAACAGCCGAGCAACTATCAAATTGACAGATTCGCATCTTTGGTTGCAAACCATAGATTCAAACCGTTTGACATAAAACACGTGAACGCGACACGCGAACGTGTGCCAACTTGCGCGCAGCCTTACGAAACACAATTTGTGTGACCAAAACAACGTCGCAAAATGTTGACAGAAAACGCGCGAACGCCATCCTATATGCGACAGCCTTAACTTTGTTAATTTACTACTTGTCTGCAAAGTTAATAAAAAAACCAGCTATACTTCGGCTAGCTTGCCGAAGATATGATACCCTTCACGCGAAGTATCATACCTTCGTTGTGACTTATGGTGCATTTGCAACTTTGAAATTAGTAGTAAAACTAGTTCCGATTTCACTGTTCCTATGAGAGGTACATATATGAAATAGTGAGCCAATTTCAAATTTAGGGACGTGGCTTAGCAGTCAATATGAGGGAATAGCATGAAATTTGGTAAAGATATCTTCAGAAATAAAAAAGTTTTCCTAGCAAAAACCTGCTTTTGGAACGGTCATTCTTATGACAACTATATGATAGAGTAGTCCAATTTCAACCAAAATCGTTTGACCGGAGATGCCATTGATTATTGTGAAATTTGAAAAAAATAGCTTCAGAAATAAAAAAGTTTTTCTCACAAAGACTAATTTTTGAACCAGTCGTTCTTATATATAGCCATGGCAGCTATATGACGTAGTGGTCCGATTTCGTTGGTTCCGACATATTTACAGAGTGCTTTAAAACTGAAGGACTAGTTTACATAGAACCAGACAGACAGACGGACAGACGGATAAAGCTTAATCGACTCGTCTTATCATACTGACCAAGAATATTTAGTCGGAGATACTTCCTTCTGTGCGTTGCAAACTTCATGACAAAGTTAAAATACCCTATCACATTCGTGAAGGGTATAATAATACACAACATCGCTCCTTCAACATATCTTTTCTTATTTATTGATGAACCTTATAAAAGCAAAAAAAAACTTTAAAAATTAACTCATTTGAAATGACACATTTTTGCAATATCAATTAATTTTTTTCTGTTATTTTAATTAGCCACTATTCTCGCATTTATCATAGAAGCAACAAGACGTGATTTATTTTCCTTTTCGCATAATGAACTCTAGTCTGAGGAGCTCAATTTAATTTCCAGAAATTGGGATTTTGCTCTAACCGACGACGGAAATTCGTAAACCATGTTTGTAGTGTTGATAGGGGCACGAACGTTTCTGCAGGATTTGGAACCATTTGCGCTTGTGTCACAGCAAAACTTGATGCAAAATTGAAGAAATTCTCTAGCATTTTTTGACCAAACTGAAAGTAGTCGGCAGTTGTGTTCTGAAAATTAGAAAAGAAAATGAATGCTTTGAATGCGGTTACGTAAGTGATGATAATAATAAGAGGTTTAAAATGCAATAAAACTTATGTATGCTTAATTTTGTCGACACCAACGAGCGTTGGGCAACCATTTATGATTAGTTTAGAGTTAAGAGTTCGAAGAGAAACGGTTCCGTCGGTTTACGGTCATCATCTGACGGTTGTCATATGACAGCGTGGCGACATAAAGACCCGCCGTTAAAAGACAGCCATCTTGTAGCGGTGGCGTAAAACTGGTCCATTTCAGTGGATCAAATAACATTTTTACTTATTTTTGACTGAAAATAGACACAGTTCGCCGTTAAAAAAAACGTTCAGCTCCGTGTTGTCAACGTTATAGCGGTCGTTCTAAAATGAATTGTATTCCGGGAGATAGCCGAAGCAGACTACTAATGTTTTGGGTCTCTTTTCGCCCCCTCCCGGTCATTAGTTATTTCCAGATGTCGACTGATAATTGTCGACCTCTTTATTCATCACTGAGTCCCGTGTTATTGCTAGCATTTCTTTAAGGTTGAGTTCACTCATGGCTTCCACACTTATCGTGTGTTTGCCTGTGATCCTCAACCTCGTGCTAGCCAGTGCTGGACATTCGCATGCAATGTGTGCTGTCGTCTCAGCATCCTCCAGACATAGTCTGCAAACGTCATTTTCCTCGATTGCCATCTTGGCCAGATGAGCCTTAAAATTACCATGCCCTGTGACCAAGGCAGTTATCCAGCTTAGGGTACTCCGTTTATAACTGAGTACCTTTTTCGCTTCCCTGCCTAAAGGGCTGGTCATTGCATTCCGAGCTTGTTTGCAAGTGACTAACTCCTGCCATCCTCGTTGATGGATGAAGTCCACCCACTTCCTGACCTTCGCTCCAATCATGCTGTTCCCCAGAGCAACTCTGGGTTCTGGTTCAATAAAAGTGGCCGCAGATGCCTGTTTGGCTAGGGCATCTGCCGCCTCATTTCCTGTTGTACCTATGTGTCCTTTTACCCACATCAGCGTACCCTCATTTTCTGAGGCACACTTGTTGAGGTTTCGGACACACTCTAGTACCAATCTGGAGTTAATGTTCGTCTGCTGCATGCGTCTGGTCACGTCTGGTCATTGGTTGTCCAGTGCAATAAAGATTTTCTTCCCCCGCACCTGACCTTCCAGCAGGTGGTCCAACGCATGCAACAAGCCAAGCATCTCTGCCCGATATACGGACACCTTCCAGACTAAGCGCACAGGCTAGGTCTAACTCTTAACCCCCCGCCTCCGCTTTCCCGTCCATTAAAGAGCCATCAGTAAAAATGCTGATGTCATTGTATGTACATACACTCATTGTGTATGTTTCCATCCGCAATGTGAGTCTTGTGTGGTCTTTCAACTACCCTACACTATTCATGTCTTCTACCGGCATTAGAGTTTTCCTGACCTCATCATGTATAATGTCTAGGATGCTTTTATGACCGCTGCTAGTTCCAAAGTGATGCCACATGGCATCCCCTTATGTACGTATTGCCGAAAGCGCCGTCGTTTTCATTATATGTAAATAAGTCCAGCAACGGCAGTCCCAGCAATGCCTCCATTACTAGCGTTAATGTGGTGCGCATCGCACCAGAATGAGTCTTACCATCATTGTGTAAATCCAGTGTGCCGCTTTAGGTGAAATTTCCCACCTACAAGCACACACTCTCTTACATTGATGCAAAATCCATTTCGCTTTTTGGATCTTCTCATCAACGTGAACATTCCATGTTAGTTTCGCATCTAAGGTAACTCCTAGATGCTTCACATCCTTGGACACCTTAATTTCCGAGCCAAAAAGCCGTAAGGGAGTTATCTCTATGTCTTTCCTCATACGAGTAAAAATCATAGTGTTTGATTCACTAGCATTTATGGTTATCTATTGCTCATTACACCACTCTTCGGTTACTTTGAGAGCCAGTCCCATGCAACCTAGAATTGTGTCCATGAACTTTCCACTAACCGTAAGAGCCAAGTCATCGGCGTATCCTACAGTGTGTACGCCCATCGAGTCCAGCTTCCAGAGAAGACTGTCTACGGTGATGTTCCACAGTAGAGGCGAAAGAACACCTCCTTGTGGGCATCCTCGGGCTACCTTACACCGTATTCTGGCAGATTTTTCGCCCTCTGCTTAAGCATAGACTCGATCCACTTAATTATAATAGAATCATCAGTGCTCAGTCAGGGCGTTTCTTAGTTTGGTAAAGGAAATTTTATCAAAAGCACCCTCTATGTCCATAAAAGTAGACATAGCGATCCCGTCATTATTAATCTCTCTCTGCAACTCCTAACAAGATCGTGTAGAGCGGTTTCCGTATATCCACCTGATCTATTAGCATTTTGGCACCTACTCAGAAGACTATACATTAGCGTGGTATTTTCCAGGTAGTCCACCAAGACCAACACCCTTTCCATTGTTTTCAACAGGAATGATGTAAGGCTAACCGGCCTGAAGGACTTTGCCTCTGTATAGACCTTTTTTCCCGAATTAGACAGGAAGACCACCTTAGCCTACCTCCAATCCTTCGAGATGTAGCCTGTTGAAAGACAGGCGACGAATATGTTCCTGATCCTATCTAGTAGAGCGCTCATGCCCCACTGTAGTGCCGGGAATAGTCCGTCCATTCCAGCCGTTTTAAATGGTGCAAAAGAGTTTATAGCACTTTTGACACCATTTGGAGTTATTATCCTCTCAGCTTCTTGTCGTCTCCCCCACTAGCCCCTTTGTTACTTTGGGCCCATGATTGGTTTGACTCGAAACTTCCAGGAAAATGGACCTCCATCAGCGACTGCAACGTTTCCTCCACTGTTTCGGTCATGGTACCATGACCTTTGCGTATCAGCCCCATTTTCGAAGCAGTATCTTTCGATATCATCTTCTGTAATCTGCATACTTTCGACGTATCTTTCATGCTAGAGCACAATTCCCTCCACATATTTCGTTTCTTAAAACGTAAGGTTCGTTTCAGGTCTCTCCTTTTATCCTTGTATAGTTCCCAAGAGTGAGTCTCTCGCCCTTATGTAACGACTAAAGGCTTTCCTTGTCTCTCTTTTTATAGACAGTCGTTCTAAAATTAACGACATCGTGTTCGACCGCCGCCAAGATATATGTAGCTAACTGACAGCCTGGCACCTCAAGACATACCTCACAGAGCCAAGCATTCTGACTGGGTGGCAGCAAGGAGAATATTCACTCACGAGAAAGTTAAGTGGGCGATTGGATCATTTGATCCCTACAAATCGCCTGGCACAGATGAAATTTTCCCAGCCCTTCTAGAGAAAGGCCAGGAAGAACTTATTCCACACTTAGTGCAGATCTTCAGAAGTAGCTTCGCGCTAGGTCACATTCCCAGTGCTTGGAGAGTTTTTATTCCCAAAGTGGTAAATACATAGCTGCAACTACAGGGTGGCGCAAAAGAAACGAAGGGGTTTGAATAGTCTATAGTTCCTTTATTTTTCAATCAATCGAATTTCTTTTTTTTCTTAGTATACTTCATAAATGGGGAATTTTGTTAATTTAAACGTGAAAAAAAAATTGCGTAGGTGGTGCCCATCCTCAGCTTTGCATGGTCGCGCTCTTTCTAAAATATTTTCAATGAATTTTTTCAAGATTTCAGGAGGTATCGCTAAAATTTCTTCTCGAATATTATTTTTTAGTTGGAGTATGGTCTGGAGTATGTGTATAGCATATGAATAAGGCACAGACCATACCCCAACTAAACAATAATATTCGAGAAGAAATTCGAGCGATACCTCCAGAAATCTTGAAAAAATAATGAAAACGTTTAGAAAGAGCGCAATTTGCGAAGCTGGAAATGGGCACCAATTACGCGATGTTATTTTTCACGTTTGAATTAACAAAATTCCCCATTTATGAAGTGTACTACAAAAAGAAAAGAAATTCGATTCATTCAAAAATAAAGGAATTATGGACTATTCAAACCCCTTCATTTCTTTTGCGCCACCCTGTACTTCGTCCGTTGTGAAAACAGGTTGTCTGTGGTTCGGTTGTAAATCTTCCTACGAATTTTGCGCTTAAGTCTGTCTGGTTCGGGGTGTTCAATAAATTGTTTATTGAAACGACTTGCGCGGTGGGTAGGGTCACTTGTTGAATTTTCACCGAATTGAATGGCGACGTTCCCTTTCTGTTTTGGTGGATTGGAAAGGGCACGCACAGTCGACCATAACTTGCTCAACCCTGTGGTTAGATTGCAGTTATTCGAATGTGTGCTCCATTTTGACTTCCTGTGTTCAGCTACTTGTCTATGAATCTCGCAGTTCATCTCGTGAACTCTGGGGTCGTACGGATTTACACTCCTGATGCTGTCTCTCTCGTCTGCCAATCTGGCGGCAGTGGTTGGAAAGTTCAGGACTTTCCTTATGTTGGATTCGGCTGTACGAACGTTGGTTGGCGTTGGCAGATCGAGGAATTTATAGGTATAGGAGGTGAAGCCGTTCTAATCAGCCTTATTGTGGTTGACAAACGTGCGGTGTTAGGCAGATGTGATGTTCGTCGGTTTGTCAAGCCTTATCATGATTGGTAAGTGGTCTGAAGATAGTGTCTCGTTTGTGTTTCGTTTATGAGCCTAGCACTGGCAATCGTATTAGTAGTCCGGATGGCGCAACGGTTAGCACGTTCGCCTTCAACGTACTGGGCCCCGGTTCGATTCCGGGGATTTACGTGTCGGACTATGAGCCCACTCAGCTGTTAAATGAGTACCCATTATGGGGTAAATAACTCGGTTGAGCGTGTTGCTGATCACATACCTCTGCACAAAAACCGTCACGATCTAGAAAATGAGATGATGCTAACTCATCTCGAGACCGTGGTTCAAATTGGACTGTTGCGCCAGTTATTTATTTTTATTTACTGGCAATCGTGATATCTGGTGAACTGGAACATGTACCGGCGATGCGAGTGGGGACTGGGGATGTCGTCATTTAGGGTACAGAAGTCGGAGGCGTCAAGCTGTTCAGCTATTGAGATTCCTCTGGCGTCGTTGTTGAGGTTGGAGTGCCAGAGTTCATGGTGAGCATTAAAGTCACCGAGCAGGAGGCGATGTTGACCGGTAAGGAGATGGTTAATAGTTACATGGTATCCTGAGGGACAACTGGATACCGGGGGATGTAAATGCTGTAAACTTCAATATCAATATTACCCGATTTTATGGCGGTGGCCTGCAATTCCATGGTGTTATCATTACTAATAAAATCGATTTTCCGGTATTGCACGGAATGGTGAATAATGAAGGCAAGCCCTCCTCCCGCGTTGGTCAACCTGTTTTTTCTGACAATAGCATAGTTGCCATATGTGTTGAGGGACGAGTTGGAGTGCAGTTTCGTTTCCTGTATGGCTCCAACTTGGATGCGATGTCTGTCCATAAATGATGTGAGTTCGGCGATGTTGTACTGCAACCCATTGCAGTTGAGTTGGACGAGTGAGAGCGTATTGAAGATGGCAGTCGGTGTTGCAGGCGTAAGATTGCGTTGAGAAATCCTATGGGAACTGTTATCAGGAGTCATCGGGGATGGCTGTAAACCTGTCTGAGCGCTCGATGGTATTGGATGTTGGGGCGTGTTAGACGAGGTTGCTACTAGTTGTCCTCTGTTCCTACACTGACAGTAAAGGAGGAGTTCCAGTGCCTGTGATGGCTGAGTCCAGAGCAGTATCTTAGGTGGCACCACTGATTGCAGCAATTACACCTCACCATAGTCGCATTTGGGTGCAGCACTCTGTCGCATACGCAGCAGAACCACGATCCTGGGTTTCTCTCAATGCCGGCTCGGAGAAGTAGCACTGAGAGCACTTGCGCCGAGATGTTTTGCTCCCAGTGAACATAAAAAAAACGATACGAGGCATGTAACATACAAACACACTTTCCTTCTTGCATTGAAGGGTTTTGGCAGCTCTTGGCCGTTGTAAAACGGGTCGCTCCGGTGCGTAGAACCGGCTGCCGCAGGATAAATGTTGGTCGGCTTCATCTCTTTATTATGAGCTCTAGCTGGTTTAACGATTGAGTTGGTCTCAGGTTGCTGAGTGTAGGAGTATCACAACGGACCCAGTGGTGGTGTAAGTGTGCTTAAGTAACCCTTTTAACCTAACCTAACTATCAATTGATAATTGATCTTCGCAACAGGGCTGATCGGAAGGACTCTGTTAAACAACACAAAGTTCGATACCGGGAACTTAAATTAGACTAAACAAACTAGGCTTCGACTAGCTTGCCGAAGGTATGATACCCTTCAAGCTAACTTCTCATATAAAAAAAGAAGACAGTGTGCGATCCATTATCCATTCTGCGTTAGCCGCTTTGAAATTGGCAGTAAAGCTTGTTCCGATTCCACTGTTCCTATGGGAGGTATATGAAATAGTGAACCGATTTCAACCAAATTGAGCTATATAGAGTTCGTTTGATTACTTTGAAAATTGGTAAAGATGCATTTAGAAATAAAAAAATTTTGTAACAATAACTTACTATTGGACCAGCCGTTCCTTGAAAGCTATATACGTTCACATAATATGTCACGCGATTTTTGCAAACATCGTCACAAACTCTAGACTCCCCCCCCCCCCCCCCCTCCAACTTACGTCACGCCACATTTTTCACTTTTCTAATCCTTCATGATAAAAATTTAAACCAAACTTACTGAAACATGAAGCACTCTTCAATGTTGCCGATGAGAGGCGTTGCGTTTGTATGAACCTCTGGATGGACATATTCCGCCTCGGCAGGAAACCCATCAATAGGGATATTAGCTTTTCGGGCTCGTCCACAGGAAAAGCACTGCAGTCAATGAATTATTTAAATGAAAAACATAATCTGAGTTCTCCTTTCCGATCTGCTGGCGCCAATCGAATAAGAAAACAGAAGTCCATACATTGAAATTCCCCGTTAGCGGACACTCTCGGGTCCAAATTGTTTGTCACTATTATAATGCCCGTTAAAGGTCCGTTTTGCTAGACACCACTCCGCGTCAATCGCAAGCGACGTTGAAAAAGATACACACAAATAGTGCTTCGCGCTCTATGTGTTGATCGCTAATTGCGAACAATGAACGACGATCGTGTCTAGCACGCCTTAAGATGTTCCAAGGCCGCGACTGAGCGACTTGCATTTGCGACTGTAGAAAAAACAATCATAACGGAGCACTATTCGTGTGTATTTTATGTGGAAGTACAGTCATACAACTACAACAACTACGCAAGTCGCTCAGTCGCGGCCTAGGAACTAACACCTTATGGGAGATTTCACTGTAAATACTGTAATAATGTAATACCGCCCATAGCCCGGTCGTTTTGCTTGATGTCATGTAAGGATCTATTTACTGATTCAACCGCTTTTCGATTCTCCATAGTACACTCGAACCATATTATTAAGAAACAATCGCGCAGAACCCTGGCTTTGGTACTGTTCCTGGAAACGCTACACCCTGGGATTTCCGTATGGTCCACGTAAATCGGGATCTTGAACATCATCATCATCGTGGTGCGACAGCCCGACGTCGGGCCTTGGCCGCCTGGATCATTGTCCTCCAATTATCTCGGTCACGTGACCGCGTCCTCCAATTTTAGGAGCCCAGCAGCTGCGCGGCGTCCACACCTACTGAGCTCTCCCAACGAGATCTCGGTCGTCCTCGCAGTCTCGCTCCGTCGACTCGTTCTGCATTCATTACTCTCTTAGGCATGCGATCATCGTCCATTCTTTGTACATGCCCTGCCCATTGAAGTCGTTGTAGTTTGACGATTTTCGAGACTTGCAGCTCATCGTACATTTCATACAACTCATGGTTGTACCGGATGCGCCATCCATCTCGATCGCAGACAGCCCCGAAAATTCGCCGTAGAACCTTACGTTCAAAAGTGTCTAGCATGTTTTCGGAGGCTTGAGTTAGGGTCCATGCTTCGCAGCCATAGCATAGCACTGGTCGTATAATGGTTTTGTACACGCGGAGCTTCGTGTTTCTGTGCACATGTTTCGATTTCATTATGGGGAGAACCGAGAAAAAAGTCTTATTAGCTAACTGTATCCGTCGCTTGATTTCGTCAGTTTCGTTGGCGTCCCTTGACAGGTTGCAACCCAGGTAAATGAAGTTGTTCACGAACTCGATGTTGAGGTCCCCCACATTGATGCTTGGTTGTGCAGGTGTCCTTGTCACCGATTGCATCATTATTTTAGTTTTACCCTCCTTAATACGTAATCCAACTTCCTTTGCAGCGGTATCAAGCGTATGCAGAAGTTCTTCTGCGTCAGCCAATCTTCGGGACATGATGTTGATGTCGTCGGCGTACGCTGCTAATTGTGTCGACTTGATGAGTAGCGTCTTGCTGTTGTCCAAATTCATGGCCCGAATAACGTATTCCAGTGCTAGGTTGAAGAGCGTCGGAGCCAGTCCATCGCCCTGTTTCAAACCAGTGCGTGTTTCAAATAGATCAGTAAGTCTATTCTGGATCCTGACTTGTGAGACGGAGTTGGTCATCGTCATCTTTGTCAGTCGCACTAATTTTGCCGGTATACCAAATTGCAGCATGATGTTGTACAGTACTCCACGATCGATACTGTCGTATGCCTGCTTGAAGTCGACAAAGATTTGGTATACGTTTACGTTGTATTCCCAGCACCTCTGGAGTATCAGTTTGACTGAGAAGAGCTGATCGGTTGTGGAGCGACCAGGTCTGAAACCGCTTTGATATTCGCCAATGACTCGTTCTGCGTACGGTTTTATTCTATTTTCCAGAATTTTCGTCAAAATTTTATAGGACGTACAAACTAGTGAGATGCCCCTGTAATTCTCACATCGCAGTTTATCTTCCTTTTTATGAATTGGACAGATGATGCTTCTGCGCCAATCGTCTGGGATCTCCTCGTTCTCCCATACTAGCAGGAGTAATTGATGTATGGCATCAACTAGACTCGTTCCACCGAATTTTAGCAGTTCAGCTGGAATCTCGTCAGCGCCCGGCGCTTTATTTCGTTTTAGTGACCGCAAGGCGAGATCAACTTCCTCTACTTTCGGGGGTTGAATGGGTGGACCTAGATCAACGATATTGTCGAGAGCTTCCTGTGTGGGGATGTTAGATGGTCGGTTTAGAAGCTCTTCAAAATAAGAGGCCCATCGTTTGTTAATACCATCGGTGTCGCTGATGATGTTTCCATCCTTGTCCTTACAAAGGCTAGTCCTGGGTTGGTAGCCGTTCTTAATTGTATTTACTAGTTTGTACGCTTGTCTGGTGTTCCTATTAGCTAAGTTTTCGTTTATGTTCAGCAACTGCTCGTCAAAGTATTTACGTTTCTTACGTCTAATTATTCTATTCGATATTCGCCGTAGCTCGTCATATTTTTCTCTTCTGGCTCTGGTTCCTCGTTGAATCCATTGTCTGTAGGCCTCGTTTTTCGCGTCAAGTGAATTTTTGCATTCTTCGTCGAACCAATCATTTCGCGCTCGCCGGGCTTTATATCCCACGACCTTCTCTGCGACATCCTTGATGGTACCCTTGAGTTCTTCCCAGAACCCATGGACGCCTGTGATGTTGTGTAGCATAGGTGATAGTTTTTCCTCAAGGGCGGTAGTATACGCCACCGCGGTAGCATCGCTCAGAAGCTTATCAACCGCAAAGATTTTGGGAGGGCTGATTCTTGATTGGTGCACTGAGGAAAATCTACATCTGTAGGTCGTATTCACCAAGTGATGATCTGAGTCGCAGTTTACTCCTCGATAGGAGCGGACATCCATGACACTAGACGCCCATCTCCTGCAAATGAAAACGTGGTCAATTTGGTTGACGGTATGTGCGTCTGGAGACTTCCAGGTCTGCTTGTGAATGCGTCGATGCGGGAAACACGTAGAGCTTACGACTAGATTCCTGCTGCAGGCGAAGTCGATAAGTCGCTGGCCGTTATCGTTACATTCTTCATGGAGGCTGTGGCCTCCAGTGGCCCACCGGTGCCAACTTTCATTTCCGACTTTCGCGTTAAAGTCTCCCAGCAACAATTTGACGTCGTTTGTTGGAAGTGAGTCGAAGAGAGTTTCAAGGCGGGCGTAGAACTCGTCTTTTAGTGCGTCTTCTTTAACTTCAGTGGGAGCATGCACATTGATGAGCCAGAGATTACTCAATTGCCCTAACCCCTTGTGGGGCGTGGGCGCGTCAACTGTTCCATGTGGCCCAGTTGACGTTTCGTTGGCATAATCTGGTTTCGGAGAATGCAGTTGCCAGCATACACCTCCTGCACATCCATGGCCACGAACGTCGTCGTGGACGGGATTCGAACCCGAAACGCCGCTAGTCAAACATGAGACTAATGCCTCAACACACTGCGCTACCGATCGCCCCCAGAGATTGAAGAATCGAGTCATGATGCGAATCGCACACAGCCGTTCATTTATGGGTTTGAAGTCAGTAATATGCGGTTTGAGGTGATTGTTCACTATAAATGCTACTCCAAACTCCTTGCGGCCCGATGGTTTGCCACTTGTAAAAATTGTGTGCGATTTCTTGTCATTAATCTCGCTGCCAAGCCAATTTGTTTCCTGGACTGCAGTTATGCTCAGTTTGTACTTTTCGACCTGTCGAAGGAGGGCCTTTTCGGCCCCCGGTTTGTTCAGGGACCTCAGTGAAAAATGTTTTCTCCGTCCCACCGGGTGCATCTAAAAATAAGATTTCCCCCAAATCATCGTCTACGCTATGACATACATGATCGAATATTAAACGTTGTTCTGCTGTCATACTCCATAAAACATTTCGCAATATTTCAGCGAAATGCGCTGAACTATAGTTGATTTCCGCTGCATAATCCCTATTAATTTGTTCCGCACCTGAAGTTGGTGTGGGCATACTGTATTAAGAGAGAGAACTACCCCCTGTTACTGTTTCTTGGATAGCCATCAAGCATCGATTGAAATTACTCTCGCACAATCTGTCAGTCTCCCGTGATTGTTGCGGCATGCATCCCGAAAAAGTCTTCAGCAAATTTATTTTGATACTTATGCCACAATTCCGCTGTATCCGAAAGACCTCAAAGTACCAGTAATATGACAAACAAACGACGCAAGCGATGTGAACTGTCGCTGAAGCATGCTTTGGCCAATGCGTCATCCCAATGCTGATCACCATCTAGCAAGTGACGTGCCCAACAAGCAGCCTGAGAAGTATCATATCCAAAATTGTCAACCTTTCGCAAATCAGCAAAAGTAGTAGGACTCTGTACTGTATGAAGTAGTAACCGTAAGTAATAGCATTCGAAGTTGTTCGGATGTACTATGTAAACTCTTTCCAGGACGTGTTCTTTGAGAATGCCAGGTACGCCACCTACACCTAATTCACGTTTGCTACGATTGAAAACTCCTTGCTGTTTGTTATACGTATAGTATGATGACGGAACTTCTTCGTATAACAGTATTTTTGCGAAAATGTCAACTTGACAAATTCGAAAGAATGCCAACAAAGTAGTTTGTCGCGGGCTTTCAATTTGTAGAGTTAAAGTACACCCGCTGCCCAACATCAAGATGCATAACTGGTGGAAATCTTTCATGAATAGGAAAAATGCTTCAAACCGCCTCAGAAGAACTTATATAGCGGCCAGATTAAAACCTACTGACTTCGTCGTATTCATTATCATCATCATCATCGTGGCGCGACAGCCCGACGTCGGGCCTTGGCCGCCTGCCGCCTGGATCATTGTCCTCCAATTATCTCGGTCACGTGACCGCGTCCTCCAATTTTGGGAGCCCAGCAGCTGCGCGGCGTCCACACCTACTGAGCTCTCCCAACGAGATCTCGGTCGTCCTCGCAGTCTCGCTCCGTCGACTCGTTCTGCATTCATTACTCTCTTAGGCATGCGATCATCGTCCATTCTTTGTACATGCCCTGCCCATTGAAGTTGTTGTAGTTTGACGATTTTCGAGACTTGCAGTTCATCGTACATTTCATACAACTCATGGTTGTACCGGATGCGCCGTCCATCTCAATCGCAAACAGCCCCGAAAATTCGCCGTAGAACCTTACGTTCAAAAGTGTCTAGCATGTTTTCGGAGGCTTGAGTTAGGGTCCATGCTTCGCAGCCATAGCATAGCACTGGTCGTATAATGGTTTTGTACGCGCGGAGCTTCGTGTTTCTGTGCACATGCTTCGATTTCATTATGGGGAGAACCGGGAAAAAAGTCTTATTAGCTAACTGTATCCGTCGCTTGATTTCGTCAGTTTCGTTGGCGTCCCTTGACAAGTTGCAACCCAGGTAAATGAAGTTGCTCACGAACTCGATGTTGAGCCCCCCCCCCCCCCTATTGATGCTCGATTGTGCAGGTGTCCTTGTCACCGATTGCATCATTATTTTTGTTCACCCTCGTTAATACGTAATCCAAATTCCTTTGCAGTGATTTCGAGCGTATGCAGAAGTTCTTCTGCGTCAGCCAATCTTCGGGACATGATGTTGATGTCTCGGCGTACGCTGCTAATTGTGTCGACTTGATGAGTAGCGTCTTGCTGTTGTCCATATTCATGGCCCGAATAACGTATTCCAGTGCTAGGTTGAAGAGCGTCGGTGCCAGTCCATCGCCCTGTTTCAAACCAGTGCTTGTTTCAAATAGATCAGTAAGTCTATTATGTATCCTGACTTGTGAGACGGAGTTGGTCATCGTCATCTTAGTCAGTCGCACTAATTTGGCCGGTATACCAAATTGCAGCATGATGTTGTACAGTACTCCACGATCGATACTGTCGTATGCCTGCTTGAAGTCGACAAAGATTTGGTATACGTTTACGTTGTATTCCCAACACCTCTGGAATATCAGTTTGACTGAGCTGATCGGTTGTGGAGCGACCAGGTCTGAAACCGCTTTGATATTCGCCAATGACTCGTTCTGCGTACGGTTTTATTCTATTTTCCAGAATTTTCGTCAAAATTTTATAGGACGTACAAACTAGTGAGATGCCCCTGTAATTCTCACACCGCAGTTTATCTCCCTTTTTATGGATTGGACAGATGATGCTTCTGCGTCAATCGTCTGGGATCTCCTCGTTCTCCCATACTCGCAGGAGTAATTGATGTATGGTATCAACTAGACTCGTTCCACCGAATTTTAGCAGTCCAGCTGGAATCTCGTCAGCGCCCGGCGCTTTATTTCGTTTTAGTGACCGCAAGGCGAGATCAACTTCCTCTACTGTCGGGGGTTGAATGGGTGGGCCTAGATCAACAATATCGTCGAGAGCTTCCTGTGTGGGGATGTTAGATGGTCGGTTTAGAAGCTCTTCAAAATAAGAGGCCCATCGTTTGTTAATACCATCGGTGTCGCTGATGATGTTTCCATCCTTGTCCTTACAAAGGCTAGTCCTGGGTTGGTAGCCGTACTTAATTGTATTTACTAGTTTGTACGCTTGTCTGGTGTTCCTACGAGCTAAGTTTTCGTTTATGTTCAGCAACTGCTCGTCAAAGTATTTACGTTTCTTACGTCTAATTATTCTATTCGATATTCGCCGTAGCTCGTCATATTTTTCTCTTCTGGCTCTGGTTCCTCGTTGAATCCATTGTCTGTAGGCCTCGTTTTTCTCTCTCTCTCTCAATTGCCCTAACCCCTTGTGGGGCATAGCGCGTCAACTGTTCCATGTGGCCCAGTTGACGTTTCACGGCATAAACTGGTTTCGGAGAATGCACTTGCCAGCATGCACCTCCTGCACATCCATGGCCACGAACGTCGTCGTGGACGGGATTCGAACCCGAAACGCCGGTAGTCAAACATGAGACTGATGCCTCAACACACTGCGCTACCGGTCGCCCAGGCCTCGTTTTTCGCGTCAAGTGGATTTTTGCATTCTTCGTCGAACCAGTCATTTCGCGCTCGCCGGGCTCTATATCCCACAACTTTCTCTGCGACATCCTTGATGGTACCCTTGAGTTCTTCCCAGAACCCATGGACGCCTGTGTTACTGATGTTGTGTAGCATAGGTGATAGTCTTTCCTCAAGGGTGGTGGGATGCGCCACCGCTGTAGCATCACTCAGAAGATTATCAACCGCAAAGATTTTGGGAGGGCTGATTCTCGATTGGTGCACTGAGGAAATTCTACATCTGTAGGACGTCTTCATCAAGTGATGATCTGAGTCGCAGTTTGCTCCTCGATAGGAGCGGACATCTATCACACTAGACGCCCATCTCCTGCAATTGAGGACGTGGTCAATTTGGTTAACGGTATGTGCGTCTGGAGACTTCCAGGTCTGCTTGTGAATGCGTCGATGCGGGAAACACGTAGAGCTTACGACTAGATTCCTGCTGCAAGCGAAGTCGATAAGTCGCTGGCCGTTATCGTTACATTCTTCATGGAGGCTGTGGCCTCCAGTGGTCCCTCGGTGCCAACTTTCATTTTCGACTTTCGCGTTAAAGTCTCCCAGCAGCAATTTGACGTCGTTTGTTGGAAGTGAGTCGAAGAGAGTTTCAAGGCGGGCGTAGAAGTCGTCTTTTACTGCGTCTTCTTTAACTTCAGTGGGGGCATGCACATTAATGAGCCAGAGATTGAAGAATCGAGTCTTGATGCTAATCGCACACAGTCGTTCATTTATGGGTGTGAAGTCAGTAATATGCGGTTTGAGGTGATTGTTCACTATAAATGCTACTCCAAACTCCTTGCGGCCCGATGGTTTGCCACTTGTAAAAATTGTGTGCGATTTGTTGTCATTAATCTCGCTGCCAAGCCAATTTGTTTCCTGGACTGCAGTAATGCTCAGTTTGTACTTTTCGACCTGTTGAAGGAGGGCCTTCTCGGCCCCCAGTTTGTTCAGGGAGCGTACATTCCAGGATCCGAAAGAATAATCCTTTAGTCGTTTGCGTGGTCGTCGTTGTTGATCCGTCCAATCCGAGGCTTTTGTTCCAGGTTTCTTGACATGGAGTGGTTTTTGCAAGGACGAGTTGTCAGCACGTCGCTTAATCCCATTCAAGGGATGGCCTCGGAGATAGCTGCTTCAGATGGTTTAATAAACGTGCTGGAGCTCACACAACTATGTTGCAGGTCCAACTACGCAAGTCATTCCATCCTACTAAACCAGAGACGCTTAGGTGTTCGTCAGTCATTCAGGCTACAGCTATCATATTCATTATATCTTAACTCAAATGTTGCTCGATCACTACCTTTGTTGACGTATTTTTTTGTAAGACGGAAGTCCAGGTGCGCTTAGGGAATTTAAAAATTCAACCAGATAAATGTGTAGCATCTTCTCGATCCATTACTCGGTTGATTGAGCGATATTCAACACATTCCCCAGAAACGCATTTTAATATATCAGCGTTTGTCGCAGATGCCTGGTCGTTCCGGGTAGTCAAAATAGCTCTCCTGCAAAGCCATAGAGTTTTCATGATCAGTTTATTTTGCAGGGTCGCCATACACTGAAGAAATTAGGTTTTTTCGTGATTGAACTACACGACATAGTTTATTATGTCGAATAACCTTCTCTTCTTCTTCGAACACGCACCGTCACCAAATTTCAGTAACAGATCTGAAAACTCTTGGGCGTTTGGATTAAAAAATTGTATTCGCTAAATTAAAATAATGAATACTGAAATGTCAATTCTATATACACTGAACACTGAACGAAATAAGACCAAAAGCACAGATTTTCATGAATATCTCGACTCCAGCGCCACCTATCAGGTCCAAATTTTTATTATTTAATTAATATATGTTTTGAATTTGAGCCAAATTGGACTATAAACAAGAATTCAGAAACGGATTCAATAATATGAAATTTGGTAAAGATATCTTTAGAAACGAAAAAGTTTTTCTAACAAAAACAGACTTTTGTACCGGCCGTTCCTATGGCAGCTATATGACATAGTGGTCGGATTCCGCCGACTCGACTTATATACAGAGCAGAGTGCAATAGAAAGAAGGCTTTGTACAAAATTTCAGCTCGATGGCTTTAAAAATGAGAGACTAGTTTGCATTGAACCAAACAGACGGACAAAGCTTAATCAACTCATCTTGTCATACTGACCAAGAATATACACAGTTTATATGGTCGAAGATGCTTCTTTCTGTCCACTGCAAAGTCAATATGCACTATCACATTCGTGAAGGGTATAAAAAGAAGAATTATGGCTCGAATATTCAAATGGCAAAACATTTTGTATAGAGAGAGTGCTTCTATTTGCAACAAACCCTGGTCTATAGACTCAAAAAAAAAACTTACCGTAGCTGGTGTTAGTTGCATCACGCTAGCGTCACTCTCAATCGACACCCCAATCTGAGCGATATGCGAAATCGGTTGCTGGCCAAAAACGCCCATCTGACTCTCCATGGACTCCATTTCATGCAGCTTTTTCAATTGCGAAATTTTGAATATCGCCGACGCCTTATTATTCGATATATAGCCTAGATATTGCCAAGTAGGAGGTGCATTTGGATCCGGCCAACTGAAATATACTGAACCACAGGATAAATATTGGTATGTCTGAAAGTAATTCATTCTCGGCCTACCTGCTCCCGCCAATCCTGGCGGCAATGGTACAGCCCCAGTCAAGAACACTACAATATGATTAATATTGTCGGCATCCGGAATATTTATCAGAAACTTTGTGTCATCCACTTGTTGGAAATCCGTTTGAGCCTACAATATTTCGATCAATATCATTCAAATGGGACAACGAAACGTTTAACCTAACACGGCCTTTACTTACCAAACGTCCTGAAACGATTACGCCAAGCATTTTCTATTGGGGAATGATTCGAACTTTATAAATTTTTTCAAGAGTCCGTGGATTTATGGGAGTTTCGCTAGCGTTTGCAAGTGCAATTCGTATCTATCTCATGAAGAATTAAAACGCCGAAATAGGACACTGGCAGCTCGTGTTGTAAACAAAACAACTTTGACGTTTACAAGCTCCGAGTCGATGCGAACTTGTGCCAATTTACAGCTGCAGCTCGTTGCAGGGTTGTCCTTACTTTTTTCAAGCGTTAAGAAAAATTGAAAACCGAAATAACCGATGTTATTTTCAATTGATACCAGAGAAGGGCAATAAAGGCGAAATGTAGTCTAATGCCGGAACCAGAATGAACGCACAAAGCAGCAGCAGCGGCAGCAGCAACTACAACAACATGCAGATCTGCTTTCGTCGCTGTCGCTGCCGCTGCGTTCATTCTAGGTCGCGTAATGGGAATATATACTTTCTGATTTGATATTTCGCAACTGCTGCTGCTGCATTCTGTGTTCATTCGGGTTTGGGCAATACTCTCAAAACATCTCAGGCGCCTAATTTTATATATATATTTATATAAAATACGAGTGGCTTAAAAATATAAAAAAAAATGATAATATGGGGATTCACGATCAGTTTCGTAAATGCCGAACACAGCGTTTTCGTCGAAAGCTTCTGTCACCTCCATAGTAAAATGACAGAAGTTTAGAACTTTACAACAAATACGATGTTTACTACGTGAGCATGAATCTCTTTATAGCCGCCATACATTATCCGATCCGTCGTCCGATCGATCGGCCGATGGATCGCCACAAAATATCTGCCGATCTCCACTGCACACACACTGAGCGATTTTCGTGCGATGCGATAACGAATGACAATTCAAAAAATAGGTTATGATTCACTCCCAATCCAACCTAGATTCATTTTTATTAACTATTTGGATGTGTGTGGTATTTTCGTATACCACATATTTGATATTTCAATTGCAGTGCCATTTAAATCATTAGAATCGTCGAAATTTCATCATTTAATAATTTGGTAATTTGACATTCACTTGCGATAATCACATACACTACCCAATCGATCGTCACCGATCGATCGCACGAAAATCGCACTAAAATATCGGCAGATCAAAAATGATCGCCCGATCGGTGCGATTTCCACATACACACGCCAATCCGTCGGCCGATATAGATTTTGGGCGACGGATCGGCCGATCGATCGGTGTGTGTATGGCACGTTTTAGAGTTTCAAAAATAGAATGCAGCCGTATATCGAATAGTCAAAGCAACCGATTGTGGGATCGATCATCAGATCGCCCGGCCGATGGATCGCCACAAAATATCTGCAGCGTTAAGGCCGCAGGGACGTAGGCAGGGCAGCTTGCGCAGTGCGCACATGGCACTGTTGTTGTAACAATTGACAAAATGTGATTTTACAGCAACAATGCCATGTGCGCGCTGCGCGAGCTGCCCTGCCTACGTCCAAGATGCGGCCAGCCTAAAGTGCATCCATCTGGTGACCCGACTGACAATAGTCAGTCCAGTCAAGGTGGAGACGCCATCATAAGTTAAAGATCACCACACACGACAAGCAGTTTGGTCGCGAGCAAGCATCGAACCACGTCAAACTCAATAGAAGAAAAATATCCTCATTTCCGCCGTTCTATGAAATTTGATTGTTCGATGGAAGTACGGCCGTGGTTATGCATGTGTGGCGACCTTAAGTTGTATTTCACCATCCAGTACAATTAAATAATGGTTAAATTTACCTTGGTCCTTGGCGTTTATCTTGTTGCGCATTGAAATTTAATATAGCGACTTAACTTCGTACGCAATAACGATACATTCCTAATCGACTTTGGGTGGTATGCATAATAATGAGGATATACTCAAGAGTGAAGTCTATTGAGGACATTCCTGAGTCTGCTATGTTCGGTGAATCGAGTGAAAAAGTTGTATGCATAAAACTACTCTCCGCTCCATAGTGAAAATTGAGTGGAATTCTGTCAACTCAGCTTTACTCCACTCGACTCACTTTATGCATACCACCCTTTATCTTTGCGTCTTGGCTAAAAGCGCGTTGACACGATCAAACTACGGTTTGACAAACCACCTACTTGAACGTGTCAACCCCTTGTCAAACTGGTTTGATGTCTTGTGGTTCTGTCAAACCGTAGTTGGACGGTGCTTAACTTTTCATCAAATGCTAGTTTGTCAAATCGTAGTTTGATCATGTCAACGCGCTCTAAGGCGGCTATGCCACTATAAGGCTGCGCGCATGTTGGCTCACGTTCGCGTGTCGCGTTCACGTGTTTGCTGTCAAACGGTTTGGGTCTATGGTTTGCAACCAAAGATGCGAATCTGTCAAATTGACAAATGCTCGGCTGTTGTCGTATCACCAAACTGAGTTCATTATTGTGCTTTAAAACCGATAATTAGGTAAGAATTGAGTGGCGAAACAAACGACTGGAGAGTAGTAGGATGTGCATAAGCACATATTTCATACTAAATTATTGGCGTTAACGCACAATAATGAATCCAATTTGGTGATACGACAACAGCCGAGCATTTGCCAAATTGTCAGATTCGTGTCTTTGGTTGAAAACCATAGACTCACACCGTTTGACATAAAACACGTGAACGCGACACACGAACGTGTGCCAACTTGCGCGCAGCCTAAAAGTTCTTTTAAAAATATCTTTGACGCACGCAAATCTTTTCTCAGGCGGCTATTACACTATAAAAGTCCTTTGAAAATGTCTTTCATAAAAGATATTTGTAAAAGAGCTTTTATAGTGTAATAGCCGCCATATATTATGCGATCCGTTGTTCGATCGATCAGCCGATGTATCGCCATAAAATATATTCCGATCTCCACTGCACACACACTGTACGATTTTCGTGCGATGCCATAACGAATGACAATTCAAAAAAATAGGTTATGAATCACTCCTAATGCAACCTTGATTAGTTTTTGTTAACTATTTGGATTTGTGTGGTATTTTCGTACACCACATATTTGATATTTCAATTGAAGAGCCATTTAAATCATTAGAATCCTTCAAATTTCATCATTTATTATATTTTAATAATTTGGTAATTTGACATTTACTTGGGATAATCACATACACTATCCAATCGATCGTCACTGACGGATCGCACGAACATCGCACCAAAATATCGCCTGATCAAAATTGATCGGCCGATCGGTGCGATTTCCACATACACAGGCCGATCCATCGACTGATATCAATGCCTGCATTCATGTGAAAAATTTTCGCTACAGAACGCTACATCCCCTCCACTACACATTTGAGGAGACGCTACCTGTCAACATTTCTTTCGTAATTGAACCGCTACATATGAAATGTCTGACAAACAGGTGACAACGCAAATATTTGACAATTGCCAATTTTCCATCGCAAAACATTTCTTTGGCACATCACGAAACAAGGAAATATCAAATCGAAGACGAGAAGACAGTGAATTTACATAGACGGGGATTCTATTTGCGCTTTTGATGTACACAAACGTCACAACACACATACCAGCTGCGAATTGTCAAATGTAGCGCTACATGCCCAGAGAGCGTAAAAAATTTGTGCTACCAAGGGGAAGTAACCGCTCCGGAGCGGATGGAAGGAGCGGTTGCAATGAGTGCATTCACCACGCTCGTTTTATCCGGATCGCTACGGAGCGCTCCGTAGCGCTACAACCCCTCCCGGTCGTGATTGCAACCGCTGTTTTCTCCTTTGACCAGGGCGGGCTTTGTTCCTGATGTCACCGCTGATATTCAGAAGTCCACAGGTGAGGCTCCGTTCCCAGTCGGTTGGCTAATCCTCATGTAGGATTGTACTGCCAGGTGCCAGCTAATCTCCTTGTATTATTACGTTGGTTAACAAGATTATTATGTATTATTTTTTAAAGCAAACCAATTAATTCAAAGGATAAGAGAACAATGCCTGTATAGATTATTATTTTTTTTTTTTTTTTAAACAATTAACAAATTAATTCCATGGAAGAGTGAACAATGCATGTATAATTTATTACTTTTTTTTTTTATATATTATTTTTAATTTTTTTTTTTTAACATTTACATTATTTTATTTTATTATTATTATTTTTTTTTTTTATTTTTTTTTTTTTTTATTTTATATAATATTACATATTTTTTTTTTTTTTTGTGATTCCAGGTAGGATCGGAGCAAACAAAAACAAATAAACGAAAAATAAACTTACTTGTGGATCGAACTGATGTTTTAGCCAGGAAGCGGAAAAAAGAAAACACAAACCGACAAAAAACTTCACACGCTAGTCAGTCAGACAACAAATGGGTTGACTTTCCCAATTAGAGCTGTATATTAAATTGATCTATAAGCGACGCCATATGAATCCAATCAATACTATGCGAGTTTGCCAAGAATTGCTCAATAGAGCTCATATTATTAATTTCAGGAATTTGGGCTCTAAACCTACAGTATCTATCACATTCCATAATCAAATGATTATTATCTTGGGGTACATTACAATGACTGCAATCACGGGAGTCTTCTTTTTTAATTTGACACAAGAATTTTCTATTGTAACCATGATTAGTTAGTAATCTATTTACGGTTTTGATGTGTTTGGGATTTTCATATTTGTGATACTTCTTTGCATACCAAGGCTTTCTCCCCACTGTGCTAATGATTGTTCTAATAAAACCAACAGAATGCAGACTATTATTATCGAATTGCTCTTGCCATTTTAGGACTAATAATTTCTTGATTTTATAGACAGCTTCCTCAATAGACATTGGGCAGGTACTAGCAATACCCTTGGTTCTAGCCTCATTGGCAAGCTTGTCAGCCTCTTCATTTAGGGTAATTCCAATATGAGCAGGGACCCATGCCACCATCACCCTCCTGATATGGGACCCATTGATCAAGGACTTAATATTTTGAGCTATGGGATTGTCACTCGTGTTATCCAACAGAATCTGGCATGAGACGTTGCTGTCTGTGAAAACCGAAACATGGGGCCTATCAACCGAGACTGCATACTCAATTGCTTTACTAATGGCGAGCAATTCCGCATTGACTATAGATGTGTCGGGCTGTAACTTAAACATGCTGGAGACCTCCATAGACTCATCCACATAGGCACAACCCACCAGGTTGTCCCGAATAGATGCGTCCGTAAAAAGAATTAATTCATTGTCCTCTATGTCGATTCCCGTTACATTCCTAAGATTAACCAAATCAAAATCTTCATCATGGACCAACTTAATATCAGTCTTTTTGTCCAACACCACAAGTTTGTCAGACTCACAACAGGTTTTTAGCAAAGGCAAATCTTTTAAAATGTTTCCGAACTCATTCCAACAAATCGCGTAACTTGTGGTCAAGTTGGCAATCAACACATTACTAGTATTCCAAAACTCTCCAAACTTTGGATCAAAAGATAATCTTTTGGCCATTTCCTTGGCAGTCAGCAGCTTACCTCTGTACTCTGGAGGAAGCTCATTGGATAACAAATACAAGGAAATAACTGGCGTAGAGGGGGGAACCCCCAAACATTTACGTAGAGATTTATTGAAATGAGTACTGATCCTTTTCAGAGTACCCTTGTTCATATTAGCTGTGGTTGACCTAGCATATTCGATTACTGGTCTAACGTGAGCTCTAAACAGCGTTAGTGCCTTACTCGGGTGTAGCCCATCTTTATGTTGGTTAACCATATTAAATGTACGAAGGTTCAAACTATTTTTGCTGATCATTTCTAAATAGTGAAAATCCACACTTAAGTTGCCTCTGATTTTAAAGCCCAAATACTTAAGCAAAGGGCTATTAGTAAAAGTTTTGTTCAGTATTTTAATTGAAAACTTCCCCTCTTTAACACCAGAGAAAACAAAAAATTGCACTTTATCCTCGTTAATATTCAGGCTAATGTCATTCAACTTGCTGATAAATCTGACAATGAATTTTTCTAAATTGGATTTAGCCTCCTCAATGCTGCTGCCACTACTCAATACCAGGAAGTCATCAGCGAACTGATAGATCTTGTTCTGAGAATCCGCAATGCGATAGATGATACTGGTATAGATGTTAAATAACAATGGACTGATTACACACCCTTGCGGCAAACCATTGTTGACCTTTCTTTCAACGTTATCCAGTACCAGAACCCGTTCACTAAGATAAATCTTAATCCAATTAGTGATTTCAGGAGGAATCAGCAAATCATTCATAATATCAGCCAGATGCTTAATACTGACGTTGTCATAGGCAGACTTAAGATCAATGACCGCACAAACCGAGAAGGACTTGTTGGTTTTGTTAACCCTGACTTCGGTTATTACATCATTAATACAGTGGCTTGTTGATTTTCTTTTCCTGAAGGCGTAAGAGTGAGCGCTTAATAATTCATATTTATCTACAAAATCGGACAGCCTGTTCAAAATTAAGCCATTAATCACCTTGAGCGGGACGCTCAACAGCGAAATCGGTCTAAAATTTTCCAGGTTATTATTATTCTTATTCGGTTTCGGCACCGGTACAATTTTAATATTCTTCCAGCAATCAGGAAAGATTTGTTCAATCCAAATTTTATTAATAATATCCAGGAAATTCATTAAATTAGTGTGATCTAACCACTTTAGGTACTTAAAACTAATTCCATCCAAACCCGGAGCAGATGATCCATTCTTTCTCCTTAAGACCTCGATAAGCTCATTCATGCTGAAGATGTTGTTTGCAGAAGATATATGAATACGACTCTCCAGACAAACAGCACTACTGTTACCAACAGCAACACTCTCCAAGAATCTTCTCTTTTGGTCTTTACTCCAGAGGCCCACATCAAATTTATTTTCAATAGATCTCTTAACATTATTGAAAATGGCATGAAGTTCCCCATTATGTTTACTTTTATTTATTCTGTTGATGGACTCTCTCCAGGTTTTCCTTTTAGCCTTCCTAACAGCTTTAACCCACTCTGTTTTATTTCTATCCACTTCATCCAAGTTTTCTATACTATATTTTTTCTTGAGTTTCATTACACTAACCTTCAATTTTTGATAACTAATAGATAGCTCTGCATTCCACCATCTCTTAGGGACGTAAGAACTTTTCTTAGTTTTAAAGGTAGCTTTGGTAATATTTTCCTTCATGGAATTATTAAAACTAATTAGACCATTGTCTGTATTAACACTATTGATGCTGTCCTGCAGCATCCTTATATTAACTACGCGAGATATCGTAGCCACCCTGGATTCTATAAAATAAATTAGCGGAATATGCCTTGATCCAAATATCTTGGCACCATAAGTGTGCCAATTACCAACTAAATCCGGTCTGTTGGTAAAGGACAAGTCGATAACAGAATACTTTCCCTCGTGCGTAATGAACGTGGGAGAACCATTATTGATAATCTGAAACCCTTTAGACGTCAAGAAATCATTTGTGATATTCCCTTTACCATCATTCTTAAAACTGCCCCAATCCATTCTGTGGGCGTTGAAATCACCCGCCACAACAATGTTAGGATCACCAGTACTGTCAAAGCAGTAAAAAATGTCCCCAAGAGCCTCCTCAAAACTTTTATAATTCAGATCAGGATTCGCATAAACATTAACAAGCGTGAAATTTGCAGGTAAATTAACCGTTCTAATACCAATGGATTCAAACTTAGAAGAAGGCCAAAAAGGCACACATTTAATTTTTTTGTTGACCAGCAGGCCTACACCCCCATATCCGTCCGACCTCCTGGCATAAAAAGAATTATAACCGTTAAAGTACGGATTATCCAAATCTTTCAAATAAATTTCTTGTAAAAATACCACATCTATTTTCTCTTTAAATAAAAATGTTTCTAACGTATCTTTATTCTTTAATAAACTCTGGATATTGATTTGCAGGATTTTGATCATTTTTTGTTTAAAGCGTTTAAACAAAAAACATGATCAGCACTTAGATTTAAGTGATTAACTCTACCTTGAATTTCCTTAATTATTTTCCCCACGTCCGGGTTTCCAGTAACCAAATTAGTATTAACGATTTTAATTAGTTCTTCACAGATTGCCTCATAATTTAGAACAATCGACTTATGATTATTATTATAAAAGCTCAATTGATCTTCTCCTCCGGAGTGATCATTGAAAACGCAATCTTGTTCGTCGTTGTTTTGACGGAAAGCGAGTTTCCTGTCCTTTGGGCAGTTCATTACATTAATATCTTTCTCATAGTCTGATTGGACCGGACCTGAGTAGGAGCTTGCAACCTTGGCAAAAGATTTCCTTCCAATGAGGACTTTATTAATTTCAGTCTGTTTATCTCTATAAATTCTATCAGGTTTCGCAGCACTTCCTCTACCCCTATGACTCCAATTGGACGCCGTTGGGAATTCTTTATCATATTCTTCATTATTCAGAATGCTAAAAAAGTTAGTATATTCCGATAAAACCTCTCTCCTAGTTTTGCCCGATATCGTCATTAGTCTCAGAACTTCTTTTTCTTCCTTCTTCTTAGGACAAGAATTTGAGAAAAAATCATGTCGCGTGTCCTCACAAAGAATACACTTAGGATTTGTACATTTATCACATGCATCGCCAATTTTACCACATTTCAAACAGCGACTGTTTGAACTACGTCACCATTTTTGGAGGTGGCCCAATCTACCACATTTAAAACAAAGTTTAGGTTTAGGGATGAAATTTTCAACCTCACATGCTGCATATCCCACCTTAATTTCTGGCGGCAATTGACGCCCCTCAAACTCTAGTTTGACCGTTTGTGTGGGAACTAAGGCACCCTCCTCATTCCTCCTATGAAACCTATAGGCACTCATTACTTTATACACCGGATCGATTTCCAACAACAATTCGGCTTCAGTAATCTGAGTCTCAATCTGACGTATCAAACCAAACGTGGATACACAGTTCTGGGGAATGAAGCTCTTGTATCCCAGATCCAAGAAGGCCCCATTACCAACCATTTCATTAGCCTCTTTGTAGTTATTAAATAAGATCCTAACCGTCCTAAAATTCACTTTTCGGACCTCTATGATGTTATTAATATTGAACCTCTTCAGTAATCTATTAATAGTGATATGCTGAATTGGTTGTTTATCGTTTATCGTTTGCATTAGAACATTGCATTGTACTTATAATTATTTCTTATCGGGTTCCTATTCACATCAGCCCCAGAACCGTTAACATTCACCGTTTCCTTATTGATGGCTGACTTCTCAGTCTCACGAATTTCATTATTAATGGGATTTGTTTCTGAATCCAGATTTTTAATCTTGTTCACATTGTCCAAATCCTTTGTATTTATTGGAGAAGACTCCCTACTCCTTTTACTACAACTTCTTTTTAATCTCCCCCTATCCGGTGGAACCTCCACCGAAAACTCCATTTTTCAGCACCCACGCAACAAAGTACCGTTAACCGACGCCCCAGACACAATTCAACAAAATTCAACTTCCACTAGAGAAACCTTTAATTAGACCAACATATAATCTAACCAACCACCAGTATGTCTGAACTGACACCCACAAACCAAATTACACCGAAAAACTAATCAATCTACTTATACTTGCGCTTTACAAATTTTTCCACATCCAAAATGGCCGTCACACACACCACAGTGAATTGTCTTTAGAGTGGAGTGATGGTCGTGTAAATCAGTGCGCTTGGGCCAGTGTTTATAATTGGGCGTTTGGTGGACGTCTCATTTGGAGTTGGCGATCAAATCTACAAACAAAATTCAGACAAATAACCCTTCATTGACCAAGAACGGAGCCTCACTTGTGAACTTCTGTATCAGCGATGACATCAGAAACAAAGCAACAAGCATTAAATGGTCAAAGGAGAATATAGAAAAAGAAGTTGTTTACACATTAGTTAATTTTGTTTTGTAACTCTGATGTCTGATTCAATGAAAAGCTGGTCCAAATATGCCCGCGTGTACGATCCGATTAAGTGTGGTTCCATTGATGGTAAGTAAGCAGTTTGGAATATAAAGCACTCGACGAAAGACGGTTTCTGCTGCCAAATAAAGTTCAGTCACTATTTCAAATTAGGGATGATGAGGATATCTACATCCTCATCCGCGATTGCGAATTATCGTCGTACAAATAGACCTCCTCATTTGTTTCCACTTTCCCAACTTTTCATTATCAAATATCCTCATCCCCATAAGCATCCTAATGCGAACACGAAGATTGCGTATGAGGATGAGGATATTTAATAATGAAAAGTTAGAGATGTGGAATAGCACAATAGACCTCAAGGTCGCAGTGCATGTGGTTCCAATACGACCCACGACCCACCTCCCTACGACTCACCTCCCTTATCTATGTTTCTACCTAGGGATGTGGAAACGGATGAGGAGGTTTATTTTTATCAGGATAATCCGCAATTGGGGATGAGGATGATTATGTGGATATCCCTTACATCCCTATTTCAAATGGCAAAAAGCTAGTAAATTTCGGGGTAAACTTGATCGACGAAGGGTTGTGAACTAATAGCAAGCATAGCAATCGAGGTACATTTTCAAGATCATCTAAATAACATACTACTACTGCTTTGCCTTGACCCCTAGCGGGGCATAGCGCGTCAACTACTCCTGCGCGCCATCGTACTCTGTTCTGGGCAATAGGGCGCAACTCCCCAAAAGACTTACCCAGTGCCTGACACTCCTTTGCTTGCCACAGATCGACGCCATGTGATTCGAGGACCCCCACTTGGTCGGCCTTGGTTGGAAATGGGGTTCCATTTCATGGCATGCAAAGCAATGCGCAATGTGTGACCTATCCACTGTCATTTTCGCCTGCGTATCAATTCGTCGATTGGCATCTGCCCCGTCACCGACTTAGCTCTTCATTTGATATTGTTTCGGGACAAAAAAAAAATTATTATAATTTGACGAAGACATGAGTTGATGAAAACTTGCAGCTTTCTAGTAACTCTTACGAAAACTTTCCATGTACTGCTCCCATACAAAAGCACAGACAGTACTAGGGAGCAAAACAGGCCCAGCCTGCTTTTGCCAGATTTTGGACAGCATGCCGTATGCGCATTTAGCCTGGTTGATATGACGAGCGATGTCCTGCTCCGTACCACCATTTCCGGCAACAATGCTACCCAGGTAGACGAAGTTGCCCATCTTCTTCACAGGCTGCCCATTAATATTGATGGCAATAGGTGTCGGATTTCGTTTTCGCAATGGCGGGCTAAGAACCTTGGTCTTGTTGGTATTAACCTTTAGCCCAACCTTGCTTGCCTTCCTCTCGAGATCTAACGCCATTGCGGACAGATCCATGATTTTGTGGGAGAGTGGGCATATGTCGTCAGCGTAGTCAAGATGTTGTAGATAACATGTCAAACTCCATTGAATTTCTCTGTCTAGCCCGGATAGGGCCGCATGCAATACATCGCCGACCACATGAGGAATAGGATCGGTGAGAGGATGCACCCCTGCCGAACTCCACTGCGAATCTCAAAGTCCCCCGACACCTTAGCTTTATGCAGAATGCGACATTTCGCGCCGTCATAGGTTGCCTTAATAATAGCCACAAGCTTCTCAGGGATGCCTCTCCTACGCAAGGCCGCCCATATAGAACTCCAGTTCACACTATCGAAAGCCTTTTCGAAATCGATGAAAAGCAAGTGAAGCGGAGAATGGTATTCGCATTGCTCGATGAAGATTCGCAATCGACACGGGAGAACCCGGATCGAAAACCAGCCTGCTCTTCATCAATCGTGCTTTCTATGTGGGCCTTTAGTCTTTCCAGGACCATTTTAGCTATTATCTTGGCAACGATGGTCAACAAGGAAGCTACCTGCGATGACGACATCAAACATCGCATCGGTGTCGGTTGTATGAAGTGGCGAGAAAACTGGAGTTTTCTGCGACAAGATGATGCCACGAAAGCTTAATGGCAAGTTGTACAAAACGGTCGTACGTCCCGCACTCATGTATGCGTCTGAGTACTGGACTATGTATAAGACATACGAAAGTAAAATGGCTGCGGCCGAGATGAAAATGCTACGGATGTCAGCCGGTGTGACCAAAAAGGATCGTATCAAAAGTACCCACATCCGAGGCAGCTTGTTAGTTGAGAAACCGATAACTGAAAAGCTCGAAGATTGTCGTATGGATTGGTATTGCCATGTTCTAAGGCGTCCACCTGAGAACCCAGTCATGAAAGCACTATCAATGAATGTTCCATTTGCTGGACCCAAACCCTGAGGCAGACGGAAACACACGTGGATCGATCAGATGATGAAGCAACAACAACACGTTAATCTTGGCGATGAGACGATCCATGACCGAGCTGCCTGCAGAAGGAAGCTGAGATTATATCGCCAAAATGGGCGAAGTGCCAACACCACTAGCAGAGCAACGCGAAGCCGCAGAGTGGTATGAAAGGGCAAGGAAGAAGAAGATGATCTTGACAACGGCAGGGAGCACACAAATGTCTCTCCAATTATTACAGTATTACAAACCTCTTCGGAAGTTTGATGATCAAACCTTCCTTCCACTCAGTGGGAAAGGTCTCTGTATTCCACGCTTTATCAACAAGTGAGTGCAGCAACTCGGCAGCTACGCTTGGCGCTGCTTGATAAAGTTCGGCAGGGATACCGTCGAGTCCGGCGGCTTTTCCTCGTTTTAGTGCAGCAATTTCAGCGACTAATTCCTTTTTAGTCGGGGCAGTGGACCGTATACGCACGTTTGGATGGTTAGCTAAATTATTATATGAAGGGGAAATTCATCAGCGGTTACACGGTTCAAGACCGCGGCGAAGTGTTCTTTCCACGGCCTCATTTGATCTTCTTTCAAGATAAGTTGCTTTCCATCACTATCCTTCGTCGGATGATGGCAGGAGTTACAACCACCTGTAAACTCCTTGATGACACCGTATACGGCGTTTAAGTTGTTACTTTTTGCGACTTATTCTGCCGCTACTAAAAGAGAGTTCGCATACAGTCTTTTATCGCATCGTATACGACGCTGAACTTCTCGAGTTTTCTAACGGTAAAGGAGTTCGAAGCTGCTTCGATTGGCGTCTGATGCTGCAGCCAAACGAACCTTCAGTTCTGTTCTTTCAACAATCCGTTACTATGAACGTCAGACATCCAGAGCTTATTCCGGCAAACCGGGTTTGTGCCAAGGATGGTATCTGAGCTATCAATGTACGGATTTTTTATGGCATCCCAGTTTTCATTTATGTCACCAGCTGGGTGATTAGTTAGCTCAGCTGCTTTTTGCGCAAGAGGGTCATCATATTGTTGTAAGACAGCTGGATTTTTTAGTCGAGCGGTGTTGAATTTGCGGTGTCTGGGTCTTTCGTCGCTAGGACGGCGCACGGCTGCAATACGCAATCGAACATTAGCGATCATAAGATAATGGTCTCTTCCTATCCCACTATCGGCACCCTTCTTATTTCGGACTTCCAGGAGGCAACTCTCGAATCTTTTACTAATGGCAAAATGGTCGATCTGATTTTGTATTCTGCGCCGATCAACACAGGACCAACTGATTTTGTGGTGGTCCTTATGCTCAAACATAGTACCACCGATGAAGAGACTATGAAAGTTACAGAACTCTACAAATCTTTCACCGTTGTCATTGCGATCAGCAAGACCGTGTCTCCCCATCACATGTCTGAACCCATAGTTATCAGCGCCAACTTTCGCATTCAAATCACCCATAACCATTATAATGTCACCTTTAGGTGTTCTGCTCTGAGCGTTTAGTTGTTCGTAGAAGGAATCTTTCGCCAAGACATTGTCGGGTTCAGTTGGAGCATAACATTGTATTATTGAAATGTTCCTCATTTTGGTCCGGAACCTGGCGGTCATGATTCGGTCGGAGACAGGATCCCAGGATAAGAGACAGTTACGTGCGGCTTTGGTTAAAAGGAGCGCCACACCTGACTCACGACCACAACCGGTAGCTCTACCGGAGTACAACATTACAGTGCTACCCGTTGGGGAGATAAATTCTCCGCTGTTCCACCATCTTATCTCGCTAACTCCTAAGATATTTAATTTGTACCTCAGAAATTCACTCTCTAATTGAAGTAATCGTGCGTTCTAGGGACCTTTTGATCCATTGTCCAGGAGAGTACGCACATTCCAGAATCCAATCTTTGTTATTGTACGATACCCAAAAGTCGTAACCGTTGAGTCAGTCATTATCCGAGGCATAGTTAACGTTTCGTTAGCATATAGAAGATTTTGGATAGTGCAAGTTGGTGGAATATACATCCTGTCCTTTGTCGGTTTTAACGATAGGCCGTCAAAGGGAAAAGCGGTGGTGTTATTTTTACGCCCCATACCACAGAGGGAAGGTTTACCTCAACCAAATTATCGCACCGCCATCACTGGCGGCTTGACATTGGTTAGCCGAGAAGGCCCTCCTTCAACATGTCGAAAGGTACAAACTGAGCATTACTGCAGTTCGGGAAACAAATTGTCTTGGCAGCGAGATCAATGACAAGAAATCGCACACAATTTTTACAAGTGGCAAACCATCGGGCCGCAAACAGTTTGGAGTAGCATTTATAGTGAGCAATCACCTCAAACCGCATATCACTGACTTCAAACCCATAAATGAACGGCTATGTGCGATTTGCATTAAGACTCGATTCTTCAATCTCTGGCTCATCAATGTGCACGCCCCCACTGAAGTTAAAGATGACGCAGAAAAAGACGAGTTCTACGCCCGCCTTGAGACTCTCTTCGACTCACTTCCAACAAACGACGTCAAACTGCTGCTGGGTGACTTTAACGCGAAAGCCGGAAATGAAAGTTGGCACCGGTGGACCATTGGAGGCCACAGTCTCCATGAAAAATGTAACGACAACGGCCAGCGACTTCTCGACCTCGCCTGCAGCAGGAATCTAATTGTAAGCTCTACGTGTTTCCCGCATCGACGCTTTCACAGGCAGACCTGGAAATCTCCAGACGCACATACCGTCAACCAATTTGATCACGTCCTCATTTGCAGAAGATAGGCGTCTAGTGTGATGGATGTCCGCTCCTATCGAGGAGTAAACTGCGACTCAGATCATCACTTGGTGAAGACGACCTACAGATGTAGAATTTCCTCAGTGCACCAATCGAAAATCAGCCCTCCCAAAATCTTTGCGGTTGATAAGCTTCTGAGCGATGCTACCGCGGTGGCGTATACTACCGCCCTTGAGGAAAGACTATCACCTATGCTACACAACATCAGTAACACAGGCGTCCATGTGTTCTGGGAAGAACTCAAGGGTACCATCAAGGATGTCGCAGAGAAAGTCGTGGGATATAAAGCCCGGCGAGCGCGAAATGACTGGTTCGACGAAGAATGCAAAAATTCACTTGACGCGAGAAACGAGGCCTAGGCGACCGGTAGCGCAGTGTGTTGAGGCATCAGTCTCATGTTTGACTACCGGCGTTTCGGGTTCGAATCCCGTCCACGACGACGTTCGTGGCCATGGATGTGCAGGAGGTGCATGCTGGCAACTGCATTCTCCGAAACCAGTTTATGCCGTGAAACGTCAACTGGGCCACATGGAACAGTTGACGCGCTATGCCCCACAAGGGGTTAGGGCAATTGAGAGAGAGAGAAAAACGAGGCCTACAGACAATGGATTCAACGAGGAACCAGAGCCAGAAGAGAAAAATATGACGAGTTACGGCGAATATCGAATAGAATAATTAGACGTAAGAAACGTAAATACTTTGACGAGCAGTTGCTGAATATAAACGGAAACTTAGCTAACAGGAACACCAGACAAGCGTACAAACTAGTAAATACAATTAAGAACGGCTACCAACCCAGGACTAGCCTAAGTAAGGACAAGGATGAAAACATCATCAGCGACACTGATGCCATTAACAAACGATGGGACTCTTATTTTGAAGAGCTTCTGGACCTACCATCTAACATCCCCACGCAACAAGCTCTCGACGATATTGTTGATCTAGGCCCACCCATACAACCCCCGACAGTAGAGGAAGTTGATCTCACGTTGCGGTCACTAAAACGAAATAAATCGCCGGGCGCTGATGAGATTCCAGCTGAACTGCTAAAATTCGGTGGAACGGGTCTAGCTAATGCCATACATCAATTATCCCTGCGAGTATGAGAGGACGAGGAGATCTCAGACGATTGGCGCAGAAGCATCATCTGTCCAATCCACAAAAAGGGAGATAAACTGCGGTGTGAAAACTACAGAGGCATATCACTAGTTTGTACGTCCTATAAAATTTTGACGAAAATTCTGGAAAATAGAATAAAACCGTACGCAGAACGAATCATTGGCGAGTATCAAAGCGGTTTCAGACCGGGTCGCTTCACAACCGATCAGCTCTTTACGGTCAAACTCCAGAAATGCTGGGAATACAACGTATACCAAATCTTTGTCGACTTCTCAAGCAGACATTATTCTTATTATTATTATTTTAATAATAACAGGATCCATAATAGACTTACTGATCTATTTGGAACGCGCACTGGTTTAAACAGGGCGATGGACTGGCATCGACGCTCTTTAACCTAGCACTGGAATACGCTATTCGGGCTATGAATATGGACAACAACAAGACGCTACTCATCAGGTCAACACAATTAGCAGCGTACGCCGACGACATCAACATCGTGTCCCGAAGACTGGCCGACGCAGAAGAACTTCCGCATACGCTCGATACCGCTGCAAAAAAAGTTCCACTACGTATCAACGAGGGTAAAACTAAAATAATGAAGCAATCGACGACAAGAACACCTGCACAATCGAGCATCAATGTGGGGGACCTCAACATCGAGTTCGTGAACGACTCCATATACCTGGGTTGCTTGTCAAGGGACGCCAACAAAACTGACAAAATCAAGCAACGGATACAGTTAGCTAATAAGACTTTTTTCTCGGTTCTCCCCATAATGAAATCGAAGCATGTGCGCAGAAACACGAAGTTCCGCGTGTACAAAACCATTATACGACCAGTGCTATGCTATGGCTGCGAAGCATGGACCCTAACTCAAGCCTCCGGAAACATGCTAGACACATTTGGACGTAAGGTTCTGCGGCTAATTTTCGGGTCGTTTGCGATCGAGATGGATGGCGTATCCGATACAACCATGAGTTGTATGAACTGTACGATGAGCTGGAAGTTTCGAAAATCGTTAAACTACAATGGGCAGGGCATGTGCAACGAATGGACGATGATCACATGTCAAAGAGGGTAATAAATGCAAAACGAGTCGACGGAGCGAGACTGCCTAGACGACCGAGATCTCGTTGGGAGAGCTCAGTATATGTGGACGCCGAGTAGCTACTGGGCTTCCAAGATTAGAGGACGCGGTAACGTGACCGAGATAATTGGAGGACAATGATCCAGGCAGCCAAGGCCCGACGTCGGGCTGTCGCGCCACGATTATGATGATGATTTCCGTGCTTCCTCCAGTTGCCGAAATAATAGCTAAAATTGTCCTGGAAAGACAAAAGCAGCACTTAGAAAGCACGATTGATGAAGAGCAGGCCGGTTTTCAATCCGAATTCTTCTGTGTCGATCACATTAACACGTTGCGAATGGTCATCGAACAATGTGTTGAATATAGATCTCCACTCCACTTGCTTTTCACTGATTTCGAGAAGGCTTTAATATACCGCCCAGCCCATATTATCAAGGTTCGCGGGAGAGGTATCTCGTACGTACGATGGGACAAGGTGTCGCGTTCTGCATAACGATAAGGTGTCGGAGTAGCGGAGCTCGGCAGTGTAGTTGAGCGCAATGCCCGACAAGGGGTGAGGCAACATAGTAGTAACCGCAGGTAGTACTGTACTCTGTTTGCTAATACTTGTAAACCGCAGTAGACCACTTTCAGTGCTCACCTCCATACCAAACTAGGACATCAAATTATTGGCATTGCTAATTATTCTTTCTGATACCCCGTATATAAAACAGTGGGTTACAAAGCAAAATATTAATTCTAGTCCTAATGTGGTTTACTCAAATGACCCAAAGAGACTCATTATGTTTACATACTACCCTTTTTTTGTTTCCTTCTAGGCACAGATACAATTCCCCACGATCGTGGCGTTATACGTGCATTGAATTCAACATATCGGCCCAATGAAAAGGTCACCGGCAGTCCGGAATGCACCATATTCATCGGTCACTTGCATATTAAAACCGACGAAGATACGTTATGTAAGAAATTCGCGAAGTTTGGGACGATTAGAAAGTGTCGTGTTGTGCGCGATATTGTCACTGGTTTATCGAAATGTTACGCATTCATCGAATTCAAGCGATCGTCTGCTGCCAAATATGCCAGAAGCGAAATGCAAAATTCATATATTGACAACTGTGCAATTATCGTTGAATACGAGCATGAGAGGTAAGGTTTAAGGTAGTTTACCTGTAGATGGAAAACCGTCTTACTGAAACTTTTCTTTTCTTCTTTTGTTGGTCCAGAACGATGAAAGGTTGGAAACCGCGTCGTTTAGGTGGCGGTTTTGGAGGCAAAAAAGAATCAGGACAATTACGATTTGGGGGCAGTGCGCGACCATTTCAAAAACCATTTGAAGTTGCGAGTACATCGTCACGATCATACGATAAGAGGTGAAGATGATGGTCATTTGATCCAACGAGGGGAACAAAGTATTTAAGAAAGTAGTTTTAATAATTTACGCTTATATTTGATAACAATCGATGAGAAAGAAATACAAAAATTCAACGATTATTAATAATATTTCAAATGTGTTTCCCATAATGCATTTTCTTCGTTCGTTTTTTTTTAATATGACTACAGTTGTTGCAGATATCTTAAGGTCACTGTAGCACGGCTGCATTGGCAACCACACTTGGATTATTAACAACTTCTCCCAAACTGTCCAAAACTTCCCTGCGATAATCATCAAAGTCGCCGTCAATCTATGAAGGAGAATAAATATAAGAAGAATGTTCTGATTTCGACATGTTTCGTGGATTTCCTTACCTCATTGATTGTTTGATCCTCGATAACGTAAAGAGTGCAACTAGTCTCTCGGATCAATCGTTCGTCGTGAGTTACAATAACTACGCCACCTTCGTATTCATTGATAGCTTCGGCCAGGGCGTCAATTGATTCGATATCTAAATTATTTGTCGGTTCATCCTGAAAACAACATTCGAGTATGATATTTAAATAAGCGAATTTAAACATGCGACCGAAGAAATTTACCAAAATTAAAACATCCGGACCGCTCAAGCACAATTCGGCCAATGCAACTCGAGCCTTCTGACCGCCCGACAAATCTTTCATTCTAATCATGTGCGCATGACTAACCAAACCAAACGAGCCCAAAGCTTTTCGAGCCTTTTCGTGTTGCAAGTCAAACAGTCGTTGTAGATATTCGGCTGCCGTCTCTTCAGCGGTCAAATGTTCGCCGGAATGCTGATCGAAACGTCCGATACGAAGACGATGATTTTTTCTCAGTTCACCTTTGACGGGCTCCAGTTCGCCAAGAAGCAATTTCAAAAAAGTGGATTTTCCTACACCGTTCGGTCCGACAATGGCCACGCGACTGCTCAAATCGATACCGAACTCGCAATCAATGAATAGCGGTTTTTGGCCGGGGAAATTGAAAGTAACATCTGCGAAAATTTAAACTTCGTATTTAGAAAGTAATTTTTGGAATGATTGGGCGTACTATGAAGACCAATGATGGGCGGCTGTAATTGCGACGGTTCGGGGAATCGGAATTTGACGATGTATTCCTTAGGACGAGATAGAAGTTCCTGCGGGCCGTCCTCTTCTTCGTTCTTTTGTGTCTTGCCCTTGTTCTTCTCCTGTTTACGTGTGAGAACTTCTTTTTGTTTTTTCTCCTGCAATAATGCAATGAATTACAATATGAATATCCCAGTAATTATTAAATCCCACTTACGGCTGCCTTCTTTGATTGACCCGACGCCTTCAACTCTTTAATTCGTTTCTCCTGCTTCTCATACTCTTTGATCATTTCTTTGCGTTTCTGAACATGCATCTTCTTGAACATGGAATAGTTACCCTTGTAATAGTATAACTTTTTGTTATCTAAGTGAATAATTTCATTACAAACATTATCTAAGAAACTTTGATCGTGAGAAACAATTAGGAGAGTTTTCTTCCAACTTTGCAGATAGCTAAAAGGGATACGAGAAGTCAATAAAATGAAACCAAATAAAAATCATATTGGAACTCACTTGTCAAGCCAGATGACGGCATTTAAATCCAAGTGATTTGTCGGTTCATCAAGCATAAGCAACGTAGGTTCCATATACAGAGCGCGAGCCAGCGACACACGCATTCGCCAACCACCAGAAAAGTTTTTCGTGGCACGATTTTGCATTTCGGTTGAAAATCCCAAACCAGCTAAGATTCGACGTGCTCGCGGTTCGGCCGAATCGGCTCCGATGGCTTTTAGTTCCGCGTAGACGTCATTCAGTCGGTCCTGCACTTCTAGGTCGCCCTCTGAAAATTCATTTTCAGTTAACCCCCGGAAAACACAACTCCAATGAACAGTACTTACTTTCTGCTTTCGCCTCCAACTCTTGACATTCCTGTAGCAATTTTTTGCGTTTAATATCAGCATTCAAAATTGTTTCGACGGCCGTCTGATCGTCAGCGACCACTTCTTGTTCGCAAAGCAATACATCAATGTTGGGCGGAATGGCGAACGCACGCGTCGAAATATGCCGAAGTAAAGTTGTTTTACCGTGTCCATTAGGTCCGACCAGACCGTAGCGTCTTCCATTGGCAATCAACAGATTCGCATTGACTAATAAATCATTTCCTTTCGCCGATATTGTGAAATTCTCGATTTTGATATCCACAGCGTGCTCCAAGGCAGCCTTCTGGCCGGCAGATTTCTGAACTTGTGACATTGTGAAATTGCTATCCAAATCGGAATGACCCTGACCGCCTTTCCTGGTGAGCGCCTCCATTTGTTTCTGGTACTCTTGTTGTTTTTTCAATTTCTTCTTCTCCTTGTTCGTCATTTTCTTTTCAGTCGATTTATTGGCATCAGTCGCCTCGGTTTCCTCTTCTTTTTCGGAGTTTTCGTCCGGCTCTTGCTCCAGGTTTAGTTCATTCATTTTCTGTTCAATCTCTTTTTGTTTTCCGATATTGTCGTTGTCTTCTGCGGGGACTTCTTTATCTTCGGTGTCATCGGGCTCCGGTTCTGGTTCGGGTTCAACGACCTTTTTCTTTTCTGGAAAAGAGAACAGTTATTGTGTCATGGATATTATATCCCACTGCGTGGTAAATGATTAAAATGATCATGAAATTCGTGAGAATGAAAGGGACTATAAAAAATATAAAAACGCTGGCTGAGGTAAACATTTTCAACAAATGACAACTTTGCCTTAACCCCTAGCGGGGCATAGCGCGTCAACCACGCCTGTGCGCCATCGTGTACTCTGTTCTGGGCAATGGGGCGCAACTCTCCAAACGACTTACCTAACGCCTTACACACTTTTGCCATCGTTCCTGCGGCAGCCGGTTCTACGCACCGGAGCGACTCGTTTTACAACGGCAAAGAGCTGCCGAACCCCTTCAATGCAAGAAGTGTCAATGCATTACATGCTTGTATCGTTTTTTATGTTTATTGGGAGCAACACATCTTGGCGCAACTGCTCTATACTACTCCGTACCGGTATTGAAAATAACCCAGGTCCATGCGTATGTAACAGAGAACTGCACCCCAATGCGACGTCAGTGAGATGCAACTGCTGCAACGAGTGGTGTCACCTGAGGAACTGCTCCGGATTAAACCATCACAGGCTCTGGAATTTTTCATTTACTGCCAGTCAGTGCAGGTAGGGGCGACCGGTAGCGCAGTGTGTTGAGGCATCAGTCTCATGTTTGACGGCGTTTCGGGTTCGAATCCCGTCCACGACGTGGCCATGGATGTGCAGGAGGTGCATGCTGGCAACTGCATTCTCCGAAACCAGTTTATGCCAACGAAACGTCAACTGGAGCCACACAGGAGACGAAGCTACATCCCAATTCGTCACTTAACGCTCCTGCAGATTACGCCAACGCCATTATCAGAAAAGACAGATAGACCCATCTGGAGGAGGGCTTGCCTTCATCATTCACCATTCCGTGTAATACCGGGAAATAGATGCCACCAACACCAATATCACCATGGAAGTATAAGCCATTACCATAAAATCAAGCAATGTTGATATTGAAATTGACAACATATATATTCCACCGGTAGCCAGTTGTCCCTCGGGTTACCATGCAAACAACACTTTCCACACCGTCTCCTGCTTGGTGACTTGAGTGCTCACCATGAACTCTGGCACTCACATCTTAGCAATGATGCCAGAGGTAGTTCAATTGCGGAACAACTTGATGCTTCAGATTTCTGTACTCTGAATGATGAGACGCCCTCCCGTATTGCCGGTACCTGTTCCAGCTCTTCAAACATCACGATTACCAGTGCTAGCCTCATAAATGAAGCTTTACGCTATCTTTGGACCATTTACCATTCGTGATAAGGCTTGACAAACCGACAGATATCGCATCTGTCAAACATCGCACTTTTGTCAACTACAATAAGGTTGACTGGAATGGCTTCACCCAATATACTAGTGCTAAATTCCTCGCCCTGCCAACTCCTTCCGATGAACGTAAGGCCGAATCCAACATCATGAAAGTCCTTAATAAAGCGGCTGCGAAATGTATTCCTGCAGGACGCATTCCGAAAATTCGGCCTAACTTCCCTACCTCAGCCGCCAGATTGGCAGACGAAAGAGACAACATCAGGAGCACAAACCCAGAATTCACGAAATGAACCGTGAAATTGAAAGCCTAGTAGCCGAACACAAGAAGTTAAAATGGAGTACGCACCTGAACGCAACCTGACCACAGGTATCAGCAAACTATGGTCGACAGTCCGTACCCTCTCTAATCCACCAAAACAGAAAAGGGAATGTTGTCATCCAGTTCAGAGACAATTCAATCAGCGACCCTACCTACTGCGCAAGTCGCTTCAATAAGCAATTAATTGAACATCCACCACCAGACAGACAAAAGAGCATAATCCGCAGGAGGATCCATAACCGAACCGTAAACAACATACATGTCTTCATTGCGGGCGAAGTGGCTGCAGCAATCAGGAAGATGAATAACTCAAAAGCCTTGGGAGCTGATGGAATCTCAATGGCAATGCTTAAACACCTCCACTCACCAGCTATCGAATATCTCACGGCTACATTCAACCTATCCATCGCAAAAAAACGAAGCACTAATCCACCCTGTTCTTGCGGCCCACGTCCAGCTTGCGAACCACCAGCACGCCTTCAGAAGGATGCACAGTACGACGACGACCCTGGATGCCATTACAAGTCGTATCCACAATGGCCTCAATCAACCTCGTCCATGTCACAGAACAATTCTGGTGGCTCTTGACCTGTCGAAAGCCTTCGACACAGCCAGCCACTCAGCACTTCTGTCTGACTGATATTGTGCATCGCTTCCAACACAAATAACGAAATGGATTGCCAAATATCTTGCGGGCATGCAATCCTACGCCGAATTTAGGAGCAAGAAATCGAAATTAAGAAAGATTAAACAAGGTGTCCCACAGGAAGGAGTCCTGTCTCCCTTCTTGTTCAACCTTTATTTATCTGTAATCCCAACACTACCTCAAGGCTCGAAATGATCTCCTATGCCAATGACTGCTACATTCTGGCAACAGGAAACAACATCACGGAAATGTGCGAACGTATAAACGATTACCTGGAAGAACTTAACGCTTTATTCAAAGGCAAGAATTTAACCGTTTCAGCGCCTAAATCGTTGGCAGCCTTATTTACCACCTGGACGAAGGAAGTCAAGATGCAACTTGGGATTTCAACTGGCAATCAGCCTATTCCAACCGTGAACCGTCCTAAAAGTCTGAGAGTAACTCTGGACAACATGGCCACGTCATCCCCTATGCTTCAACTGTGTGTGACAGGATGAGCGGTAGGAATAAAATCCTTAAAGCTTTGGCCGGTAGAAGCTGGGCAAAGATAAAGAAACCCTACTGGTCACATACAAAGCAGGCGGAAGATCAGTAGTCAACTATGCGGCTCCTTTAGGGTTACAGAATCTCTGTGCCACACAAAAAATATTCAGGCTTGCCAAAACGCCGCTCACCGTACTGTGACTGGATGTCTTCTGATGTCATCCCAGGACCATCTGCATCAGGAAACTAAGATGATGCCTCTAAGAGACCACAACAAGCTTTTTGCGAAACAATATCTGGTGGGTTGTTATCGGAGGGAACACCCCAACACTAACCTCATGGACAAGACGCCGCCACCAAGACATATCAGGCGTGATCTGAGGGACCTCGAAAGAAATGTGCAGAGGTACAAAAAGGTCCCCTTTGACAACGACGCATACAGATCAGCCATCGTGGCATGGCATCTCCCTCTTAGTTCTCAGACATTGCGCTTCCTCGTTAGCCAAACTTCTGCGAAAACTCTTTTACCTGTCCTACTCAACAGGAGTGTTCCCATCATCGTGGAAGCTAGCTCATGTCCAACCGATTCCCAAGAAAGGAGAAGCATGTGATCCCTCTAACTACCGACCAATAGCACTAACTTCGACCCTATCAAAAGTCTTCGAAACCCTGGTTACCAACCAACTAATGAGTTACCTAGACTCACACCAACTCATCAATGATCGGCAATATGGTTTCCGTTCTTCGCGCTCCACCGGCGACCTAGTGACATATCTCACCGAAAGATGGAGTCGCTGTATCCACCAATTTGGCGAAGCTAAAATCATTGCCCTCGACATTTCGAAAGCTTTTGATAGAGTCTGGCATCCGGCTCTTCTAGCTAAGCTCCACGCTTTTGGTTTGGACCCAAAATTAATTAAATGGATCGAAAGTTTCCTTCACGACCGTTCGCTTCAGGTCGTCCTTGATGGAGTTAAATTGGGGTCCCCCAACTTTCACCAACGCTCTTCCTTCTCTTCATCAACGATCTTCTGAGTGTGACTTCCAATTCAATTCATAGTTTTGCAGACGATAGCACCCTTGACTACACTTACTCTTTCAACTCTGTAGCTGACTCTCGCCGAAATTCAACATCTATCAACAGAGATCGCATGTTTGACTCACTAAATGAAGACTTCTCAAAAATTATAGCATGGGGGAAAGCGAATCGAGTAGAGTTTAATGCCTCAAAAACTCAATGTTGTCTACTTTCCAATAAGCGATGTGCGTCACCTGCCGCCCAACCCATTCTTATCGATGGGGTCAGCATTCCTGATTCGCCCATACTGAACATACTAGGTATTAACATCTCTAGTAAACTAAATTGGTCCGATCACATCTTTTGCGTTGCAAAAAATGCAATGAAGTGTCTGGGCTTTCAGAATCGCTGTAAAAGATACTTTACATCATCTGATCTGGCTCAAATTTACAAGTCTCATATAAGACCGAGACTTGAATTTAATTTCCACATATGGGCAGGCGCAGGTAGAACCGCATTATCCGCGTTAGACAAAGTCCAACGGAAAGCCTTCAAGCTTATTGGCGATGAATCCATAACATGTCAAATCGAACCGCTTGAACACCGGCGAAATGTCGGCAGTCCCTCACTCTTCTATAACTACTACAACCGCCGTTGCTTTGATGAAATAGCCAGCCTCATTCCTGAGCGTACCTTTCCTTTACGTAACACCCGACTAGCCAGTCGTGCCTATCCTCATCTTCTAGAACTCAGCAGAAGTCGCACCGCCAAATTCTATAACTCGTTTGCATCTACCATCTTTTGCTTTCCCCCCGCAACTATGACCTGCAAAAATTTAAACGGAATGTACACTGTCACCTTATTCAAACACAACCCATCTCCCCAGTACCTTAATCCCTTACCGCCAACGCTGTGCTCTCGCATCAAAGGGTTCCCCCTAAACTTTGATATCAACATAAAAAAAAATCACAGCAATACCACAGCCATCTCTCCCGAAGAGAGAATACTTCCGAGAGCAGCGAAAACGACACTTGGCCAACTTCGGGCAGGCAGGTATTCGCGTCTTAACGCCTACCTATCTCGCATCGACCGGGATGTCAAAAACACATGCCCCGCCTGCAATGGTACACCTCAGGATGTAGACCACATTTTCAACTGCCCAGCTGTACCCACACACCTGACCCCCAGGTCGCTTTGGAAGAACCCTGTAGAAGCAGCTATTTTTCTGTCCCTTAACACCGAGGAAGACGACGAACTATTATAGCATGTAACACACTCACACAACGAACTTCTGACCATTGCTACTACAACAACAACTCAACCCAATTTTTTGTCGAAAGCCCCACACGGACATTTCTTCGCAAAATATTGAATGGTCCGCAGTAAATTTCAAAGCTGCTTGATTTTTTTTACCGAGCGTTCAATATTTTGAACACCTATTTTATTAAACAATAATTGCCCTCAGACGGGTAAATTTTTGTACACAAAAGTTGTCGTTTGTATAAAATATTGAACAAAATATTGCACGTCTGAGGGGCCTATTAGAAAGTATAATTAATGATCTAATTCGGTCGGCTAGAATTCTACAATATTAGCTGAAGGTATTCTGAAATTTTCAGCATTTCGAGTATCTATCTATCTCACTCTCTCTCTCTCTCAATTGCCCTAACCCCTTGTGGGGCATAGCGCGCCAACTGCTCCATGTTGCCCAGTTGACGTTTCGCCGGCATAAACTGGTTTCGGAGAATGCAGTTGCCAGCATGCACCTCCTGCATATCCATGGCCACGAACGTCGTCGTGGACGGGCTTCGAACCCGAAACGCCGGTAGTCAAACATGACCTCGGAATTATACTGTGCGCGAATTACGTCCACAAGTCGCAGTCAACGAAAATCAGCTGTTCAGTCTGTTATAGTCAAATCTCTTGTTCGCGTTCTTTTGACACATTTGAGCTGTGAAAAACTGACTTCCTAACAAACTTAAAACACTTTTTTGAATCAAGAATAGAAACATGCACTTCCAAGCGCATAACAGTAACTTATAACAAAACAAATGATCACCCACAGTTTTAAAACACATGCATATTGTGAATTGAAACTTCGCGGCTTGTTGATTGCGACAAAGTTGAACTCATCTCAACTTTTGCGACCTGTTGTTCGCGCACAGTATACTTATCGCCATCTGAAATACATTGGTTCAATTTTATTTGACAGCAGAAGCCGCGTTGTTCGCGCATACTATAATTCAACCATGAGACTGGTGCCTCAACACACTGCGCTACCGGTCGGAAGTTTGACGGTTAATTCATAGATTGCTACTGTTGCGGCTAATAGCAGTTCAATGAGCTGCGATGTTTCAAGTTCAATGGATTTACGGAATACGCAGCCTATGCGATGACTAATCGAAATGAAGACGAGATCGGCACTTGCTAAATAGACGACGAGACGGTAAGACGTAGAACAAACAAGCGGCATCGGTCGACCAATTTTTTGAGCCACACGCTTTACACTTTAAATTTGCATTATTCTATCTTGGATCAGCATAAATTTATTACTTAATGTTTCCGAAGTTAATATAAACTTGTTAAACTTTAAAACATCAAATAAAATCCAATTTAATCAAAAAAGTGTATTCTCGCTACAAAAAAAGGTCCACCACACGTTGCTGTAGCAACAGCTACAGTAGGTGTGGACGACCCGTAGCTCAGTGCGTAGAGGCACATGTCGGACTACCGGCGTTTCGGGTTCGAATCCCGTCCACAACAACGTTCGTGGCCATGGATGTTTGTGTTGTCTTCCCCCTGTGGTGCGGGGCGTGGTCATGGGTGAGTTTCTAAAACGCACCAGTTTTCTGATTCGCAGATCTTTTTTCTGATGTTCTCAGAAACGCTGTCCGGTACAAGGTTACGTCATTTTTCGGATCATACTTATTTTTCCGGTTCATCACACCGGTCCATTTTACCCAAACTTCTGACAACTCACAGCCGATACATGCGGACGTGTTTTTTCAATTACTGTGGTGTTCTTTAGTGGTGCGGTCGCTAGTTTTCTGTCGTCTGTTAATGAAAGTCGATGAAAGATACAAAAGAAATTAGTAAGCACACAGTCGAAATTCAATTCGAATGTCGTCAGCTGTTCAGTTTGGCAGACACATAAAAACTGACAGCTGATGGATCATAGTCCATAGCCGTTTCTGAGACAACTTATGATCCACGGACCCGGGGGTAAATTGGAACTCGACCACGTCCCTGATTTTGATGTATTGGAACCGCGACCAATAAGCCACATCATCCCCGACTTGTAGCGGTTGGCGGCTAAATGGGGGAGCATGCTGGCAACTGCATTCTCCGAAACTAGTTTCTGCCAGCGAAACGTTAACTGGGTCACATGGAACAGTTGACGCGCTATGCTCCACAAGGCGTTAGGGCAATTTAGTATAGTAGGTGTGATTCTTGATTCCCCTTTCCATAAAGCTTTCTTTTTCCTAAAGAACACTGAACACGCCACATTGACAATCCGCATCTAAATAAACAATCGGATGGTACTCACCTTTCTTCTTTGCTGCCACTGGTTCGGGAACATCTTCTTCCGACACGTCTTCTACACTTAGTTCCGTTTCCTTGACATCGTCCTCTTCTTCGGACAATCCGCCTTTTTTCTTATCTTTCTTCTTATTTTTTTGCTTCTTAGCCGGTGCGGCGATAATATGCTCCTCCTCCTCGGACTCTACTTCCAATGCGCCCACCTTATCGTCTTCATCGCCTGAGAAGTCGTCCTTGGCCGCTTTGCCCTTTTTCTTACTCTTCTGCTTGGCAGCGGCCTTCTTGGCGATCTGTGGAGCCGGTTCGTCCTCTTCCTGATCGCTACCCACTACCTTGAGATCCTTCTCGTTATCGTCATCGCTCCAATCGTCGCCGCCTTTCTTGCCCTTTTTACCCTTCTTCTTGGCTCCTTGCTGTGACTTCTTAGACTGCGATGAGACCATGGAATCGGTCACACTCAGTGTCTCATCCGAGCTGTTGTCCTGGTCCTGGCCGCCGCCACCACCACGTCCACCTTTGCCCTTCTTCTGGCCTTTCTTGGCAGCTGGCCTTGCCGCCCGCTCTTCATCCGAATCGGCAGCTACAAGTGGTGCTGCAACCTTCTTCTCGTCATCGTCACTCCAGTCGTCTCCTTTCCCACGTTTTCCTTTCTTGCCACCCTTGGCAGTTGGTGCAGCGACTTTCGGTTTCTCCTCGAAGTCGTCGTCGAAATCTTGATTCTTCTTGTTTCCTTTTTTCTTGGACATTTTTGCGTGATAGTGGTGAAACTAGATACTAAGTAAAACGGCCAGTGGAGAAAACTCACGACTCCGAACACGCAACCTCGACACGACGGCACGTCCAGCAAGTTCTTTTGACATTTGATTTTGACACTTCAGCATGTGCGATAGTGCAGCGATGAATCTTTGCGCAATCTTATGAAATGACAGTCGGATGAACGAAATGACGAAACTTTCACTTGAGGGTTGTCGAGTGCGTAGAAACTTCGTATTTACGAATTTCACCCCAACGGCATAGAGAAACAATACAAAGAGCTAGAGCTCAGTACAAAATAATATTAAGAGCAGGATGCATATAATCTCAAGCACAAAAATAAGCCTCACCACTCTAGAAGCAACGACTACAATTTAAAGTAAACCGCCCTTTAAAAGGATAAGGACAACAACACATCAAATTAGCCGTGTCTGTTGATTAAAAAGCCGAAAGCTTTTTAGCTGCCATTGTATGCGTGACATGGTTTATCAATTTCATATGTGTGAGTTACCATTTTCGGCCATACACAATTGCATTCGTGCATTTTCGCTCATGTTTTGGGGTTGCCAACAACTCAAAACAACAAACGTAACTATTGATCTCTCTTTCTGCAAATGATCGTGGATACAAAGCCCCCCATAGACTATGCGATTCATCGTCAGATGACAATGCTATTCATCGTCAGATCAATCTGACGACCGATCGTCACAAAGTATTTGACGGTCAAATTTATATGGAACTGTGAAAAAAATTGTCGACGATAGTCTCGTACACTCTGCGATCACTGTGACGACCACAATATCTTCAGCTTTGACGACGGATCGCATGGTGCATTCTTTTCACTTTCGCAAAACAACCAAGTCTGGCATTACACTTTACGTTTTTCTGCAGGAAGAGCAATCCCGCAAAAAAACGCATTGTCGTCCAAGAAGAAGATCCTATAATTGCACATTGCGTTTTTCTGCGGAAGAAGCTTGTGACAGAAATAAATCCCAGTGAGGATATTGATGGTTTTATTTTTGTGACAATATTGTAGGTAAAAGTCGGGAGGCCGATACAATTCCAGCTAGTCCTCAATGGATGCACTGCATGAATTTCCTCACTGGGTTCATGAGTTTCTAATTTGTCGTTGTACCAAAAAACGGAAGGTGTAATGCTTTTCATATACCACCGTATGTTTATCTTCTCACTGCGTTTTTTTGCGGGAGAAGTCTTCCCGCTGTAGTTGGACTTGCTGCTGCAAAACGATTCTTACAAACTGCAGCATTGTCGTTACGCATAATATTACGTTTACACTATCCCCAGATTACTTCATCTGCAGCGTAATCTGAGTGTGGTGAGTTCAAAATTGTATGTATTTGACAGTCGCAGATTATCTCAGCTGGCGCAGATGAAGTAATCTGGGGATAGTGTAAACGTAATATAAGTGTAATGCGTTCCATTTGAATAGACACGTTCCTCTTCTTGAACGACAATGCGTTTTTTGCGGGATTGCTCTTCCTGCAGAAAAACGCAAAGTGTAATGCCAGCCCAACGCAACTTGACTTCTCCTTCTGCAAATGAACGTGGATATAAGACCCCCATAGACCATGCGATTCATCGTCAGGTGACAAGATATTCGTCTTCGGATCAATCTGGCGACGGATCGCCACAAAGTATCTGACAGTGAAATTTATATGGAACTGTAAAAGAAATTGTCAACAAGTACATACACTATGGCAATCAATTAGAGGTACGGAATTTTCGTTTTTACGAAATAGACGCGAATTTATGCGAAATCTTCATATATTTGCGAATTTATGCGAAAAATATCAATTTGTGTTTTTTTTACGAAAAAGTTTGAGTCTTTCCGCAAAATCATACATGGATGGCGGGGAGAGATAATTTTTCATCTCAGATGATTCTTCGCCCGGTTGTCGCCCGTCGTACCAGTCCCCCAACTCGCGCATTAGTTGCCAGTTGAATAAGTGAGAGGAACCAGTGTTCGTAAAGTTTTGTGTACGCGCCGCATGTATTAAAACAAACATTTTTCCTTTGTATAATCTCCCAATAGTTAGGTCGGCTACAATTTATTTCAATTTTAAAATGGGTCGTCCTAAGAAAGCTTTAGAAGAAAGAGTGAAAGAATTTGAAGAAGATGGCCTGTATCTATCAGATACAAATATTGTGATGTGCAGGTATTGTAATATTCGTTTGGAGGGTGATAAAAAAGATACACTGAGCAAGCACATATCGTCGTCAGCTCACACCAAAAAAAAATCTTCTACGGCTGGTACCTCAGGAGCCAAACGGCAGTCCACCATTTTCGGTGGGTTTGATCTCATTGATGGGTATACTCATTTTCACCGACTAATGCTTGAATCAATAAACAGGAATGAAGATCCTAAGGTTAAGGACTTATTGTGGGCTACTAAATGCAGCTTTCCAATCTTCGCTAAAGCAGCGTTACAGAGCATTTGGAGTCCAACTAACAGTGTAGACGCAGAATGCTTCTTTAGTAAGTATAACCTCGTCGTTACGGGCAAAAGAACGACTCTAAAAGCGCGTTGACACGATCAAACTACGGTTTGACAAACCACCTACTTGAACGTGTCAACCCCTTGTCAAACTGGTTTGATGTCTTGTGCTTCTGTCAAACCGTAGTTGGACGGTGCTCAACTTACCATCAAATTCTAGTTTGTCAAATCGTAGTTTGATCATGTCAACGCGCTCTAAAGGAATCAAATGTTGAAATTACAACAATGTTAGCTTTTAACTAAAAAAGAAGTTGTTTTATGTAATAAATTTGAAATGTTGCTAAAAAATAAAATAATAATAAAAAAAAAACAAAACAAAAAAAATACAAATAAAAAAAAAAACAAACAAAAAAAAACAAAAAAAAAATCAAAAAAAAAAAAATAGGTTTGCTACGAAATGTCAAGAACGCATAGAAATGCGTAAAAATATTAACGTTCCCATGCCCCTAGAGGGGTTAAGGCAACTAACAAACAACAACATATACAATATTTTCAGTATCTGCGAATTTCAGCGAAATTTTTAAATTTCAAATTTTTTTTTGCGAAATTTCTGTTTTTTATTTGCGAAAATTCCGTATCTCTACAATGTGATCATCACAATATTGTGTGACCGGTTTGACGACGGATCGCATCGTATATGGGGGGGCCCTACTTTTCACTTTTTTCGTATGCATTGTGTATCGACTAGTGAACACAATACACATGCAACTGAAATTTTTGTGAAGCGGATGCAAATAGTCAGCCCCACACATGTTTACCCATTTTTGACAGGAACCTAAACAGGAAAATGCATTGGGTAGATAAGGACAGTATCACTTCATAATCAGCTGTTCAAATGACAAGCTTCCCACGTTTTTAAATGTATTGGTAGCCTGAGAGAAAACAGCCCTCGTTTATATTTGTATTGGTATCACGGTGCTTTTACCCGCAATTGCAGTGGTGTGTGTTCTATTTTTCATGCATTTCGGGTTCGACATCCTTTTCAGACTCACGGGATCATATGAAGAGGTGTACATATATCTGTCTATTTTCCGCAATCCTCTCGCAAAGCGATTGTGTACGGATAATGAAATTTAACACATTGACAATTACGGAATTAGAAAACAATGCCTGCGTTCACGTTCCGCAACGTTGTAATTGCGGTAAAGATTTTCCCTCCACCCAACCATAAACTCTTAACCCGAACGACTTGTTTTGCAGTTGTCATGTATTAAACACCTGACAGCCGATTCGCTATTGAATTTCAAACAAAACTTCAATTAAATTCGCGACGGTTTCAGGAAAAATGAACAACACTGCAAAATCGCCACAAATTTCTGTTGCTCCGGTGTAAATAAGCATACAAGACGCCATGTAAAAATCAAGAAACCGAAAACGAAAATTCACATTATATGCAATACGTCAACTAACAACTGTCAAATACGCTAATACCCCTTATATTACGTTTACACTATACCGTGATTACTTCATCTACGCCGGCTGATTTAATCTGCAACTGTCAGATACATACAATTTTAAACTCACCACACCCAGATTACGCAGCAGATGAAGTAATCTGGGGATAGTGTAAACGTAATATAAGCATAAAACGTTGCGCGACCTGAACCCACTCAATCTTTGGGCATCTTGTACTGAGTGCCCCTTCTAGTCTCGATGTTCGTGATTAATTCCAAACAATCGCACTCACCAACCATGGTTTAATTATCGCGTTTTCATTCTGGATCAGAGTACGTTGTTCCTCGGCAATTCGCCCCTACACCTTTCTGCACTGAGCCCGCAATTCAATGATCTGCATGGTGTCTGTTTGAATTCGCTCATCACAAATCCAGGCCGTACGATTCATTAAGGATTTTTGCTCGATTGTATCGAACCGTGGATTAAATTTCTGTATTTTTCTCACATTTTTCTTCATTCTGTTCTATAATTCGAAACTGAACGAAACTCTTCCGTTTCCAACTCGTTCCCAACTTCACTCGTTTGCATTTGCTGGTGAAATGTCTGTCATGTTGTTGTTGTTCCTGCGCCCGTTCCCGTCGAGCAGATACGATTTTTTGTGTCCCTGCCGGTTCGATTTTCTGTACAGTCATTTTCATTGCGTTTGATTTCCTTAGTTTTATCAGAAGTTTTCGACTTATTCCATTCGCTCGTGCGTCGATTCAACATGGAGTTATTGCAAAAGCATTTGGGGCAAATTCGCGTGCCGAGCAACACGCAAAGTGTTTACAAAGATGAGTGTGTTTACTCGTACGATACACCGGTGAGTGAAAAATAGGTTTGGAATTAAATTAGAAAAGTTTTGTTTGTGTGACTTGGCCTTCTTGTTTGGGTAAATCGACGATGATTTTTATTCTGGTAATGTTATTCGGTTTGCATGGTGTATCGAGTTTTCCGAAATGTGACTGATGGAGATGGATGTAAACATAACCTGTATTGTTCTTCCTAATTGGAGTGTGCCTCCAGGGGCTTATCATACGTACGAAGTCTTATTCTTTAATATCGTTGATGGTAAAAGTTTTGCACATTCATATGAAATATAAAGTTTGCTAACCAGTCCATTGAAAGAGTGAATAAGATGAAATATCTAGGTCTTTTATTATATCGATCAAATCAAATCAAAGTTATGCCCATTAATTGCCTTGCTTAGACGAAGAAAGTACCTTAATACTCAGCTTAAAAATATGATTTTTATGCACACATTATGTCCATTGTGAATTATGGAATAAGTATTTAGCTGGAGTTAGACTTTGGCTAGAAATATTTTACCTATCAGTAGAATGATCAACAAAGCTGTTAAAGCGATTCACAATTTACATCCAAGAATACCTACTATAGCAATTTATGAACTATCCGGCAAACTTCCGTTAGAAAAAATTATAGTTCTGGAAAAAATGAAAACAATCTGGAAGATTGTAAATAACAGAATCAAAACATCCATTTCACTAACGTTGAACAAAGAGGTTCATAGCTATAGCACTCGAAACGTTGCAAACTTCCGAACACCCTGAGCTAATACCAACAGAATTCTAACCGACCCAATTAAATCATCGATAGTATGTTTTAACTCATTACCCATAGAGATTCGTACACTAACATCATACGAAATGTTTAAAAGAAAATTAAAGCAGCACTTACAGTTTAACCAGTTTTAGCTTGAATTATAATTAATCAACATTGCAACTTGCTTTCACCAACTATGGTTTAGTTCGCGTTAACCGCGTTAATTAAAATAACTTATTTTACTTTGAAAAATTACTTTTTTCGCATTCCCTCTATACCAGGGTTTCCCAACCTTTTTTCATCCACGACCCCATTTTAACGTCCATAAAATTTCGCGACGCCCGATTTAAAATAAAATAAAAAAAATTGCCAATATTTTTTTATTTATAAAATAAATATATTCCTTTCAATCGAAAAGTAAAAAAATTCTTAACATAAAAATGTGCATAACAAAATTAAAAAGAAACATATTTCATACATAACAAAAAAAACTGCAACAGAAATGTTTAATGCGAAGGCTGGGCTTTTTTCTGATTACATAATTTTTCAAATCTGGATGGAATATTTGATACAGCTGGACGCAAGGCATTTTCAACATTAATTAGTGCTGAACGGTATTTGGATTTAATGGAAGTTAACACTGAGAATGTCATTTCGCACAAGTACGTGGTGCTGAACGGTAAGAGAACATTCAATGCCAGTTCGGACATTACCGGGAATTAATTTCTGACTCCGATCCAGAATTCTGTTAGGGATTTTTTAGGAAACTCCAGCCTTAAATTCGAATCGGTTATCAAATCAGCAAATTCATTTTGTGCTTCGTATGGCAGATGATTTGCATTATCAATTTCTACCAAAAATTTATTCTGTATCCATAATCATCATCATCGTGGCGCGACAGCCCGACGTCGGGCCTTGGCCGCCTGGATCATTGTCCTCCAATTATCTCGGTCACGTGACCGCGTCCTCCAATTTTGGGAGACCAGCTGCGCGGCGTCCACACCTACTGAGCTCTCCTAACGAGATCTCGGTCGTCCTCGCAGTCTCGCTCCGTCGACTCGTTCTGCATTCATTACTCTCTTAGGCATGCGATCATCGTCCATTCTTTGTACATGCCCTGCCCATTGAAGTCGTTGTATTGTATGATAGTTTGACGATTTTCGAGACTTGCAGCTCATCGTACATTTCATACAACTCATGGTTGTACCGGATGCGCCATCCATCTCGATCGCAAACAGCCCCGAAAATTCGCCGTAGAACCTTACGTTCAAAAGTGTCTAGCATGTTTTCGGAGGCTTGAGTTAGGGTCCATGCTTCGCAGCCATAGCATAGCACTGGTCGTATAATGGTTTTGTACACGCGGAGCTTCGTGTTTCTGTGCACATGCTTCGATTTCATTATGGGGAGAACCGAGAAAAAAGTCTTATTAGCTAACTGTATCCGTCGCTTGATTTCGTCAGTTTCGTTGGCGTCCCTTGACAAGTTGCAACCCAGGTAAATGAAGTTGTTCACGAACTCGATGTTGGGGTCCCCCTCGTTGATGCTCGGTTGTGCAGGTGTCCTTGTCACCGATTGCATCCTTATTTGAGTTTTACCCTCGTTAATACGTAATCGTATGCCTGCTTGAAGTCGACAAAGATTTGGTATACGTTTACGTTGTATTCCCAGCACCTCTGGAGTATCAGTTTGACTGAGAAGAGCTGATCGGTTGTGGAGCGCCCAGGTCTGAAACCGCTTTGATATTCGCCAATGACTCGTTCTGCGTACGGTACCCATAATGATTTCTTTAAATCAAAATCCAATGAGAAGTACTTTGAAAACTGTGACTCCATTGAGTTTAAATGGTCTTCAATGATTTTTAAAATAAAAGATTTACAATTAGCTTCTTCCATTACAAAATTGTCGACTGACGAAAACATTTCCAAAGAACCATTTTCGACCCTTTTCTTCCAAATTTTTAATTTTTTTATCAAAACCCCGAATTTTAGAATTCAAGGTAAATACGTTGGTATTTTTACCTTGAAGTGACAAATTAAGATCATTTAACTTGTCAAAAATATCTGCCAAGTAGCACAGTTTGCCTAGCCAGTAACTATTTTTGAAATTAGCAGCGAGATCAGATCAGATGTGTTCAATTAGAAATATAAGAACCTCATTTTTCAAAGAAAGCAATCTCTTCAGGCTCTGCCCTCTTGACAGCCATCTTACTTCTGCATGTAACAACAAAAGATGATATTCTGACCCCATGTCTTTACATAAGTTGGAAAATAATCGGCTATTAAGAGCTCGGCTCTTAATATAATTAATGACTTTGACGGAATCCTGAAGAACATCGTTTAATTCCGATGACATCTTTCTCGCTGCGAAGACCTCTCGATGTATAAGGCAGTGTGTAAAAGTGATTTGACTATTTCCTGTGGCTTTAACAAATGATTTAAGACCCACATGCTCGCCAGTCATCGATTTCGCACCATCTGTACATACTCCTAAACAGTTTTTCCATTCTAAATCTTCATTTTTGAAAAAGTCATCTATTTTATGAAATATATCTTCACCTCTTGTATGTCCTTCCAGAGGTCGACAAAACAACATTTCTTCGTCTATGTTATTATTAAAAATGCATCTGACATATACCAACAGTTGTGCTTGTTTGGATATATCGGTCGTTTCATCCAATTAGATGGCAAATTTTCCACTTTCCTTAAGTCTAATAATTAATTGCTCAAATTGGTCAGTACTAATATCGGACATTCGGCGAGTTACAGTGTTGTTTGATAATGGTATTTGTTTAATTTCGTCAGAATATTTTTTTCCATGCGGTATTTCTACCATCTTAACTGCTGCTGGTAGAACTAAATCTTCCCCAATGGTGAACGGTTTTTTGTTTTTTTTTTTTTTTTGCGATAAGGTAGGATACTTCGTAAGATGCACGTAGTTGTTTTTCATTGGAAGTCAAAAATTTTTCGAAACCATCTTTTTCTTTTTCTGAAGACTTCGCCAATCGTTCGAAATACTACTTCGATTTATTAGCAAGGGGAGGATGGTTGGTTTCAAGATGTCTTCGTAATTTTGAGGGCTTCATACTTTCCGGTGCCAAAACATGATTACAAATTAAACAAATAGGTCGCTCAATACCATCAATAGTTTTCGAAGTAAAACCAAATTCAAGAAATGCCTCCTCATATTTTCGTTTTCGTAGGACAGAAGTTTTCTTCAGATTGCTGGGTCCTGCTTGGTCTTTTACTGTACTGGCCTCAGTGACATTGTCTTTATTTATCTTTTTTAACCATCTATCCATGATTAAATAATACTCCTGAAATACATACAGACATACTATATATATTTTTATTATTAAAAATATACGTCATGCGGTATCTTTATCACAAATTGCCAGTAATTGATAATTGTTCAATTTCATAAAGCCAGTTAGCAAAAATCAATCAATTGATCGAAAGGCTACAAGTATACAACTTAATATTTTATTTTAAAGGCGCTATGAACTTTCCCCCAAAAAAATAAACTATTCCCTTAAAAGCGCATAAACAAAGACCACAAATTAAATTGTGAACTATTTATTTTTTGTGCACGTTTTTGTATGGAGCGGGCCAAGCCCACGTAAAGGGACTGATCACAAAAATGCTAAAAGCAGAGTTCAATGCGAGAAATATAGAACTTTCAATAAATGTTCCTATTGGGTGGGCTACGGTCGCCCCGCGCTTGTAAGATGAAAACCCTAATACGTGGAGAAAAATAGACTCTCGCTTCGCTTTTGCAATTAGACAGCTTCCCCGTTATGAGCAGCCAGCGGTATATACTGAGAAACTCAGTCCAATACCATTACACAAAACCCTAAAAATGAACTATCCCCTCAAATTTAATGTTGAGGGATAGTTCATTTTCTAATTTTATAAATTTTGGGGATGGCGAATTACGTTCCCAATTATGGGGTGATAGTACACTGGAATCCCATACAATTCTTTTCTCTAATTGCCTTGACCCCTCCAGGGGCATGGGTGCGTCAACATCTTTAGCATTTCTATGCCTTGTTGACGTTTCAATAGCATATCTACTTTTCGGAAGTGCAGTTGCTAGCATGCACCTCCTATCCGCGCCGTCTTTATACTGACAAGCTCGGAGCACTGTGAGAGTTCTATCAGTACTCAAAGGCAGTTTTTTTTTATCGCGCCGAGATTTGATCTCCGAGCTCTAGATTACTATCGTAGAGCGGTGACCGAACGATCACGGCCACCGAGCGCGATACAATTCTTTTGGAGGAATTATTAATTTTTTTGGGCGTATTAGTTCATTGGGGGCTAGTTCATAGCGCCGTCAATGTATAGATATGAAATTGGCTCTTTATATTAGCAACTGTATAAAGTTATTTAATAATTGACCATTAAGATTGACATCTTATGGAATGTGATACTTGTATACATACCGAAACAAATGAATTTACAGCAAAACAGTAAATAGTAAAACGAATCACTAATATTTTCACCACTACGGTACTCTCGTACGTGTTCTGGACTGGATTCTGCTGCGCACTATGTGCATTTGAGACAATAATAAACACGTTGTGTTATTTTGATGGGAAATGTGCCGTTTTAGAAATTTGAAAAAATGTTAAGCAACGAAAAGTAATACGTATATTTTGGAATGGTATGGAACGGTGAAGCTAATTATAGCCTAGTTTTTATTGTGTATGTGACATGCTGTACCAATCAATTTGGAATGAATTCCGATTTCGAAATGGACCGGTAAAAATTATGTAATGCACAATATTCATAGTTCCCACAGGGATTTGGTTGTATAAACTTGGGAATTTCAATTTTTTTTCGCGACCCCAAAATGATGGCTCGCGACCCCACGTGGGGTCGCGACCCATAGGTTCGGAACCCCTGCTCTATACCAGTGTTACTACACTGTCTGGGAGGTGAAACAAGTATTAAAATTAACTTCAGTGTTTTAATGTTTTTATTTTGTCTGTGTCTGTGTCGCCTACTAATTTCATTCCCAATTAATATGTTTGGGGTTGAGGTATCTATTAACCAAAATCCATTCTTAGTTCCATTTGTAGTATCTGCTGACATCTATTTTCTTTTTTGTTCTGTTTTGTATGTTTAATGTTTTACCTCCCCCATTTCCCTTTTCCCTCCCAGGGAAATGATGAAAGCAGCTTTGGAAATCACTGAAATGATGAAGAAAGCGCCATAGCACACTGATCCCTTCATCCCTGTAAAAAAAGCCCTTTTAATGTTTTGGAGCACGGGGCGCCTTGTCTATGGGGCATTATGTGGGATTCTTGTGTTGTTGTAGCAATGGTCGGATTTTTTTTTCACAGGGATGATGGTCAGTGTGGCTAAGGCGCTTTCTTCATAGTGTCAGTGGAATCCAAAGCTGTTATCATCATTATCCTGGGAGGGAAAGGGTTAGGTAAACACGCATACAAATCAACATAAAATTCAAGATACGACAAATGGATCAACGATTGGATTTTTAGGATTTTTTAACAGATACCTAGACCCCGTAGTCCGGATGGCGCAACGGTTAGCACGTTCGCCTTCAACGCACTGGGCCCCGGTTCGATTCCGGGGATTTACGTGTCGGACTATGAGCCCACTCAGCTGTTAAATGAGTACCCATTATGGGGTAAATAACTCGGTTGAGCGTGTTGCTGATCACATACCTCTGCACAAAAACCGTCACGATCTAGAAAATGAGATGATGCTAACTCATCTCGAGGCCGTGGTTCAAATTGGGCTGTTGCGCCAGTTATTTATTTTTATTTATTTAGACCCCATACATACGTAGGTTGTCTTTTAGGTTTTGCATATAGGGCTAAATTAAAACAATATATAGTTTTTAAAGACTTTATTGTTTTTCGAAGTATTTTCCACAAAGATTAATGCACTTTTGCATGCGTTCGAACCAACTCTGGAAGCAGTTATTCCACTCGTTTGTTGGTACAGTCAAAATTGCGTTTTTGAAGGCGTCAACTGCTTCTTCTGGCGACTGGAACCTTTGACCATGCAGTTTGTCCTTAATTTTTGGAAATGCAAAGAAATCGTTGGGGCTTAGGTAGGGACTGCGCGGAGGATAATTTAAGGCCCTAACCAGGTTGGACGCAGAATGCAGCAGCAGCGGCACAAGCAACAACAACACGTAGATCTGTCGCGATGACACGGCGGCGATGACAGATCTACCTGTTGTTGTTGCATTCTGCGTCCAATCTGGTTAGGGCCTAACAATTCGACGTTTTGTTGCTTTAAAAATTCAATTGCCTTGCGAACTTGCATTGTCTTGGTGGAGGATGATTCGTCGTTTGGGGTTGGTTTTTCGAAGCTCAGCGATCATTTCTGGCAAACAAATGGTTGTATACCAATCGGCAGTAACAGTTCTTTGATTTTACAGAGGAATTGTTGCTACATGACCTGCTCTTGAGACAAATGTCGCGACCATCAACGGATGACTTTTGTCGGCTTTTCTTCATTTTGGAACACCCAAACAGACGACTGGCGTTTATTTTCGGGTTAATAAGAGTAAATCGACGATGCTGTACATGTTGTTAGAGTTTCCTGTGTTGAAGCGGTCTAGAGATTTTTCATTTGACACTAATTGACCCGAGCTGCTTTCTGTTCTTCGGTCAATAGATGCGGTATCCAACGAGAAACTATTTTTTTTACACACAATTCTTCATGCAAAATTTGTTGAATTGGGGTCTTCGAAACAGACAGAATTTATTTTGAAAGGAGGAACAAGACCTCAAGCAATCCCCAAACCAGTCGAGAAAATCAAGTGGCACAATTTAAACAACGAACGCTTTGAATCTGTTGTAACTCCATTCATTTTAAAAATGGAGGAGCAACAACTCCAACTCCGACGAGCAAAGTTCAACACAAATGTGGAATGCTTTGGAGGAAATGTTAGTAGGTGAGGCTGAAAAGACACTGGGAGTTTCAAAAGGCCCACTCCACACGAACAAGGAGACGTTGTGGTGGAATAACGAAACTAAAGTAGCAGTGCAAACCAAATCGAACGCATTCAAGGCTTGGACAACATGCAAGACAGGCAGTGAAGCCGAGATGGTTCAACTTTGGGAGCAATATGATAAATGCCGGAAGGAACTAAAGCGAAAGGTGGCCAAGGTGATTGGAACCGAGCAGTTCTATCAGGAACTAGAAGATCTGATGGCGGATAAGAGATCGTCATTGCAAGAGAAACCTAAAGACAATGCCAGAATTTATAAAGGAGAAGAAACGTAGTATGTACGTTGAAGACTCGCAAGGAGTGCTACTGGTTGAAGACACTGCAATCTGTATCAGAATGCGTGAAGAAGAAATGCGTGCGTGAAGAAGAATTTCCGTGAGAAGCTTTTCAAGCTGTGAAGCCAAACACCAGTGATATCGCTGATTTTTGAGTGGAGGAGGTGATGAAAGCAATGATGCAGATGAAATGCCGAAAGGCAGTCGGACCGGACAAAATTCCCTTGGAATTTTGGTTGAGGATGAATCATGTCGGGCTTAGATGGCTCACGGTTCTTTTCAACAAAATTAAAAGAGGCCAACCGATGCCTGACGCTTTCAGAAAAAGCTTCTTTCTCCCGTTTTATAAGAACAAGGGTGACTCACGCAAGCTCAACAACTATAGGGCAATCAAGTTAACATCTCACACATTAAAGAATTACGAACGGGTTGTCTGCAATCGATTGAAAGAGATTGTACGGTTGGGTGACAATCAATGCGGCTTTGTTTAGGGTCGGTCCACAGTCGATGCTATTCAGTGCATACGTGTTACGATGGAAAAGCATCATGATGCACGGACGGACTTGCACTTTGTGTTCATCGATTTGGAAAAAGCCTTCGACAGAGCTCCTCGTGATGTGATATGGGTGGCCCTAAGAGCACTTAAGGTCCCCGAGGCATATGCAACCACTAAAGTTAGATGGACAGCTGGTGAGTCTGAAGAATTTCCAGTTAAAGTCGGAGTTCACCAAGGCAGTATATTGAGTCCCATGCTCTTCAACATCATCATGCTCTATTTTTTAACACTGATTTCTTACGGCCTGGAAATATCCCTTCTCTTCGCTGATGACATTGTCCTGGGTAGCAAAGACATCGTTGCTTTCCAGGCTGCTCTGACCAAGTGGTGTAAGATACTGGAGGATCATGGACTGAGGATTAGCATACAAAAGACTGAGTATCTTTGCTGTCTTTTCTCAGATCCAGAGAGACCGATACCAGATATCTACATTAAAGGAGAGCAGCTGAAGTCCTGTACAAGGTTCAAATTCATGAGCTCGATGGTCAACAAGGAACCTGCGATGACGACATGAAACATCGCATCAGTGTCGGTTGGTTGAAGTGGCGAGAAAACTCTGGAGTTTTTTGCGACAAGAAGATGTCACGAAAGCTTAAGGGCAAGTTGTACAAAACAGTCGTACGTCCCGCACTGATTTATGCGTCTGAATGCTGGACTATGTACAAGACATACGAAAGTAAAATGACTGCGACCGAGATGAAAATGCTACGGATGTCAGCCGGTGTGACCAAAAAGGATCGTATCAAAAGTACCTACATCCGAGGCAGCTTGTTTGTTGAGCAACCGATCACTGAAAAGCTCGAAGATCGTTGTATGGATTGGTATTGCCATGTTCTAAGGCGTCCACCTGAGAACCCAGTCATGAAAGCACTATCAATGAATGTTTCACTTGCTGGACCCAAACGCCGAGGCAGACGGAAACACACGTGGATCGATCAGATGAAACAGGAACAACAACGCATTAATTTTGGCGATGATGCGATCCAAGACCGAGCTGCCTGCAGAAGGAAGCTGAGATTACACCGCCAGAATGGGCGAAGTGCCAACACCACAGGCAGAGCAACGCGAAGCCGCAGAGTGGTATGAAAGGGTAAGGAAGAAGAAAATAAACGACTGCTCACTTCGACGTTTCGAGCAACACTGAGGTACGTAAATCAGTAACTGCGTCGTAGCCGTCCGATGGTGCGATCCTACAAAGGAAAAAAAATGGAATATTTTCAATTCTACTATTAAAAACCCCCGCCTCGTTTACTGTGGAACAGACTGTATCTACGCTTCCAGTTGGCGTGCTGGGAGGCAGATAGAAAATCCGCTGGAATAGTGCTCCGCAGGTGTACTCGTGTGTTGATCAAACGTTCTAAAGCCTTCACAACAGTCGATGGTAGGCTGATGGCTCTAAGAAGGTCAACTAACCTACATTGGAATAGTTGATGCGCTATACCCCACTAGGGGTTAGGACCAATAGTAATAGTAATGGAAAAACAAATAAAAGTAGAGATTTAAATAAAAGAAAAAATGGCCTCATAAATCTATTTGCCGATAATTAAGAATAGAATAGAAAAAGAGGTGCGGCTACTGACCCTCATGGTGGACACTACGACCATAGGAGGTCTATTGTGCCATAGCCTTTGGTATTATCACAAGAGACCTTCCACCACTCTTACGAAGGCTAGTAAGTCTTTTGCAGGAGATTTCATCTCTCTCTCTCTTTGGATAAGCCCATCTTATTTAAATGAGATCTAATCCAGTGATGGCCCGATAGGTTGCCAACAATTAACCTCAGGTCAGCTCTACTCATGTAGGTAGTGTCCCCATAGTCGAAGGGTCTCATTAACGCCTTTGATTGCCGCAGCCCTGGAAGGTCATCCCAATAGCGCTGTCGTAGCCTGTTAGACCATCCCTTTATGATAGTCCTGGCTGAAGCCAGGACAAGGCCACAATAAAATTAGACGTTGAGCCTTGCCTGGCAAGTTCATCCGCCCATTCATTGCCTTCAATGCCTTGATGACCTGGCACGCAATATAAAAATATTTGGTTGTCAGTCGCCAGACATTGAAGAAGTTAACGACAATCTTTCACCAGTCTTGAATAGATCTTTTGTGAAGAAAGAGCCTTTATGGCTGCCTGGCTATCTGTGCAGCTAGCAATGTGAGCGCTTCTAAGTTTTTTCTCCGTAATAATCCTGGCGCAAACCTCTATGGCATGGATCTCGGCTTGAAAAACGCTAGGCCAGGCACACAGCGATTGAAATCCTGGTATTGGGCCCACAGATGCCAGCACCAACGCCCTGTACAATCTTATACAGTATCAGTGTACCACATGATAAATCCAGTGTCTGCGAAGGGATTGCCATTATCCCATACTGTGCGGTCTGGGATGAGGGCTAAGAATTTATTGCCAAAACATAACTCCGTGGTCATATAATCTGGTCTTCGGCAGATCTCCATGCCAGGAATTTGATTCAGAATGCTCATGTGACCATTGTCACTAATACAAACTTCAGAAGAAAGTTGTATCCTAAGAGCATTTAGAGCAGCTGTTTCTTTAATGAAGACAGGCATTTAAGACATTTAAGACGCCAAGACATTTAATTTCCTTGGAATACTCTAAAATCGTCCTTCCCAATGAAACCGAACCGGAACTTAGGTTACGTTTACGAGTAAAAGGTACGATGACTGTTTTTGTGGGTTAACATTGAACCCCACTTCATCGCACCAATTCAAGACCACATCAAGGGCCATCACTTCAGAGACGATGGATTCAAAACTACCCCTGACCACAATGGTTATGCCATCTGCGTATCCGATAGGATAGTATCCACGCAAATCTATCCTGGACAGCAGTTCGTCTACAACCAGTGACCACAATAGCAGTGAGAGTACACCTCCTCGTGGACAGCCTTTAATAGCTCTGACGCTTATCGTGGTGCTGCCAAGCGTTAAGTTGTTGTTGTTGTTGATCTCTCTCTTGCGTAGCATAGCCAAAGATTAAACATTACTAAGATACCTTACTTAGTACGATTTAATTTTTAGAACGGGATGCACTCATGTTTAATCTTTGCCAATAATTCAAAGGTAAATTCCCTTAAGAGAGATAGAGACGGCAACCCTTCAGTAATGGCAACTGCCTATAAAGTTTCAATGTGTGAGTAACATGCTTGTTAGTTGGCACCACCCCTTTGTGTACGCATATGGGAACCTACACATACGCAACTACTAGTCAGTCGCCTTAATTTGTATGAAGTAGGGTATCTTCCTTATGGTTAATCTTTGGCATAGCATCTATCCATGTGATCGTGGCAGATGGTATATCCCTGAGCTCTAGCGCTTTAGCGAGATATGCAGTCATAGCCGGTGTTATCAAAAGCACCCTCAATGTCAAGGAAAGCACATAATGCGATTTCCTTGTCATTAAAAAATTTCTCGATAATCCCTATAAGATTGTGTAGGGCGGTCACTGTGGATTTGTCTTTTGAATAGGCGAATTGTGTTCGATGCAAAGGAATCGAACATTCCACCATGTGTCTGATATGAATGTCGAGCAGCCTCGAGCAGAATTATCAGCCGATAATTAATTTAAAGGGAAAGAAAAAGAAGCGTGACCCTCATTCTAAAACGCACCCCCCTTATTTATATCATTTTAATTTTTTCCCTCTACAGGAAAGTCCAACCGGCTTGTATGTCAGTCTAACATCCTTTTTGGGATTTGCCGAAAACTTCGTTGAAGGTTATTTCAAGAAGACAGGAAATGCAGTCTTTCTTCATATTCGTCGTGAGAAACATGAGGTTTGTGCTTTGTTCCATTGCAATGCAGACGCAATCACTTAAATGTAAATATTCTTGCAGATCCCTGCAGATGCGGCGAATGAAGGTCCTGAAAAGAAAATTACACGATTGGCTATTGGCGTGGAGGGTGGCTTTGACCCAGAGTCGGGCAAAAACAAGTTCGAATACAAAGACGTTTATAATATTGTCGTGTTCCCAGGCAAGGTGAAATTTCCATATCCCGACGAAAATTTACCATTAATGGTGAGTTTCTCTTTTACTATCTATATAAAAATCGATTCCGAGACTAACGCCTATGATTTCAGATCTCCAGTTCGGCTAAAGCTGTGATTGATGCCGAAGGAGCCATTTCAAAATCAGAAAAGGAACAATTAACCGGAACATGGGATGGTGAAGTACGGCAAGTATCGAAACATGCAAAAGATCTCAAACAATTGGATAACGGAAGAAAGATTCCGCCTTCGGGATGGAAATGTGAAAAATGCGATTTGACCAGTAATTTGTGGTTGAATTTGACGGATGGTAGTATTCTGTGCGGTCGACGATTTTTTGACGGTACCGGTGGAAATGACCATGCGGTATGTGTGGAATCAGAGCTTTTGAGGGCGCATATAAATTTGGATCGATTTTTCAGGTGCAACATTATCAGGAAACTAATTTCCCTCTGGCTGTGAAATTAGGAACGATAACATCCGAAGGAAAAGGCGATGTATACAGCTATGCAGAAGATGACATGGTGGAAGATCCGTATCTGGTGAACCATTTGTCACACTTTGGTATTAAAGTGGCTACTCTGGAAAAGGTCGGGTGACAGATGTTTGTTGTTGATAGTCCATAATGTGATGATAATGTTTCAGACTGATAAATCCATGGTCGAATTAGAATTAGATCTCAACCAACGGGTTGGCGAATGGAACATATTGACTGAAAGCAATAGCAATTTGGTCCCGATATCGGGTCCAGGATATACTGGAATGCGAAATTTGGGTAATTCCTGCTACTTGAACAGTGTAATGCAGGTGAGTCGACTAACCATCAAAGTGGAAGAAAAGAAAGTTTACGTTTGACATCTTCGATTTTCAGGTCATGTTCATTATTCCTGACTTCATTAAAAGATTCGTCGATAAGGCCGATGAATATTTCTCACAATATCCCGACGATCCCGCCAATGATTTCAATATACAAATGTAATATTGTCACTTTTTTTTCAGTATCTTCGGATAAATATTGTGTTTGTATTTGACAGGGCTAAATTGGGAACCGGACTGTGGAGTGGACGTTATAGTTCTGTAGCTGAGAATTCTCTGGACACTGAATCGACCGGAATTTCACCAGCTATGGCGAAAAATTTGATATCGAAAAATCATCCTGACTTTTCTACCAAACAACAACAGGATGCGCAAGAGTTCTTTCTTCATGTTGTTAATGTGTTGGAGGTATTTTGAAAATCTTACAATATACGTAAATATGTCATACATCTGAATGATTCCAGCGAAACAGTCGTGGCCAATTAAATCCGGCAGATGCATTGAAATTTTCGATTGAAGATCGCGTCGAGTGCACGTCGAGCAATAAAGTGAAATATACGCGACGTGACGAATGGTGTCTGCCACTTCCAATTCCATTGCATTTAGCGAACAATGCAGATGAGGTTCGTGAATACGAGGCTCGTCGTGCCGAGGCCGAAGCGTCCGGAAAACAACTGTAAGTTATTAAAAATTGTGAGTGTGCACATAATCTAAAAATTATATTCTCAGACCCCCGGATTCATTAGTTCGCCCGCGTCTCACCTTGCAACAATGTCTTGATGCTTTCGCTCAGACGGAAATGATCGAACAATATTACAGTACTGCCATTAAGAGTAATACTACGGCTAAAAAGTAGGTTATACAATAGTACTTATCAATTTTTCGGGGGCCCAAAAAATGCACAATGTTCATTTGCAGAAATTCACGACTAGCAACAATGCCGGACTATTTGATGCTGCACTTGAAAAAGTTCACACTTCGCGAAGATTGGGTACCCATCAAATTGGATGTGTCGGTAGACGTTCCTGAGACACTGGACTTGTCCTCGCTTCGTGCGACTGGTTTGCAACCGGGAGAGGATATCTTGCCCGATTTGGAAGGACGTGCACCATCTCCACCTCCAATGAATCCTGAAGTCTTGAGCTCCTTGGTAAGTGCTTGGTATAGTATTCAATATGATGGGGAAAAAAGTGAATTGATTTATTGCATTGTAGATTGAAATGGGATTCCCATCTGAGGCTTGTAAGCGGGCGATATTCTTCACTAAGAATAGCGGACTTGAGACGGCCACTCAATGGATAATGGAACATATCACAGATTCAGATTTTGGCGATCCGTTTGTCCCACCAGGCACGAATCCGTCAGCCAAGAAGGCGTTCACTCCGAACCCCATGTGCCTTGAACAGCTCATGAATATGGGATTCAGCGAGCATCAGGCGACTAAGGCTTTAAAAGCTACAGATAATAATATTGAGCGCGCCACTGACTGGATCTTCTCGCATACAGACGAAATTGATGCAATGGACACTGATGCCGATGAAGTTTCGGCTCAGCCACAGTATCGCGATGGAGAGGGCAGTAAGTATTGTGTAGTTATGAAGTAATTTTTTGACTTGATGTACTTTCACTTTTGCCCAAACACATGATAGAAAAGTGGCTTTGTACACACATTCAATTCTTCATTCCAAATTACCAATAATAATTTCTTTTCCTTTCTGTTTTTCCCTTTAGAATATAAACTTGTCGCCATTATCTCTCATATGGGTACATCATCACAAGTCGGCCATTACGTATGCCACATACAAAAGGACAATCAATGGGTGATATTCAATGACAGTAAAGTTGCCATCTCGCAGAATCCGCCCAAAGAACTAGGCTATTTGTATCTTTACCAAAGGCTTTGAGATTGTATTGAATCGTAGAAATCATGCTACGATAAGTAACAAGGAAAGAGCGGAAATAGTTTTCAACTATTTGTGTGCATAATTTACATTTTAGAGTTAAAACTGGATAACCTGAAAATGTGCTTCGTATTCAGCATATAATAAAATTTTGGATCTTGCGATTCATTGCATTTGAAATTTTTGGATATATGTGTAATGTTGAGATATGAATAATATTGCTCGATTGATTAAATTAAAACTAACAAACGAGAGTTAGAATTTACATTTGTTTTTGTGTATTATTTCTCACTTAGAATTTGGAAGTGAGTTTTTCATGCACTTTTGTATTGTAGAAACGTTCGTTTCACTCACCATTTTCTGTATACTCGTATAATGATAATCAGGTTGATCTTGATATTTGATACCAGCTGTCTCATCGACAACGTACAGTTGACCTATGTACAATACTATACCAAATCTGTGGGTACGCATTCTACAAATTACCCATTGAGTTGACGTTGCTTCCTTTATCCATTAAATTGTAAAAATCATGTTGCATTATGGTATTTGACGCGCTCGGTAGCCGTGAGTTCTAGGCCACCACTCTACGATTCTACATCTAGAGACATAGATTCAGTCCCTGGCACGCCAATAAAGACTACCTGTGGGTACTACAATAACTTAACACAGCGCTCCGAGCTTGTCAGTAAAATACGGATCGGATAGGAGCTGCATGCTAGCAACGGCACTATCCGAAAAATATGCTATCGAAACGTAAGCAAGGCATACATAGCTATGCAAGAAATGTTGACGCGCCCATGCCCCAAGGGGCCAAGGCAATTAACAAGTTGAAAACTTATATTGGGACATCCCCCTCAATAAATGCCGATACGAACAAGAACTAGCTTATATAAAGGACACGGCCTCAAAAAACTTATATATCACCAAAATTATAGATGCAATTTTCAGGAAAAAGAATGCCAGAATTGAACGGAAGAAACTCATAACGATATCAAACAACAACAACGATGAAACGATCTTCAGATCCTGCTTAGTCTATAACACCATTAGGCCCGTTTTCTCAATGTCCAGTTAAAATTTAAACTCGAGATAAAATTTGTTGTTGTTTTCCCTGTAAAATTTGACATATGGGTACATTCAATGTCTATTTAACTGGAGTTTAAATTTTAATCAGACATTGAGAAAACGGGCCCATGTGGGGTAATATAAATAATGCGCTGACAAAATTCAACATCGAAATGGTACTAACGAGCAGACACACGCAGCTGAAGACTATACAGACTAGTGAGAAAGACCTTAAAACAAAAGAGGAACACAGCGGCGTATACAGAATCGAATGTCCTGATTGGGAAAGTGCATACATTGGCCAAACCAAGCGACTGGTAAAAACAAGGTTTGACGAACACATGAAGGACATGGAATTAGCGGAAAAAATCCAATAAGGCAGTATGTCGAATCAACCGTGGCCAAACACATCATAGAAACCGGACACCTTAGAACATAGAGGCATGGAATAAGCTTGTCCTGTATGTCTCTGGCTCCAACATTTGGCGAATATGTCGACAGCCAGCCTACTCGGTTGTTGTTTGATATTGACATTGACTGTTCTGTCGAATTGTGCATGAATAAGGTCAATTCTTGTCAAAATATCGACAGTCAGCCTACTCAGTTGGCGTTTCGGTATTGACATAATGTTGACCGCACTGTTGAATTGTACACAAACAAATGTCAATTCTATTTAAATTTCATAATTACTAAACCGAAGTCCGAAGCGTATACACCCTAGACTTGTACAGACCTAGTGGTGATACCAAAAGTACCAATTGGCAACGACCATATGCATTAAAAGTTACTCTCCTATATGCCCAGTTAAGGGGAGGTTGGCGATCATTCAGAAGGATCTTGATCATTCTCAAAATCGACTAACTAATCCACACTACAAATATTTGTCGAATTTTTCAAGTTGCTAGCTTCATTTTATCGAAAGTTATCATTTATTTGAAGCTTCATTTGTAGGGGAGGTAGGCGTTCCTTGGGTCGGATCTTGCCCATTTTCAATACCGACTTACTATCAACATTCCGTCAAATTTTCAACTCGCTAGTGTCATTCTATCGAAAGTTGTCGCAATTAAATGAATATTTAATTTTTTAGATTTGTAGGGTGGTAGGCGTTCCTTTGATCTGATTATGCCCAACTTGCTAAAACTCAAGCAGCTTCTCATCTCAGGGTAACATGCCAAAAATCAGGTGTCTAGGTCAATTGGTTCAAGAGTTATAGATAAAAAATCTGAAAAGTAGGGTAGTACAGGACTCTTTGTAAGAAAATAACCGTTAGTTTTCAACTGATCAGTTTTATTTTTCCAGGAGAGTATAAGATACCCTCACGAGCAATCTGCAAAAGCTAGAGCTTTTCATGTTTATTTAATCGGGAGTTATAGATACATTTAAGTATTTTGCATATGTAGGCAAGGTAGGCGTTTTCTTGGCCTGATCATGCCCATTTTCAATACCAACCAACTAGATCATGCAACAATTGACCAAAATTTCAAGGCTCTAGCTTTATTCTATCGAACGTTATCGTGCGAACGGGCAGACATACAGACGGACAGACAGACAGACAGGCAGACAGACAGACAGACATGGCTAAATCGAATCAGGAGGTGACCCTGATCATTGCTATACCTCCGGAGCCTCCTTTAAGGTGTTACATATTTCCGTCGTGATAAAAACAATATACCCTAAGTCTAGGAAGGTATAAAAGTTAGGTAACGACATCTAGCTGAGTAAGCCATCATATGTAAATAATTTAAGCATACCCGACTCTGATTGAAATATAAGAAACGAAAAATTATGTATGAAGTCATTGTGAAACAAGCACTGACGAAGGGCGCAAGGTACGCCCGAAACACGTGTCTGTGGCAATAAAAATAAATCTGCAATATAAAGGGTAAAGGGAACCACAGTCCTTTTATTGAAAAACATTAAAAGAACTGCAGAAAACAAAGGAACTAACCTAGCAACAACATTCAGTAAATATCAAGTTGGGCCATCAAAGTTCTGGGTCATCAAATTGTAAATGTTAAGTACTACGTATTTCTAACGTTATGGAAAACGAGGTTTACATTTGAAATGAACATAAATACAAAAATTGGAGAAATTTTTCTAAAGCGGCCAAACAAGCAATTAATTTGACATCGGACTTGCTGCTATGATACAATAGAAGTTATTGTTATTATTCTCAAACATTTGGTAAAAAATTGACCATAATAGAACTAATTTGAGTTGTATGATAGCAACCAGGTTGATGTTAAATTAATTGTATGTCATCATCATCATCGTGGCGCAACAGCCCGACATCAGGCCCTAGCCGCCTGGATAATCATCCTTCAATTATATCGGTCAAGCGACCGCGTCCTCCAATTTTAGACGGCCAGCAGTTGTTCGGCGTCCTCAAAGACTCAGTAGGTCTTTCCAACGAGCTCTCGGTCTTCCTCGCAGCCTTGCTCTGTCGACGCGTCGTCCATTGAATATTTTCTTAGTCATGCGATCATAGTCCATCCGTTGTATATATCCTGCCCATTGTAGACGTTTTAGTTTGACGATTCTCGAAATCTAAAGCTCATCGTACAGTTCGTACAGCCCATGGTTCTACCGGATGTGCAATCCATTTCGGTCGCAAACTTCTCCGAAAATTCGCCGAAGAACCTTACGTTCAAATGTGTTTATCATGTTTTCGGAGGCTTGAGTAAGGGTCCATGTTTCGCAGCCATAGCATATAATGGTTTTGTATATGCGGAGCTTAGTATTTCTGTGCACATGCTTCGCTTCCACCATTGGGAGGACCGAGAAGTTGCTAGATGTATCCGTCGTTTGATTTTGTCAGTTTCATTGTCGTCCCTTGACAGGTTACCACCCAGGTATATGAAGTCGTCTACGAATTCAATGCTTAGGTGCCCCATGTTGTTGTTCTGGCGTCCTTGTTTTTTATTGCGTCATTACTTTTGTATTGCCCTGGTTAATGCGTAGTCCAACTTCTTTTGTAGCCGTGTCAAGATTAGTTAGAAGTTCTTCTGCGTCCTGCAGGTTTCGGGACATGATGTTGATGTCGTCAGCATACGCTATCAACTGCGTTGACTTGAAGAGCAGTGTGCCGGTGTGACTTTCATTATCCGGATGGCTTGTTCAAGTGCCAGGTTGAAGAGCATCGAAGCTAGTCCATCGCCTTGCTTCAGTCCAATACGTGTTTCGAAGAGATCAGTCAGCCTGTTTTAGATCCTGATCTGTGATTGGATTGTGATGTGTGAGTTGGTCATCGTCATTTTGTTAATCGTACTAATTTTACTGGCATACCAAACCACAGCGTGATGTTGCACAGTACTCCACGATCGATACTTTCGTATGCTTGCTTAAAATCAACAAAGATTTGGTACACGTTAACGTTGTGTTTAGCGTATTCGAGCGTCAACGAGTTTCCGCTATACAAGCATCAACATCAGGTCCAAAATTAAGGATTTTCATGAACATGCGTCATAAGTATATTTAAACGAAGCGGCTACGAAATTCTACGTGTGCCACGTGACTCGAGCGCCAGATCCAAAAAATATTGGATTTGAAGCTCGTCGCCGCACGTTGTTTCGAGGAATGTATGCGAAAGAAACTTTGTTCCTATTGATTTTGTGCTCAATGGAAGAGATATACATAGTTAAGTAAACTGAGGCGCGAACTCGCCCGCAATGAATGATCCCTATCGCTCGTGGTCGCTTATTTTGCGGAAGCTTGTTGACGCTTGTGTCGCGGGAGTACGTAGCCGCTCCAATATGCTTGAAGTGGACGGCCGGGCTTATTCCCAGCACTTTTTCAGGATCTGCTTGACCCCGAAAAGCTGATCGGCCAGGTCTGAAACCGCCTTGATATTCGCCAGTGATTCGTTCAGCGTACGGCTTTATTATATTTTCCAGAATTTTCGTCAGTATTTCGTAGAACGTACCGACTAGTGACATGCCCCTGTAATTTTCACACCGCAACTTATCTCCCTTTTGTGGAATGGAGTCGTTCCCTCCCACAAGAAATGGAAATGACTCAAATGCTGGTGAATTAATGTTGGCCATGTAAGAACTGAAAGGTACCTTTTTGTTGTTGGTGCTTTTCAATGTATTTTTTTAATATTCCTCGTTTTGCTCAATGTTCATGTGTAAACGAAGCATTAGGTGCATCTGCGCGGCTTTTTCAAATAAAATAGCCCCTTTAATTCATCAGCATATATTGACGAATGACGATTCTGATTGAAGTTGACGCCCACGTCGTTGTCAATTCGTGCGTTCACAAAAAGAAACATGTTTAATTCAAATTCAATTCAAATTCTTGTAAACCAAAAATAGGGGAAATTTGAATTGCTGAATAATCAATTAATCGTGACGTTTCAACTCTTGAACGCACAGATTGACAATAAAATTAATGATCTAGGGGTCACTTTACTGACATTGCGTTTAAGATTTGTACATTTTATACAGTGTTAATTATACCCTAGACTTTTAGTATAGTGTATATTGTTTCTGACACGAGGAAAATATGTAACTCCTTAAAGGAGGCTCCGGAGGTATAGCAATGTATATATATAAATGATCAAGGTTACCTCCTGATTCGATTTAGCCATGTCTGTTTGTCTGTCCGTCCGTCGGTCTGTCCGTTCGCACGATAACGTTCGATAGAATAAAGCTAGAGCCTTGAAATTTTGGCCAAATATTGGCAGTATGATCTAGTTAGTTGGTATTGAAAATGGGTGTGATCTGACCAAGAGAACGCCTGCCACCCCCCATATGTAAAATAATTAAATGTATTTATAACTCCCGACTAAATAAACATGAAAAGCTCTATCTTTGGTAGATTGCTCGTGAGGGTAATCATATACTCTCCTGGAAAAATGAAGTTCATTAATTGAAAACTAACGGTAATTTTCTTACAAAGAGCCCTATACTACCCTACTTTTCCCGTTTCTGCTCTATAACTTTTGAACCAATTGACGTAGACACCTGATTTTTGGCGTGTAACCCTGCGGTGAGAAGCGGCTTCAGTTTTAGCAACTTGCACATAATCAGATCAAAGGAACACCTACCTCCCCTACAAATTTCCAAAAATTAAATATTCCTTGAACTACGATAACTTTCGATAAAATGACACTAGCAAGTTGAAAATTTGGTAGAATGTTGGTAGTACGATCTAGTTAGTTGGTATTGAAAATGGGCAAGATTCGACTCAACGAACACCTACATACCTCCCTTTCAAATGAAACTTTAAATAAGCGATAACTTACGATAAAATAAAGCTAGCGACTTGAAATTTTAATCAAATGTTTGTAGTAGGATTCTGCTAGCTGATATTGAAAATACGTAAAATCCGACCAACGAAACCCCTACTTCCTATACAAACAAAACTTCAAACAAGCCATAACTTTTGATAGTCTCTCTAACTCTCTAATTGCCTTGACTCCTCCAGCCTCCAGGGGCATGGGCGCGTCAACATCTCGAGCATTTCTATGCCTTGTTGACGTTTCAATAGCATATCTACTTTTCGGAAGTGCAGTTGCTAGCATGCACCTCCTATCCGCGCCGTCTTTATACTGACAAGCTCGGAGCACTGTGAGAGTTTTATTAGTACTCACAGGCAGTTTTTGATCGCGCCGAGATTTGCTCTCCGAGCTTTAGATTATTATCGTAGAGCGGTGACCGAACGATCACGGCCACCGAGCGCGACATAGTAAAGATATAGTAAAGCTGCCCAATTTTCTGATGGCCCATCGAAGACCATTGTGCGGACGAACAATATTTGAATTAACATTAGTTGTGTTATGGCGGCCATCAAAGTCACCATCGCGATGGGCCATTGTCTGTAGCAGGCAGAAAATCAAGCAAATTTCTAAACCACTGGCGAAGTTCGGAACCACTGTAATTATTGTTCAATATGTTGAAGAGAATATTGCTGATGTGAGGGGCCTATTAGGTTGTCTTTTACACATTGGTTTTTAAGTCAATAAGATTAAAATTCGTTATACGACTACTTAATTGGAACACTGTATGTATGTACATATACCTATATGGAAATTCTTTAAAATTACTTCAGAATCCGGATTTTTTCTGTTAATTTTTAGGATTTAAGGCTAAACATTTCACAATACCATTAAAGACAGAGCGAAGCTTTTCTTATATGTACCAACTTGTTTGATATTAAAAATAGACATCAAATTTGAACGTACGTACTCGTATGTTTTGTCTAAAGGAGAAGATATGTACTCGTAAGTACAATATATTGTTTGGGAGTAAAAAATAAATTATTGGCGGACGAAAGTATGCGAATCTGAGTTTGATTACGTCTGTTAGTTCCGCAATTTGATTTTACAATAGTGTGCATCAATCGTTCTATTTGTTCAATGCTTCAATGTTTTGTAAACATAAAATCTGGGGATCCCGGAATGCGAATTAATGTAAACTAAGGATATTCTGGTCATGTGTATATTTGCATTGGCATCTGTGGCTGTAGGGTTCGGAATAGTCCAAAGTATTCCAATTGTGTCGAAAAAGGCTAGTCGCTAGTAATGGACAAGAGTGTATATATTGTATAATAGCAACATGCAGCATCCTACTTTTCTTTTTATATTTTATTCTACCGAGATATTAATAAGACACTAGCTAATGGCACAACACTGCATTTATGGAGGCCTTAGGTACGTATCTAAACCACAAAAGACAAACACAACACCAGGAATGCCTTGTTGAACTGAAACTGAAAGGATAAACTACTCGTACTCTATAGGAACGATGGGGGTGCTAAAAAGTAAAGTGGTTAAGTCCTAAAACTTAGAGCAAGTAGCCTTAATGTGTTTGTGGGGACACAAATCGGTGGAAGGACTAAAAAGGAGCCGGATGAGGTCCTTCCTATTCCTGCTCTGTACCAGAAATGGGCCACACGTTTTAGTAGCCATCATAAGTTGCCCGTGTAGGTAGGTAGCATAATGACCGTGAAGGTCGGGCCGTTCCATCTGGCGAAGAAAAAGTCTCCTCAACGAGCTAAGTAGCGGCCTACGCTTACTGTAGATCAGTTCGGGAGATGTGGGCGGCGGTTTCGCCGCTCGTTTCCTTTACGTTTTAATAAAAATTCATAAGCCTGGGAAAGACAACATAAACATGGGAGGCAAAAAATGCGGGATAATAAAAAAAGGGGCTATAAGGATGCAATGGTTGGCGGATGGCCTAAATGCCCTCGCGCTCGCATCGGAGTCTGGGTGTAATGGACCTTCGACCTCTGGTTTCGTACCACCGACTGATCAGTACTCATCAGGTGCTGCTTTCGATCTGCCGGTGGAAGCAGCACAACCAGACCAGAATATGGTTCATTACAAATGTTTAATTTAAGCGATCCTCACACCGGCGCGACAAAAAATCGCCCAGCGGATTCGCGACGTAAATTTTCGCCGCGACAAAAATCTGACCACAGCATTGTACGAAGGTGCCCACACCGGCGCGAAATTTCGCCACTTTGTGCAGCGATTTTGTCGCGACGACAAAAAATCGTTGAGTGTGATTTGATTTTCGTCGATACCTTCTTGTTTACTTCACAAGTAGTTGTTTATTCGATATGGCTAGCGATATCGAAAAACTGATTGAGATCATGAGAAAAAAAAATATAAAAAAACATGCGAAAAAAGATAAAATCTGGAAAGATATTGCCGGCGAGCTTGGAGCAAAATGTAGTAAGTATCAATTATTATTTTTTATTTCAAGCTCCCGCTTTTTCCGAGCAAAGCAGTAAGCAACGGGTGCATTGAAACTTATGCCATGCACGCATAGTCTTCTTTCCCTAAGAAGGCAGAATTTTTCCTGACGGCGTTATCCATTGTTAAAGGAATTCAATTTACCTTTGCCTTTCTTCATCCTTAGCCACTGCTACAAGCAAAACAGTTTCTTCCTCTTAGGGAGTTCATGCTAATGTTTCCGATTGTGAATTTTGCCGTGGCGGTGTGGCGTCAAAATTCGCTGCAGACTCAGTTACACAACAAAATACACAACGAATACTGAATGCGATTTTTTGCGAGGCGATTTTTTGTCGCCTCGGTGTGAACATCTAAAAATCGCCACGAATTTCCGTCGCGAATACGTCGCGAATACGCCGCGAATTTTGTCGCTGCGATTTTTGTCGCGCCGGTGTGAGGATCGCTTTATACCGCAGAAATGCACTTTTTAATTAAAGAAATCGTGCGTTCTAGGGACATTCTGACCCATTGTACTGGGTACGATACAATGAAGTTAGAGCCTTGCAATTTTGGTCAAATGTTGGCAGTATGATCTAGTTGGTTGGTATTGAAAATGGGTATGATCAGGCCAAGAGAACGCCTGCTACTCAATTGCCCTAACCCCTTGTGGGGCATAGCGCGTCAACTGTTCCATGTGGCCCAGTTGACGTTTCGACGGCATAAACTGGTTTCGGATAATGCAGTTGCCAGCATGCACCTCCTGCACATTCATGGTCACGAACGTCGTCGTGGACGGGACTCGAATCGGAAACGCCGGTAGTCAAACATGAGATGAGATGCCTCAACACACTGCGCTACCGGTCGCCCCAGAGGACGCCTATCTGCCCTACAATAATTAAATGTATTTAAACTCCCGATTAAATAAACATGAAAGGCACTAGCTTTAGTGGATTGCTCGTGAGGGCAATCTTATACTCTCCTGGAAAAATAAAATCGATCAGTTGAAAACTAACGGTGATTTTCTTACAAAGAGCCCCGTACTACCCTGCTTTTCAGGTTTTTTGTCTATAACTCTTGAACCAATTGACGTAGATACCTGATTTTTGGCATGTAACCCTGAGTTGAGAAGCTGTTTGAGTTTTAGTAAGTTGGGTATAATCCTTTGAATATATAGCCATGGAATGAGCTTGTCCTGTATGTCTCCATAGAAACAGTGGCTCCAAAATCTGGGTACTAAGTCGACAGTCAGCTAACTCAGTAGACTTACGAAATTCTAATATTGACAATAATCTACGTTTGTTTATGCACAATTCGACATTGTGGTCAACATTATGTCAATATCGAAACGCCAATTGAGTAGGCTGATTGTCGATAATTTGACAAAAATTGACATTTGTTTATGCACAATTCTACAGAGCAGTCAACATTTGTCAGTATTAAACGCCAACTGAGTAGGCTGACTGTCGACTTATTCACCAGATATTGGAGCCCGTGATAAACGGGATATGCTCATTCCATGTACTGTATGTTCTAAGGCATAATCAGATCAAAGAAACGCCTACTTCCCCTACAAATTTCAAAAAAATTTAATATTCCTTTAATTACGATAACTTTCGATAGAATGACACTAGCGAGTTGAAAATTTGATGGAATGTTGGTAGTAAGATCTAGTTAGATGGTATTGAAAATAGGCAAGATCCGACATAAGAAACCCCTACCTCCCCTACAAATGGAACTTCAAAGAGATAACTTTTGGTCATATGTTTGAAGTGAGATTTAGTTAGTTGGTATTAAAGAAGGACCAGGTCAGATCCAAGAAACTCCTACCTCTCCTACAAATGAAACTTAAAATAAGCGATAAATAAATAAATAAATAACTGGCGAAACAGTCCAATTTGAACCACGGCCGCGAGATGAGTTAGCATCATCTCATTTTCTAGATCGTGACGGTTTTTGTGCAGAGGTATGTGATCGGCAATACGCTCAACCGAGTTATTAACCCTATAATGGGTACTCATTTAATAGCTGAGTGGGCTCATAGTCCGACACGTAAATCCCCGGAACCGAACCGGGGCCCAGTGCGTTGAAGGCGAACGTGCTAACCGTTGCGCCATCCGGATTATAAGCGATAACTTTCGACAAAATGAAGCTAATGACTTGAAATTTTGGTCAAATGTTTGTACAAGGATGTAGTTGCTTGTTATGGAAAATGCACAAGATCCCACAAATGAAAAACCTCTACCTCCCCTACAAGTGAAACATCTAATAAGCAATAACTTTCGATAGAATGAAGCTAGCGACTTGAAAAATTCGACAAATATTTGTAGTGTGGGTTAGTTAGTTGTTTATTGAGTGACCGCTAGGGGAGCTACAAACTGGCCAAATAGGAAACTCACTTTTAATGCATATGGTTGTTGCCAATTGGCACTTTTGTATATACGCTTCGGTCTGGTTATTATTGTGAAAACAACCTAGTCGGAGGTATCATACCTTTGTTTTTCTCGAATCTGGGATAATAGTTCATAAATACTATTTGCCTTAATTTCTTGTGGGGTATACAACTGCTACTACTAATTGCCTTAACCTCTCCACCTCCAATTGGGATGGGGACATGGGCGCATAATCATCTCTAGCAATTCAATTGGATGGTGGCAGTCGCTAGCATATACCTCCTAACCGTATAGCCGTCTTTTACTGACAAGCTTGGAACATGTGGGAGTTTTAATAATACTCAAGGGTTGCTTTTTATTTTATTAACGTACCGGGGAAATGAACCCCTGATTAAAGCCTTGTAAAGTCGCGACCGAAACCTGACGACTTCCGAGTGCTTTGTAGGGCATAGCGTTTCGTTAGCATATAGCAGATTTCAGATGATGCATGTAGCTGTCACACACATCCTGTCCACTTAGTTACCTTCTACGACAAGCCGGAAAATGCTGTGGCTTATTCTTTGGGGCTATTGTTCATTTGGAACAACTATTGCCCCAAATTTTATAAACTTTTCTCTAAAAATTTTACTATTGCTCCAAACTCAATATGCTAAGTATGCAAATTTGGACCATCAAGAGTCATGGCTCAAATATTAAATTCAATTCATACCAAAATGTATGTACATACTACAATACATCAAAACCTACATATGTACATACACTCATATCAATGACTTTCCTTTATTGCATAATTTCCAATAAATTCTTAATTTCATCTAACTTTACTAGTATGTACTCACATGAGTATTCTAAAAATACCTATATACTATCTAAATGTAATACCGGATTAATGAAATTTTCTCATTCTAAAGGTGCTGATCATGGTGAACTATTTCACGGTCAAGAGCTAGGAAATTGGTGTGCTCTAAAGCTGCGGTGCTCCTAGGTTTCTGTTCAGAAATGGAAGCCACTCAAACTGAATCTGATTAAGATGCGGTTAATCAAAAAGTCGTGAGTTCAATTGAATACATTTATTATACGTAATAGTTAATAGCCATAAATTGATGGAACTCCTCTATGTATTGTAGTTTAGAATGAGCAGTCGTTTTACGTGACAATGACAAACTTGGGCGTTTGTTCTAAATAATTGGATTGGATTCTTTAGTCTGTGCTCGAAGCTTCAGCAAGCCTATAAGTGATTTCTGCCAAAAAGTGATTACTCGTACAGTGTTCTCTCGGAATCCGTCAAAATGGTGAATGAAATAATGTGTTTTAACTTGAAAATTAATATTTTGAAAATAGTTCCCCGGCAAATACGGATGCACATCCTTAACGATTAGTACTACCTATGTGATAATAGTCAAAGTATCTTAATGATAAGGCAAATGAAAAATAAATTTTAATTTTGTTCAGTTTCATAGTCTACGAGTAGTTTGAGTTACTGTGCCTTCAATATACTACATGGGCTGAAAAGTCCCGGGATTTTTAATGGAAACAAGTTTTTTTGGGCAAAGTTATATTTATTCCTCAACATTGTTGCCTTCGAGGACGATACACTTGGTATAGCAATTTTCCAACATTTCGATGCCCTTTCTGTAGTACGAAACGACGAAGCCTTCGAAATACGCCTTGGTTTCCGCGAAGACTTCCTTATTCGATCTGAACCTTTTTCCCTGGAGCCACCGCTTGAGGTTTGGGAACAGATAATAGTCGCTGGGACCAAGTCTGGAGAATACGGTGGGTGAGCAACCAATTCGAATCGTAATTGGTTTAATTTGGCCATCGTTTTCAAGGACGTGTGTGACGGTGCGCTATCGTGATGGTAAAGAACTTTTTTCTCCGCCATGTGGGGCCGTTTTTTCTTTATTTCGTCGTTCCGTTTGTCCAATAATGCTGCATAATACTCTCCTGTGACTGTTCTTCCCTTCTGCAGATAATCGATGAAGATTATGCCATGTGCATCCCAAGAAACGGAGGCCATAACCTTCCCGGCCGGGCGTTGTTCTTTTGGCCGGTTTGGTCGGCTTTCGTGGTTTTCCAGCCACAGCAGACTGCCTATTGGAGTCAGTCGTATGGAAATTGACCCATGTTTCATCCATCGTCACAAAACGTCGAAAAAAGTCCGCTCGATTACGCTGCAACAACGCCAACGGCCGTTGAATTATTAACCCGATGCTGTTTTTGGTTCGTTCTTCTTCTAGAGCGAAGTGCGCCTTTGGTACTTGTACGACCCATTTTAAATTCACTAAACCACCGATAAACAGTTGTTCTCGAAGGAGCAGATGTGGGATAACATTTCTGCAACCTTTGCAGTGATTGTTCAGAAGTTTTTCCTATCAAAACACAATGTTTGATCAAGATGCGATATTCGTGTTTTTCCATTTTTTTACGAAGGCGAAAGTAGCGTCTTTCAAACGACTGTAGCTTGTTAACGAATAACCGAAATGTCATGAAACTTCATACATAAAGTAGTGATAGATGAGCCTCCCGAAATGAGTCATGTTCATTTCTAGTGATGCCACCTATTGAAAAATCCCGGGATTTTTCAGCCCAGGTTGTTTATTATTTCTTCAACGTTGTAGAAATTGAAAATTTAACATAAATGTGACATGACGTAAAGAGGGCAGAAGGTGTCCCAAACTTTGTGACGATGTGTGACATGTGGGGGAGTCGAAAATGGTCAAAAAATCGCATGACGTATTATGTTCACAGTTATTATGAAAATGAGTTAAGTGAACATTCCTACCGCTTATTGGGAACTGTCGTATGTGTGCAAGGAGAAAGATATCCGTGGGTTTGTACGGCGATCCTAATATTAGGCACTCTCACTCTAACAAAAATGCCAGTCGAGACGATTCTTTCTGTGCAGAAGATGCGATTTTTTATTAAAATTTCGATGAAACAATGGTACAATAGACGATGCAAGGCTCTAAAAGTGTTTAATTATGGAAGTTTTGGGTCCTAAATCTGCAGTGCTATTTTAGGCTCGTTAAATAAACTGAGAGTAAAAGGGTGTGTCCTTTAAGCCTTAGTATGTATTGACTCTATGTTGCATACTTCCATACATATATTCTAATTACCTTAACCCCTCATGGCCGCGTCAGCATTTCTAGCAATACCTTGTTGACGTTTCGTTAGCATATAAATCAGATGGTACAGTCCTCCTATAGGAGGTGTATGTTATATACACATACCTCTTTGTCAAGGACTAAATTGGCTATACGAACCATACTACGAGTACTAGGTGATTGATATGATTTTATTACGGGGCAGAAAAAAGCAAGCGTTGTTAGATACGAGTATCTTGGTGCATCCGTTGTGGTTCGCTGATATCATAGTATAGCAACTAAAAAAGAATTATTAATTAACAAGTGTTTTTTTTTGCCTATTTAATATCAGTTTTGCCGTGTCCCGTACCCGTACTTTCAAGAGTATGTCAAGTTAAAACCGTACGAAATATTAGAGGATACCGGGGACTTTAAAAGAGATTCATTTGATAAAGGCGTGGAGATATATCAAAACCATAAGGATCGAGAGTAAGACATTCATTGATAATATTAATTAAAGGTGCACACATTTTTTTCCCTTGCACGTTATATGTAATCAAAAATGCACTATATTTACGAATTTCGACTTCCACTCTTCTCAAAATTTTTTATCATTATCTATCATGTTTTTTTCAATTAATGTTGAATATGCCCATTCCATTCTCGTTGGTAAAAAAATAAAGCAAAGAAAAATATACAGTTAATGCCACAATTATTTATATACTGCAAATTACTTTGAAATTTAGATTGAAATCAAAATATTGTGAAAGTGAGGGACCACGAAACTGATTTTTTTTTCGAAAATTAGTTTTTTTTTTTAAATAATTATGTATATGTATAATAATATGATACTTTGTATAACGTCAGTTAACATGTGACTCCACGTACATATCTGACGAGCAAATCATGGAGCATTCGCGTTAGCATTCTAATGTGTTCTTGAGCATTTGGCAGATTTCGTTCCCGACCAGCTCAAACGGAGGGTATGAAGAAAGATGGGCTGCTGAAAAGATACATATTTGGTCATGGACCCGTAAACAGAAATTACCGTGCCTGTTGACACTCGTTTGAAAAGATACATCCATACGAAAAGGTACATTTCCATTTTGTGTGGCAACATTCGCGTCTGTTCCAAGTCATCATGGGAACGGGTTTGAGCGTCTTGGCAGAGCAAGAATCTAAATTAATATTTCTCGTCTTAATGCTTTTTCCATAAGTGTCACCATACACTGTCGAACTCGATCTCGAACATGGTACAAGTGGACCAGTTTTCTTCACGTTTATGTGAAGTGTGTGTGTGTGTCTTGAGCTATTCAGAGGACATTTGTACCAGGTTCGTGTTCGAGTTCGACAGTGTATGGTGATACTATTTTAAGATGCGTGGAAACATTTTTATCGAATAATTTTCGGGAAATGAATGGATGGGAACATTGCTTGATCTAAACCGGGAACATTATGTTGTTATTGTATTCACGTTCACCGTTAGGGAAAACTCAAAAGTAAATGAGCATTACAACTCAGTTTGTTTCCATTTCGTTAAACTCGAACGGTGATATGCCATGTATGTATCTTTTTAGTTGAAAGTGAATTGTAATGGCATGTATAAAGTATTCTCCTTTTTCTCCTAAATCGTCACATGGAGTACGAAGTGTTGTAGAGCACTTAATTTCTGAGAACGTTTTTTTTACGGGAACATGGCATCTCACGTTCCGCCTTTACTACATTTACTATTATCAAATTTATGTACTTTCTTACTCACAGCTGAGTGGACTGGAAGCCGGAGAGAAGGGCAGCTATTTAAATATCGATGGTAAAGGTAGTCAACCTCCTATGTCAAAAACGGAATTTTTGGACTCAGTTTATAATAAGAGGTTGTAGAAGTTATAAAACACAACATTGACATAGAGGGTTTAGATGTTGCTGCTTCGAACGGGTTTTCACTGAAAATAACAATATAAGCGGATGAGCAATTGATGCATAAAATTTTTAAAACACGTTAGAAAAAGAGAATTTTGTTTTTTTCAAAAATTGACATAGGAGGCTGCGAATCTTCACCATCGATATACAGTCGTGGCCACAATTACTTACACAAAGCAAATCACAAAGAGAAATTGAAATGAGATTAAAATAACTCCTTCAATCTATTTATTTATTTATATATCTATAAAAATGAATGTGTGTTTGTATGAACGCTTATACTCTCTAAACTGCTGCACAGAATGACGTGAAAATTTGTACAACGATTCATTATATCACTGCGCAGACTGTAGACTAGAATTAAAAATCCTTAGTAGCTGTGTTGTGAAAATACATAATCTAAAATGTGTTATTCAGCAATTCGGATTCATAGAAAGCATGAATGCACTGTAGTGCAATAAAGTCGCACTGCTACTTTACACTTCGCTTCGCCAATGGACTGCTAACAGGCTTCAGGTCCCGACAGTATACCTAATTATTTCCTTACGAAAACTCATAGTGTTCTTTCCCATCCACTTGCTATAATTTTTAACAAAAGTCTTCAAGAAGGTATATTCCCGTCTCAGTGGAAATCGTCCTAAATAGTCCCAATTCCTAAAATAGGTGATTCTAACGATGCTTCCAGCTACCTTTTTTCAAGTTGTTCTAAACTCCTTGAGGAGACTGTTTTCGGCTACGTATACAACTGCTTTGAACACTTGATTTGTCCCAATCAGCATGTATTCTGTAAGAAAAAATCGACAGTTACCAACTTGGTAGAATTTGGTGACATTATCGCTAAATCCTTCAACTAACATCTTGATGTCCATGTTATCTATACTGACTTCTCTAAGGCTTTCGATACGGTCAACCATGGCATTCTGCTTGATAAACTGCTTGCTCTTAATTTCCCACCTTTTCTTGCCTCATGGCTCTCCACCTATCTGCTTGATCGCTCTTCCAGTGTAGTTTTCAATAAAACAGTTTCTTCTTCTTTTTGTCCTTCGTCTGGCGTTTCACAGGACGCAATCTTAAAAGCGATACTTTTCGTATTCTTTATCAACGATCTACTATCTCTTCTCAAAAACCCTTCTCAACTTTACGCTGATGACTGCAAACTTTTTTCGTCTGTTGTCTTGTCCTGAAGATTGTTTAGCGCGGCAATCAGACATAAACCTTCTATCTGCCTGGTGCTACTCTAATCAGTTAAAGCTTAACGTCTCAAAATGCAATGTTATGGTCTTTTCGCTTAAACCTTATCCTATCAAGTTTCCCTATAAAATTAATTCCATTGACCTTGAAAATGTGCTACTATTTAATGACCTTGGTGTCATTTTCGACTGCCGGCTTCAATTTAATGACCACTATTCTCTTACTATAAACAGGGCATCTAAACTCGCGGGATTCGTCCTACGTTGTTCTAACGATTTTCGTTCCATTTCTACCTATGTAAACCTGTTTGTTTCACTTATCCGTAGCATTTTAGAATATGTCTCTGTTGCATGGTCTCTCTCGTCATCCGTATCTGCCAACTCCTTAGAGTCCGTTCAACGGAAATTCACTCGTGCCTTTATGTATAAATTCAATCTTCCCTACCTTCCCAACGTCGAACGTTTTAAATTTTTTAACTTGTTATCCGTGCAAGAGAGAAGAGTATTTCTAGATGAGTGCTTTTTCTTCAAATTGTGCCGTGGTTTGTTACTCTCATAGCTTCAAGAGTGCATTATCTTCCGTGTTCCGTCCAACAACATGCGCTCGATCCTAGTCTTCGATCCTCCCACTGCTGAACTCTTCGTATATATGAACTCGCCACTACTTCGAGCAATGCGCAATTATGATAGACTGGAGCTTTAGCTGTTTCACTTTTTTTTCAAACGACTGCTCCTACAAAGAGCTTCCGATACTGACATATAGTTTTTCAAGTTCTTATTTTTCCTTGATATCTTCTTTTATATCTTTGCTTTTCTTCTTTCTTTTATACTTTTTTTTTCTTTCCTTCATATTTAATACTGAAGTTGTTTTTCTTTTTCTTTTTTTTTATGTATTTTCCTTATATTCATCTAATTACCCTTTATTTTCTTTTTTAAATTTTATTATTATTTAAGTTCTGAATTAACATCATCTTGTGAATCTTGGAATTTATTTCTACTGTGTTTACTGTTTTTTGGATTCTCTTATCCTGCTCAGCGATTGGCTGGACTATATAAATAAATAAATAACATAATCTTGATTAACTGTTAACAAACTGTTAATGCGCCGTTAACATATTGTTAATGCCCGGTTAACATGCTGTTAATGCACTTTTAGCATTCTGTTAACATGCTGTTAATGCACTGGCGCTTCCAAAACCGACACCCGGGGTTAGTAGCCATGAAAATATGTCCGAAACTGGCAAAATTGTCAGCGTTGCGAACCTTAGATGCTGACCGCGGGCGACATTTAGTTTATATTATAGCAAAATGAAATCTTATACAGGTGTTATTTGGAAACTATAACTAGTTATTAAAAGAAAAATAAAGAACAAAAAAAAAATTAAAAAAGAAGTGGCCAAAATTATTTACACAGTCATCAATACAGGCAAAATTATTTACACATGATGATTTCCTTCTCTTCTTTCCACTAAATCTGTGAAAAAGGGAAAACTGGTTGTTTATCTAATGTAAAAGGTTCCTTGCGTACATTACCTAATATTTGGTGTTTCTTTTCTTTGCACGAATAAGCGCTTCGAGTCGTGCTACTACAACTACTATTTCGCCTTAATTCCTAGTGGGGCATAGCGCGTTAACCACTTCTGCGCGCCATTGTACTCTGTTCTCTGTTCGTCATCCTTCCGCAATGTGTGACCTATTTACTGCCATTTTCGCTTGCGTATCAATTCGTCGATAGGCATCTGCCCCGACTTAGCTCTTCATTCGATATTGTTTCGGACCAGAAAAGTATCAGAATTCGACGAAGACATAAGTTGACGAAAACTTACAGCTTCCTGGTAACTCTTACGGAAACTTTCCACGTACTGCTCTCATACAAACGCAAAGACAGTACCAGGGAGCGAAACAGGTCCAGCTTGGTCTTGATGCTGAGATAACTTCTCTACTAGATTTTGGACAGCATGCCGTATGCGCCTGGTTGATACGAAGAGCAATCAATATCCTCCTTCTTACCATCATTTCCGGCAAGAACGCTACCCAGGTAGACGAAGTCGTCCACTTTTCCACAGGCTTCCAATTAATATTGATGGCAATAGGTGTAGGATTTCTTTTCGCAATGGCGGGCTAAGAACCTTGGTATTAATCTAACGCCACTGCGGAGAGATCTATGATTTTGTGGGAGAGTGGGCATATGTCGTCAGCGCAGTCAAGATGTTGTGGATAAGATGTTAAAGTCCATTGAATTCCTCCGTCTAGTCCGGATAGGGCTACATGCAATATTACGCTGATCACTATGAGGAATAGGATCGGAGAGAGGATGCACCCCTGCCGAATCTCAAATCCCCTGACACCTTAACTTAATGCAGAATGCGAAATTTCGCGTCGTCATAGGCCCCTCCTGCGCAAGGCCACTTATATAGAAATCCGGTTCACACTATCGAAAGTCTTTCGAAATCGATGAAAATCAAGTCAAGCGGAGATTCGTACTCAACGCATTGATCGATAATGATTCGCAAGGTGTTAATGTGATCGACACAGGAGAATCCGGATCGCAAGCCTGACTGCTCTTCATGAATTGTGCTTTCTAAGTGAGCCTTTAGTATTTCAAGGACGATTTAGGTATTATCTTGACAACCGCAGGAAGCATACAAATGCTTCTCCAATTATTACCGTCTGTAATGCGATCCTTCTATGGAAGTTTGATGATTAAACCTTCCTTTTACTCAGTGGGAAAGGTCTCTGTATTCCACGCTTTATCAACATTATTAACAAGTAAATGCAGCAAATCGGCAGATACGCTTGGCGCTGCTTGATAAAGTTCGCCTTTCCTCATTTTAGTGCAATAATTGCACCGACTAATTCCTCTTTAGTCGGGGCAGTGGACCGTATACGTAGATTTTGATGGTTAGCTAAATTATCTTCTGATATCTTATTAGGGCAAACTTCACCAGAGATTACACGGTTCCAGATCACGGCGAAGTTTTCTTTTCACTGCCTCATTTGATCTTCCTGCGAGTAGCATTTAATAATTATCCTTCACTGCATGTTGGCAGAAGTTACGACCACCTCTAAACTCCTTCATGACATCGTATAGGGCGGCTTCTTCTGCTGAGGGTAGAGGAGAATTCGCATAAACACTTTTATTGCGTCGGCACTACGCTGAACCTCTCGAGCTTTCTGACAGTGAAGGAGTTCGTTGCTGCTACTATTGCGGTCTGATGCTGTAGCCTAACGAACGTTCAGCTCTTTTCTTTCAACTATCCGCTGCCATAAAGCACCGGACAACCAGGGCTTATTCCGGCAAGGATGGTATTTGCGCCATCAATGTACGCGCTTTTCATGGCACCCAAATTTTCTTTTATCTGGGTGACTAATTATCTCAGCTGCTTTTTGCGCAAGATGGTCATTATATTGTTGTAAAACATCTGGATTTTTTAGTCGAGCGGTGTTGAATTTGCGGCACCTGATCTTTCGTCGCTAGGACGGCGCAAGGCTGCAATACCCAATCGAGCATTAGCGATTGTAAGATAATGATCTCTTTCCATACCAATATCGTCACCCTTCTTATTTAGCACATCCAGGAGGTAACTCTTGAATCTTTTACTAATGACGAAGTCGCCGATCTGGTTTTGTGTTCTGCGCCAATCAACAGGGAACCAATTGATTTTGTGGTGGTCCTTATGCTCGAACATAATACCATCGATGAAGAGACTGTGACTCTGCAAATCTTTCACCGTTCTTGTTCGCTCACCAAGACTGTGTTTCCCCATATAGATATCAGCGCCAACTTTTGCATTCAAATCTCTGACTGAACGGCGTTGAGTTGTTCGTAGAAGAAGTCTTTCGCCAATATACTGTCGGTTTCAGTTGGATGGAGCATGGCATTGTATTATTGAGATGTTCCTCATTTTGCTCCGGAAACTGGCGGTCATGATTCGGTCAGAGACCGGATCCCAGGATAAGAGACAGTTTCGTGCGGCTCTGGTTAAAAGGAGCCCCATACCTAACTCACGACTACTACCGGAAGCTCTACCGAATACAACATTACAGTGCTACCCGTTGGAGCGATAAATTCTTCGCTGTTCCACCTCTTACCTCAATAACTCCTAAGCTGTTTAATTTATACCTCAGAAATCTATAATCTCTCTCTCTCTAATTGAAGACATCGTGCGTTCTGGGGACTTTTGGTCCATTGTCCAGGAGAGTACGCACATTCCAGAATCCAATCTTTGTCATTGTACGATAGCCAGACGTCGTAACCGTTGAGTCAGTCCTTATCCGAGGCATAGTTGACGTTTCGCTAGCACATAGAAGATTTCGAATAGTGCAAGTTTCTGGCTATACACATCCTTGTTCGTGGCAGGAATCGACCTTTCGCTTGGTAAATCGACAAACAGTGATTTCATACATATTACTCGTGGGAATTGTTTTTTTTCTTTCTAGTTTAAATTAATCCCATAATCAAGAATGATTTTAACACTCATATCTTTTATTTTCTACTAAATTTTCTGTGGCTATGTTTATTTTTTATGAAAGTAATTTTTTCTATTTTTTAGAGCTTTTAGTTTAATACATATTCATATTTTGTTTCTCTTTTTTGCAGTGTTTTGGACGAAACTAAAGAGTGAGTGTTAACATAAATTTGTTATTGCTGTATGTATAAATGTTTACATTCCTACAATGAAACCGAAGTAGAGAGGACTGCCTACGTAATACGAGGGTTTTGTAGTGTGTTTTTGGAAAATGTGAATATGCTAATTTTAGCCATTCTCTGCTTAATGGGCAATGTGCTATATGAGCATTCTTGGAGAAAAATGTACAACTTTAAATGAACATAATTACGATGAATATTATGCGATTGATATGAGACTTGGTTTGCCTATTATATGTATATTAATTGTTTGGCAATTATACTTTTGGTATATTCCTATTTCAATTGGCGGATCGCGGTTCGCGTCCTGGCTAATAGTGGTGTGAGCCGCGGAGCTTGCGTATCGAGCAGAGCCAACGCAAGGGGAGTGCGAATCATCTTAGTTCAAAACTATGCCTCGCCCGGTCAACTATAGGAATGTTCCATAATTGTCTTCACGTTGAGGTGGCGCAGGAGACAGGGCCGGCGAGGGTGTGTGCTGTAAGTAGCACACTCAGTACACCAAATACAAGGCTGTTTAGAATGCAACATAATAAATTCATCTTCCCCGGTACTACTTTTTCCAAAGCTATCATATCGACATATCCGGCAATATAGGGGCGCAAATAGTATGAAATTCTAATTAATTAGTACTTCCTCCTATATTCAAAATTGAGTCAAACAAGCTCGCCGAAGATATGGATGTCGTACCTTCAGTAGATCGTGTTGCAGTAATTTTGAACCATTCTGCATTTACCACTTTGAAATAAGCAGTAAAACTTGTTCTGATTTCACTATTCCTATGAAAGGTATTCGAAATAGTGGACCGATTTCAACTAAATTTGGGAATGGGATTTGACGGTAAATATTATTGACTAATTCGAAAATTTGTGAAGATATCTTTCATCATAATCGTGGCGAGACAGCCCGACATCGGGTCTTGACCGCCTGGATCGTTGTCCTCCAATTATCTCAGTCACGCGACCATGTCCTCCAATTCTGGGAGCTCAGTAGCTGCACGGCGTCCGCATATACTGAGCTCTCCCAACAAGCTCTCGGCCGTCTTCGCCGTCTCGCTTCGTCGACGCGATCATCGTAAACTCTTTGTATTGTACATGCCTTGCCCATTGAAGTCGTTGTAGTTCAACGATTTTAGAAACTTCCAGCTCATCGTACGGTTCATACAACTCATGGTTGTACCAGATGCGCCATCCATCTCGATCGAAAAGAGCCCCGAAAATTCGCCGCAGAACCTTGTGGTCGAATGAGTCTAGCATGTTTCTGGAGGCTTCAGTTAGGGTCCATGTTTCGCAGCCATAGCACAGCACTGGTCGTATAGTGGTTCTGTTCACGCGGAGCTTCGTGTTTTTGTTCACATAATTCTCCAGTACCAGTATTGGAGCCCGCTGCAAGAAAGAGTTCGTCATCTGTAACCGGCTGGAATTTAAACCAATTGTTAAACATAGTACGAAGACTACGAAAACGTAGGTCAGCCCAGTCCTGCCCGGGTCGGTGACCCACGCTGACCATCTCCAAAACGGTCAACACGGTCAGCATGAGTCACGGACCCGGTGTAACGGACGGTTTGGTGGGCATCCGAAGATGCCCGTGGGGACGGAGCCTTAGGTAGTATATGACCGTGAAGGTCCAGCCGTGCCATCTGGCGAAGAAAAAGGCCCTTCAACGAGCTAAGCAGCGGCCTATGCTTGCTGTAGCTCAGTTCGGGAGATGTGGGCGGGGTTTTCGCCGCTCGTTGCCCCTGTCCTTTACGTATTAACAAAATTCATAGGCCTGGGGAAGACAACACAAACAAGGGAGGTAAAAATGGGGCATAAAAAAAATGAGGCGATAAGGATGGAATGGTTGGCAGATGGCTCGCTTGCCCTCGCGCTCGTATTGGGGTCCAGGTGTAATAGGACCCTCGGTCTCTGGTTTCGTACCACCGACAGATCCTTACTCATCAGGTGCTGCCATAGATCTGCCGGTGGAAGCAGCACAACCAGACCAGAATATGGTTCATTATACCGGTCAGGACTGGGCTGACGTACCTTTTCGTACTATGTTTTACAACAGGTGTAAATTACAGCCGGTTACAGATGACAAAGGCTTTCTTGCAGCTGGCTCCAATACTATTAGTAATAACCTAGCCTTCGGCTAGCTTGCTTCGCTTCACCATACCTTCGTTTTGATTTGTGGTGCATTTGCTACTTTGAAATTAGTAGTTCAACTTGTTCCGATTTCACTGTTCCTATGAGAGGTTGAAATAGTGGGCCGATTTCAACCAAATTTAGGAGTGTGATTTAGCAGTAAATATGATTGAATAATATGAAATTTGGTAAAGATATCTTCAGAAATAAAAAAGTTTTTCTAACAAAAACTTGATTTTGGAACGGTCGTCCTTATGACAGCCATATGATAAATTAGTCCAATTTCAACCAGATTCGGCAAGGTTATTTGGCAAAGTATATTATCGAATAATTTGAGATTTGAGAAAGATTAATTTAGAACTAGGGAATAAAAAAAAGTTCTTCTCACAAAGACCAATTTTTGGACCAGTTGTTCCTATGGCAGCTATATGGCGTAGTAGTCCGTTTCCAATGGTTCCGACACATTTATAGCGTGCAATAGAAAGAAGGCTTTGTGCAAAATTTGAGAAAAATACCTTTAGAAATAAAAAGTTTTTCCCACAAAAACCGACTTTTGGGCCAGTCGTTCCTATGACAGCTATATGACGTAGTGCTCCGATTCCATTGGTTCCGACATATTTACAGCGTGCAATAGAAAGAAGGCTTTGTGCAATTCAATTTCAGCTTGATAACTTTAAAACTGAGGGACTAGTTTACATAGAACCAGCCAGACAGTCGGACTGACAAACAGACGGACAGACGAACAAAGCTTAATCGACTCGTCTCATCATACTGACCAAGAATATATGTATATAGTTTACAATATATGGTCGGAGGTGCTTCCTTCTGTGCGTTGCAAGATTCATGACAAAGTTAATATACCCTATCACATCCTTGAAGGGTATAAAAACTTCTTCGTGACCCTTTCTAACAACTTGACCGTACTGGGAGGCATTTCCCAACCAATGGGGCGTTAACAATACATATTTTTTCTTCGGATGAAAGAGGTATGCTTCTAGCTGTTGTCTAATCCAGTTAAGAAGATATTCTTGGCTATCTAGACCTGAAAGTCTCATTGAAATTAAAATCGAAATTGAGAATTGAGGCTGTCCATGTAGGTAGGGCCGTCGAGAGAAAATTCGGGCTTGGGACGCAACAACTATTGGCCCATTTACAGAAGGTTGTAATGTAACGCCTGGGGAGCGGGTCTTCACACCACTCAGATGCGTTCCGCCGGTCATGGCAGGAGATACCCAATAAAATCATAGAGTTATACAATTAGTAGCCTTTCCTTTGAGGTTATCGAAATCCTGTATATTTAACGTCAGTGTGTTTAAAATGCACCTTGTTTCTGCGAATTTTCATACCATTGGCTTGAGCTGTCTCGAAACCCCCCAAATTTGGCCTCTTGCAGAAAAAAGCTTTGAGCCACGAATTACAGCAATGCTTCATATTCCTATCAAATTTCATACCATGTAGATTCATCCCTGCACGATACATGTATATCCTGTTAACTATTCGTAAAGGCGTCCCTGATGTTTCGTTGGGATATAACAAAAATGCCCGCTGATACAAGCGGCTTACCTGCACAACATATTCTACCCATTTAGCCGCCTTTCCTTTACCACAAGAAATGGAGTACACTATTCTAGCCTTCTCACCCACAGAGGGATTTATTGGATTAAGATAAATAGACGCATCGATTAATGGGCAATCTAATTTTATTCTAGTAATCCTTTAATTTTATGAATTCCATATATTCATTAATTCGGATAGATATCCCCACCCCAAACCAACTACGAAGCTTAAGTCTTAAGGTCGCCATACATGAACGAGCACAAACACTACCGAACTTCAATCGAACCATCAAATATCATAGAACGGTGGAAATGAGTAGATTTTTATACCCTAGACTTTTAGTATAGGGTATATTGTTTTTGTCACGCCGGAAATATGTAACACCTTAAAGGAGGCTCCGGAGGTATAGCAATGTATATTTATATAAATGATCAGGATCACCTCCTGATTCGACTAAGCCATGTCTGTCTGTCTGTCTGTCCGTCTGTCTGTCTGTCTGTCCGTTCGCACGATAACTTTCGATAGAATGAAGCTAGAGACTTAAAACTTTGGTCAAATGTTGGAAATATAATCTTCTTGGTCGCTATTGAAAATGGGCATGATCAGGCCAAGAGAACGCCTACCTCCCATATATATGTAAAATAATTAAATGTATCTATAACTCCCGATTAAATAAAGATGAAAGGCTCTAGCTTTGGTAGATTGCTCGTGAGGATAATCTTCTACTCCCCTGGAAAAATAAAATCGATCAGTTGAAAACGAACGGTAATTTTCTTACAAAGAGCCCCGTACTACCCTACTTTTCGGGTTTTTTGTCTAGAACCCTTGAACCAATTGACGTAGACACCTGATTTTTGGCATGTAACCCTGGGGTAAAAAGATACTTGAGTTCTAGTAAGTTGGGCATAATCGGATCAAAGTAAGGCCTACCTCCCCTACAAATGTCAAAAAAAGAAATATCCTTTTAATTACGAGAACTTTCGATAAAATGACACTAGCAAGTTGAAAATTTGCCAAAATGTTGTTAGTAAGATCTACTTGGTTTGGTATTGAAAATGAGTAAGATCCGACCCAAGCAACCCCTACCTCCCCTACGAATGCAACTTCAACTAAGCGATAAATTTTGACAGAATCAAGCCAGCGACTTGAAGTTTTGGTCAAATGTTTGAAGTGAGATCGGGTTAGTTGGTATTCAAGATGGGTTATATCCAATTTAAGGAACCCCTACCTCATCTAGAAATGAAACTTAAAATAAGCGATAGCTTACGACAAAATAATGCTAGCGACTTAAAATTTTGGTCAAATGTTTGTAATAGGATCCAGTTGGCTAATATTGAAAATACGTAAAATCCGACCAACGAAACCCCTACTTGCCCTACAAATGAAAATTCAAATAAGCGATAACTTTCGATGGAGTAAAGCTAGAGACTTGAAATTTTGTTTAAATGTAGCATGATCTTATTTGTTGGTGGCAATGATGAGCAAGATCCGACCCAGGGAACCCCTACCTCCCCTACAAGTGAAACTTCAAATAAGCGATAACTTTCGATAGAGTGAAGCTAGAGACTTAAAATTTTGTTTAAATGTTTGAAGCATGATCTTATTTGTTGGTGGCAATAATGAGCAAGATCCGACCCAAGGAACCCCTACCTCCCCTACAAGTGAAACTTCAAATAAGCAATAACTTTCGATAGAATGAAGCTAGCGACTTGAAAAATTCGACAAATATTTGTAGAATGGGTTAGTTAATTGATTATGATAATGGTCAAGATCCTCCTGAATGATTGCCAACCTCCCCTATAAACTGGCCATATAGGAAACTCACTTTTAATGCACAATTGGTACTTTTGGTATCACCACTAGGTCTGTACAAGTCTAGGGTATATACGCTTCGGCCTGGTTTTCTATAAAGTTTGACGTGGTTCGATGCATGCTCGCGACCAAAATGCTTGTCGTGTATGTCGACCTTAAGGAAAGAAATGCTAGCACAAAAGAACATCGATTCCTCCTACTCTTTGAATTGTGTCAGTACGCTATTTATGCATATCTACATAAGATCAATAGGGGAAAAATCATATCACATATTCATATTGTAGTACGGATATTTGAATGATAATTTATTCTGTCTAGGACAAGCTTTATATAAATTTCCTTCTATGTGTTTTTCCAACATTAATACAGCACGTGCTTTTTTCACACGTCATCTGCTATGTATCATTATCATATACTTTGACGTATGTATGTATATATGAAACTTGTTGCGGGGAATTGGTTCCAATCAAAGGCCGTCACCTTCTTGTTTCCTATATACGACTAGAATATATAATATTGTATATAAAAGCTAGTAAGCACTCCTGCTGGTAGCGTTTAACTTTCACCCAACAGAAAGTTGGCGCCGTTGTCCATTTGTATACATTTCAGGACGAAAAAATAGGGTCACTATATCACATCTTAAAGACTTAATGTAGTCATTCTTCGCAGAAAGTCATTACATTCTCAAATTAAATCTTTAGGATGAGTCCTGCCTATCATGTAGAACTTAAAATGGTCATACCTAATGGTATTGACTTTCCATTTAGAGCAATACGATAATTAAAAATTATATTCCGAATTTTAGCCTGAAACTGTATTTATTGCAACTAAGCTGGTTAGAAGGTGAACTTTCATTGAAGCAGTAGTATTGCGACCGGTGGATAGGACGAGCGTTTTTTCGGTGAAATAGTGAAACTTGGATTATCATTTGTGTCTGTAAATCTGTTAGGAGTGTAAATTTTTCAAGAAGAATCGAATACGGTGGATTCATGATCAACTCCAAGTAATAAACTATTTAATATTATTTTAGTTTGTTGAAGTTGTTTTAATCCCTCTTGTTGGACCTGAATAATCCGTAATTATTTAATCGATAAAATAACTGGTGTTGTTGTTTTTTGTGAAAGTGTGAAGGTTGTTACTTGGACAAGTTAATATAGACAGTTTCGTTGCTGTGGTTACAATTTTACGCTGTGGTTGCAAGCTAAAATTTCTGTCAATGGAATAGTTCTAGTTCGAAGAGGTCTTTAAGCTCCGTACACTTAATCGTGAACGTGAAAATGATAAAAATGTTTTCTTGGAAAATACATTGAGATTTCACATACTTTTTTAAAAATTCCCCGGACATTCCACGATGATTTTTTTTCACGGTGAAATGTACGGGGGATTAAAAAAAGTATACGAAATATGAATCTAAAATTATGAAAATATACTCAAAATGAAGTACTATATCGAATTATCCATTTATTCCAATATAATCCCGGCACATAAAAAATAATTTTTATAGATATTTTCCAACAAAACGTTTTTTTCATTTTCACATTCACGGTAAAGTATACAGACATACATCCCCGGATTTACGAGGTGTGGAAAAGGGGGTGGGGGCGATGAAGGTGAAATTTTTCAGTTATACGCAGTTTAAGAAGCAAAATTAAAAACCACTAAATTCCCTATAAGAATGTCCTACATCATTTTTTTTGCATCTTTTATAGTTTTTGGCCCGTCCCATTTAAAAAATATATGAATACTAGCTGCGAGACCTCGCTTCGCTCGCTCTCTCATCTAGTGCTCGCTGCGCTCACAACTTGACACTAAACTTGAATATTATTTTCATACATAATTAATTTGTTCTGCACTTACTCAACAACACGACGATAAGGCTAAACTTAAGCTAAATTATAATAAAAGTAACTTCACTATCAGTCGGGTTCCTTTACATAGTTTCGGCGGCTCAAGTTTCTAAGCATTACAGGGACGCCGACTTTTAATATTAACTAGTGTGGTCGCTGCGCTCGCAACATTTATCTACCCTGACCTATTTTTTTCGTACATGAAGCTGACCCCGTGAGCTGCATCCCGCGCCTAATCTTCCTGTTAGTCGACAAGTGGCGAGGTGTGTGGTTCTAGAAATGGATTACCCTCTGAGCCCTCTGTTGTGAATGAATAAAAGTCAATTTGTTTCCATTTGAATAGTTCACTAAATTCAAGGCTTTGTGATATACAACATTTTTAGTTTTGTTTTGCGGTGCGGTGCGTAAACAAATAGAGAATCTGGTTTTCCTACTCGCGAGCAGGCGACGTGCAATTGGCCGTGCGAGAAACACGGATTTTTTAAATTAATGCCACACACATTCATCCACTGTCCTTGTGCTTTGTTGACTGTCATCGCAAACGCAAGACGCACCGGGAATTGCAATCGTTTGAATTCGAATGGCAGATCAATGGTAATTATTGGAATTCGTAGAAACAATACGTGCTCGCCCTGGAATTCTCCTTTGAGAATTGTCGCTTCTATGACGTTGGGTAACAGCAAGTCTGGTTCCATTGCATAGCTCCGGCTGGTTCAGATTTCGAATCATTATGATGACTGAGCCTATTTTCAGTTGCAGTTGATGTGCCGGGAATCCTGGCACATCCAATGAATACAAAAATTCTGTTGGGTAGTTGACGACATCTTCTTTGGTGATGGTGTCAATAGATTTGTATGTCCTCATTTCGCCAGGGATTTTCATTTGAACATCGAAATTCAATTGGTGGACATCGACATTCTTTGCTGCTAAAATAGCTCGTTCAGCCAACCATTCATGATTGGTGTAATTGCCTACGATGTTCGGGAAAACTTTTTCAATGAGTTGTTCCTTGGACTCAGTGAATTGACAGAAGTGAATAGAAAATTCACTGAAATCACTTGTCTCGTCAACTGGAACATTTCCGTTGCCGATGTCCAACAATTGCTTCGAGAACACATCAGCAGAATGATCATGTTTGTTGTCAGTTGTGATGCCTGCACGTAGGTTCATAAATGAGTTGATCCGCAGGTGTTGATCTCGGAATGACGGGCAGTGTTTAACAGAAACCGCCGGAAAGCAGAATCATTGCGCCTCCAACGATTGTGATTATTGCGTAAGTCTTTCAGAGTGCGATTGAGAGACTCCAATGCATACATTCCAAATGACCATTTTGTAAGTTTGCAAGACTTTAGCCATAGCAGAATTTTTCGAAATGTTGCAAGTTGGTTCGTCCGTCATTTGCAAGTTCAATGGCAATGGCAGAATGAGCCGTCCGTCCTCCTTCAAGCAACATCGCTGCAATGCCAGATGATGCAACTGCCAACGCTATGTCACTTCGTGAACGAATCGTTGCTAATATCAAGGAAATGAGGAACGTTTTGCCAGGTCCCCCAGGCGCATCGAGAAAGAAAATGGCACCTTGTCCATCATCGGTCGCTTTCATCAGTGTATCGTATGCACTTTTCTGCTGGGGATTCGACAATGGCTCAATTCTTTGCACTGCTTGACTCAATGCATCTCGATCGTAATCACGTTCTCGTTCCAATTCCCGGTTGAATGCGTCGTGCATTGGACGATTGGGGGCCGGCATTCCTAATTTACTCAACAAAATTCCGCAGAGCATTAAGCATATATTCTCTTTCAAAATGAGCGCTTAGTTATGTATGGCGTCGCTCATTTGAAGTGGAATATCGGCTCTTGAAATGCGAACTTTATGCAAAATATCGTCTGACATTTCGTTTTTGAATTTGTTCCACAAACCGTGTGGATTCGATGGGAAACATGTCGATATGACGATGGCAAACAATCCCAATGAGTGTCATTTTCTATTTTCCGGTTTCATTTGAGTTTGAGCTGGGTATGGATCCAAGTTGAGCGTAAAGAGACTGAACAAAAAAAAAATCAGCCAAATCGGACACACCTCAATTTTCATTTCAGGTAAGAGGTCGTCCTTTTTAGGAGAGACCACGTAAAAAAAAATTAATTGCATTGAGAACATGTATAAAGTACATGAAACGTACTGGAAATATTTCCTCGAAGGACAACATAATGTCCTTTATTGTCAGCAGGTCGTCCTTTTGGACTTTGGGCTCGGTGAACATGTAAGTGGAGCGTGGAGGATCAAAAGGGAAAACATTTGAAGCAAATCGTATGTAGGGTTAAGGAGATAGAAGGGAAAACATGTCTTCATACAAAATGTATAGGAAAATGGAATTTCCCGAATTTCCCGGAAAAATTTCCAATTTTGAAGGACGTAAGGTTTCAAGTGGGGCATAAAGAAACCGAATGCAAAAAAATTGAAGCAAATCGAATAAAGGATAACGACGTCAACCCTGTACATACGACACAGTTCGTTTCTTTTTTTGTTTATTCTCCGTTAAGATCTAAGTTAGGCTTAAAGGAACAGATCTAAAAAACTTTTTAGGCAAATCGAGCGAATGGGTGTTTTCATGTGCGACAACAGGTCGTCCTGGATTTTTTTATGAATATACAAATAGGAGGGAGCATTGCAAATACAAACGAAAAAAATTTGAGCCAAATCGGAGATGAAAAATTTCTCCATACAAAATGGGAAATGAAATTTTCCAATTTTCTCAATTTTCCGGGAAAATTTCCAATTTCGGGCTCCGTTAGTTTCTAAGTTGAGCGTAAAGGAGCACAACAAAAAAAATTTGAGCCAAATCGGAGAAAGGGTTACTGAGTTATGCCTGTACATACGTAGAGGACTTATTTTTATATATAAGATTTGTGAGACGGAAGCCCAGGTGCGCTTAGGGAATTTAAAATTTCAACCGGAGAATACTATTGTACTTTGCCTTAACCCCTAGCGGGGCATAGCGCGTCAACTACTCCTGCGCGCCATCGTACTCTGTTCTGGGCAATGGGGCGCAACTCCCCAAAAGACTTACCCAGTACCTGACACTCCTTTGCCACAGACCGACGCCATGTGATTCGAGGACCCCCTCTTGGTCGGCCTTGGTTGGAAATGGGGTTCCATTTCATGGCATGCAAAGTAATGCAGTTATCACTCCTCCGCAATGTGTGACCTATCCACTGCCATTTTCGCCTGCGTATCAATTCGTCGATTGGCATCTGACCCGTACGCCGACTTAGCTCTTCATTTGATATTGTTTCGGGCCAGAAAATTCTTAGAATTCGACGAAGACATGAGTTGACGAAAACTTGCAGCTTTCTGGTAACTCCTACGGAAACTTTCCATGTACTGCTCCCATATAAAAGAACTGATAGTACCAGGGAGTGAAACAGGCCCAGCTTGGTCTTGATGCTGAGATAACTGCCCTGCCAGATTTTGGACAGCATGCCGTATGTGCGTTTAGCCTGGTTGATACGACGAGCGATGTCCTGCTCCGTACCACCATTTTCGGCAACAATGCTACCCAGGTAGACGAAGTTGTCCACCTTCTCCACAGGCTGCCCATTAATATTGATGGCAATAGGTGTCGGATTTCTTTTTCGCAACGGCGGGCTAAGAACCTTGGTCTTGTTGGTATTAATCTTTAGCCCAACCTTGCTTGCCTCCCTCTCGAGATCTAACGCCATTGCGGACAGATCCATGATTTTGTGGGAGAGTAGGCATATGTCGTCAGCGTAGTCAAGATGTTGTAGAAAAAATGTCAAAGTCCATTGAATTCCTCTGTCGAGTCCGGATAGGGCTGCATGCAACACATCGCCGATCACAATGAGGAATAGGATCGGTGAGAGGATGCACCCCTGCCGAACTCCACTGCGAATCTCATAGTCCCCCGACACCTTACCTTTATGCAGAACGCGACATTTCGCGCCGTCATAGGTTGCCTTAATAATAGCCACAAGCTACTCAGGAGAGGCATCTCCTGCGCAAGGCCGCCCATATAGAATCCCGGTTCACACTATCGAAAGCCTTTTCGAAATCGATGAAAAGCAAGTGAAGCGGAGAATCGTATTCGGCGCATTGCTCGATGATGATTCGCAAGGTGTTAATGTGATCGACACAGGAGAATCCGGATCGAAAGCCAGCCTGCTCTTCATCAATTGTGTTTTCTAAGTGGGCCTTTATTGTTTCCAGGACGATTTTAGCTATTATCTTGGCAACGGCAGGAAGCACACAAATGCCTCTCCAATTATTATTGTCTGTGAGGCTACCCTTCTTTGGAAGTTTGATGATCAAACCTTCCTTCCACTCAGTGGGAAAGGTCTCTGTATTCCACGCTTTATCAACAAGTGGGTGCAGCAAATCGGCAGTTACGCTGGGCGCTGCTTTATAAAGTTCGGCAGGGATGCCGTCAAGTCCGGCGGCCTTTCCTCGTTTTAGTGCAATAATTGCAGTGACTATTTCCTCTTTAGTCGGGGCAGTGGACCGTATACGCACATTTTGATGGTTAGCTAAATTATCTATATGAGGGGAACTTCACCAGAGGTTACACGCTGAAGTGTTCTTTCCACCGCCTCATTTGATCTTCATAAGTAGCTTTCCATCACTATCTTTCACCGGATGTTGGCAGGAGTTACGACCACCTGTAAACTCCTTGATGACACCGTATACGGGGTTTAAGTTGTTACTTCTAGCGGCTTCTTCTGCTGACGCTAAAAGAGAATTGGCATAAACTCTTTTATCGCGTCGCACACTACGCTGAACTTCTCGAGCTTTCTGACGGTAAAGGAGTTCGATGCTGCTTCGATTGTCGTCTGATGCTGCAGCCAAACGAACTTTCAGCTCCTTTCTTTCAACAATCCGCTGCCATGAAGCGTCGGACATCCAGGGCTTATTCCGGCAATCCGGGTTTGTGCCAAGGATGGTATTTGTGCTATCAATGTACGCATTTTTTATGGCATCCCAGTTTTCGTTTATGTCACTATCTGGGTGACTAGTTATCTCAGCCGCTTTTTGCGCAAGATGGTCATTATATTGTTGTAAGACAGCTGGATTTTTTAGTCGAGCGGTGTTGAATTTGCGGGGCCTGGATCTTTCGTCGCTGGGGCGGCGCACGGCTGCAATACGCAATCGAACATTAGCGATCATAAGATAATGGTCTCTTCCCATCCCAATATCGGCACCCTTCTTGTTTCGCACGTCCAGGAGGCAACTCTTGAATCTGTTACTAATGGCTGTGGTCGATCTGATTTTGTGTTCTGCGCCGATCAACAGAGGACCAACTGATTTTGTGGTGGTCCTTATGCTCAAACATCGTACCACCAATGAAAAGACCGTGAAAGTTGCAGAACTCTACACATCTTTCACCGTTGTCGTAACGATCACCAAGACCATGTCTCCCATCAAATGTCTGAGCCAATAGCTATCAGCGCCATTATACCATTATATCACCTTTAGGTGTTCTGCTCTGAACGGCGTTTAGTTCTTCGTAGAAGGAGTCTTTTGCCAAGACGTTGTCGGGTTCAGTAGGGGCATAACATTGTATTATTGAGATGTTCCTCATTTTGGTCCGGAACCTGGCGGTCAAGACCCTGTCAGAGACCGGTTCCCAGGATAAGAGACAGTTTCGCGCGGCTCTGGTTAAAAGGAGCCCCACACCTGACTCACGGCGACTACCGGTAGCTTTACCGGAGTACAACATTACAGTGCTGCCCGTTGGAGAGATGAATTCTCCGCTGTTCCACCATCTTATCTCACTAACTCCTAAGATATTTAATTTGTACCTCAGAAATTCACTCTATAATTGAAGAAATCGTGCGTTCTGGGGACCTTCTGATCCATTGTCCAGGAGAGTACGCACATTCCAGAATCCAATCTTTGTCATTGTACGATAGCTAAAAGTCGTAGCCGTTGAGTCAGTCCTTATCCGAGGCATAGTTGACGTTTCGTTAGCATATAAAGATTTCGGATAGTGCAAGTTGCTGGCATACACATCCTGTCCTTTGATTGTCGGTTTTAACGACAGGCCCTCAAAGGGAAAGGCCGTGGTATTTTTTTTCACACCCCACACCACAGGGGTACCTCAACCAAATCATCGCACCGCCATCACTGGCGGCTTGACGTTGGTTGGCAATGGTCAGTGACCACTGCCGTTCCAGGGGGCGCCCACGCGGAGGACTATGGAAGAGGAGTTTTTGCCCCACCCCCGGTAATGCGTACTACCCAAAATAGATATACTAAATAGCCGTCCTGGCGTAACCCCCATTTTTACTCAGCCCATAGGATTTCCAAGAGATCCATGATTGATTACTCGGTTGATTGAGCTATATTCAACACATTCTCCAGAAACGCAATTTAATATTTCTGCGTTTATCGCAGATGCCTGGTCGTTTTTGAAATACACAACATCAATTATTTTGGAGAATAACCTTCCCTTCTTCTTCCGGATACGTACCGTCACCAGTTTTTAGTAACAAATCTGAAAACTCTTGGGTATTTGGATTACCCCCAATTCGCGCATATTGGTTGAGAAATGCATGGGTATGACAATGCGCCATAGATGTGAGCTTTTTAGACATGCCCTAATTTCATCAGCCCTCATCCCTCGGGGTTTTACTGGCAAAGTTTGCCTAAGGTCGCCACAGAAAAGAAATGAAATACCGCCCATAGGCCGGTCGTTTTCGAAACGCTACACACTGGGATCTCCGTATGGTCCAAGTAAATCGGGATCTCGAACATAGTATGGGCAGTTTTGCCTACTGGTAACAATGTAGCGGCTATTCCTGAAGAGGCGATAGTAATTGTTATTTAGTTTTGAATACGTATTTGGGCTAAGATGACTGAGAAATGTTTTCCCCGTCCCACCGGGTGCATCTAAAAATAGGATTTCCCCCAAATCACCGTCTACGCTATGACATACATGATCGAATATCAAACGTTGTTCTGCTGTCATAGTCGATAAACCATTTGGCAATGTTTTAGCCAACTGCGCTGAACTATAGTTGATTTCCGCTGCATACGTCCCCTTAATTTGTTCCCCGCCTGAAGTTGGTGTGAGCATACTGTATTAAGAGAGAGAATTACCCCCTCTTTCTTGGAAAGCCAGCAAGCATCGATTGAGATTACTCTCGCGTAATCTGTCAGTCCCCCATGATTGTTGCGGGATGCATCCCTGAAAAAGTCTTCATGAAATTTATTTTGATACTTATGCCATAACTCCGCTGCATCCGAAAGACCTCAAAATACCAGTAATATGACAAACAAACGACGCAAGCGATGAGAACTATCGCTGAAGCATGCTTTGGCCAATACGTCATGCCAATGCTGATCACCATTTAGCAAGTGACGTGCCCGGCAAGCAGCCTGGTAAGTATCGTATTAAAAATGGTCAACCTTTCGCAAATCAACAAAAGTAGTAGGACCCCCTACCGTCTGAAGTAGTAACCGTAAGTAATAGCATTCCAAGTTGTTTGGATGTACTGTGTAAATTCTTTCCAGGACGTGTTCTTTGAGAATGCCAGGTACGCCATCTACAGCTAATCCACGTTTTCTACGATTGAAAATGCTGTTTGTTATACGTATAGTATGACGGAACTTCTTCGTATAACAGTTTTGCGAAATCGTCAACTTGACAAATTCGAAAGAATGCCAACAAAGTAGTTTGTCGCGGGCTTTCAATTTGCTCTGTCACATTTTCAGAGTTAAAGTACACCCGCTGCCCAACATCAAGATGCATAACTGGTGGAAATCTTCCATGAATAGGAAAGGTCAAAACGCTTCAAACCACTTCAGAAGAATTTATATAGCGGCCAGATTGGAACCTACTGACTTCGTCGTATTCATTATTTCTTAACCCAAATGTTGCTCGATCACTACCTTTGTTGACGTATTTTTTGTAACACGGAAGTCCAGGTGTGCTTAGGGAATTTAAAAATTCAACCAGATAAATGTGTAGCATCTTCTCGATCCATTACCCGGTTGATTGAGCGATATTCAACACATTCCCCAGAAACGCAATTTAATATTTCAGCGTTTGTCGCAGATGCCTGGTCATTCCGGGGAGTCAAAATAGCTCTCCTGCAAAGCCTAGAGTTTTCATGATCAGTTAATTTTGCGGGTCGCCATACACTGAAGAAATTGTTTTTTTTTCGTGATTGAACTACACGACATAATTTATTATGTAGAATAACCTTGTCTTCTTCTTCCGGACACGCACCGTCACCAGTAACAGATTTGAAAACGCTTCGGCGTTTGGATTACCCCCAGTTCGCTGATTAAATATTTGCTCAAAAATTTGTATTCGCTAAATTAAAATAATGAATACCGAAATGTCAAATCTATATATGTATGTACACTGAACGAAATAAGACCTAAAATACACATTCTCACGAATATCTCGACTCCAGCGCCACCTACCAGGTCCAAATTTTGTCAACAACTTGACTTTTATTTAGTTAATATATAGGTATAGTATGTTGTGAATTTGAGCCAAATTGGACCATAAATAAGAATTTTGTAAATAACTTCACTCCAGTGCCACCTACCGAGTAAAAAAAAGGTATGCACATCGGAGGACCAAACGAACATATGGTGTGAATATGAGTTGGATAGCTTCATTGGTGACGAGGGTGAAGAGCAATTTTTGCAATATTGATCATCGACTAGACTAGCGGTTGTTGTTATTGTAGCAGCGAAGCGCTGATATCCGATGTGTGTGTGTGTCACAAAGCTTGGTTGTCAATGTTTTCCTTAGTGTCCAGGTGTAGAAACGCAGTTGCCTCAATAGGATTATCCCATAGCGCAGTAGATGTTAGGCGCGTGGGAGCTGCAGGAGTTAAATGTGCTCAATATCGTGTGGAATGAAGCCACAGGCTGGACAGTAGTTCTGTATGTCATTATCAATGCGGGATATGTACGAATTCAGACGTGAGCACCAGCCAGAATGAAGATGGGCGAGTGTATTCCTGGTTGCTCTAGGAAACCGTAGTTCGTCTGAAGATATAGAAGATATAGTACCATGTTTGGTTTCATGCGCGCGATTGACGATCGCACTTCTTCACTATGCAGCGTTGTGATGGTCGACCTGTTGGCGTTATCGAAGGGAACTCTTTCAAACCTTTGGATCTCCTGCTCTTGGTCACTCATATTACGTCTTACATGACGTGGCGGTGGGGTTTTGTCCATTAGGTTAGAGTTTGGATGATCACTCCGATAATAGCCAACCAGAAACTGATTCGTAAAAAGTGTGTTGTGAATTCTTAGGGGCATCATTCTGGTTTCTTGGTGAAGGTGGTCCTGCGAAGACATCAGTAGGCAGCCTGTGACAGTTCTAAGGGCTGCATTTTGGCAGGTCGTTCGTCCATTGAGTGTCGCATAAGTTTTCTGACCAGATGGGAGCCGCAAAATTGACCACAGATCTCCCGATAGACTTGTAATTCGTTAGTAGGGTCTCCTTGTATTTCCCACAGGAACTGCCAGCTAAAGCTTTGAGGATTTTGTTCTTGCTTCTCATTTTGTCACAAATGGTTGATGCATGGGCCGAGGAGGTAGCCATGCTGTCAAGGGTGACACCGAGAATTTTAGAGTGGTTAATGGGGGGGGGGGGATAGTTTGACCGTCTACTGCAATATCCAGTTGTTACCTTACTTCTTTGATCCATGTGGTAAGCAGTGTAGCGGTAGACTTCGGCGCAGACAGAGTGAGATTTTTGGTGACGAAGAAGGTGTTCAGTTCGTCGAGATCATTTTCTGTTCGCACATTTAAGTGATGTTGTTGCCGGTTGTTAAAATCGTGCAGTCATCAGCATAACTGACAACTTCGATTCCGTCAGGTGGCGTAGGGACTCGACACTGACTACTGGCACGTAAAGTGGGAGATAAGACTCCTCCTTTGGGGCACCCTGTTTAATTCGTCTTAGTTTAGATTTCCCGGATCTGAGTTCTGTGTAAGACTGTCTGCCGGCAAGATAGTTGGCGATCGACTTTATTATATGCGACGGAAGCGGTGTACCGCAGATGTCAGACAGTAGAAACGAGTGGCTGACAGTGTTAAAAGTCTTTGTAAAGTCTAAAGCCACCAGAATCGTTCGTTGACAAGGACGTGCTTGGTTGAGGCCATTATGTGTTTTTGAAATAATGACATCCAAAGCCTTCGTGGTGCTGTGCATCCTTCTAAAGCCATGTTGGTGGTCGGCCACCTGAATGTGAGTCGCAATTATAGGGTGGAGCAGCGCTTCTAGGGTCGTGGCTACAGGAGAAAAAAGTGTGATGGGACGGTATGATTCGCCTAGTGTTGGTTTTTTCCCGGCTTTGGAATAGGGATCACTCTTTCTTTCAAAATTCGGGAATGAAAGACGATGAGATGGAGAGGTTGATCGTGGCCGTTATGTAGTCAATTTCTCGTGTGTCAAGATGTTTGAGCTCATGCTCATCGATACACCGTCTGGTCCAAGGGCTTTGGAACTCTTCGCTCTTTTTATCGCTGCTGCAACTTCTTCAGAGGTAAATTGAAGTTCCTGGTCAGCTGGAAGGTTAAGAATGCTCCTAGTAATGATGCGCTTAAGTCTATCACGAGGTGAATGTTATCGAACACAATTTTTTATTAAAGTTAATGGCGCATTTTGTTGGGTCGTTAACCGTAATGTTGCCGAATTGGATTGCAACATGCCCTTTGTGTTTTGTTGGGTTTGTAACGGCCCTAACCGTTGACCAGAGCTTAGTGACGCCCGTTGTCAAGTTACAATGGTCGAGGTGAGAGTTCCATTTCCTTCTCCGGTGATCTGCTACCTGTTTAAAGACGTTAAGGTTTAACTCCTTGATCCTTGGATGGTCCGGATTAGTGCTACATATGCTGTCTGTACCATCTGCCAATCTAGCTGCTGACGTAGGGAATTTTTCCGAATTTGGGGTATTCGACCTGCTGGGATGAACTTTGTAATATAGTATTTCCCAGTTGAGTTAATCCGTATCCCTAATGAAAAAATCCCTATCCCAAATGAAAAAAACTCTTTCCCAAATGAATTAAACTTTTTCCCAATATAATTAAACTATTTCCCGATTGAATTCAAACAGAGTGAATTTATTTGTAGCTTTCGATATAATTATATAAAACTAACTTACCGATGAAATAGCTTGCAGGATTACTGCAAATCTATAATTCAAAGGCCCTAACCAAATTGAACGCAGAAAGCAGCAGAAAGGCAGCAGCAGCGGCGACCAAATGTCAAATGTTCCTGCGGCAGCCGGTTCTACGCACCGGAGCGACCCGTGTTACCTGGAACGACCACGTCACACGGCCAAGAGCTGCTACAACCCCTTCGATGCAAGAAGGAAGATATATGTGTGTGTCACATAACTTGACTATTCATTTTTTCTGGAAATTGGGAGCAAAACATGCCGGCGCTACTGCTCTTAATACTTCTTCAACGCGCCGGAATCGAGCTCAACCCAGGTCCAGGCCCTTGGATCTGCTGCGTCTGTAATAGAATGCTGCACCCCAACGCTATCACAGTAAGATGTACTTGCTGCAACAACTGGTGTCACCTTACAAATTGTGCCGGGCTGAAACACCACCGACAATGGAATTCCTCCTTCACTGCGAGCCAATGTAGGTTCAGAGGGCAGCAAGCATCAACGTCATCACAAACACCTAACATACCACCACCTGTTAGTGCGAACACAAGCTCCCAGCCCTCCCCCTCAACTCCAGTGAACCACATTACCAACAGAGTTCCATTGCAACACAACCTGACACCTGCACCAGCTGTTGCGAATTTCAACACCATATCAATTGTGCAACTTAACTGCAATGGGTTACAGCGGAAATTGCAGAATTATCGGACTTCATGGATAGACATCGCGTCATGATTGGAGCTATACAGGAGACGAAGCTTAACACCAATTCGTCCCTCAACTCCTATGGCAATTACAACGTCATTAGGAAGGATAGAGTATCAAATGCTGGAGGTGCAATAGCATTTCTGATCCATCAATCAGTACCATATCGTGAAATCGACGTCACAATCACCGACAACATCTTGGAGGCACAGGCCATTGCCATTCAATCGGGTAACATCGATATTGAAATCTATAATATCTATGTTCCACCTGTATCCAGCTGTCCCTCGGGATACAATGTCAACATCACACCACTGCTAGCTGGCCAATATCGTCTCCTACTTGGTGATTTCAACGCCCATCACGAACTATGGCACTCTAACCTCGACAACGACACCAGAGGGGTTGCCATAGCCGAACAACTTGACGCATCAGACTTCTGTCCACTCAACGACGATACGCCTACTCGTATTGCTGGAACATGTTCCAGCTCGCCCGATATCTCAATTGCCAGCGCTGGACTTATTAATGATGCTCAATGGGAACCAGTCCTGACGCTATCCTCGGATCATCTGCCAATCCTAATAAAATTGGACAAACCATCAAGTACTCAGGTTACTGATCTTCGCACGTTCATCAATCACAATAAAGCGGATTGGGATGGCTTCAAGTCCTACACCAAAACGGCCTTCGCTGCCTTACCAACTCCAACTGTCAGGTTGTGTTGCAATGGAATTCTGTTGGTTCAGTGAAAATGGTTCACTGGAGTCGAGGGGGAGGGCTGGGAACTTTTCTTCGCACTAACATGTGGTGGTACGCATGGTGTTTGCGATGACGTTGATGCTTGCTGTCCTCTGAATCTACATTGGCTCGCAGTGAAAGAGGAATTTCATTGTCGATGGTGTTTCAGCCCGGAACAATTTTTAAGGTGACATCAGTTGTTGCAGCGTTTACATCTTACTGTGGTAGCGTTGGGATGCAGCGTTCCGTTACAGACGCAGCAGTTCCAAGGGCCCGGATTTGGACCTGGGTTGAGCTGAATTCCGGCACGTCGAAGAAGTATTGAGAGCAATAGCGCCAACATGTGTTTCTCCCAATTTCCAGAAAAAAAGGACAGTCAAATTGTGTGACACACACACAGATGTTTCATCGAAGGGGTTGTGGCAGCTCTTGGCCGTGTGACAACGTTGTTCCAAGTAGCACGGGTCGCTCCGGTGCGTAGAACCAGCTGCCGCAATAGCAACTGGACAAACGGTAGATTCCTTAAGTTTAAAATAGAGCTACTCGCCTAAGTCTTTTTTAAGATTTTCCACTAGGCATTTGCCGTGGTCAGATTTCAACCAAATTTTGTTCGTAGCTTCCTTGGGTTACTATTAGTACCATACGGTATTTTGATCTTCCTGCATGTGTGCGTCAGAAAAAAAGGACTCTCTTTATCATGAACGGATAATATCAATAAACGGAAACCAAAACCGGTTGAAATGGTTATCTCATGATTCGGGTGATGAAACCAATGCACTCGAGTACTGTTGGAGGCATTTTGAGTCCTTTGTTCAGGACTGATACCATTTTGAGTCCTTTGCTGTGGAAAAAAGAACATTTTTGGCAAAAAAAGAACAATTTTTACAATTATCGGGTTTCGAACCCACAACTGCCCATTCCGTAGTCAGGCGGCTTCCAGTATACGCTACACGGCTTCCCTATCAGTACCATCGCTATGTGTCGTATACTATAGCTGTGTATGCTAGTGGGGCATAGTGCGTCAACTTTTCTTGCGCGCTATCGTACTCTGTTCTTGGCAATGAGGCGCAACTCTCTAAACGACTTACACAGCGCCCCACACTCTTTTACTATAGACGCTGCAAATGGGGTTCCATTTCATGGCATCTAAAGCATACAGCTATCATTCTTACGCAATGAGTGACCACTACCATTTTAGCCTGCGTATCAATTCGCCGATTGGCATCTGACCCGTACGCCACCTTTGCTCTTCGTTTGATATTGGCTACGTTTATGCCGTGGAACTATGTTTCAGTATTAACTAATTACATCAAACTCACCACGATGTAAACATGTCGGATTAGTTGATTGGACTAGCTCTTAGCTCTACTTGCGATACGGTATTGAACTAAAAAATTTGGATTAGGTTTGTGTTTTCGTTGTTTTTGTCGATGTTTATGTTGCGTTGGAGTCGGTGGTATAAAAGCGCTTTCTACAAGAAGCTACTGGGCTCTTTATATTTCTAAAATTCTCTTTAAATCCAGGTGATAAGCCAACATCTGACATTTGCCATATTTAGTACCCGTCGGTATAAATACTCCACGAACTAGAACTAAATCTAATATGATCTAGTCAATACTCCTCTTAGTTCCACGGTATAAATGGGGCCATTGTTTCTGGTCAGAAAATTCTTAGAATTCGACGAAGGCATGAGTTGACGAAAACTTGCAGCTTCCTGGTAACTCTTACGGAAACTTTCCATGTACTGCTCCCATAAAAAAGCACAGACAGTACCAGGGAGCGAAACAGGCCCAGCTTGGTCTTGATGTTGAGATAACTGCTCTGCCAGATTTTGGACAGCATGCCGTATGCGCATTCAGCCTGGTTGATACGACGAGCGACGTCCTGCTCCGTACAACCACTTTCAGCAGAAATACTTCCCAGGTAGACGAAATTTTCTACATTCTCTACAGGCTGCCCATTAGGCAATTGCGGGATAGGAACCTTGTTCTTGTTGATGTTAATCTTTAGCCCAATCTTGCTAGCCTAATTTTCGAGATCAAACGCCATTCCGCATAGATCCATGATTTTGTGGGAGAGTAGGCATATGTTGTCAGCGTACTCAAGATGTTGTAGATAAGAAGTCCATTCCTCTGTCTAGTCCGGATAGGGCTGCATGCAACACATCGCCGATCACTATGAGGAAAAGTATTAGTGAAAGGATGCACCCTTGCTGAACTCTAGTTCGAATTTCAAAGTCACCTGACACCTTACCCTTATGCTTTAATAATAACCAAAACATTGAAAGTTTGATGATCAATCCTTCCTTCAAATCAGTGGGAAAGGTCTCTGTGTTTCACGCTTTATCAACAAGTGGGTGCAGTGACTCGGCAGTTATGCTTGGCGTTGTTTGATAAATTTCGGCAGGAATACCGTCGAGTCCGGCGGGCTTTCCTTGTTTTAGTGCAATAATTGTAGCGACTAATTTCATTAGTTGGGGTAGTTGACCGTATACGCACATTTTGATGGTTAGCTAAGTTATATACATGAGGGAGAACTTCACGGTTCAAGACCGTGGCGAAGTGTTCTTTCCACCGCCTCGTCTGATCTTCCTCTAAGATAAGTAGCTTGAAATCACTATCCTTTACCGGATGTTGGCAGGAGTTACGACCATCTGTAAACGCCTTTTAACATCGTATACGGCGTTTAAGTTGTTACTTCTTGCGGCTTTTTCTGCCGAGGCTAGAAGAAGGTTCGCATATTCTCTTTTATCGTGTCGCACACTACGCGGAATTTATCGAGCTGTCTGACGGTAGAAGAACTCGAGCTTGATGCAGCTTCGATTATCGACTGATGCTGCGCCTAAAACTGCCTTCAAATCTTTTCTTTCAACAATCCGTTGCCTTGATGCGTCGGACGTCCAGGGCTTTTTCCGGCAATTCGAGTTTGTGCAAGTTTTAGGATTTGCGCTGTCAATGTACGTATTGTTGATGGCATCCCTCTGTTCATTTACGTCACTATCTAGGTGACTAGTTATCTCAGCTGATTTTTGTGCAAGATGGTCGTTGTATTGTTGTAAGATAGCTGAATTTTTTAATCGTGTGGTGTTGAATTTGGGGTGCCTGAATCTTTCGTCACTTGGAAGGCGCGCGGCTTCTATACGCAATCGAACATTAGCGATCATAAGATAATGGTCTCTTCGCATCCCAATATCGGCGCCCTCTTGTTTCGCACGTCGGGAAGGCAGTGTTTGAATCTTTTACTAATGGCAAAATGATCAGTTTGATTTTGTGCTCTGTGCTGATCAATATACGACCAAGTGACTTTGTGGAGATCCTGATGCTCAAACATGGTACGGCATCACAGATGAAGAGAGGAGAGACTCTTGAAGTTGCAGAAATTCACAAATATTTCACCATTCTCATTACAATTACCAAGACCGTGTTTCCCCATCACATACCTGAGTCCATTATTATCAGCACCCACTTTTGCATTGAAATTTCCCATAACTATTACAATGTTGCCTTTAGGTGTTCTGCTCTGGACGGAGTTTAGTTGTTCGTAGAAGGAGTCTTTTACCACGACATTGTCGGGTTCAGTTGGATCATAGCACTGTATTATTGTGATGTTTCTCATTTTGGTTCGGAAACTGTGGGAGACTGGATCCCAGGATATGAGACAGTTTCATGTGGCTTTGCTTAAACCGAACCCCACACCTAACTCACAACCAATCCCGGTAGGTTTACCGGAGTGTAACATTACAGTGATTTACGTTGGAGAAATAAATTCTCCACTGTTCCACCATCTTATCTTCCATAAATTAATTCATTTCGAAAAATAATTTAACTTTACTTACTTCTCGGTTGATTTAATTTTCTTTATAGAGAAGTACTGAAACCGGAAGAAAAAAAGGACGAACCTCCACCAGTATCATTTTTTAAACTAGTAAGTTCATTAAAAAATTGTAGGCATAAAATATTTCTTAACTAATGATTTAAATTGCGCTCACTTTATAGTTCACTTTCGCATCATGGAAGGATCTAGCTTTGATATTCATAGGCACATGCGGAGGAATAGCAGTTGGTTTAACGGCACCTGCCAATATTTTCATTTTTGGAGATTTAGCAGATGTATGTACCCCCTTCTTTTTCTTTAAAACTTACCACTCAGTATTTAATAGGGCACATTTTCATCGACATAAAGGGTATATTCTATGTCTATGGAAAGTTGTTTGTTGTCATGGAGAACATGTACATAATATTAAATATTTTATTGATTCAATTTTACAGTCAATGATCAAACAAGCGATGCAACTTGGAAACTCATCATATCCAAATATAGCTGAAGAATTCTTAGATTCAGTTAACGAGTTTGCTAAGTACAATGCGGTTTTGGGTGCAGTGACGCTAATTGGAAGTTACGTAAGCGTCACAGTGTTCAATTATGCTGCACATAGTCAGGTGAAAAACAACCTCTTCAATATTTTTGCAAGAGCCTTGATTTCATTGTTTTAAATCTTTTCCAGATATTAAGAATTCGAGGAAAATATTTGCAATCGGCCCTCAATCAGGATATAGCATGGTACGACTTCAATCAAAGTGGAGAACTCGCTAGTCGCATGAATGAGTGAGTACAGTAGGTTCATAGGTTTTCATTTCCAGGATTCAAGAACGTAACTACCTTACGCCTGTACCACCGATCGCCATTTTTGATATGCTCACTCGCCCAACCAAATTGCAACGGGCTGCAAAATAAATCGCCGAACCCGCCTTATTAATGGACGGACACCGCATTCAAGTTGGAGCCATTCATGAGACGAAACTACTTCCCAATTAGTCCCTCAACGCCATCATCAGGAAAGACCGGTTGACCAAGGCTGGAGGAGGGTTTGCCTTCATCATTCACCATTCCGTGTAATACCGGCAGATAGATGTTACCAACAACAATATCACCATGGAAGTGCAAGCCATCGCCATAAAATTAAGCAATGTTGATATTGAAATTTACAACATATATATTCCACCGGTATCCGGTTGTCCCTCAGGTTACCATGTAAATATCAACACTTTGTTCACTGGTCAACACCGTCTCCTGCTGGGTGACTTTAACGCTCACCATGAACTCTAGCACTCACATCTTAACAATGACGTCAGAGGTATCAGAACAACTTGACGCTTTAGATTTCTGCACATTGAATGACAACACGCCGGTATTTGTTCCAGTTCTCCAGATATCACGATTGCCAGTGCTAGCCTCATAAATGAAGCTCAATGGGAGCCGGTCTTTACACTATCTTCGGACAATTTACCAATCGTGATAAGGCTTGACAAACCGACAGATATCGTATCTGTCGAACATCGCACCATTGTCGACGACAATAAGGCTGACTGGAATGGCTTTACCGAATATACTAGTGCTAAATTCCTCGGCCTGCCAACTCCCACCGACGTACTCGAACCCGTCCAATATCAGGAAAGTCCTTAATAAAGCGGCTGCGAAAGTTATTCCTGCAGGACGCATTCCGAAAATTCGGCCCAACTTTCCTACCTCAGCCGCTAGATTGGCAGACGAGAGAGACAACATCAGGAGCACTGACGCAGACGATCCCAGAATTCACGAAATGAACTGTGAAATTTAAAGACTAGTGGCCGAACATATGAGGTTAAAGTGGAATACGCATCTGAATGAATGCAACCTGACCACAGGTATAAGCAAACTATGGTCGATAGTCCGTGCCCTCTCTAATCCACTGAAACAGAAAGGGAATGTCGCCATACAGTTCAAAGAAAATTCAATCTCCAACCCTGCCTACTGCGCAAGTCACTTCAATAGGCAGTTTATTGAACATCCTCCACTAGACAGACAAAGCGCATAATCCGCAGGAGGATTCATAACCGAACTGCAGACAACATACCTGTCTTCACCACGGATGAAGTGGCTGCAGCAATCAGGAAAGCGAACAACTCGAAAGCCTTGGGACCTGATGGAATCTCAATGACAATGCTTAAACACCTCGACACACCAGCTATTGAATACCTCACGGCTATACTCAATCTATCCATCACATCTATGATCGTTCCGGAACTCTGGAAGAAAGGGAGGATAATCCCAATCCTGAAGCCTGGGAAAAAAGCGACACTGGGCGAGTCCTACCGTCCCATCACACTTCTATCACCTGATGTCATCCCAGGACCATCTGCATCAGGAAACAAGGATGATGCCCCTAAGGGACCACAACAAGCTTCTTGCGAAACAGTACCTGCTGAGTTGTTTCCGGAGGGAGCACCACAACACCGACCTCATGGACAAGACGCCGCCACCAAGAATGTCAGGCGTGATTTGAGGGACTTCGAAAGAGACGTTCAGAAGTACAAAAGGGTTCCCTTTGACAACAACGTATACAGATCAGCCATCGCAGCAATACATCACGAGGAGGTACAAACATCAGTCGCAGGACTAGGTCCAAATAAAGTTCTCTCGACACAGCCACCAGCCATTTCTCCCGATGAGAGAATACTCCCCAGAGCAGCGAGGACGACACTTGCCCAACTTCGGTCGGGCTGGTGTTCGCATCTTAACTCCTACTTATCTCGCATTCGTGTCACGAACACATGCCCCGCCTGCAATGGTACACCTCACGATGTGGACCACAATTTCAATTGCCCAGCTGCACCCATGCACCTGACCCCCAGGTCGCTGTTGGACAACCCCGTAGAGGCAGCTATCTTCCTGTCGCTCAACACCGAGGAAGACGAAGAACAATAAGAACATGTAACACACTCACACAACAAACTTCTGACCATTGCTACAACATACATTGGTTTAATCAAAACAAAGAAAATGCATGACTGAAGGCATTTAAAGTTTAAATCTATGCCTGATTTATCACGGGAATTTGCCGGTTAGGACGGCATAGAAGAGAACATCTTCTTGGTCAAGAGGCATCTATTGTGCTGACCACTGTTCGTTGTTTCCACTTTATTCTTTAATACATTATCCTCTCTAAATTATGACTTTTAGTTGTCAATTCATTCCAATGAGCGAGAAGTCACAACATTATATTCGCTAGGTTTTACTCCATGCCAATGAAGTTGTTTTTGTCCCGATGGAAGGACTCAAAATGCCTTCAACAGTACGCCATTACATTGGTCTCATCGCCCTTAATCGGAAAATATCCATACTGGCTAGGTGCCACTTCATGCTCAGGAAGGCCTTTTCGTCCTGACTAAGGAACTCAGAATTCCATCAACAGTAGTCTATTATGACCCCCAGTCATATAATATCTTGCCTAGATACTCGTATTACCTCATTACTAAAAATGCCCTTTTTTCTTACCAAGGGACTCAAATGGCTATCAAAAGCACTTTATAAGCATTCGCCTCATAATCCGACTAAACATTAATTAATTAATTAATTAAATTAAATAATTTTTTCTTTCGATTGAGGTGTCGTCACTATAAATATAATACTTTAAAAATACATATATTTTATGTTTTCTTTTTATTGCAGAGATCTCATGAAATTGGGCGATGGCCTTGGCGAAAAGGTTGCTATTTTCATTCAATTCATGGTGGCTTTTGTTGGATCCATGGTATTAGCTTTCGTGAAAGGGTGGGAACTTGCGCTGGTGTGCCTTAGTAGTTTACCTGTAACTTTTATTTCAATAGGAATCATCTCAGTGGTAAGTACGAGTATAGTTTATATGTATTTAAACCCATTCCCAACCAAAAGCCTAAATTAACATTCGGGTTTACTAGTTCACTGGAAGATTGGCCAAGAAAGAAATGGCAGCTTATGGTAAAGCCGGAGCAATAGCTGAAGAAGTTTTCAGTGCAGTTCGTACTGTAATTGCATTTGGTGGCCAGAGAAAGGAGGAGGAACGCTATCGATCAAATTTGACAGAAGCTCGTCAGCTTAATACACGAAAAGGATTCTTCAGTGGAATTGGATTTGGTCTACTGTGGTTCTTTATCTACTCGTCTTATGCCTTGGCATTCTGGTATGGTGTAGGTTTGGTAATTGAGCAATCAACTTGGAAGCCGTCCGATATTGTATACTCTCCCGGTGTTATGATCACGGTAAGTGCTCGATCCAAATCAAGTAAGAAGAGATAAGTAAAACATAAATTTGCAGGTTTTTTTTGCCGTTATGATGGGTTCAATGAATTTGGGTATGGCATCGCCGTATATTGAAGCTTTCGGCATTGCAAAAGGTGCTGGTGCTAAAGTATTCCAGTTGATAGAACAGGTGCCTACAATTGATCCGTTAAGTGCCAGAGGATTAAGACCACTTCGAGCTGTGGGAAATATTACATTTAATAATGTATTTTTTCAATATCCAAGCCGTTCCGATGTGAAGGTGATTATATTATACACCCCTGAAAGGTAGTTTTACAATGTCTACTATGATTTTTCAGGTTCTCGAAGGGCTCACCCTGGAAATCAAACGAGGCGAGACTGTTGCTCTTGTAGGATCATCAGGTTGTGGAAAGTCGACTTGCATACAACTTCTTCAGCGTTTCTATGATCCCATTAGTGGTCACATTATGTTGGATGAGAATAATACCAAAGATCTGGATGTTAATTGGTTACGCGCCCGAATCGGTGTTATTGGTCAAGAACCTTCACTGTTTGGTACCACCGTTTATGAGAACATACGTTATGGGCGAGAGGATGCGACCAAGGAAGAAATTGAGACGGCGGCTAAGGCGGCAAACGCACATATATTTATTCGAAAATTGGCAAATGTAAGTTTGAATCCTCCCCCTTTGCAGGACAGGGATGTGCTATCTGAGTAACAAAACTAAACATTCAACTTGACAATGAAACTTTGTATAAATTTGACAGGGCTATGATACTATGGTCGGCGAACGAGGTGCTCAACTATCAGGAGGACAGAAACAACGTATTGCCATAGCCCGGGCATTAGTACGAAATCCTGACATTCTGCTTCTAGACGAAGCCACATCTGCTCTAGATACGGCAAGCGAGGCTAAAGTGCAAGCAGCTTTGGAAAAAGTACATATTATATGTTTTCCGTACAATTCACTAGATGTTTAATATTTTTCCTTAAATTTTTACAGGCTAGTGAAGGTCGTACAACAATTATAGTAGCTCATCGCCTTTCCACGATCCGTAATGCTGACAAAATTTTCGTTATTCAAGACGGAGTTGTTGTTGAAGTGGGAAATCATGATGAATTGATGAATATGAAAGGACAATATCACAAATTGGTTACAACTCAGATTGGCGACGACGACAAGAAAGGTAAGGTGAAGGGGCAACCATAGTCTAGTCTATACAATCGACGTAATAACTATTATTAATTTAAATTTTTAGTCCACGCTCCATTAACTCGAACAGTTTCGGATGGAGCTGAATATGATGAAGACGAAATGGATATTGCAATGGAAGCCCCAGAGAAGACTGTAGGAGTCGATTTGCTATCTTCAACCTGAATACCGCTTATACTCTGATGGTCCTTCATTTCTTTTTCTTTTTAAGGATATCGAGCTTGAAAATGAAAAGGCAAACAAAATTTCAATGTTCAAAATTTTAGAATGGAATAGACCGGAAAGGATATCAATTCTTATAGGAACACTTGGATCTCTTGTTTTTGGAATAGCTATGCCTGTTTATGCAGTTCTATTTGGTGATATAATGGGGGTAAGTTGATCGGGTAGGAATGGTAGAAGAAATTAGGATTGGAGTTTAAAATATTCTCTCAGCTTATCGCCTGCTCAATTTCTGTACGATACCACGTCGTGTTTTCGGTATCCAACGTAAATTAATTAATTAATAATTCATGTAGGGAACATTGCTCGGCTCGACCTCGACTCCATGCATTGTACAATATCGACATGTTTTTCGACATGCTCTCGACAGGTGCTCGATGTCTACTTATTGTTAGTAAAATAATGTAACAGAAACTGTTCCTCGGGACAACCGTTACAATGATGATGATTCAAGGGGTTACTACTCATTTGCCCTAATCGCGTGGTTACACAATACCGGTTGCTGATCTAAAGGAGAGTACAGACCTTCAGTTTAACTGCGCAGATATCTGTGCTAATATCTGTGGAAATATCTACGCAGTTATCTGAACTGAAGGTGTGTAGGCTACATTCGATTTTCGCTAAATTAGTTCCGATATTTTGTACAGTTCTATCAGTTTTGTCGAAGTGTTCACATCGTACGTGGCTGAGCAAGTATCTTTTTAGTGTTCCCGACTATTCTATATTTCCTGTGTTGTTGGTGTTTTACTGCGATCTATCGTATCTTTTATGGTATCTTTCTGTGCTGGACTTACTGATGAACGATGCGCTGGGTTTTGGTGGATGTGGATGAATGTATGAAAGAGGGGAATGTACTAGAGTACAGGGTGGCCATTATGAGATGGGCAACCCCAATTTTTTTTTCTTTTTTGACTTCAGATTCGGAATCAGCGACCCAAAATTACCTTATAGTTCGAACCAGCCCGATCGGACAAGTATTTCCCGATGAAAACAGGGTGGTCATTCTGAAGTGGGCGTCCCAAAAAAAATTTTTTTTTTTTTGACTTCAGATTCGGAATCAGCGACCCAAAATCACCTTGTAGTTCGAACCAGCCTGATCGGACGAGTATTTCCCCATGAAAACAGGGTGGTCAGGGTGCATAGCCAGAAAAAAAAAAGCTGGATGCAGATATGCTAGCACGAAACGGCTGCAGGTACATGTACAAAGAGTGAAACGGGCAATCTAGGGCTACATGCGGGGGCTCGCAACGCCATATTTCCCCATGAAAACAGGGCGGTCATTCTGGGGTGGGTAACCCAAAATTTTATTTTTATTTTTTCACATCAGATTCGGAATTAGCGACCCAAAATTATTTTGTAGTTCGAGCCAGCCCGATTGGACGAGTATTTCTCCATGAAAACAGGGTAATCATTCTGAGGTGGGCAACCCAAAAATTTTTTTTTCTTTTTTGACTTCAGATTCGGAATCAGCGACCCAAAATTACCTTATAGTTCGAACCAGCCCGATCGGACAAGTATTTCCCGATGAAAACAGGGTGTCCATTTTGGGGTAGGCAACCCCAAATTTTTTTCATCTTTTTTGACTTCGGATTCGGAATCAAAATTATCTTCACTTGAAACATACTCGCACAACGTTCACATTATAGTGAAACTACACATATACGAACATGACCGCGAGTGCCACTCGCGTAAAAGCACGTATCAAGTTCTGCTATAGACAATGGCCGATCGCCATGGTTCGAACTACAAGGTAATTTTCAGTCGCTGATTCCGAATCTGAAGTCAAAAAAGAAAAAAATTTTTGGGGCTGCCCACCCCAAAATGGACACCCTGTTTTCGAGGGGAAATACTCGTCCGATCGGGCTGGATCGAACTATAAGGTAATTTTGGGTCGCTGATTCCGAATCTGAAGTCAAAAAAGAAAAGAAAAATTTGGGGTTGCCCAACCCAGAATGACCACCCTGTTCTCTAGTACATTCCCCTGTTTCATACATTCGCCTACAAAAATTCCGCATTTCACAGCCACACAAATCACAAAACCGAAAAAAAGATACATTGCAAAAAAAAGATACATTGCCAAAGAAAAGATACATTTCTACACAATTGGCCATCCTCAAAACGAAACATTCACATATCAGTACGAGAGCGAAATCTCTGTACAAACTAGTGGTTTCATGGTCATTGTGAAATTTAGTAGAAAACTGATAAAACTGAACGATAAACTGTGTAATCTGCGCAGATTATCGTTGCAAAACAGGGTCCGAATGCACAGATCTCAGATCTGCGTATTAATCTGCCAAAACTGTGCAGTTCACACAGATTATCGTTCAGACATGATGTCACACGCGATAAACTGAGCGATAAACTGAAGGTGTGTAGTCCCACTAACAATGGACAGCTACTGCACTTGTATACTCGCATGACAGTAAAATCAAAAAATGTTATAGTAACTCGGATGTGAGGTACTAACCGACTCGCACATAACAGTAACTCATATGATGGAGTCACACGGTGCGAATGCACTTCAGTAACTGACCATGATACAAGGAAGACAAGATATGGCCTTGCGCATGCCGGCTCTCTGAAAACCTACGTCAATGGATTGTTCAATTGTATGAATACTTAGTTTTCGGCTTTTCCCGTACGCGTGCTACTTCCTCAACAATTGAAGCGGTACTGTCGCGAGGATTCCAATGCTGAGAGTTATGAACCACCACTCTCGCAAGTGTATACGAGCCATTGACGTGATGCGCAGAAAAATACGAAAATGAAACGCGTGAAGGCCATATCTTGTCTTCCTTGTATTATGGTAACTGACTAGGACAGCTCGGATGCTAGCTCGCACTGTGTAACCAGGCTACGACCTCTAGTTGGGCATAGCGCGTATTCCATGTGGTTAAGCTGACGTTTCGTTGACATAAACCAGTATCAAACGATGCATGTGGCCAGCATGCACCTCCTAAATTAGACTATAATGTTTGAGTGAGTATTGCAGTGCGATCGATAATGGCTCGGTGTGTTTGTAACATGTGTACGACAATGTACTAATAGTTGGGACGGCAAGCGACATAAATGGACGCCACCTTGCAAAATATGATAGAGAAATGCCGTTTAGTACGAATGTTAGTGGGGCCCATACTTTCATTTTAAGAGATGGAGCCAACTTGGACCCCTCGGCAGAGCGGCTGTGCGGGCGAAAAACCGAAAATTTTAGCTGTTTTTTTAATATCCTCCTCATAACTTTTAAACGGTGCCTCGGACCGAAAAACTTAAAAAATTGGATTTAAATTAAAGAGCGTCATATTCTACAGGGTGGCGCAAAAGAAACGAAGGGGTTTGAATAGTCTATAATTCTTTTATTTTTGAATCAATCGAGTTTCTTTTTTTTTCTTAGTACACTTCATAAATGGGGAATTTTGTTAATTTAACCGTGAAAAAAAAATCGCTTAAGTGGTGCCCATTCTCAGCTTTACATAGTCGCGCTCTTTCTAAAACATTTTCTATGCATTTTTTCAAGATTTCAGGAGGTGTCGCTAAAATTTCTTCTCGAATATTATTTTTTAGTTTGAGTATGGTCTGGAGTATGTGTATAGCATATGAATAAGGCACAGACCATACCACAACTAAACAATAATATTCGAGAAGAAATTCGAGCGATACCTCCTGAAATGTTGAAAAAAATCATGAAAACGTCGCAATTTGCAAAGCTGAGAATGGGCACCACTTACGCGATTTTTTTTTTCACGTTCAAATTAACAAAATTCCCCATTTATGAAGTGTCTAAGAAAAAAAAAGAAATTCGATTCATTCTAAACTAAAGGAATTATAGAATATTCAAACCCCTTCGTTTCTTTTGCGCCACCCTGTACATACAATGCATCGATCAAAGTTGAAATTCGGTTTAATAGTATAGTCAAAACCGATAGTCGAAAAACTTCACCTTTTGAGGCTTTGTAGAAAAATCACAATATATTGCTATTCAAGCTCACATATCTCTGAAACCGATGCTACAAATGGAAAAACTCTTTAGACAAAAGTTAAAGATATTTATATTTCAAGTTTAACTAGCCCAATACCTTTTAAATTGGCCTGTTTTTAGCATAGTTTTGAGTGAAAATGCAGAAATGTTTTTTTTTTAGCGATTTGAGCCTTAATAGCTCTATCTCGATAAATATAACAGCTAAAAGTTTTGGTTTAGCTTCAATTCGTAGATATTTTAACCTTGTTTATAAAAGTTTTGCTAAGTTTTTATCAAACTAATTAATTAATTAAATAATTAGTTAATTAAATGATTTAATTCCTTCCATAATTTCAAAATTCAACCAACTTATATGACACTTTAGGTTGGTTTCTTATGTACTTGGTCATTCTAAGTCAAATGAAGCCAACCGCTATTCCATACGGCTATTAGTTCAAAAGAGATTCACTTTTTTCCAGATTTGTAGTGGTTTCCGATATATGTGAGCTTGAAAAGCGATTTAGTGTGATTTCCTCCAAAGCCAAGAAAGATGAAGTTTTTCGACTATCGGTTTTGGCTATACTACTAAACTGAATTCCAACTTTGAGCAATGCATTGAATGTTGAATTTGACGCTCTTTAATTTACATTCTATTAAGTTTTTCGATCCGAGGCACCGTTTACAAATTACGAGGAGAATATTAAAAAAAGGGCTCAAATTTTTCGGTTTTTCGCCCGCACAAGGTGGCTCCATCTCTTAAAATGAATGTATGGGAACCACCAACAATCATGCCAAGCTGCATTTCTCTATCATATTTTGCAAGGTCAAATCGCTTACCGTCCCAACTATAAGCGAGATCGATATCGAGTTGCAGTTTAAGGCTGGTACTAAACTCTTCGTGTGAAAATGTTGCACTTATTTCTCCCACGAAAAAGAGACCGTGTAGACTTGCACACAAGTCACATCCGCGGTGCTCTACACTACACTTGAATTTCCCCTTCTGACTCAAAAGAAAGCGATCACCACTGTAATGACCGGTTTCCACACGAAATAATATGCAAAGTAATTGTTTTCGCGTGAAAATTGCCCACAACAGTGTAAAGACTTTCATCTGTGTATGGGATTTTCGTGTTGAGAACTGAGTATCGAGAAGAGCGAAAATTTTCGTGCGAACCGGATTTTTGACAGTTTTTGTATAAAATTTCGCACGAAACGGAGGTTAGTATTTTCCTTTACCGAGAACATGTCCAGAGCATGAAGATGTTGATATCAAGGGTTTAGAGGTAAATTCATACAAAAGACGAAACATTTCCACCCGGTCGCTACAAATTTTGAGGGTGATCGATCCTCAAGATGTAGAATTAAGGTAATTTTTTGTTTATTGGTTTAAGAGGTATCAAAAACCGAGTCTTCTTGTGTTGGGTGCCAGGTCACCAGGGCATTAAGGGGAACGAGGCTGCGGATGAACTTGCTAGACATGGATCATCCAGTCGTTTTCATGACCTGAGCCTTACTGTGGCTTTCGACTGGCCTCGGCCAAACGGCGGATCACAGATTGGTCTGCACTATTGCGTCAACAGTACTGGAATAACCTTCCAGGGCTTCGTCAATCGAAGGAGCTGATAAAGCCCTTCAGCCACAAGGGTACTACTCAAATGAGTAGAACCCACCTAAGACTCCTAGTGGGGTACTTATCTGGCCATCACCTGGTCAGATATCACCTGAACAAGATGGGTCTGTCAAGCGAGACTGAATGCCGTCTTTGTCTGGAGGACGTGGAAACGACCAAGCACATCTTGTGCGAATGTCCAGCCATCGCGCGTTTTAGAATGTCACTCCTCGGGCGGGCTACTATCAGCACTGCAGAATTCAGGTTAATTCCTGCTAAAGACCTACTGCCCTTTATTAGAAGGGTGGACGGTCTTCTGGATAAATGAGCTACGGCACAATAGATCTTTTATGGTCGCAATGCCTTCCAGCTGGGACAGTAGCTCGACTATTTTATCTTATCTTATCTTAAGAGGTATCATAGCAAGGGTTTTGTTATGGGCATTCCATTTCAGGTAGATAGATCTTCAGTGTCTAATTCATTGTGTCTAATTTTTTTCTTTCATTGCAGGGTCTTTCGGCCAAGGATCCTGATGTGGTTCGATCCGAAACAAATATATACTGTTTATATTTTGTTATTTCTGGTGTAGTTGTTGGACTGGCCCAATTCTCACAGATATTTGCGTTTGCAATTGCGGGCGAAAAACTCACCGAAAGGGTACGGGATATGGCTTTTTGCGCCATGCTACGACAGGAGGTTGCGTGGTTTGATGACAAATCGAACGGAACTGGAACTCTGTGTGCTCGTTTATCAACGGAATCGGCTGCAGTACAGGGGGTATGGAAGTTTTCGATCACTTTTTATGGCGATTTAATAATATTTTTTTAATATCACCCTCTTTTCCCACTTTAGGCAACTGGACAGCGTGTTGGAATGATATTCCAATCTCTGGCTACAATCGTACTGAGCATTGGTTTGTCCATGTACTATGAATGGAAATTGGGATTTATGACACTGGCTTTTATGCCATTTATGCTGGTTGCAACCTATTTACAGGGTAAAGTCATGATGTCGGAATATATGGGTGTTCGAAAATCATTAGAAGAATCTACGAAGGTATTGAATTGAAAGTCGTTTCCAATAAAACGGTCCTTATAGATGATAGTTAAGCGGATTTAAATTGCAAATATCCTCTTATCCCATCTTTTCAGCTGGCAGTTGAGGTAGTTTCAAGCATTCGGACTGTTGTATCGATCGGTGGCGAAAGGATGTTTCATGACAAGTATATGGCTCTTCTACGTCCGGGTGTTGAGAAAGCGAAAATTGCTACACATTATCGCGGAGTAGTTTACGGCTTAGCCCGGTCAATTATGTTCTTCGCGTATTCAGCTTGTATGTATTACGGTGGTTATTTGATTATCAACGAGGGAGTTACTTATGCCGATGTTTTCAAGTAAGACTGTGTTTTTGTACTGGTAATTTTGAGAAGGCTTACCTTTTACATTTTATTTCTCAGGGTCGCACAAGCCCTAATTATGGGCACGATGACCATCGGTAACGCCCTGGCCTTCGCTCCGAACTTCCAAAAAGGATTGGATGCTGCTGCCAAATTCAATGCCTTATTTAATCGTGTTCCGAAAGTTATCAATCGTCCTGGGCTGGATCCATCAAAAAAAGTTGAGCTCGATGGAACCGTATCCTACAGAGAGGTGTCCTTCAGTTATCCGTCCCGTGCGAAAACACCTGTTTTGCGGGGTTTGTTTTTAGCCATAGCCAAGGGTCAAACGATTGCACTAGTAGGGCCTTCGGGATGTGGAAAATCGACATGCATTCAGCTATTGGAGCGTTTCTACGATGTCAACGGAGGCTCTGTGAATGTCGATGAACACGATGTTCGATCAATCACCATGGAAAATCTTCGATCGTATTTGGGAATAGTGTCACAAGAGCCCTCATTGTTTGATCGTACAATTGCCGAGAATATTGCATACGGAGACAATTCGAGAAATGTATCAGAAGACGATGTCATTCAGGCGGCTAAGAAGGCCAATATTCATAATTTCATAACATCACTGCCACTGGTACGTTGTGCATTTCTTTAATTTTTCCGACTTTACTTAAAAGTGGTTATTTCAAATTCTGTACCAATTCTAGGGTTACGAAACAAGACTGGGTGAAAAGGGTACCCAACTCTCAGGAGGTCAGAAGCAGCGTGTGGCTATTGCCCGTGCTCTAGTCCGAAATCCGAAAATACTTCTGCTTGACGAAGCAACTTCTGCACTGGATGCAGAAAGTGAAAAGGTTGCAACTTTCTAGAAATCTAAATATGAACTGCAAAACTGATTTCTAAAATTTTGGTTTCAGGTCGTACAAGAAGCTCTTGATGCCGCTCGTGAGGGTCGAACATGTATAGCGATTGCACATCGTCTGTCGACAGTCATCGATTCCGATGTGATATTTGTGATTGATGGTGGTGTGGTCATTGAAAGTGGTACTCATAAAGAGCTTTTGGCCAACAAAGGAATGTATTATAGGTTACACAAATTACAATCGGGGCAAAGATAACGTGTATTATGAAATGGAAAAAATTTATGACCTTTTTTATAAAATTTTAGATTTACCCAACGATTGTACTCGTATCAATTGCGTTCTATTTCAAAAACACTTCTTTATACTTCTTGTATAATTCGGAAACAAAGAATATACAAAATATATTTATTTTTCTATAAAGAGTCATATGCTTGAATATTATTTATCCTATGATTTTGTAATGGACATGTATTTTTGGGTATACAGGATATGGGTTAGATTAGGTAAAGGGGCTGCCGTGATATCTCACAGCACACATAGACCACAATTGGTTCCGTTGTGATACCAGCAAGAAATCACCTCATTAACCTAGATATAGGTATTTCAAAACCAGCCTGTACTGGCGATATAGCGATTGAGCTGCATTACGTTCATATCCTTGAAAAAAATTCTGGAAAAACCAAGAACCCAGAAATGTCTTATGCCTTTCAGCCAAGGACATACAATGACAAACAAGGTAAAGAACGTTCTCCTCCTCATCCACGTCCTCACAACTCCTGCAATAGTCATTGTGAGGTATACGGAGCCTTCAGGCGAGTTCACCGATAGGACACTGTAATAACCCCCACAACCCCCTGCCAATGTGTTTACTGTTTAGTGACAGTAGTGTGGCAGAGTGACTAGAGTTAAAATCCTTGTCCTCTGACATTTGCCTTTGCGCCATCTTATGTCAGCCCTGTCCACCGCGGCGGCTTCAATTGCCAATTAACAGGATGTGATTGACATTTTGATATTTTTGCGGCCCCCTTCAACAACACCCAATGATCCTTCACAAGCCAGCTCATCTGTCCTTCAGTTGCCCGCAAAGCCACTATGGCTCGGTATCCAACAGAGGGTAATATTGGAAAAGCCACCCATCACCTTTAGAACTGAGCAGTAGTTCTTAATAGTTTTCGATGTAGTCAGGACGGATTTAAGTGATCGAATTGCAGCCTGACTGTCCGTGTAAATAGTAATGTCTTTCGCAGTCACGACATGAGTCCGCAGCCAGGTCAGAGCTTCCGAAATCGCAGGCTTGTGTGCCTCCGACCAAAAGCGTGTTTTGGAGAAGTGTAGTCAGTCTACGGGTACATGGGTAGGTTCAAGTTGCCCAGTAAAGCTAAGTGTCCACCTCTTAGCGTACGCCACTGGCCAGTATCACGAAGGCGTAAAGCCATGTTCGCCGCAGGCTTTTCGCCGGAAATGTTCAAACGGAGCAAGCCGAGCAGCACATCTAGTTCGGCTGACGGAGTAGTTGCAAAAGCCCCCGCTGTGGCCAGCGCAGCTAGCCTTTGTACATTCCCCAGCAGATTATGATAAGCCACTACTCTGAGGATAAAAAGGTTGTAAAGGGTGTAAAGGGTATAAAGTATATACGTTTTGCCTTAAGTCCAAGTGGTGCGAAGCGTGTCAACTACTCCTGCGTGCCATCATAATTTGTTCTGGGCAATGGGATGCATTCGCCTCCCGACTTACCCAGCCACGCACGATCTTCCCCCACATATCGGCGCAATCATGAGTTTCTAAGACGCCGCTTTGGTCGGTCTTCAAGGAAATGGCATGTCCAGCAATTTAGTGATCATCTTTCCGCAATGTATGATCTATCTATTGCCATTTTCGCCTGCGTATCAGTTCGTCGATTGACATTTGACCGGTACGCCAACTCAGCTCTGCATTTGATATTGTTTCGGGCCAGGAAATTCTTAAAATTCGACGAAAACACTAGTGCTCCTCATGTGCTCCTCTCATACAACAGCACAGACAATACCACAGAGCGAAAGAGGTGTAATGGACGGTTTGGTGGGCATCCGGAAATGCCCGTGGGGACGGAGCCTAAGGTAGCATAATGACCGTGAAGGTCGGGCCGTGCCATCTGGCGAAGAAAAAGGCCCCTCAACGAAGTAGGCAGCGACCTATGCTTGCAGCAGCTCGTTCGGGAAACGTGGAGGGTTCTACGCAGCTCGTTGCTAATGTCCTTTATGTATTAAGAAAAATTCATAAGCCTGAGGAACACAACACAAACATAGGAGGTAAAAATGGAGAATATTAAAAAAAAGGGGGGTGATAAGGATAGAATGGTTGGCGGTCGGCTTGGATGCTCTCGCGCTCGCATCTGGATCCGGGTGTAATCGGCCTCTGATTTCGTACCACAGACAGATCACTACTCATCAGGTGCTATTTTCAATCTTCATTCTTCATTTCATTACAAAAGCCCAGCTTGGTCTTAACACTGAGGTAACTGTTTTGCCAGATTTTGGATAGCATGCCGAATGCACATTTAGCCTGGTTTATACGACGAGCGATGGCCTACTCCGTACCACCATTTTCCGCAACAATGCTACCCAGGTAGGCGAATTTGTCGACCTTCTTCTCCACAGGCGGTCCTATTATCGATGGCAGTAGGACGATTTGGATTTCTTTTTCGCAACGGCGGCTTAGAAGCTTTATCTTGTTGGTGTTAATCTTTAGCCCAACTGTGCTCGCCTCCTTCTCGAGATCTAAAGCCACTGCGTTTAGACCCTTGATTTTGTGGGTGAGTAGGCATATGTCGTCAGCGTAGTGAAGATGTTAAAGTCCATGGGTTCCTTTCTCTAGTCCGGATAGAGCTGCATGCAACACATTGCCGATCACTTTGAGGAATTGGATCGGTGAGAGGCTGCACCCCTGCCGCACTCCACTGCAAATCTAAAAGTCCTCGAACACCTTACCTCTATGTCAGTGACGGATCCAGGATTTCTTCATGGCGAGGGGGGGTCCAGTTTGAAATTAAATTCACCATCGAAGGGGATATGAACGTCAATTTTTGCTTTTCGATAGTCGATATTCGACGATAGTCAGGTGTGGGTGTCAAATGCAAGGGGAAGTTCTTTCGCTACTTAGAATGAATTACAATGGAGTAAGGGAGCGAAATATGTGAACATTGTGGGCTGCGGTTGGAGCTTAACAGGGAGATTTTTTGCAGAATTTTGAAGTCGCTTCCTACTACTGGACAACGCTCCGTGTATTAAAAAATCTAATCTGAGGGATTGTCTGCAGAAACGAAAAATAAATTTAGCGATATTTTCATAGTATAGTCATGTTGTATACAGAACCATACAGGATGCTCTGAAGCTGCTGTGCACCATGCAATTAAAAGCCGGATTTTCCTAAGCAGCGTGTTTTGTACGCGGCGTGAACCGAATAGGCAGTTTCACGCCAGCAGAAGCGTATTGTTTATTACGCTGCGCATTACTGTTTTCCTAGGAAACGTATCATTTTAGTAGTTCTTTTGTTTTTCTAGTGAAGATGAGTCGTTTGGGGAAAAATAAAATAAAAACATAAAAGAACTACGATTGGGGTAAGCCCCAATCATGCAATACTCTAGATGAATTTGAACCTGGTTAAAGCCAATAAATAATTTTGGTTGCAATCTCGGATGCATCGTATACGTACTGAGTAAATAGGCTTAACGTATTTCATGAAATAGTGCAGTTTGTATGGGAGGGGGCAGAAGGAGGGTGAGGATTACAATAAATTTTATAATGTAGGTTACAATTATCATAAAAGTGATATATTAAAAATTTCAAAGCAATATGTTTTATAGTTTCTGAGAAAATCTGATTATTGTAAATTTTCAAAAATGTGTCATTTTGTATGGGAGGGGGTAGACGGAGTAAGGGTAATCGATTAATTTTTTTGAATCTAACTGATATTGTTAATTAAGTGTTAAGTACAAAATTTCAGCCCTATAAATTGTATACGTACTGAGTAAATTGGCTTAACGTATTTCATGAAATAGTGCAGTTTGTATGGGAGGGGGTAGAAGGAGGGTGAGGATTACAATAAGTTTTATAACATAGGTTACAATTATCATAAAAGTGATATATTAAAAATTTCAAAGCAATATGTTTTATAGTTTCTGAGAAAATCTGATTATTGTAAATTTTCAAAAATGTGTCATTTTGTATGGGAGGGGGTAGAAGGGGTGGAGCGATTTAGCCCGTTCACGAACTTAGCCTTCATTTTTTGTCAAAAATAACGTGTGCAAAATTTGAACTTCATAGCTCAACGCGTTCTCGAGCTAGAGAGGTCACGGACGGACGGACGGACAGACGGACATCCGGTTTTGAGATATTCGAGTGATAATATGAACTTCTGTATCATTCATTTTTTTCTGCGGGCCTTATTTCTTAGCGTTACAAACTTTGTGGCAAACTTATAATACTCTCAGATTTCATCTAGAGTATAAATATTAGCTTTTTTGCTACTTAAAAAACATTTGGAAGAGGAAGATAAAGAAGAAAAAATACTGAAAACTTTTGATATCAGAAAACCTACCAGCAATGTGTTTTTAAAACGGAAAGAAGAGGGTGCTTTCAGTATATTGATTAAGAAACATTTGCTCGATGAAGAAGAGAAGTTTCAAACGTATTTTAGATTTACCCGGGAGCAATTTAGTTTCATTTTGAATGACATCAAAGATGACCTGAAAACTTTCCCCTACAATCGAGTCATGGAACCAATAAGCCCTGCTGAAAAACTGGCTGTTACTTTAAGGTAAAAAAAACGAATTTTGAAACCTATTTATTTATTTTAGAAAACATTAACATTAGTCAGCAGATATTATAACCAACTGTTTAGTATGCATATAAATATTATTAATCGTCATTAACTTGACATATGTAATTCATATTCTTGTATTATAATAGAAGAGGGAACGCTGGAGAGTTCTGATGGATAATTAGGGGTGGAAGTTGTCAAATGGGTGAATTGATTGGAGACCTCTGTTTGATAAGGAAAACCTATCGAAGAAGTGGAATGTGAATTGGAACCGGTAGACAAAACAGATGGATAGTTAGGGGATCTATTTTGTAGCTGTTCCATATCAGATACAATTTCCAAAACTTTGATTTTGGTTCTGCTCACAAGCTCTGGTTTCAACTTTCTAACAGTCATGGCAATGCTTTTAAAAAATAGGTCGATGTCATCTTGTTCGTCATATTTCAATAATTCTTTAATTGAATCATTGAACTGTGTGTTTTGATCTTTTTTATCAGTCAAATATTTAAGTAACGCTGAATTTTCCATTCTCCTTTTTCGTAGTACAGGGAGCTTTCTTGGAGATTCAGTAGTTTTCTCAGGTTCACGGGAAGATGCTTCAAACTCAGGTTCATGACAAGATGCTTCAAATTCGTTTAGAGAGATGTCATTCATACTGTCTTGTTGAGCATGTTGATTGGTTTGGATGTTTTCAGAAGTTTCAGTAGAAATGTTAGAAAACGTTTCCCTTTCATCTTCAGTTTTATCTAAAAATGACAACCTATCCCAGTAGCTTGCTCTCCTTTTTTTGCAGCAGACCCTGTTTTGCCTGTGTGCTCTTTTTTCTGCCTTTTATAATGATCACGGATACTTTTCCATCGTGCTTGGCATTCTTCCCCTGAAAACACAGAGAAACAAAACATTATTTTTATTAAATAAGCTAAGAAATTGTGCAATGTTAATAGGTGCTTTCGTTTCACTTGGATTTGGATGATTATCCCATTTCACTGGTGGATTAACATCGGATTTGCTGATTTGTATGAGAATAATTCCAAATCTAGTGAATCGAACGCACCTATTAATAATAATTATATAGTCATTTGATTGTGATTGGGTATAATATCTTAAAAAAAACAAATATTGTTTCAGTTTTCTTGCAACGGGTGAATCGCATAGGTCTTTATCATTCAGTTTTCGCATATCAACATCTGCCCTGTGCAAGATTATTCCACAAGTTTTGAAAGCTATAAAGGAAAAATTGCTGCCTTAAGTTTCTGCCTGAACATGACCAAATAGACTGGAAAAAGAAAGCTGAAGAATTTTGGACTCGCTGGAACTTTCCTAATTGTGTTTCCGCTATTGACGGAAAGCACGTGAGAATAATAGCACCAGGCAATTCAGGAAGTTTATATTTCAACTATAAGGGATATTTTTCAATTGTACTTCTTGCTATGGTTGATGCGAATTACAAGTTTTCGCTCATTGACGTGGGCTCCTATGGCTCCTTCTGGAATTTTTAAAAAATCACGAATGCAGCATTTAATGAGAAATGAAGCTATATTTCCTCCCCCCGAAATGTTACCTAATTCAAATATAATTCTGCCCCATGTAATACTTGGAGCTGAAGCATTTTCTCTAAGTGAACATATGATGAAACCATTCTGCAGGGATCAAGCATTAAAAGACTCGAGGAAGCAAAGCTTCAACTATCGTTTGAGCAGAGCTAGAAGAGTGTCTGAAAACGCTTTTGCGTTACTGTGTACAAATTTCAGAATATTTTTTACACCTATAAACGCAAAACCTGAAAATGTCGACCTGATAATCATTGTGTGCTGCTGTTTACATAATATGTTGAGGAAAGATTATTCATCGGCTCACGCCAGCAGTGTTGAAGGAAACATAGAGGACCTTGAGTTTCCTTCAGAAACATGATACCGTTAGCAGGTACAGGCGGTTTTGAAAAATCTCAAGGTTTTCAAGTAAGAAGCCGATTTACGGATTATTTTAATTAAAATGAAGAAACCAGAGTAGGTACCTAACTAATTCATTTCAATTTTGTTATTTTTGACCACAATGAAATATGTATGTAATTTTGTTTGTATAGGTACTGTGAATAAATATAAATAAATAAATAGAAATTGATGTGTACTTACTTTTTCTTCTCAACTTGTCCGCAATGTTTTGCCAAACTTTGTCTTTTTTGTGGCCACTTTTATAGTCCGTATGTTGCATATTCCATATATATTCAAAAGAACTGACATGTTCAATTAGCTGCTCGTCATCTTCAGCAGTAAAAGGTATTTTTGTCTTCACTGAATTCGGCATTTCATAATTCAATTGTGTATTATACCAAACTTGAAGCAAAAACCAAACACAAACGACAACAAATTGAAAATACGCCGCGTACGTCGCAATTGACTCCTCTGAATGCAGTCGGTCTATCACGCCCAACGTACAACGCTGGCGTACGACGTATTGCGCTCTGTAGGAAAATACTTGCATTGCATTCGTACTGAGAGGTGCCGGCGTGTTGCGCTGGGCGTATTACGTTGCACGCCGCGTACAAAACACGCTGCTTAGGAAAATCCGGCTTAGCAACCCTTTGCGAAAAATATAAGTATTTTGATTTCCGATTCCTTTAATTCTCTAGCTGCTACAGGCATTCTAACTGATGACATTACTAAAAACATAATTCCTGTATAGTTTAGAGCGCAAAAGCTACGTAAAGCAATATTTTCCTAGCGGCAGCGTTTTAGCGCCTTCGACGACGTTATACGCTGAGCGTTTTACGCTGCGCACTCTTTCCGGCGTATTGAATTGTCGTGTTTGTTGCGCTGACCCAGTAGACCTGACTGCTTCTAGAGGATTCAATTGCGTTGTACACTGCGTGATTTATTCGGGAAATGACATGTTCCAGCCCATGCCCCGAAAATAAAATATAGGGTCCCAATATCTTTATGATTTGTTGAGAATAATCATTGTTGCGATTAAATGGCTGAAATATAGGCGATAGACTGTAAATCTATTTATAAGAACAATTGCTGTGTCCTTGCGAAAATGTCTAGTATTTTTGCTTGACGAGGTCGAGCTTTTGAACGAGTTTGTTCAGGACCATGTGATGTTGTACCCACAGTTCCAGAGTTTAAAAACACCATGAAGAAAAACCTGTTGTGGAATGAAGCTTGAAAAGCATTGAAGAAAGAAGGCGCATTTTTAAGCACAATTATTATAATAATAACAATTTTGGAGCATGTACATGTAAATTTATTAAGTAACACGGAGGAGCTTGACGTCAGTGCCTTTTCAATCTGAAGGCGGGTGTGTACTGAAGTAGTCAGTGAACACTTTACTCTCTTGTTTCCTGGATTTCGCCTATTCCGTTCGTATAAACTCTTCTGCCTGGTCATCATCCATAATTTTTTTAGTCAGCACCGCGACCATTATGCTCCTCTTTCAGCACTTTGTCTCCATTTTACACGCTGTCCTTATCCTTACGTCAACTGAATAGTTAAAGATGTCTAGTCTAGGAGAACACTTTCATCATAACCGTGGCGCGACAACCCGACGTCGGGCCTTGGCCACCCAGATCGTTGTCCTCCAATTATCTCGGTCACGTGACCGCGTCCTCTAATCTTGGAAGCCCAGTAGTTGCGCGGCGTCCGCATATATCAAGCTCTCCGTCGTCCTCGCAGTCTCGCTCCGTCGACTCGTGGTCCATGCATTACTCTTTGGCATGCGACCATCATCCATTCGTTGTACATGCCCTGTCCATTGAAGTCGTTGTATTTTTACGACTTTCCAAACTTCCAGCACATCGTACAGTTCATATAACTCATGGTTGTACCGGATGCGCCATCCATCTCGATCGCAAACAGGCGAAAATTCGCCGCAGAACCTTGGTTCGAATGTGTCTAGCATTTTTTCGGAGGTTTCAGTTAGGGTCCATGTTTCGCAGGCATACCATAGCACTGGTCGTATGATTGTTTTGTACACGCGGAGCTTCGTGTTTCTGTGCACATGCTTCGATTTTATTATGGGGAGAACCGAGAAAAAAGTCGTATTAGCCAGCTGTATCCGTCGCTTGATTTCGTTGGCGTCCTTTGACAAGTTGCAACCCAGGTATATGAAGTTGTTCACGAACTCGATGTTGAAGTCCCGCACAATGATGCTCGATTGTGTATTCATCCTTGTCCTCGATTGCATCATTATTTTAATTTTACCCTCTTTGAGACGTAGTCTAACTTGTTTTGCAGCGGTGTCGAGCGTATGCAGAAGTTCTTCTGCGTCGGCCAGTTTTCGGGACATGATGTTGATGTTGTTGGCGTACGCTGCTAATTGTGTCGACTTGATGAGTTGCGTCTAGCTGTTGTCGATATTTATAGCCCGAATAGCGGATTCCAGTGCTAGGTTGAAGAGCGTCGGCGCCAGTACATCGGCCTGCTTCAAACCAGTGCGTGTTTCAAATAGATCAGTAAGTTTATTATGGATCCTGACAACAGGACAGACGGAGTTGGTCATCGTCATCTTTGTCAGTCGCACTAATTTTCCCTGGTATACTAAATTGCAGCATGAGGTTGTATAGTACTCCACGATCGATACTGTCTTATGCCTGCTTGAAGTCGATAAAGATTTGGTATACGTCTACTCTACGTTGTATTCCCAGCACTTTTGAAGTATTAGTTTGACAGTAAAGAGTTGATCGGTTGTGAAGCGACCAGGTCTGAAACCGCCTTGATATTCGCCAATGATTCATTCTGCGTACGGTTTTATTCTATTTTCCAGAATTTTGGTCAAAATTTTATTCAACGTACAAGCTAGTGATATGCCCCTATACTCGTAATTCTTACACCGCAGTTTATCTTCCTTTTTCTGAATTGGACAGATAATACTTCTGCGCCAATCGTCTGGGATCACCTCGTCCTACCATACTCACAAGAGGAATTGATGTATGGCATTAACTAGACTCGTTCCGCTTAATTTTAGCAGTTCCGGCGGTTTATTTCGTTTTAGTGACCGCAACGCGTGATCAGCTTCTTCTACTGTTGGGGGTTGTTTGTTTGGGCCTAGGTCAACAATATCATCAAAAGCCTCTTGTGTGGGGATGTTAGATGGTAGGTTCAGAAGCTCTTCAAAATAAGAGGCCCATCGTTTGGTAATGTCATCGGTGTCGCTGGTGATGTTTCCATCCTTGTCTTTACAGAGGCTAGTCTTGGGTTGATAGCCGTTCTTAATTGTATTTACTAGTTTGTACGCTTTTCTGGTGTTCCTATTAGCTAAGTTTTCGTGAATATTCAGCAACTGTTCGTCAAAGTATTTACGTTTCTTAAGTCTAATTATTCTATTCGATATTCGCGAAGCTCGTCATATTTTTCTCTTTTGGCTCAGGTTGCTCTTTGAATCGTTATTCCGCGCTTGCCGGGCTTTATATCCCACGACCTTCTCTGCGACCTCTTTCACGGTGCCCTTGAGTTCTTCCCAGAACCCATGGATGGCTGTGCTGCTGATGTTGTGTAGCATAGGCGATAGCCTTTCCTGAGGGGCGGCAGTATACGCCACTGCCGTAGCATCGCTCAGAAGTTTTTTAACCACAAAGATTTTGGGAGGGCTGATTCTCGATTGGTGCACTGAAGAAATTCTACAACTGTTGGCCGTCTTCACCAAGTGATGATCTGCGCCGCAGTTTACTCCTCGATAGTAGCGGCTATCTAGACGCCCATCTCTTGCAAATAAGGACGTGATCAATTTGGTTGACGGTATGTGCGCCGTATGTGGCGCTGTTTGCGATCGGGATGGATGGCGCATCCAGTATAACCATGAATTTCATGAACTGTACGATGAGCTGGAAGCTTTGAAAATCTTCAAACTACAACGACTTCAATGAGAAGGGCATGTACAATGAATGGACAATGATCGCTTGCCAAGGAGAGTAAAAGCCGCCACACATAATCGCGCAGAACCTCGACCGAACTTCCATCGAACCATCAAATATCAAAGAACGGTAGAAATAGGGGAAATTTTTTTCCGCACGTTCTATGAAATTGATGGTTCGATGGAATTTCGGTCTTGACTATACGCGTTCATATGTGGCGACCTTATTGAACGCAGAACGAGTGGGAGAGCTCAGTATATGCGCACGCCGAGCAGCTACTGGGCTTCCAAAATTAGAGGACGCTTTCACGTGACGGAGATAAATTGGAGGACAACGATCCAGGCGGCCAAGGCCCGACGTCGGGCTGTCGCGCCACAATGATGATGAGGTGAATCAAACTAAATATATTGGTGAAACTTTTTGAATGTGAATGCTTGTGAATGCGTCGATGCGGGAAACACGTAGAGATTTCGACGAGATTCCTACTGCATTCGAAGTCGTGTGCTGAAAGTGAGTCGAAGAGAGTCTCAAGGCGGGCGTAGAACTCGTTTTTCACTGCGTCTTTTTTAACTTCAGTGGGGGCGTGCACATTGATAAGCCAGAGGTTGAAGAATCGAGTCTTGATGCGAATCGTACACATCAGTTCATTTATTATGGGTTTGAAGTCAATAATGTGCAGTATGAGGTGATTGTTCACTATAAATGCTACTCCAAACTTTTTGTGGCCGGATTGTTTGCCACTTCTAAAAATTGTGTGTGATTTCTAGTCATTGAACTCGATGTGAAGCCAATTTGCTTCCTGGACTGCAGTAATGTTTAGTTTGTACTTTTTGACCTGTTGAAGCAGGGCTTGCTCGACCCTCGGTTTGTTCAGGGAGCGTACATTCCAGGATCCGAAAGAATAACCCGTTAGTCGTTTGCGTGGTTGTCTGTTGTGGAGTGGTTTTCACAAGGATGAGTTGTCAGCACATCGCCTAACCCCGTTTACGGGATGGCCTCGAAAATATTGGTCACACAGCTATGTTGCAGGTCCAATTACACAAAGCATTCCATCCTACTAAACCTGGGACGATTGGGTGTTGGTCAGGCTTTCGGGCTACAGCTATCTATCTTTTACCGAACTGTCTTATCGCTAAGACTTGTCCGTCAAGGGTTTGACCCACTGCCGTTACCAGGGGATGCCCACGAGGACGACAATGGAAAAGGATTTTTGTTCCAGCTTGGAAATGTCAAATGAAAATTTCGCAGCCTAGCCCAAGGTCGGGGAGGGATGCGCGGTGCCGCAATGACATCAGGGGGCACCCGTGTTAGTTGAAGGGATGAGGATCGTTTCCTCATTGGCCGTTTTGTTGCATACGTTTGTTCTGCTAAGAACTTGGCTCGTTGCGCATTCCACAATCGGTCAGACGACTTTTTCTTTGTAACATGGACGAAGCAGAGAGTGACGCCTGCCTTTACTTTGCCTATACTACCGATAGCCGAGATAGCTATCCAGCGCGCGTCCAATCTGTCACTCGTTGTGAAGGTTTCGACTCTTTCTTGTCCTGGGTGGTCTACACGATCATTTCCATTGGCCTTCGTCTTCATAAAGGTTTACATTTTGTTACATTCCAACTTCGGAAAATGTAAAGTGGAATACTTGTCTTTTTACTTTATGCTCCGCCAAACGACCAGACACTCGTCCATCAAACAATTTACTTGGATTGGACACCTGGTGCAGTGTTATTATGTGTTTTATACCAAAATCAAGGTCATCTTTGGCTCTCTAGAACTAGGAAGCTGATACAATAAAGTACTAAACATGTGAAATGTACATATATTCATGATGTGATATCTTGGCCATAAATATATACACTCTAAAAGCCATGTGAAAAGAACTGTTATCACAAGATCTCTAATCTTAAGTCTGATAAGCTCAAGTTCAGACATTCGCTTTTATAAACAAAATATGTATGTACTTAGATCTGCAACCAATTAATTGCTTACGTCTAGGATTATCCGTGACTCACACGGAAAATCTATGCCTTGTGCATAGTTGTTGGGTGCCATTTTATTTGAATACTTTTATCAATAAATTAAAAAAAAAACTACGATTATAAAATTGGCCAAAAGGTGTTAAGTTACAGTCACACGCTATTGCAAATTGCAATAAGACGGTTTCCTATTGTTGTTTACCGTGGCCCCATATTTTTCATTTATACGTATATACATATACGAATTTACTTATACATATGTATTTATTATTCATTTTATTATATTATCAATTTTTATACTATTATTTATATTAAATATATGTTTATGTATCTTTTTTTTTCAACATTTAGGCCCGTTTTCTCAATGTCTGATTAAACTCTTTGTTAACTAACAGGGACACAAATTAAACGAAACTATAAACCGCCCGATAAGCATTTTCGTTTTCTCATGTTTCATACAAATTACCACGCCATAAAGTGTGGAACTTATCTCAGACCACAATTATGGCAAAATCAGCTGATTTTCTTGGCAGAATTTAACCGTCCACGAATCTATTTTGTATTAGTACGGTCTCTCAGCATATTCATTTGCAGCTTAGTTTGTTGCAAATTCTCTTCTATCGAATGAATTTCCAGGAACTCTGTCCTTTATGGCCGCTTTCATTGTTTTCATTTGAATTTGCAAAAGTGAACAGTTCTAGCTGTCAAAATCTCAACATCCGGTATCAGGTGTTGGGTTTTTGTTTAGGATAAATTTTCAACCGGAAACCAGGAGCTGCGCTTTGTTTTGGATAAGAGATTAATCAAAGGCAAGGGGACGGTTAGCGTTTATCCAATTAATAGCGCTAAACAGATATTGAGAAAATCAAATTGTGCTAAATGGCAGTTTATTCTTAAGAAAAATTTTAATCGGACATTGAGCAACCGGCCCTTAAAGCTGTTAAGTATTTACATTGTTTCATGTAAAAAAATAAAAATATGACATAGCGAACGGCCATAGACACCTGCCATATGCCACAGCATGTGATTGTGGTTTTAGACTGTTTCAGGAATGCGTGCAAATTGTTTTTAGATATTGCCTATCTGAAATCGTTAACCTTCTTCGTTAAGTGTGATATAAAATTTAATCGCTGCTCTGTGTTGGGGGTGGAGTCCGCTTGATTGGTTGGCTATCAGGCCTCAAGTGAACCCAGCCATAACGTGAAATATAGACTTGTATTTATATGTATTTAGTTGTATTGTAAGATAAGACTGATAATAAGTTTACTTTTTGCATCACTATGTTTAACTACTACGGATATACAATGAGCCTAACGTACCATACATGTGAATATTCAAATGTGTACTTAATTTGTTTATACCTATATATCTATTTTAAGGTAACTTTTGAATAGAAAAATATGAAGTGAGGCGGAAGCCAGGTGTGCATAAACGTAATAAATTATATTTAGAAATAGACACGCGACAAGCTTGACATATATTTGAATCTCTCTTCACAATTAATACTACTATTTACCCTAATCGCTAGCAGGACACAGCGCGTTAATCATTTCCATGTGGCTCTCCGGATCGCTATGGCGGTGTTCGTTTCACCCCGTCTCAGATACAGAGTGTATCGAACGCCACGCATTTGCGATAAGCAAATTCAAACATTGTTGGGGAACACAGAATGATAACACTTCTTATTTAAAATCACGGCCAATCCTGCCGCATGAATCTATTAAGAGGGTTGTTGTTGTTTTAATAGCAAAGCCTACTGGCGTTGAGGAGGTTTGGCAGCCCTTGGCCGTTGATAATGGACGGGTCACTCCGGTGCAGAGAACCGGCTGCCTTGGGAGCGACTATTAGGGCGTCGTTTTGGTCGCTGATTGCGAATCTTAATGGATATTCACACTGCGTGCGGTGACGAGCCGAGCCGGGTCGAGCGATGGCTTGCAATCACAAGCGGTCATCGCAAGAAAATAGGAAGTCTTCAGTTTTAAATGGAATCACGTTTTGAATGTACACATTGCGCGCGATGCGATGCCGAGCCAAGCGATGGGTCCGATGCCATCACAAACAACTTTGCGTCTTCGTGCGAGAACCAGCTGCTGATTTGGTGCGGTGGAATTTAATGGGCTTTGCGATGGAGTTTATGGGCTTTGGAATGCTGTTGCGATGGAGCTGCAGATGTTGCGAATATAACGCGCGTACGAGCTGTACACTAGTGTTTGATGCCCAATAGCCTGAGATCACACTGCAAAAAAATGCATGTATGTGTTTTATTTTTTAGGGTTTAGGGTTTTGTAGGAAAAATAAAAACCTTATGAAATCGGTCAAATGTCAGTCTGTCCATAGAATATCTCACGAATGGCTGAAGCTATACATACATGAAATTTTGTGGGAATGTGTAAAATTAGTATAATTCGCCGGAGAAAGCGATGCGTTGTAATAGGTCAACTTTAAGGGTGGGGCTACCCATAGAGGGGGAATGAAGGTCGACATTGTTTTTCGTTTGATATAGGCAAGTGGGGTATCATAAGAAAGGTACCGTCGAGTACATTCCATTTTTGGAATTTTTCCAAATTTAAGGAAAGGAGAAAAGAGGGGAAAATATGTGATCCGAGTTTGCTCCTCCCTTGCATTTCGAGACCGTTATACTTAGAAATATGAAAATTTACAGAAAAGCGATATTTTACTAGCGTAGAAAACTAAAAATAATAGAATTTTGAAATTTCATCCGAAAAGGTTAATAATAGTACATTTCTATAGTAGCAGTTAGCACACACCTGCACCCCTTAAACACACCCGAGGTGAAAAATATTAATGGCCAATGATAACCAACATCATAGGCAGTAATATCTCTACGTTTAATTATAATCAAATAATATTTAATAATAGTACATTCATTTAAATTTTGACATTTTGACGCCACCCATACAAAAAATGCACAAAACCTCTGCTACGTACTACTACTACGAGTAATGCATATTTAAATATTGTTTTTTGTTAAAGTGAATTGGAGTTAACCATTTCTAAAAGGGTAAAGATTGGCGGGATAGGAGTGGAGAGGGGGGGGGGGGGGGTAGGCTGATTGCTGCTTTAAGGGGAGGTCCCCATAAAGGGGAAATGAAGGTCAAAGTTTCTTTTCATCTGGTATAGGCAAGTGGGGTATCATGAGAAAGGTAACACTGAGTACATTCCATTTTTGGCATTTTCGTCAAATTTGAAAAAAGGGGAAAAGAGGTAGAGGGGAAAATATGAGATCATAATTTGTCCCACCCCCCTTACCATTTCGAGACCGTTACACTTAGAAATATGAAAACAGAAAGGTGGCTTTCAACTTGCACAGAAAACAAAAAAATTATGGAATTTTGATATCTTCTCAAAATAGGTTAATAATAGTATATTTCTATAGTTACAGCTAGCACACCCCTGCATTTCTCAAACTTATCCGAGATCGAAAATATTGATGGCCAACGATAATCAACACCATGTGCAATAATATCGTAATAATCACGTAATATTTAATAGTAGTACATTCATATAACCTTCGTAAGCCCGAGCGCAGTGTGTTGATGCATCAGTCTCATGTTTGGCTACCGGCGTTTCGGGTTCGAATCCCGTCCACGACGACGTTGATGGCCACGGATGTGCAGGAGGTGCATGCAGGCAACTGCATTCTCCGAAACCAGTTTATGCCAACGAAACGTTAACTGGGTCACATGGAACAGTTGTCGCGCTATGTCCCACAAGGGGTTAGGGCAATTGAGTATTACGTTGACGCATTGACATCCAAGTGTTGTGCAACAATTTAAATCATGCATCTTTATTGTATAATTATCAGATGGTTGCCCATTTTCATAGATTAAATACGATATAAATTTAGTTTTCTCTATATTAATGGACAGCTTATTTTTATTAATCCATTGTTTACGAGTAACTATAGCTAGACCACGCTCGGATTTTTCACAGCATTCTGGCCAGGTGGGAGTTGAAAAAAACAGAACCGCCTCATTTGCGAATAAGTAAGATTTACCGCATATGGTCCCCTCAAGAGAAGGTAAGTCATTAATAAATAAAAGAAATAGGATCGGCCCCAGCACAGTTCCTTGTGGGATGCCATATTATGTACATACAAGACTAGGACTTACGTAGTTATCAAGTCGTACTTGTTGTTTTCTTTTCTAAAAATAGCTTTATGAACCACTCCCGAACGACACCCTTTATACCTATCATCTCTAATTTTCAACCCCATCATGTGTACCTATACCGGCCTGGAAACCGTATTGCTGTATGTTTATGACATTGGGTGGGTTTCTGTTTTGGACCGTGTCGACTCGGTTTCATAGATACTTTGCGAAAACGCTACGATTTCAGACACCGATACCAGAATCTTTGAGAAGCGGAAAAGTATCACGAATTTTTTCCGGTCCGATTACCCCTTCAACGATTCCTAGAGTTTTGACAGTTCGCTCTTGACAGGTTCTGTCACTCCATTCGTGTTTGTTGGCCTCAAAGTGCGTATAGTGATCGGAAACTCTGTCCTCGCTCGTCATTTTGTTTAGAAATTGTGTTTAGCAAATATCCCGTATTAATTGGCGCATGTTTGTGTGAAGTAATATATATTGATGGCGACACGGGAATCGTGTCGATTCCCGGAGAAATCACAAATCGGAGAAGGGGTAATGGATAAGTAAAGAAATCACGATACTTTTAGGAACGCACCCATTGTTGCTCTCAAAGAAGGAATTTATTTGCTTTTTTACAACCTTTTCTAATATCTTTGATATATTTGATAAGAGTAATAGTGAATGATAATTCTCGGGTAGTGTTTTGTTGCGATTTTTAAAAATAGTGGTTATTTCAGAGGTCTTAAAACATCCTGGAAAATTTTCGGTTTTAAGACTCAGGTTCATTATATGGGTCAAAGGAGTCAGTATGTACTGTTTAATTTGATTGATGTGCATTACGGTTATACCATCATAACCTGGACTAGAATTTATGCGCAAATTTCCTATCACCTCAAGGATATCTGCCTCAAACACAGTTTGAAACTCAAATATTGAGGCCCCACCTGGATCAACCAAAACTCTCCTCCAACATCTGTAATTTGGTCGGCCATTCTTTTACTCATTGTACAATATAATATCCGTACAAAAGTGATGATTAAGTGCCCCGGCACATTTGACCGGATCATCACTTACATGCACCAATTCGTCATTTACCATTGACGATACTATGTAATCGAACGTAGTTTTGCTCATACGAAAGTAACTCCAAAATCTTTCTTCATCTTGTCTGGGGTTGCGGAAGAGATGATGAAATTCACCAACACTGGTCCTTTCTTCATTAATGCAATGCACCCAATGGCGACGCCCTCTCATTTTTAGTGCACTCTTTTCAAACAGAAATAAGCAGATTGTCTTTGTTGAACAAAATTGGCCTCTCCTCTCCACCATTGCATGCAGTGTGAGCATCCCTGACCTTCATCGCCCGGGTCGGCATCGCTCGGCTCGCTATGTGAATACAACCTAAGTCATAATTGCACAAAAAAAAAATCTCCAGGAAAACAGGGTTTTTTATTCTGGGATGGAGAATCCCAATTTTTTTTTTATTTTTTGACTTCAGCTTCGGAATCAGTGAACCAAAATTACCTTTTAGTTTGAACCAGCCCGATCTGAGGAGTATTTCCCCATGTAAACGATTAATATGACCATATCCCATTAACTAAACATCAAAATCTTAGCGCTGCGGCATTCTGAGAACGTCAATATGAGAATGTGGAAACACGTATGAGAATGAATGAGAATATTTTCTTGAAACTTGTTCTCATGATATTCTCATGAGAATGAGAATGGCCGTGCGTGTAAATTATTTGAGAGCCTTGTAACCGACTTTTTAACTCCGTTAGTACGCCCATTAATTATACCCCACCAACATGGCTTTTGTGCTAGAAAAACCACTGCAACTAACCTCGTTTCATATGTAAACTTTATATATAAATCTTTCGTCAACTCGCTAGAAGTACATTCTATATAGGTATATACTGATTTCGTGAAAGCCTTCGACAAAATCAACTTTGATCTCCTTGTGAAAAAATTAAATAAATTTGGTTTTCACGGGCCCCTTCTTAATGGTATAAATTATTATACCAGGGATCGTTCACTTATCGTTAATATTGAAAATCATCTCTCTAATCCTTTTCCCCTTCATCGGGTGTTCCTCAAGGCTTTTATATAGGTCCTCTACTATTTCTTTTATTTATTAATGATATAATCACTATTTTTAATGGCGTCGAATTCTTTTTTTTTGCGGATGATTGCAAAATATTTAAGTCAATCCCTTCTCCGGAGGACATTACTATTCTTCAATCTAATTTGGATAAATTTTACACTTATTATATGAACAACTTAGAACTTCATTTAGCCAAGTGCCAGTTTATTATATTTAGTCGTAACAAGTCCATTACTCGACCAATATACACTATTATTATTATTATTAAATAAAGGCAGGCTAAGGTACCCAGCTGGTAGTCACTGCGACCATAAGATCTATTGTGCCATAACCTTAAAAGACCCTCAACCAACCTGATAAAGGCCAGTAGGTCCTTTGTAGCAGTACTCTTAATGACACCGGAGCTCTCGATGGAATCTCCAAGAAACATGAACCTGGCGCGAGCAACCGCGGGGCATTTACAGAGAAGGTGTTTGGTGGACTCAGTACCCTCCAGGCAAAGTCGGCATTCCGTCTCAGTGGACAGGCCCATTTTGTTTAAGTGATATCTCATTCAGTGCTGTCCCGTGAGGAAACTAATTACCAGTCTCAGGTCAGCTGTGCCCAATCGGCTAGCTTCTGTGAGACCGTAGGGGTTGATAAGATCTTTGGACTGTCGTAATCCCGGGAGATTATTCCAGTGCCGTAGCCTTTCGCCCGCAGACCAATCCCTCACCAGCTCCCTGGCTGTGGCCCAGCTTAGACCGCAGTAGGGATCAGGTCCGAAAAATGTGTCCGATGAGCCCTGCCTAGCAAGTTCATCTGCAGCTTCGTTGCCATGAATGCCCCGATAAGATAAGATAAGATAAAATAGTCGAGCTACTGTCCCAGCAGGAAGGCACTGCGACCATAAAAGATCTATTGTGCCGTAGCTCATTAATCCAGAAGACCGTCCACCCTTCTAATAAAGGGCAGTAAGTCTTTAGCAGGAATTAACCTGAATTCTGCAGTGCTGATAGTAGCCTGCCCGAGGAGTGACATCCTAAAACGCGCGATGGCGGGACATTCGCACAAGATGTGCTTGGTCGTTTCTACGTCCTCCAGACAAAGACGGCATTCAGTCTCGCTTAACAGACCCATCTTGTTCAGGTGATATCTGACCATGTGATGGCCAGATAAGTACCCCACTAGGAGTCTTAGGTGGGTTCTACTCATTTGAGTAGTACCCTTGTGACTGAAGGGCATTATCAGCTCCTTTGATTGACGAAGCCCTGGAAGGTTATTCCAGTACTGTTGACGCAATAGTGCAGACCAATCTGTGATCCGCCGTTTTGTAATGAACCACCTGTAACGAACCGTATTATGGTCTGGTTGTGCTGCTCCCACCGGCAGATCGAAGCAGCACCTGATGAGTAGTGATCTGCTCGTGGTACGAAACCAGAAGCCGAGGGTCCCATTACACCCGGACCTAGATTCGACCGCGTGGGCGTCTGATCCGTACGCCAACCATTCTATCCTTATCGACTATTTTTTTTCATTCCACATTTTTACCTCCCCTGTTTGTGTTGTCTACCCCAGGCCTATGAATTTTTGTTAATCCGTAAAGGACAGGGGCAACGAGCGGCGAAAACCCCGCCCACATCTCCCGCACTGAGCTACAGCAAGCATAGGCCGCTGCTTTGCTCGTTGAGGGGCCTTTTTCTTCGCCAGATGGCACGGCCCGACCTTCACGGTCATATGCTACCTTAGGTTCCATCCCCACGGGCATCTTCAGATGCCCACCAAACCGTCCGTTACAGTTTGGCCGACGCCAGTCCAAAGCTACAGTAAGGCTCAGGTCCATGAAAACGACTGGATGATCCTTGTCTAGCAAGTTCGTCCTGAGCCTCGTTCCCCACAATGCCCTGGTGGCCTGGCACCCAACACAAGAAGACTCGGTTTTTGGTTGCCAACAGTTGAAGGAGTTCGTAATACTCCTTCCCCAGTTTCGAAGAGACCTTGTATGAGGAGAGCGCTTTTATAGTTGCTTGGCTGTCTGAGTAGATAGCAATGTAAGCGCCGCGAAGTCCAGTTTCTAAGATTACTCTGGCGCAGACCTCAATGGCGTGGATCTCAGCTCGAAAAACGCTGGGCGAGACTCCCATTGCGATCGGAATCCTGGTGTTGGGTCTAAAGACACCTGCACCAACACCCTGTTCAGTTTTAGACCCATCAGTGAACCACTTAATACATCTAGGGTCTGGACAGGGTGTGCCATTTACCTATTCAGAGCGGTCAGGGATGAGAGCTGAAAATTTTCTGCCGAAGCAAACCTCCGTGATCATGTAATCTGATCTCAAGCAGATCTGCACGTCAGGAATTTGATTCAGAATGCTCATGTGACCGCTTTCTTCACTGCGCACGTCGGAAGTCAAACGAAGTCTAAGAGCATTTAGAGCTGCTGATTCTTGAATGAATATATGCAGCGGAGTAAGTCCAATAATCGCCTCCAGGGCTGGCGTAGGACAAGTGCGCATAGCTCCAGTGATGCCAAGGCAGGCAAGGCGTTGGAGCTTATTGCACTTCAGTAAGACAGAAGATTGTTGAGTTTTCGGCCACCACACAAGCGCTGCGTAGGTCACCATGGGCCGCACCAGCATGGCATATAACCACATTATCTTTGGGGTGAGCCCCCATGTCCGTCCAAAGAGACTTCTGTAAGCCCACATGCGTGTGGCTTTGCTAAGTATATTATCTATGTGAGTATTCCAGGTGAGTTTCGAGTCTATGGTAGAGTTACCCCGAGACATTTAACTTCAGTGGAATAATCTAAGGTCGTGCCGTCTAACGAAATTGGATCCAATGTTAAATATCGTTTTCGCGTGAACGGCACAACAACAGTTTTCTGTGGGTTTACATGTAAGCCCACAGCAACACACCAGTGTAGAACTATGTCAAGGGCCGACCTCACCACCTCCGTAAGCGTGGATTCGAATTTGCCCCTGATTATGATAGTTAAATCATCCGCGTACCCGATAGTAAGATAACCACGCTCATTAAGCATGGAAATCAGCTCGTCTACGACAAGGGACCACAAAAGGGGTGACAGAACGCCACCTTGTGGACAACCCTTTACGGCATTCACGCAAAAGGATGTGCTGCCTAGAGTTGAGTGAATATCCCGTCCACGGAGCATGGCATATATCCATGCAATGGTAGTGGGTGGGATGTCCCTGAGTTCCAGTGCTCTGGAAATGCACTCGTAGCCGGAATTATCGAAAGCCCCTTCAATGTCAAGAAAAGCACACAACGCGATTTCCCTTATCACTGAGGGACTTTTCGATTGTACTGACAAGGTTATGCAAGGCGGTCACTGTTGACTTGCCCTTCGTATACGCGAATTGCATACGATGTAGGGGGCTCGACAGTTCCATCTTGTGCCTGATATGCAAATCAAGCAACTTTTCCATGGTTTTAAGGAAGAAGGAAGTAAGGCTAATCGGTCGATAGGATTTGGGCATATATTCCGGCTTATTACCCGCTTTGGGTATGAAAACCACATTAACATTCCTCCAAAGTTGTGGTATGTACCCAAGGGAGTAGCTTGCCCTAAAAAGCTCGATTAGCGGAGTTATTATGATCTCCAAGCTGTTTTGCAACAGAGCGGGGAAAATGCCGTCCACTCCGGGAGCTTTGAATGGCTCAAAGGATTCTATCGCCCATTTTACTTTGTCCATGTCAAAGATAACCCCCGATAAACTGCGAGCCCGGCTTACGGGAACCCGTTGGGGCCTCGCAGTTGGGCAGGGGTCATCTTCCGACAGTACGGACCCTGGGAAATGGGTCTGGAGAAGCAGCTTTAGTGTTTCTTCTGGACCTTCAGTATACGAACCGTCTGGTCTCAATAGAAGGTCGACCCCGTTTGCTGAGTCTTTGGATAGGGCTTTGTGAAGGCGCGCCGCTTCCGATAGCAACTGAATGCTTTCACAATGTCTTTTCCAGCATTCTCGTTTGGAATGCCTAATGAGTTTGTTGTACTCGGTGAGAGCAGTTTTGTACTCATCCCACCCATTGCAGCGCTTGGCTTTGTTGAACATCCTCCTAACTTTAGCTCGCTTGCGGGCTAAATCCTCGTTCTACCAGTGTACTTTACGCCCCGACTCCACCGTACGTGGAACGGTACTATCTCTGTAGGAGGCAGTTAAAATTTCATTGAGCTCATCAGCTGCAAGCTCAATTTCCCCTGTAGTGCCAATGGGACTGACCAGTAGTTCCGCATTGGAGCTAACTAGTTCACGGAATTTAATCCAGTTAGTTTTCCTTGGACAAAAAGTATCCGAGCGAATGTCAGATTGTCCTAGGATGTCAAATCTGATGTGTCTATGATCTGAAAGAGACACTTCATCCGACACGTGCCAGTTCGCAATAAACCTGGAGAAGAAACCGCTAGCAAGGGTAATGTCGAGTACCTCTGCCCTTGCCGCCGTGACAAATGCAGGTTTGCACCCCCAGTTCAGGACATTCACATGTTTACACATAAGATAGTCAAGAAGGCGCTTACCACTATCGTTGATGTCGCTGCTACCCCACACCTTGTGGTGTGCGTTCGCATCGCAACCGATCACATAATGCCGGTTTGTACGTCGACAGAAGTCAACGAGCTGCTGGACCTCGAGTGGTGGAATCTCAACATTGTCAGATGGGAAGTAGGCAGACGCAACTACCACTTTCTGACAACCGTTGAGCGTGGATACCTCCACCAATGCTGCAGCTAGATCTCTAGAAATAAAATTGGTTAGTGGCAAATAATGCCCCGATGCCCAGGTACCCAACAAAGAGTGACCCGGTTAGAGTTTACCAGCCATTGAAGGGTATCAAAACACTCTTTCACTAGCTTCGAATATACACTATTAATAATGTACCTTTCATTAAAATAAACTATTTAAAGACCTTGGTATCATTTTCGACTCATCTTTAAATTTTAATCATCATATAAATATCATTTCGGATAATGCTCGTAGAATGTTAGGTTTTGTAATGAGGAACACTAAAGAATTTGGTAACATTAATGCAATTAAAGCTTTATATGTACTACTCATTAGTTAGGAGCAAATTAGAGTACCTCACAGTTTTGTGGAATCCGTATTATAAAACGCATTCGAATACAATTGAAAAGGTTCAGCATATATAGGTATTCTTAAGATGTATGTTTAAGAAACTTCGATGGTCTTTGGAATATGTTGATTACTCCGCTATTCAATCTTTATTATAGTAAATATGAATACGCTCGAAGCTCGCAGATGTTTCTTGGACGCAAGCTTTTTATTGAATGTAGTTACTGGCCTACTAGATGTACCTGACATTCTGCAAGATACAATATTTCATTCAAGATACCTACTAGGAGTACAAGGCATCCTGAGCTATTTCATCTAAATACCTGCAGGACCAGTTATATCTCGAACTCACCTTTGGAACGTTTGAAATCTGTTGGGTATCTAATCTCTAATCACCTTGACCTATTTAATTCTAACCGTCTTAAGTTGAAAACATTTATACTAGACCTGTTTGAGTAATGTAGTTTTATATTTCCGCGTTTCTTTATATCCATTATTTATTTTATTTTGCTAGTTAATTTCGGTTTAAGTGAATACCGTTGAATTAATTGCAAATTTACTGTCTATATTATTTTTTCATGCTAAAATCTGAATTTTCCATTATTTTCTAGTTTTAAGTCTACCATGATGATTATGTAAATGAATTTGTATTCAAAGAACATTGTCCATTTATATATTTAAATAAATAAATAAATAAATAAAGCATTCTCATCAGAATGCCTATCTAAATCTTAACTTGTAACTTCACCGCCTTAACATAGAACGCTACATGTGAGCGCAAAAAAAAAATTTGCTTACAAAAAATTAAATTTTAAACGTATAGCCCGGGGAATAAAGGCATACTGCCTTGCAAAAGGTTCAGTAGTTCTAAATTTTTGATATGTTATATAAGCCGGTCCCGTAGTTAAGAATCCAAGTTTCTGACCTCCCACCTTTTGTGCGTTCCCTGTGGCACCCCTAAAACCGACAAATTTCCGGCCATTTTTCATTTTATTGCACATATCTTTTTAATTGTGAATCCTAGCGAAAAACTTTCTACCAGAAAGTTATAGAGCATTAAATTTCCTAATAATTTGATGCGTTAACTTTTTCCGTCAAGCTGTTATCTTAAGAATTACGACCTGTCAAAATTGCTTATTTCTTGTATTGTAAAAACTATACGTTTTCGATGGTTTTGTTGTTTTTTTTTGTTCTATTATCCTGAAAATGGTACGTTTTCATAGAGAAAGTTATCTTGAATAGTATTTAATAATATCTCTATTATTATGGTATAGTTTCAATTAAGCAATAGTTAAAGAAACTTATATTTTCATACGCTTATTTTTGTGGGGTTTTGAAGTCTCAGCTTGTTCCTGGTTGACTTCTTTAACATGTAGTTCAGTCGGATCATCTTCATAATCATTGATTATTATGTCCGCTTTGTTGCTACAGCTTCGTCCACAACAGTTTTTGCAAATTACGGAGCACTTTAGACCGTTCTTTCTGAAACTACAGGCCTTAGTGCAGCCTTTTTTGCACTTACATGAAATGCATTTCAGGATAGATTGAGGAGCTGGATCTCTGGTGGTTTTGATTGGAGCAAGTCCTTGGCTGTCCCTTCTCCACCCCCAGTCCAGAGGGTTTTTAATTTGGCTCTGCCATGTCTGAACTTGGTGATAAGTCCGAAAGATGTGGTACATAGCTGCATCCTGGGTCGGTGGTAGCTTTGAAAGATTGAACTTGTTACCTGTAGCAGACTTCGAGAATAGTTGATATCGCAAAGCTTCTAATGTTTTTGTTGTGTCACCGTCATATAGAGCAAGAAATATACGCTCTCCTGCTTCAAAAATGGTCGAAACACTGGCGTTAGGATTTCTGAAGATATTTGCAAATTCATGCAGGGTTGGTTTGTCTTCAAACAAAGTGCAAAACTTGGTTTTACCAAATCCAAACAGGGAGGACGTGGTGTCGCACCCACTTAAAGCGTGAAGAACAGTACAGTGAGTACTTATAGGATGTCAGGGGAACCACATCTTCCAGGCTTTCGGAAGTAAATGGGGAGATCTTGAGCCAAAGAAGTCATGAGAACAAGCAAATCAACGTCCTCCCCGATGATCTCCACAGCATCATACTCTGCAGCAAGGCTTATTGCAGATGTTACAATAAGTACATCAGCATCTGCAATCGCTTGCTTCACATTTATATTGTTTTGATTGAGTGTCTCCTTCAGAAGTGAAATAAAGCGAAGTTTGTTGTTTTCGTTCGCTAGGAACTTTTCCTGTGGGACTTGATTGATTGTTATTCCATGAAAAATTACATCAATTGATGCGTTCACACTACACCTTCTGAACCTTTCAGCACTCTTTGTACCTCTCATCTCAGGATCCAGGGGATAACCATCAAAAATTACCATAACGTTTGCTCCGTAATGATTAAAAATTAAAAAAATAAAATTAAATTACTGGCATACTGGCCATGCAAACGTACGAAAAAACAGGTTTTCGAAATTATTTGTGTGTTGAAACTATACCATAATGATCCCAGCAAACAATTTCGTTTCATTTGGAAGACAAATTGCCCAGATGATACGATGGAGATTCTTCCTTACGATAAATTCATAGATTATTTGTCGCTTTTTCAATAATTAGGGGATATCCCTTAGGCGAAAGAATCGCCATAGGATTTCACAATAAATACGAAACGGCGACTGTGCCATTCTCATTGTTTGTAGTCTAGACAGCGCAACGGTTAGCACTATGGACTTGCAAACATGGGGACCTGGTTCGAATCCTACAAATATCAATTGTAAAAAAGGATGAAATATACATAAGTTATGAGCGTCAAAGAATATGTAAGATAAAAAAAGCATGAAGATTAATCTAATAAAAAAAGCGATAATAATTTTTGTTTTAGTTGACTCATCGCCTAAATTTATTCTACGCGTCCTTTTGTCAATTCGTAAATTTATCCCCGCCGCGATTCGTTTTCTTGTTGCCCACTCGTTTCGCCAAAGTTTCTCCAGGAAGTTTCGCTTTCGGTAACTATTTTCTCCCGAAGGGGTTGACTCCCGCGATAAGATGGCGATATCCCCGTCTATAAATTTCTCGTCCAAGGTGAATCGCATTCTTATCGCGGAAGATACAAATTGTTTGCTGGGATGTAGATATTATTAAATACTATTCAATATAACTTTATCTGCGAAAAAATACCGTTTTCGGGATAATAAAATAGAAACAAAAACCCGACAAAACAATCAAAAACGTATAGTTTTTGTAAAAAATGTGCAATTTTGACAGCTCGTATCTCTTAAGATAGTAGCTTAACGGGAAAACTTAGTCAATCAAAGTTATTGGAAATTTGATGCTCTATAACTTTTTGGTAGGAAGTTTTTCCCTAGGATTCACAATTAAAAAGATATGTGCAATAAAGTTAAAAATGACCGGAAATTTGTCGGTGCCACAGGGAACGCACAGGGGATGGGAGGTCAGAAACTTGGATTCTTGACTACGGGACTGGTCTATATATCATATCAAAAAATTATAACTACTGAACCTTTTGCAAGGTAAGGTCACCTTTTCAGACTCTATTCCCCGGAGTAGTAGTTAATGCTGGAAAAATAGTCAGCATTTTTTGGAAGAAAAATATAAAATTTCAAAATCAACGGTCGCCAATATCTGTAAAAATAAAGATAATATTTTAGAATCTTCCGAGCAAAATATTAATCCAGATCGGAAGCGGAAAACAGCGAAAACCCACTTCGAGCCTGTGAACGATATGTTTTGGATTTAAGAAAAAGTGCCGGTCTAAAAACATACATACATACTTCGGGGCTGTTGCTAAAGCAAAAAGCGCTGGAAATTGCTAATCTTTGAACATAAATGATTTTCATGCGAGCACTAGACGGCTTGAAGCATTAAGATTGCCTCATAATATACAATTTAGAGCCTTAAGCGGGGAAGGTGCAAACGTCGATTATACAGCTGCTGAAGAGTGGAAAGCAAAATTGCCGGAAATATTGAAAGACTTTCTCTCTCTGGTTCCTGTTAACCCCTTGTGGGGCATAGGGCATTAACCACGCCGACTTTTCACCTAGTCCTGTTCATCGCTATCGCTTTCAGCTCACTCCACGACTTGCCTATTGAGGCACCCTCTCTCTTAACTGATCTTCTCCAGGTGTTATTAGGTCGTCCAATACGGCGACTTGCGTTGGTTCCCTGCGGGTTCCAATCGAAGGCCTGTTGAGCAATGCTGTTCGGCCCTTTTCGGAGAGTGTGACCTATTCATTGCCACTTTCGCCTTTTAATGTCTATCCTGTCCTGACCAGTAATAGTAAGGAGGTCGTCGTTAGAAATGACCTCCGGACACCGTATGTGTAGGATGCGCCGTAGACACTGGCTTACAAAAGTTTACAATCTAGTTGTTATCTCATTGGTCACCTTCCAAGTTGAACAGCCATAGAAAAGCACTGATTTTACGTTGGTTTCGAAGATCCGGAATTTGATGCGTCTGGAAATGTTGTTATTTTGCTAGAATGGAGTCAAACTGAAAAAAAGGTGCTCGAGCCTTGTTGATGCGAGACTGTAAATCAGCATCCGCTCCACCATCTGCTGTAACTACACTTCCGAGATAGCAAAAATTATCAATTTTCTCGACTGCCTGCCCCGAAACACAAAATTCGCGTTGCCTCCCTGGATTCAAGCTCAAGTACTTGGTCTTGGCAGCGTTGATTTTAAGCGCCGCATTACGGCTTTCGCAATGCAGAGCAACAGACAGTTGAGCTACTTGATCCGAATTATTTGATAGAAGACAAATATCGTCAGCATAGTCTAGGAGGTGTTGAAAGTACTTGAACAACTTCCATCTTCGTTGCCGGTGAATCAGTCCGTGGTATTCGAGGGTCGTTTAATGTTTGAAGTGTAAATTTTTTTCAGGTACGCAGATTACAAGCCCGCTTACCCAATCTTGGGGGAAGGGTTGCTTCCTTACCCCTAGTCCACACTCATAGACAAGTTCCGCAACTCGTGTCTATAGACAGGGTTCTGCGATTTTTTAGAGACAAATCGGGAACAATTCGAGTGTTCTGCAACTGCATGTACATGTCTATGAGTTGTCTATCGTGTGTCTATGAGTTCCCATCAAGAATCGAAAACTTGAGACATTTTGTGCAACATTTCGTCGTTTTCGAAGAGCATATAGCGTGCGGTTAGATAATTATCGTTTATTTGAGTATTTTTGAAATGTGGACAACAGAGAAAACATATCAACTCTTTTATATTTTCTAACTTTAATAAATGTTCTCACTAAAATTATCACTTTTTTATTATTTGTACTTACCTGCACGAAGTTTTTTAACGAAGATATTATGGCTTCACAAACTTCCGGGACAAACGATGATATCGTCTGCTTGGAAATCCTGAATGTATACATAAGGCTAGTGAATGAATCACCACTCGCCAGATAACGAAGCATTACCACCTGAGGGCAGGGGAAATGCTTTCTCTAAATCTTGTGTCTTGTATTAAAATTTTATTTTACTTCAAACCATTTGTAGCAATACCTCAAAATCCGTAGCGGTTAATGTGGAAAAATTTTGGAAGCCTAAGCCATCTTCCAATTTCAGCTTTTTTAATAGATTAAGCCCGAATTTAGGACCATCTACAAACAAGGTCTGTATAAACAAACGTTTGCGGGCTTTCTTCCCTTTTTCATTAGCAAAGATAAAGGCTACACAAGCAGCAATTCCACATGCCGCTATTTCAGTTGCCATGTCTCTCAGAAACTAAATGTAGATGTGGACGAGCAACAAAGTCCATAAAAATGTTCCGAATTGTTCGCGATTGTCTAAATACAAAATCCTCGATTTGTCTATAGACAATCGCACGATTTTTTCTATGAGTGTAGACTAGGGGTTAGGTGTCCTAAGAGTCTCCGGGAACTATTTTTTATATAGCGCAGAGGTAGCTCTCCAATGGTGTTTTTGATCGCGTGTTCTTTTGATGATCTTTCAGCTGGGTATGACCTGTTGGTCTTTTGACATTTACTCGTATATTGCATCTGAACCGTTCGCCTACTTCCTGAGACGCACTGGTGTTATTAGCCATTCAGGATGATTGTCGTTATGTGCCTCTACCAAATATTCTGAGCTCGCTTACAATGAATTGGTCTTGAGCAATCAATCAATCAATCTTTCTCATAGATGAGTAGAGGGTAATTATTGCCGAATGGGATGCAATAAGTCTAGTTGATGCCATACATCAATTACTCCTGCGAGTATGGGAGAACGAGGAGATCCCAGACGATTGGCGCAGAAGCATCATCTGTCCAATTCATAAAAAGGGAGATAAACTGCGGTGTGAGAATTACAGGGGCATCTCACTAGTTTGTACGTCCTATAAAATTTTGACGAAAATTCTGGAAAATAGAATAAAACCGTACGCAGAACGAGTCATTGGCGAATATCAAAGCGGTTTCAGACCTGGTCGCTCCACAACCGATCAGCTCTTCTCAGTCAAACTGATACTCCAGAGGTGCTGGGAATACAACGTAAACGTATACCAAATCTTTGTCGACTTCAAGCAGGCATACGACAGTATCGATCGTGGAGTACTGTACAACATTATGCTGCAATTTGGTATACCAGCAAAATTAGTGCGACTGACAAAGATGACGATGACCAACTCCGTCTCACAAGTCAGGATCCAGAATAGACTTACTGATCTATTTGAAACACGCACTGGTTTGAAACAGGGCGATGGACTGGCTCCGACGCTCTTCAACCTAGCACTGGAATACGTTATTCGGGCCATGAATATGGACAACAGCAAGACGCTACTCATTAAGTCGACACAATTAGCAGCGTACGCCGACGACATCAACATCATGTCCCGAAGATTGGCTGACGCAGAAGAACTTCTGCATACGCTTGATACCGCTGCAAAGGAAGTTGGATTACGTATTAACGAGGGTAAAACTAAAATAATGATGCAATCGGTGACAAGGACACCTGCACAACCAAGCATCAATGTGGGGGACCTCAACATCGAGTTCGTGAACAACTTCATTTACCTGGGTTGCAACCTGTCAAGGGACGCCAACGAAACTGACGAAATCAAGCGACGGATACAGTTAGCTAATAAGACTTTTTTCTCGGTTCTCCCCATAATGAAATCGAAACATGTGCACAGGAACACGAAGCTCCGCGTGTACAAAACCATTATACGACCAGTGCTATGCTATGGCTGCGAAGCATGGACCCTAGCTCAAGCCTCCGAAAACATGCTAGACACTTTCGAACGTAAGGTTCTACGGCGAATTTTCGGGGCTGTTTGCGATCGAGATGGATGGCGCATCCGGTACAACCATGAGTTGTATGAAATGTACGATGAGCTCAGTAGGTGTGGACGCCGCGCAGCTGCTGGGCTCCCAAAATTGGAGGACGCGGTCACGTGACCGAGATAATTGGAGGACAATGATCCAGGCGGCCAAGGCCCGACGTCGGGCTGTCGCGCCACGATGATGATGATGGATGCAATAATTCCTATGGAGAATTAGTAATGAACCACCTGCAATGGACCATACCCTGGTAGTGCTGCTTCCACCGGTAGATCTATGGCAGAACCTGATGAGTAAGGATCTGGCGGTGGTACGAAACCAGAGACCAAGGGTCCCATCACGCCTGGACCCCGGTGCGAGCGTGAGGGAATCTGCGCCGTCCGCCAACCATTCAATCCTTAACGCCCTTATTTTTTCGATTCCCTATTTTTGCCTCCCATGTTTGTATTGTCTTCTCAAGGCCTATCAATTTGAAGGTCGGGCCATGCCATCTGGCGATTAAAAAAGGCTCCTCAACAAGCTAAGCAGCGGCCTTTGCTTGCTGTAGCTCAGTTCGGGAGACGTGGGCGGGGTTTTCGCCGCTCGTTGACCCTGTCCTTTACGTATTAACAAAAATTCATAAGCCTGAGGAAGACAACACAAACAGGGAAGGTAAAAATGGGGAACGATAAAAAAATGAGGCGATAAGAATGGAATGGTTGGCGTACGGCGCCGATACCCTCGGGTTCGCTTCAGGGTCCAGGCGTGGGATTTTCGGCCTCTGGTTTCGTACCACCGACAGATCCTCACTCATCAGGTGCTGCCGTAGATCTGCCAGTGGAAGCAACACTACCAGGATATCCATTGCAGGTGGTTCATTACAAATTATACAAACAAATGCGATAAGTTTTTGCATCGCACAGGCGTTAGTTCAATGTTGTATGTGGTGAAGTGATTTTAAAGATTGTTGGGTTATTCCGGATATATTTTTCTCCGGTCACTAAATCCATGGAAACTTAATGATTTTGGTATTTCCATGGCTTTAGTGATCGAGGAAAAAATATCCGGAATTACGTAAAAATGACGATTTTTTTTGTGGGTCATGATATGGCATGAGATACGGCACGGCGACTTAAGATGAGTTTGTTGCGCTGATTGCTAATATAGAAATGACGAATTGGCTAGTAAATATAACGAAAATTGCTTCGCAGTGGGGAAATGAGCTTTTTTTTACTACTACAAAACCAAGCTACGAACAAGCTAGCTTAAAAATAAGTTTTGTACATAACATTCGAGGAATTTGAGTGAGTTTTGGGCTGTAGGCTAGCTTTAAAACTGAGAGACTAGTTTGCATAGTAACAGACGGACAGACAGACGGACAAAGCTTAATCGACTCATCTCATCATAATGATCATGAATACATATAGACTATATGAGATGCTTCGTGACAAAGTTATTATACCCTATTACCTTCGTGAAGGGTATAACAAGAGCCGTCGTCGTCAGAAACTGATTTGCAAAACATATTGAATCCTGAAGGATTTCAACTGATAGATGCAGACATTATCCAAAAAGAGGAAATACCGGACTCTATGGAAGCAATTTAAACCGAGGTTGTAAATGTTCCCGTCGAAGGAGTGGATCATATCCCGGAAAATGTAATTGCGGATGAAATTTTCTCCACTCCAAGCTACCAGGAGGCAATAGCTTCGACTAACTGTCTAATACGATTTGCAGGAGCACACAGTCAGGATCAATTGAATAGTTGTTTGTGATTAAGAGTCAAACAGAACAGGAGATATCATAAAATTGTACAAGAAGAAAACAAACCAATTTATATACATATAACTATTTTGAACATACTTAATAAAAATATTGAATAAAATCTTGCAGTTGGACAAAAAAAATAAACCGGAATATAGAGGGCTACGCCCGCAATCCGAGGGTTTGGTAGCAAGTGCTTATTTTGGTATGTAAGTACTGCTCTTCTTGGTACACTCAGATGGATAAAAACACCATAATTAAAATGTCTTACCCATGATATACGAGTAGTATCTTACTTGCCAATTCATGGAAAAAAAACTCCGTCTGTCACCTCTCAAAGTAAAAGTTTTAATACCAGAAGCTGTACTGTAGATAGATATGTATGTATACGAGATAAACTGCCCTACTCTTCGAGATGCTTAGCCCCCCCTTCCCCCCTCCTCTCCCAGAAATGGTGAAACTACAATTCGCTCTACGAAAAACAATATGCAAGTATGTAGTAGTACTCACACCTATACACGAGGCCGATAGGTGCATTTTTTGTATGGATAATAATGCCCAAATTTTAAAGAATGTATTTTTATTAAATATTACTTGATCGTAACGAAACTTAGATATATTTTTGCCTATGGTGTTGGTTATTGTTGGCCATCACTACTTTTGACCTCCAACGTGTTCTAAGGGATGCAGGGGTGTGCTAACTGTAACTATAGAAATAAACTATTATTAACCATTTTGAGAAGATATACAAGTCCCATTATTTTCCATTTTCTATGATATTTGGAATCCACCTTCCCGTAAGTTTTCATATTTCTAAATGCAAGGGGGGGGGGGGGGGGGTACACATTACGATCTAATATTTTCTCCTTCTCCACTATTCTCCTTTCTGTAAATTTCAAGAAAATGCTAAAAATGGAATGTACTCAACATTACCTTTCTCAAGACACCCCACTTGCCTATACCAGTGGATAAAAAAATTTGACCTTAATTTCGCCTTTACGGATATGTAGACCCCCCCTTAAAGTTGGCCAATTACAACACATCGCTTTCTGCTTTCGCTCCGACCATATGAACCAGAGGTTCCCAAACTTTTTTTTCTCGTGAACCACTTTCAAAATTTTACTGGTTTTGGTGGACCCCCTGCTGCTACATTTCTACTATATTCCCAAAACGCGTCAAAAAATGTGAGGATTCGATCTAAGGATGGAAATTTGCGCCGTGGCTGGGATTCTACCCTAAATTCGGAGTGGTAAAAATGAAAATAGTATATTTTCTTGTATTCTATTTATGTATTAATATAATACGATTACATACTTAATAGAATTAAAATTAAACATTAATAACGTCCGGAAGTTCAACAATGCAATGGAATTAAAAAAAATTGTTTTATGTAATTTTAATGGGAGGGATGTACTTGATAGATTGACAGCAAATTATCAATATTTGGTTTTAGGTTTTATCTGCCCACATTGATATGTAAAGCCAAGCCAACGTTTTTGTTCTTTGCTATCGAATCCAGATAAATTTTCGTGGACCCCCACTTACAACTTGTGAACCCCCATTTTTTTTCCATGCCAACGTAGACCCCCGTCGAGTCTCCCGTGGACCCCTGGGGGTCCACCTGCACCACTTTGGGAATCACTGATATAAACTATATATAATATATTCTTGGTCAGTATGATGAGACGAGTTGATTAAGCTTTGTCTGTCCGTCCGTCGGTCTGTCCGTTTCTATACAAACTAGTCCCTCAGTTTTAAAGCTATCGAGCTGAAATTTTGTACAAAGCCTTCTTTCTATTGCACGCTCTAAATATGTCGGAGCCAATGGAATCGGATCACTACGTCATATAGCTGCCTGCTGATCATACCTTCGCTAAGCTAGCCAAAGGCTAGCTTGTTTTTTTGGTATATTCTGAAATTCATGTAAATTTAATTTCCTCATTCGTCTATTGTAATTTGGTTAATTTGATCAATATTACCATTTTTAGTGGTTTCCATTGAAAAAAAAAACTCTTATCAAAGTAGAAAAAAAAAAAACATTTTTACTGGTAGTCATCTAATGTCCAGAAAAAAGAATCGATCTTGATAATACACAATGACTTTACAACCTTTCTAGTTGAAAAGGTGATATTATATACTGGTACATCTAATGTACATAATAAAATAACACAATATTTTTCATAAAGGACATTTGGTTATTTTATCATTGTAACGCTTGCAAAATATTTCATCTGAACTTTTGGAGGTAGGTCTCATCAACAACAGAATTTCACAAATTTTTCAAATCAATTGCAAAATTTAATCTTAATTTGCTATCAATGATCAAATGAGACGTGTATTGTGATACGAAGTTTTATGCATAAAAAAAAAACAAAATCAATGAATTTGCCTGGCTCTAGATCCATTCATTTCGTTCAACAACTGTCATAAAAACATCAGGCTCAGATATCAATTCCATTATCAATATACTCGTACTATAATTTTTGATATATGTATGTACTTCTAATACACCAGAAAAAAAATAAACACATAATTGTACTCGTATGTACTTATACTCTGAAATATTTTACCTTTTTGATTATATTCCAATCTATATAAGTTTCGTCAGTAGACTTAGTCCACTTTTGATACCCGGGCATTATGGTTTAAGGAAAGCAAGCGTTGTTAGATTGGAGTATCTCGGTGCGTAGTTGTTCGTCGATACAATAGTATCGCAGCTCAAAAGGATTCACAAGTGATTGTTCGTGACTGATTAACATCAGTGCTCCTGTGTTCCGTACCCGTACTTCACGTACACACATATGTAAAGATGAAAACGCAGGAAATCGTAGAAAGTAATGGGAATTTTAAACGAGATCCATTGGATATAGGTGTGGAAGCTTATCAAAACCAAAAGGATCCAGAGTAAGACTATAGTTGTCTCTCATTTTTTACCATTTTCAATTCAAATTACTAATTTCTCAAGACAGCATAATGATTTGGCAAATAAAGTGAATGGTATTTAAAAAAATAAAATTGACGTTCTGGCAAATAAATTTAAAGTTTTTTTTTCCAACTCAAATCATTAATTTGTCTTAAGAAATCGTTAATTTGACTTGAAAATAATATATGAGTGTATTATCCATTGTCCTGTGCTTCCGTTTATTGGCTGCTTAAAGTTCATCCCATGCATGCGGAATAAAATAAACAAATGACGAAATTTCATAAAATTACCCAGTAGTTATTATGTACATCTAAACTGTTATTTCCAATGAAAATACAATATTTCTGATTTCTAATTAAGTGGAGTGGAATCTAAGTCGTAGTGACTTAACCACTACCACAAAAATGATCAGCATGAATTCAACTCTCTCACTAACCCTGGTTTCGTCCACACGATCGATTCTACTCATCAGGAGCTGACTTAATCACATCGGGGAAGCAGCTCGACCAGGCCAGGCGCCAGGTGGTGGTATTCCAAGCTAAATCGGAATACGCGCCTGGATTCAATGGCTACACTACATATAGTGTGTATTGTACGAGTGTGAATTACTTTCCAATGAAAATCTTTCTGATTAATCACGATAAGTGCATAACTACCTTTTTAAGAATGAAGTGAAGTGGAATGTAAGTCGTAGTGACTTAGTTTAGGAAGTGGACGAAATCAGGAACAGTGAAAGAATTGGTTTAATTCAGATCATTTTAGTGATAGTGAATATTTAAACTCAGTCATTTCGACATAGATTGCACTTCATTCTTCAAAAAAGTAGTTATGCACATATGCGTGATTAATCAGAAAGATTTTCATTGTAAAGTAATTCACGCCCGAAATAGACGCAAAAATGCTGGTAATATCCTTTAATATTAAACGATTGATATGAGACTTGGCTTGAATATTGCCTTCAGTATCGTTTATCATGAATATGAATATGCATTGAAGAGGCCAATAGCTCAGTGCGTCGAGTGGTCAGTCATGATCTCTCATATGACCGGTTAGCGACGGGTCTCGAACCCCGTTGTGATCATGGTTGTTTGTGTTGTCTTGTGGTTTGGGAACTAACAATAACCCACAACCTTTCCCGACTTGAGCAGGAGGTGAATGCTAGCAACATTAATGGTCCGAAACTAGTTTATGTCAACTAAGCTACATAGGAGTAGCTAACTCGCTATGCCCCCCCCCCCCTAGGGGTTCGGCCGAATAGTATATGAATATGCAAATTTTATAAAAGCAAGTTAATGACAGTTTCTATATATGTATATGTATGTAGGTATAGAATTAATTTCTATAATTTTAGTTATGTTATATTTCCAAATACTAACTTACACCATGGACAATATTTCTGCTATGTTTCATATCAATTCCTTAATAGTTAACGATATTACATGCTATTATAGTAAACCGAGTTTCAGACTCTTCAACCACAACAAATTACAAAAGAAAATTAGCCATAGGTTTATTTTTTTCAAGCTTAAATCTAATTTATTGTACTATAATGAAAATTCAGTTTATATTAGGTGTAAAATTATCTATGAATACATCACATTCAAGCCATATCGTATATATTATTTTCGGTAATGCGGACCGATTACTTTGTTATCAATAAGTATTTGCCAATACATAAAAAGATAGCGTCAATTGATCTTTATTCGTTCTTTACAATTTATTGTATATATTGTAATATTCCAGCGACTTATCGACTTCGCCTGCAGCAGGAATCTAGTCGTAAGCTCTACGTGTTTCCCGCATCGACGCATTCACAAGCAGACCTGGAAGTCTCCAGACGCACATACCGTCAACCAAATTGACCACGTCCTCATTTGCAGGAGATGGGCGTCTAGTGTCATGGATGTCCGCTCCTATCGAGGAGCAAACTGCGACTCAGATCATCACTTGGTGAAGACGACCTACAGATGTAGAATCTCCTCAGTGCACCAGTCAAGAATCAGCCCTCCCAAAATCTTTGCGGTTGATAAGCTCTTGAGTGATGCTACAGCGGTGGCGTATACTACCGCCCTTGAGGAAAAACTATCACCTATGCTACACAACATCAGCAACACAGGCGTCCATGGGTTCTGGGAAGAACTCAAGGGTACCATCAAGGATGTCGCAGAGAAGGTCGTGGGATATAAAGCCCGGCGAGCGCGAAATGACTGGTTCGACGAAGAATGCAAAGACTCACTTGACGCGAAAAACGAGGCCTACAGACAATGGATTCAACGAGGAACCAGAGCCAGAAGAGAAAAATATGACGAGCTACGGCGAATATCGAATAGAATAATTAGACGTAAGAAACGTAAATACTTTGACGAGCAGTTGCTGAACATAAACGAAAACTTAGCTAATAGGAACACCAGACAAGCGTACAAACTAGTAAATACAATTAAGAACGGCTTCCAACCCAGGACTAGCCTTTGTAAGGACAAGGATGGAAACATCATCAGCGACACCGATGGTATTAACAAACGATGGGCCTCTTATTTTGAAGAGCTTCTAAACCGACCATCTAACATCCCCACACAGGAAGCTCTCGACGATATTGTTGATCTAGGCCCACCCATTCAACCCCCGACAGTAGAGGAAGTTGATCTCGCGTTGCGGTCACTAAAACGAAATAAAGCGCCGGGCGCTGACGAGATCCCAGCTGAACTGCTATGATTAGGTGGAACGAGTCTAGTTGATGCCATACATCAATTACTCCTGCGAGTATGGGAGAACGAGGAGATCCCAGACGATTGGCGCAGAAGCATCATCTGTCCAATTCATAAAAAGGGAGATAAATTGCGGTGTGAGAATTACAGGGGCATCTCACTAGTTTGTACGTCCTATAAGATTTTGACGAAAATTCTGGAAAATAGAATAAAACCGTACGCAGAACGAGTCATTGGCGAATATCAAAGCGGTTTCAGACCTGGTCGCTCCACAACCGATCAGCTCTTCTCAGTCAAACTGATACTCCAGAGGTGCTGGGAATACAACGTAAACGTATACCAAATCTTTGTCGACTTCAAGCAGGCATACGACAGTATCGATCGTGGAGTACTGTACAACATCATGCTGCAATTTGGTATACCAGCAAAATTAGTGCGACTGACAAAGATGACGATGACCAACTCCGTCTCACAAGTCAGGATCCAGAATAGACTTACTGATCTATTTGAAACACGCACTGGTTTGAAACAGGGCGATGGACTGGCACCGACGCTCTTCAACCTAGCACTGGAATACGTTATTCGGGCCATGAATATGGACAACAGCAAGACGCTACTCATCAAGTCGACACAATTAGCAGCGTACGCCGACGACATCAACATCATGTCCCGAAGATTAGCTGACGCAGAAGAACTTCTGCATACGCTCGATACCGCTGCAAAGGAAGTTGGATTACGTATTAACGAGGGTAAAACTAAAATAATGATGCAATCGGTGACAAGGACACCTGCACAACCGAGCATCAACGTGGGGGACCTCAACATCGAGTTCGTGAACAACTTCATCTACCTGGGTTGCAACCTGTCAAGGGACGCCAACGAAACTGACGAAATCAAGCGACGGATACAGTTAGCTAATAAGACTTTTTTCTCGGTTCTCCCCATAATGAAATCGAAACATGTGCACAGAAACACGAAGCTCCGCGTGTACAAAACCATTATACGACCAGTGCTATGCTATGGCTGCGAAGCATGGACCCTAACTCAAGCCTCCGAAAACATGCTAGACACTTTCGAACGTAAGGTTCTACGGCGAATTTTCGGGGCTGTTTGCGATCGAGATGGATGGCGCATCCGGTACAACCATGAGTTGTATGAAATGTACGATGAGCTGCAAGTCTCGAAAATCGTCAAACTACAACGACTTCAATGGGCAGGGCATGTACAAAGAATGGACGATGATCGCATGCCTAAGAGAGTAATGAATGCAGAACGAGTCGACGGAGCGAGACTGCGAGGACGATCGAGTTCTCGTTGGGAGAGCTCAGTAGGTGTGGACGCCGCGCAGCTGCTGGGCTCCCAAAATTGGAGGACGCGGTCACGTGACCGATATAATTGGAGGACAATGATCCAGGCGGCCAAGGCCCGACGTCGGGCTGTCGCGCCACGATGATGATCATGATTGTAATATTCTGTAGGTTCAAATATATGTACATCTGGTCAAGTTTAAATACACATCTATCATCTACCTGATACTCCAGTCACTATGTACATACATTTAAATGAGAAAGTGAACCAACAAACGAAATTCTTTTTGAAGGATGTAGTGGGTGGTCTAAAAGGCTTAACCTTAAGTTTCCGACCTCTGATCCTGGTATCACTTTTTTGTTAGAATCAAAAAAACCATATTTTTTTGTGAACTTGCGATAACAGTGTTACTACTAAATTGGCAAAGTCGACCCGAAGCCCATTTTGAAGGTTTTGTCTAAGATTTCGTTATTATTGTGCCTTAACCTCTAGTGGAGCATATCGCATCAACCACACCTGCACCCCATCGTTCTCTTCTGGGCAATGGGGCGCAACTCTCCAAACGATTTGCCCAGCGCCCTGTACTCTTTTGCCACATATCGACTCTGTTAATATTAGGACCCCCTCTTGGTCGGCCTTGGTTGGAAATGGGGTTCCATTTCATGGCATGTAAAGCAATGCAATTATCAATCTTCCGCAATGTGTGACCTATCCACTGACATTTTTGCCCGCGTATCAATTCTTCGATTGGCATCTGACCCGTACGCCGACATACATATCTGTTCATTCGATATTGTTTCGGACCAGAAAATTCATAGAATTCGACGAAGACATGAGTTGACGAAAACTTGCAGCTTTCTGGTAACTCTTACGAAAATTTTTCATGTATTCATTTCCTAAACAAAAGCACAGAGGGTACCTTGGAGCGAAACAGGCCAAGCTTGGTCTTGATGATGAGATAACTGCTCTGTCAGATTTTGGACAGCATGCTGTATGCGCATTTAGCGTGGTTCATACGACGAGCGATGTCCTGCACCGTACCACCATTTTCGGCAACAATGCTACCCAGATAGATGAAGTTGACCACGTTTTCCATAGCCTGCCCGTTAATATTGATGGCAATAGGTGTGAGATTTCTTTTTCGCAACGGCGCGGGCTAAGAACTTTGGTCTTGTTGGTATTAATTTTGAGCCGAATCTTGCTCTCCACCCTCTCAAGATCTAACGCCATTGCAGACAAATCCATGATTTTGTGATAGCACAATTGTTGAAACGGCCAACATAAAAATACTTGTTATTTTATTTATTCTGGTTTTTTATTATTTGATGTTAATTCAACTTACAAAAATGGTTGTTGCCGGTGCAACAGTCGAAAAGTGAAGAACGAGAAGAAAAAATAGCATTGCTGTGCATGCTGTGAACTATGTACGTTAATTTGGGTTTACAGTAAAAACCGGATTAGTAATTCAAGTACAAATATAAACAATGTTGTCATGTAAAATTAATTCAAATACAAGTTCTGAACATCCCGCCAGCCTTGAACCGTTTAAGCGCTGTTTTGAGGTTCAACAGGTAGTGCGATGATTTTACTTATAGGTCGTTTAAAGACTCCATCCTTCGTTTTGATGGAGACTACACGGATGAGATGATCAATACCTGGATGTACCGATATCACCTTTCCCATTCGCCAGGATCCTGGTGGTGAGTTGTCGTCTTTCATGAGAACGATGGAACCGACTGCGATATTCGGCTTCGTGTTTTCCCATTTAGGACGAGGTTGTAGGCTCGTTAGATAATCTGCTTTCCAACGCTTCCTGAAAGATTGCTGTAGAAGTTGTAAATATTTCCATCTGGAATAATGAGAAACTTTAGATTCGTCATAATTATTGTCAGGAACGACCATGGCCGGTCCGCCAATCAAAAAATGATTAGGAGTAATGATTTCAACTTCACCAGGGTTCGTCGGTACGGATAAAAGTGGCCTAGAGTTGAGACACGCTTCAATTTGACATAAGACGGTCGCAAATTCTTCAAAAGTTAGATGAGCTTCTCCAATAGTACGTTTCAAATGATACTTAACGCTTTTGATGCCCGCCTCCCAAAGACCCCCAAAATGAGGTGCGGACGGCGGAATAAAGTTCCATTGAATACCTTTGCTCGACAATTCATTAGCAATGGATTCTTCGTTGATGGGTGATTTCACGATTTTTAGAATCTCCCTAAGTTCACGATTAGCGCCAACAAAATTCGTACCATTGTCGCTCCAAATAGCCGTACAATAACCTCGACGAGCAATGAATCGACGGAAGGCAGCGAGAAAGGCTTGGCTTGATAGCTCGCTAACTGCCTCCAGGTGAATCGCCTTTGTTGCAAGACATACAAAAAGACAGATGTATCCTTTTATCAACTTGGCTCCCCTTCCTTTCCAAGTCTTAAGAGTGATGGGACCTCCATAGTCCACCCCAGTATTCGAAAACGGTCGGCCTGGTTGAACTCGAGCCTTCGGTAGTGCAGACATTTGTTGAGTCATGGATGATGCGCGATGCCGTGTACAGATAATGCATTTACGTACTACTCCTCGTACTAGGTGATGACATCCAATTATCCAATAGGTTTGATTAACAACAGAGAATAATAAGCGTGGACCAGCATGCATGTAAAGAAGATGTAAATTTTGAACGATGATTTTTGTTAAATGATGCGTTTTGTGAAGGACAATAGGATGTTTTTGCTGATATGACATCTCAGCAGCGTTCAATCTTCCTCCAACTCGTAAAATTCCCATGGCGTCTATAAACACGTTCAGCGATTTTAAGGAACTTCGTTTCGGCAATGGTTGTTTGTTTTGAAGAAGTTTTATTTCTTCAGAGAATGTATCACGTTGAGCAATTTTCACACATATTTCTCTTGCTTTATTCAGCTCGCTGGTTGTAAGACAGCCAGTTTGACTTGAAAAGCCTTTCTTCTTCAATAAACAGTTTCTTGAAAATCGATTGATATATCCGACGACTCGAATTAATTTTGTGTAGCTAGAAAAACGGTCTATGATTGATGTGCCGTTTTTCACGGAAACGTTAAAACAGAATGATTTTCTTAGTTCGGGAAAATTTTCTGCTGCCGCAATTATAGGTCTCGGCGAGGGCTGAAAGTTTGGATCTCGCAGAAAAGCAGGCCCTCTCCACCATAATTCCGACAAAATTAATTCAGTTGGCGACAGTCCTCTTGTTAAGGCGTCTGCTGGATTGTTCAACGACGTGACATGATTCCAGTGGCTGCTTGGTAGCTCCTCTTGAATAAAAGACGTCCGATTAGCGACGAATGATGACCAACGTCTTGGATGATGTGATAGCCAGCCCAAGACTATTTGAGAATCCGTGTAGGCATAACATTGAATGTTTGATGGTTGCAGTGAGTTTTTAATGAACTTCACCAATTTGACAAGAAGATGAGCTCCGCAAAGTTCAAGTTTCGGAACACTGATTTGTTTAATGGGAGCTACTTTATACTTTGCCATAATGATGTTGACCAGTACTTGGCCGTTGATGACTTCTCGTTTGTAAACAACAGCTCCATAAGCCAATTCCGATGCGTCCGAGAAAGCAAACAGCTCGATATTGTGTGCAGAACCAATCCATCGGGGAATTTCGACTTGTTCCACTTTGTTCATATGTTGAAGAATTTCAAGACAATCCGCTTCCAGAGCTGACGGAATAATTTCGTCCCATCCGACGCCAGCAATCCATAATTTCTGCATTAAGACTTTGGCTTTGATTATAGATGGTGCAACCCATCCCATCGGGTCATAAGATTTCGCGATGTGAGATAACAAAGTACGTTTTGTAAGAATGTTTTCGGTTGTACGTAATTGGAATCTGTATAGGAACATATCGTCATTTGGCCGCCAATAAATTCCAAGAGTCTTCGTAATTTCGTCTGATACCAATTGAAAAGCCTCGCTTTCGTTGCCAAACTCCTCCGATAAAAATTCAAGAAGCTCCTTGGAATTCGATTTCCATTTCCGCAACTGAAAACCACCACCTTCTAATAAATTACTAAGATCCTTAGTTACTTTTTTGGCTTCCGACAATGAATCTTTTCCAGAAAGACAATCGTCCACATAGAAGTCATTTACAACTACATCGGCTGCGTCAGGGTATAGCATACGTCCATCTTCGGCCAGCTGCTTAAGTGTACGAGTAGCCAAAAAGGGAGCAGAGGCGGTTCCAAAGGTTACTGTTAAGAGTTTATACTCGGAGATCGGTTCTGACAAATCAAATCTCCACGCGATGCGTTGGTAGTTTACATCCTTTTGGTGCATTCTGATTTGACAAAACATCCTTTTAATGTCGGCTACAAAGGCAATTCTGGGTTGCCGAAATCTGAGAAAAATGGACAAAAGATCTGCTTGTAATGTAGGACCAACCATTAGATTATCGTTCAGAGATCGCCCACTATCTGTAACTTGAGACGCATCAAAAACCACACGAAGTTTTGTAGTTTGGCTGTCATCCCGACGTACAGCGTGATGTGGCAGGTAGTAGTGCTCGTCTGCCGGTAACTCCTTGTCTGCATCGGTTAACAGCGTCATATATCCCAAAGCTAAATATTCGCTCATAAACATGGAATATTCACGGTGGAATTCAGGATCACGCAAAAATCGTTTCTCCAGAGCAGACAGTCGACGGTATGCTGCTCTACGAGAATTTCCCAACTCAGGTAAATCCGACTTAAATGGTAACTGAACCTCATATCTTCCATCTGGATGCCGTGTATGAGTTTCTTCGTAATGTTGCATACATTGCTGTTCTTCGGGAGTATAGGTATTACCAGATGTCTTGAGTTCGTCTATGTTCCAGAAGCGTTGCAATTGCTGATCTAAGTCAGCTGGTTGTTCGCAAATACAAACTAGTGTGGGATGTGTGCTTAGTCCCTCTTGGGAATATCTTCCCGCTAAAACCCATCCAAATAAAGTTTTCAAGGCAATTGGTGTACCAAATGTGCCTAAATATCGCTCATGCTCCAAAATCTCAAACAGAATGTCGGAGCCAATTATTATATCGATTGAACTTGGCTTATAATAACTAGGATCGGCTAAATTAAACTGCTCAAATTGTTCCCGATTCACGAATTGAATTTCATTCACTGGTATTTTGGTAGTTAGTTCTTTTAATACAAGAGCAGATATTTTAATTGTGTCACTTGAATATTGACTATGCAAAGTTAGTGTCACTCTACCTCGGGTTACTTGCGAATTGGTAAGACCAATGCCACTAATGACGATTTTAGCACGAGTTTTGATTATTCCAAGTTTTTGCACAAGTGAGTCCTTAATAAGAGACACGGAGGATCCTGAATCGAGCAAAGCACGACACCTTTGCATTTGACCGCGCGAGTCGCGAATTAGTACGACAGCTGTTGGAAGAAGAGAGTCTTCTGGAACAATGGCTGAATTTGTTGAACTGGTTTGAATTTGATTAGTTGATGACGTAGACGCCGCATCTGTTGCTGTTTGATGCAACAGTGAGTTATGTTTTTTGCCGCAGTGTCGACAAAATCCCCTTTTGCAGTCAAGAACCGTATGCGTTGGCGAAAAACAGTTGATGCACAGTGATTTCGTTTGAACAAATGTTTTTCGCTGATGAATTGGAAATTTGATGAATGTTTCGCACTGGAAGAGTCTGTGCCTTCCAGAACAATTTACGCACTTGACTATGTTTGGCTCCGTAGTTGAAACATAGGCAGGCTTAGAATTTGCTTGAATTGCTTTATTACCTGGATTATGTTGAACTTTTGAGGATGACGGCCGAACGTTGTTGCAGCATTCAAGTTCACACAACCTTCCTTCAAGAAACTTCGTTAGTTCTGGGTATGAGGGAAGATCAACATCGGTTGTGGCACGGGCCCACAGTTGTTTTGATTCGTGATCCAATTTGCTAGTGACTGTAAAAACCAGCCAGCAATCCCAGTGATCTATCGGCAGATCCAAAGCCTTCAACGCGCGCACTGATTCAGTTATAGTGTTGACGAATTTTTTAAAATCGGAACTAGACGGAATATTTAATGATGGCACCGAAGTTAAAGTCTTTAAATATGCCTCTACGATATAACGTTTACGATCATAACGCTCCGTTAAATGAGTCCATGCTTCAACATAGTTAGCTTCAGTAACATTAAAATTCTTAATTAGAGACCCGGCATCTCCATGCAGCGACGTTTTTAAGTATTGAAATTTCTCCACTAGAGTTAATCTATGATTTTCGTGGATAAGAGGGAGGAACAAATCCTTAAAGGGCATCCAATCGCGATAATCACCCCCGAATCGCGGTAAATCGATTCGAGGAAATTTAACGGTAGAAGAATGTTCTTCAGGACCTTGATTGTGTGTGGAGGTATTCAGATCACTTTGTTCGGTTAATTTGCTCACGATATTATTTAATGACACTTGATTTGATACTAAAGTTTTAACCATGCTTTCGAACTCATTTGCGTCGCGAATACTTTCGTTGGCTTTGTTGCCGAGCTCCGAATTTTCACTGTATTTATCGCACAGATTTTTGAGTAATGTTTTTATTCTGAAATATTTTCCCTCGAAATCTTCCCTGGCCTTACTTTGCGCTTCGAACTCATCTGCCTTGGCCAACTCTTCAATTTGAGATTGAATTGAATCAAAGTTCACAAACATTTCGTCTAGTTTTTCGAGACGAAACTGAAAATCGTAGACAGTTACCTTTTCAGGCTCGAAACTGCCTACAAAGGCCTCAATTCTTGTTAAAAATCCCTTGATGGTAGCACGTTTTTTACTCAAAAGTTCCATTTTAAGTTTTAAAATTAACACCCGATAGTATTAATTGAATTCGAAATTGTCTTTGGATTATTTTAGTTTTTTAATTATTAGAATTTGAATACCTATTGATTAGCGTGATCCGGCTCGACGGACCATTTTATGTTGAAACGGCCAACATAAAAATACTTGTTATTTTATTTATTCTGGTTTTTTATTATTTGATGTTAATTCAACTTACAAAAATGGTTGTTGCCGGTGCAACAGTCGAAAAGTGAAGAACGAGAAGAAAAAATAGCATTGCTGTGCATGCTGTGAACTATGTACGTTAATTTGGGTTTACAGTAAAAACCGGATTAGTAATTCAAGTACAAATATAAACAATGTTGTCATGTAAAATTAATTCAAATACAAGTTCTGAACAACAATAGACTTATAGTCGCAGTGCTTGTGGCTCTTTTATTGGCCACGACCCATCTATAATGATTTTATGGGAGAGTATGCATATGTCGTTGGCGTAATCAAGATGTGGTTGATAAGATGTCAAATTCCATTGAATTCCTCTGTCTACTTCGAATAGGGTTGCATGCAAAACATCGTCAATCACTATGAGGAATAGGATTCGTTTTATGCAGAATGTGTCATTTCGCCCCGTCATAGGAAGCCTTAATAAAATCCACCCATATAGAATCCCGGTTCTCACTATCGAAAGCCTTCTCGAAATCGATGAAAAGCAAGTGAAGCGGAGAATCGTTCTCAGCGCATTGCTGGATGATGATTCGCAAGGTAGTTATGTGATCGACTCAGGAGAATCCGGATTGAAAACCAGCCTGCTCTTCATCAATTTTACTTTCTAAGTGGGTGTTTAGTCTTTCTGGAACGATTTTTATTATCTTAGCAACGGCACGAAGCACACAAATGCCTCTCCAATTATTACAGTTTGTAAGGCTACCCTTCTTCGGAAGTTTGATGATCAATCCTTCCTTCCACTCAGTGGGAAAGGTCTCTATATTCCATGCTTTATCCACAAGTGGTAGCAGCTCGTTAGTTATGCTTGGCATTGCTTGATAAAGTTCGGCAGGTATACCGTCGACTCCGGCGGCCTTTCCTTGCTTTAATTATTGCAATAATTGCAGCGAGTAATTCCTCCTTAGTCGGGGCAGTGGACCGTGTACGCACATATGGATGATTGGCTAAATTATCTAAATGGGGGGAATATCACCGGAGGTTATACGGCTCAAGACCGTGGCGAAGTGTTCCTTCTAATGCCTGATTTGATTTTCTTCTAAAATAAGCAGCTTTCCATCACTATCCTTCACCGGATGTTGGCAGGAGTTACGACCACCTGTAAACTACTTGATTTAAACAATTTAAACGCCGTATTCAATGGCGTTTAAATCGTTACTTCTTGCGACTTCTTCTGTTGAAGCTAGAAGAGAATTCGCATAAATTCTTTTATCGCGTCGCACACTACGCTTAGCTTCTCGAGCTTTCTGATGGTAAAGGAGTTAGATGCTGCCCCCATTGCCATCTGAAGCTGCAGCCAAATGAACGTTCAGCTCTTTTCTTCCAACAGTCTGCTGCCATGAAGCGTCGGACATCCAGAGCTGGGGCTTAATCCAAGGATGGTATCTACACTAACAATGTACGCTTTTTTTATGGCTCACAGCCTTCATTTATGTCACTATTTGCGTGACTAGTTATTTCAGCTGCTTTTTGAGTAAATGGTCGTTATATTGTTATAAGGCAGCTGGATTTTTTAGTCGAGCGGTGTTGAATTTGCGGCGCCTGGATCTTTCGTCGCAAAAGCAAAAGACCTTCCACCACTCGTACGAAGACTAGTATGTCAAGAGTGTTCCTGATAACGGCAGGGCACGTGCTGAATTGACCGAGGATCGTACGCGTAACCCGCGTAATCACCGGGCATACGCATAAAATGTGACATGTGGTCTCTTCAAACAGAGACGGCACTCCGTCAAGTTAGACAAACCTTTTTTGTTTAGATGATATCTCACCCAGTTATGGCCCGATAGGTATCCCACAAGTAGTATAGATCGGCTCTAGTCATGCGGGTGGTATCGACGTAGTTGAAGGTCTCATCAACTTATTTGACTGCCGAAGTCCACGGTGACGTGACACTCAAGACAAAAATATTTGGTTGACGGTCACCAGACATTGGAGAAGTTCATGACACTCTTCCACCAGATTGAAGAAAGCCTAAGTGGAGAGAGAGAGCCATAATGGCTGCCTGGCTATTGTTTTCCAGAATTACCCTGGCCTAGAACTCAATAGCATGGATCTCGGCTTGAAAAACGCTAGGCCATGTACCCATGGAAGTTATCACGATACCTTATCTCTTGCTGTATACCCCTGAGATCATCGTTTCCTTATTCTCTCTTAACTCATAACTAATATTCGTGTAAGGAGATTCCCATGAAAACCAGTATTGAGATGAATATAACAAGTACCGCTTAAATATCAAGTACCGCTTAATGTCTAAAATTGCATTCTAATCATAAGTCGAGCAGTTGTTCATTTGGTCTCAACGCGCGACCACCTATTAAAATTTGTCAACTCCTAAATTTCAATTGTACATTAATTATAATATACAAATAATAAACTACAATACAAAACATTTAATAAATAAAAGTTATTAACTGGCGCCCGAGCAAAATAAAAACTTGTGGATAGCAATTTGGAATTGGATAGTGATCTAACCCGTACCGCAGTAGGCCCAACTAAAAACTACAAAGATAACCACAAACGGTTGGCGACCCAAAAGGAATTCACGGACGATCCAGCATCCTGCCCAAAAAGGACCACACCGATTGCTTACACTTGTATAAGGAAACACAAAGTCCTCCTATTCCATTTGCAGAGAAGCAAGTATTGACCACAGTGTTTTAACACGCAACATTGGAGACCGCGTGTATAACCCAATTTTCAGTTCGATTGAATCTGTGGGTATCTTCAATTTCAAATAATCGGCATAAAAACCATAATATAGTACAGTTTTCACGATCTACTATATTGCCAATTTAAAAGTTTATTACATTTATTTTTCACATTAGATTAACAAGTTCTATTCAGTGCTTTAGATTTTACCGTATACGTATTTATCTCACTTTGTAAACTGGTATTTCATTGGAGTCTTATCGCGATATCAAAACCTTTAGTTAAACGATTTCTAATTACGTCCGTGTTTTGTGACTTTTTCATACATATAGGGAAATGGATGAAATCAAAGAAGTACTCGTACAACTGACCGGGGCAGTGAATGTTCAAATCGAACAAATAAAGAAAATTGAATTGAGGTTAGGAGTATTAGAAAGTAAACCCGCGATTATTGCTCCAGGAGCACAAAGCTACCAATCAGCTCTTACAGTGGAAGATCTTGAATCTATTAAAAGATTGCCCGACTCCGTACGTGATCTTCAGGTCTTTGAAGGAAATCCATCTCAATACATTTCATGGGTCTATAGTGTTGAAGCCGTTTTGGATGATTACAGAATTGTTCAAGACAAACCGATTTACAGATCCATTTTGCGTCACATAAGACAAATACTGCAATACGCAATATTAGCGATCATAAAATAATGTTCTCTTCCTATCCCAATATCGGCACCCTTCTTATTTCGCATGTCCAGGAGACAACTCTTGAATCTGTTACTAATGGCTGTGGTCGATCTGATTTTGTGTTCTGCGCCGATCAACTGATGTTGTGGTGGTCCTTATGCTCAAACATAGTACCACCAATGAAAAGACCGTGAAAGTTGCAGAGCTCTACACATCTTTCACCGTTGTCGTAACGATCACCAGGACCATGTCTCCCATCAAATGTCTGAGCCCATAGCTATCAGCGCCATTATACCATTATATCACCCTTAGGTGTTCCGCTCTGAACGCTGTTTAGTTGTCCGTACAGGGAGCCTTTTGTCAAGACATTGTCGGGTTCAGTTGGAGCATAGCATTGTTATTGTGATGATCGTCGCATATTATTCCCGATTAGCGATTAACCCATTGGGAAAGGAGCACTATTTGTATGTATAGGTATGTTTTTGATCGTCGCCTGCTATCGGTCCAGAGTGCTGCCTAGCAATACGCACCTTTAGCAATGGTCAACAACCACTGCCGTTTCAGGCGCCCACGAGGAGGACTAAGGAAGAGGATTTTTGCCCCCCAAATATGGATGGCATACTATGAGTATCCAGAAGAGTAGGGTTTGCGAAAATCACATCACAGATCATCATGGGACTGTCGGAAAGCAAGAACTAAATGTTACGTTATTTGCAATACTCGTATTGCAATAAAACTTAGACGAAAATGAGGATTGCAAGCAATAGCCGAACGAATAAGAAAATGATGATGATCGTCAGCTGCGAGCAACGAAGCGTGCTAAATTTGAATTATAATGAAACATAGTTCTTGTAAATAAGCACAACTCTCAATTGCACACTTTCACGTATTCTTGTATCAAACGTTCGGTTACCGTTCTACGATACTAATCTAGAGATCGGAGTTCAAATCTCGGCGCGATCAAAAAATGACTGTGGGTACTAATAGAACTCTCACAGTACTTCGAGCTTGTCAGTATAATGACGGAGCGGATAGGAGGCGCATGCTAACAACTGCACTTCCGAAAAGTAGATATGCTACCGAAACGTCAACAAGGCATAGAAATGCTAGAGATGTTGACGCGCTTATGCCCCTGGAAGGGTCAATGCAATAAACATCAATAACGCGTTTGATTCCCCGGAGAAAAGTTGACAATTTTAAAATAACGAAAATAAAACCACCGTACCAAGTGGATAACTATCAAACACTGAAAGATCGTAGGAAGTAACTTGCGTAGCATGAGAAAAACCAGCGCCATCTAGGTATACAAGCTTGCGCTCAGCTGGTTTTGACGGCTAAATTACGCAAATATTTCCTGTGATGACGCCATCGTATCCACAATCCAGTGGTCGGCGACTAAAAGCGGCGAGTCCCCGGTATTTGTGCGTTTCGTGTTTAGTTTTCGATTTCCGCGTTCAGTGGTTATTTGTTAGTAAAATTTCATCTAGTGATCCGGGAAAACAAACGCGTGCGTGATGAAAGTGTGTCGTGCGGTCAAAAGATGTATTTTGCCAAGTGTGAACTGTTCCACGATGCTCTGCGACTGATCCCCGGGGCTGCGGCTTCGACCAAATTGGTGCAAGTGTCCAGAAAGTGTGTTTTTAGAGGACTAAAATGCCGTCTGGCGCAATTCCAATTGTAAACATATGTCGTGCCGGGGACATCGTCGTGTGCAGTCACTGCCTTGGCGAAGGAAATAATGACGTACGCGATCAGCTGAGCGCAGGCCTGTCTATCTAGATGGCATTGGAAAAACCTTAAAGAAGCACATCTTATGGCTGCTACAGACAACGGCAACTCTCAAAGACATTTGTGGCCATCTGATGGCCCAACGCTGTTGACAGAAATGACGGTTACGCGGCATTGGGCACTCAACGCCATCCGCCCATCCATACAATGGCGATGGCCTCGAATGGCTGGGGCTGGGCAAACTGAAAACATCATTGGGCGAGCAACTTGAAGTAGATGGTTGTGGCGCGAGAGTAATTATATAAGGAAAAAGCACGCGCCACCATGAAATATATTTACAGTGCAAGCTCGTAAATTTGAACACGAAATTTTGCTTATTTTTTAATTTCCTAGCCCTGAACTTTTCACTTAAAACTTCAATAGTGAAACATAAAACATTTACAAAAAAAAAAAGAAAATTCAATCTTTGCATGGAAATTTGAACTTCCCATTCAGATTTCCTAGCAATTCAAATTTTCGAGTATCTAAATTTGTGAGCTGGTACTGTCTATGATTTCCTTTCGGGCGACGAACCCAAAAAAGTAGATTGTGGTAACAGAGCCAGATGCTTTGTAAAAAGCAGGCAATGATGAAACGAAAATTGCTTTTCTGGTTTTTGACGGCTTTAAGGAAAAATTCAAAATACTTATGTAAACTAAGTGTGTTTTTTTGAACATTTATCCGGTGCATGTTAGGGTATCTCCATGCATTACAACAACAACTTAACCCTGTACGAGCCAGTGGGGTGGCTAACCTCCACACTCCACTCGATAGATTGTACAATTGTACCACCAAAATGCGCCTATAAGTATGCTTGTTATTAATATGACAGTTGGCGTGAAGTTGCGACGAGAGTTCTTTCAATTTCCATATTTAAGATGTTCTCGTCACTACTATCTAATATTTAGGTGGTCATAATTGCTTATCACTACGATCAATTTTGAAAGCCAATCCAACAACTCTGATTGGCAAATCATGACATTTAAGACGTTAACCTGGATGGTTGCCCTTGGCGGTTTTTTGCTATACGGGTTAAGCGATCCTCACACCGGCGCGACAAAAATCGCAGCGACAAAGTTCGCGGCGTATTCGCGACGGATTCGCGACGGAAATTCGTGGCGATTTTTAGATGTTCACACCGAGGCGACAAAAAATCGCCGCGGAAAAAATCGCATTCAGTATTCGTTGTGTATTTTGTTGTGTAACTGAGTCTGCAGCGAATTTTGACGCTACACCGCCACAGCAAAATTCACAATCGGAAACATTAGCATGAACTCCTAAGAGGAAGAAACTGTTTTGCTTGTAGCAGTGGCTAAGGATGAAGAAAGGCAAAGGTGAATTGAATTCCTTTAACAATGGATAACGCCGTCAGGAAAAATTTTGCCTTCTTAGGGAAAGAAGACTATGGGTGCATGGCATAAGTTTCAATGCACCCGTTGCTTACAGCTTTGCTCGGAAAAAGCGGGAGCTTGAAATAAAAAATAATAATTGGTACTTACTACATTTTGCTCCAACCTCGTCGGCAATATCTTTCCAGATTTTATCTTTTTTCGCATGTTTTTTATATTTTTTTTTCTCATGATCTCAATCAGTTTTTCGATATCGCTAGCCATATCGAATAAACAACTACTTGTGAAGTAAACAAGTAGGTATCGATGAAAATCAAATCACACTCAGCGATTTTTTGTCGTCGCGACAAAATTGCTGCACAAAGTGGCGAAATTTCGCGTCGGTGTGAGCACCTTCGTACAATGCTGTGGTCAGATTTTTGTCGCGGCGAAAATTTATGTCGCGAATCCGCTGGGCGATTTTTTGTCGCGCCGGTGTGAGGATCGCTTTAACCTAACACACCTATTATTGTGGCACAAAGCAATGCTCTAAGAAAAGAAAGCACGCATGAAATGGTTGCACACATTTTTTTCTTATTAAGCATTGCTCTCTCGCCACAACCTTCTTGAAGTTGGTCGCCCAATACAGTTTGCCATTCGACGCAGAGTCGTATCTAGCAAGATGGACCTTAACGCCGACTAGTGACTACCAACTTTGAGGAGCTCTACAAGGCGCAATTTTCAGCGAAATGAAATGAGAAAAAAGATACAAAGTATCGACACTGCATGCAGATACATCGGAACATGGATATGTCTATGACTACCGACTGCGTGGAACCTGTTGTGTTGAAGATTTCGACGTAAGTTTTATAAAGATCCCAGTATAGTTATACTGTCGCGCTCGGTGGCCGTGATCGTTCGGTCACCGCTCTACGATACTAATCTAGAGCTCGGAGATCAAATCTCGGCGCGATCAAAAACTGCCTGTGAGTACTAATAGAACTCTCACAGTGCTCCGGGCTTGTCAGTATAAAGACGGCGCGGATAGGAGGTGCATGCTAGCAACTGCACTTCCGAAAAAGTAGATATGCTATTGAAACGTCAACAAGGCATAGAAATGCTAGAGATGTTGACGCGCCCATGCCCCCGGAGGGGTCAAGGAAATTTGAGATTAGAGAGATAGTTATACTGGATGAAATCATTCGAAAAAACACGTCCCACGCTTTTGGTAGGCATAAGACATATCCATCTACCGATGTATCTGGTGGCAGTGTAGATACTCGTCATAAATTCTGCTTTGCTTTGTCCTGTCCGCTCGGGCTCCTTTCTCTCGCGGGATCGTATCGTTTTCGTTTGCATCGCGTGTGTGCAATATTCACCTCCTCTCGTGCACCCTGTTCCGTCTACCCGTTCGGTATAGTTTGCAGACTGCAGCCTATCGCCGTTTCTCTGAGGAAGTTTCTGCTAATTGCAATCACGCTTCCCACCATCTTTTCCCAATCGGACGTGTATTGTGTTTGTGTATCTATTGCAAAATCGCCCCCACACTATCCGCCTCATCCCGCCCCTTTAATCAACAGTCCGGGTCCGGCACACACAATCCGTTTCTCAAGTAAAGCGTGCGACTCTATGCGATTGTGTCCGGCAAACAGAAAGGGAAACTAACAAAAGTAAACAAAACATTCCAACACACGCACAAAGAGAATGCACAAGAATAATTTTGGAATTTTTGCAGAAGGGAGGCATTTGATCTTCTGCAGACCTCTGAATGTACATCATGTCACGATGAGCTGCCCGGAACTATAACATCCTGCGACGAATATTTCTCTATTTCGGGGCTTGGGAGATTTTAACTCGCGCAGCACGAATCCGCCATTTTGTTTTATGATATGTTTATTGCGCGTGTGGCGGGGGCCCACATTGTGGGCCAGTCAGATCTCAAATCGCCGCCATTGCAAATGAACAACCACAGCTGCTGGATCACCCGATTTGGATAGAATGAACATGAACTTCATCCGCGATGGCTCTCGCTCTTTATCTTCGGGGGGCGGGAACTATGTAATGTACACACTCCCAAATCGAGTCTGCGCATGTCCGAATGTTAGTCGAACTGACTACTTGCTACTTTTTCTGGGACCCTATTGATTCAGATATGTAGTACAACGCGCGCTATTTTATTTGTTTGGATTCCAGCCATTTTAAACATTTTGGAATTTTTGCGGAAGGGGGGCATTTGATCTTCTGCAGACCTCTGAATGTACATCATAACATATAACATCCTTCGACGAAAATTTCTTTATTTCCCGGCTTGAGAGATTCTAACTCGCCTAGTATAAATCCGCCATTTTGTTCTATATGTTTATTGCACGTGTGGTGGGGGCCCACATTGTGGACCAGTCAGACCTCAAATCGCCGCCATTGCAAATGCACAAACACAGTCGCTGGATCACCAGATTTGGCTCGAATGAACTTCATCCGCTCTCGCTCATCTTCGGGGGGCGGGAACTATGTACACTCTCTCAAATTGCGTCTGCGCATGTCCAAATGTTAGTCGAACTGACTACTTGCTACTTTTTCTGGGACCCTAGTGATTCAGATAGTACAACACGGGCTATTTTATTAAATGATGAATGGGAATTGGCGGAAATTGAAGGTCATTGGAGAGCAGAGGACTTCTTGCGACGTGTTCTGGGGGCCTAGTCAAGTTAGGTAGTACGGAGCGTACTCTATATTTTTGAGCATTTCGAATGTATGGTATGGTGTGTATGCAGAAGTTTTGATTATGGCGTCGCGTTGACTGAAAGCGTGGGACAGAGAGCACAGAGAGCGCCTGTTCACCCGTACACTATGTTATTTCTTGCCGTCCACAACGTCAACCTTTATCGCTATCAAATCAACATCCCAACATGTACACAGAGGATCCCCGCAAGCGCGCCGCCCGCGCAAATCAACAAGCAACAGCCATGCACAATGACCACTTCACTCAAACGACATGCACAACCAGAAAAAAAATTTTTCAATGGGCTTGTTTCCTTTTCTGACCCCGAGTAGAAAAACAGACATTTCGTGTGACGGCCAGATTTTTAGGATGACCCCCAGCTATAAGACATATCCATGTCAAAAAAACAAATTGTATGATTCTTTGTGCTCTATAATTCGTCCTAGGGTTATTTCTGCACTCTCCTTTGACAATAATGAGTAAAAAACCAAAAAACTAAAATTATTGATTCTTTATATTGCTTTCTCGTTCGATATCTTGAAAGCAATCGATCAAACGCAAAGAAGCCATACACTTAACTCTTAAGCCCGACAAATACTTGGGTCAAAAATCCAAATTTTCCCCGGGCGAATCTAAAATTGCCCTGTTAAATCCATTCATCGACGGGGGAAATTTTGGATTGTACGCGTGAAAAATTAATTTTGGACACATGTGTGTGTCGACCCTGTCGAACGCAAAAAATTCTTTAAAATGAGCTCCGAGTTGACCTTGCAAGTTCGATAGTAACCGAGTTATCGCCAGTTACAGCAAAAAAAAAATCATTTTGATACTTTTTTCGTCCTAACAGAAAAGTCATACCAGGTTCATAGGTCGAAGGTTGAGGTTAAGCTTTTGTAGATATTCTCTAAATCCTTCAAAAGAAAGTTCGTTTGTCGGTTCACATCGTTTGTAATGCGTTTTCATGCACATAGTGACTAGAATATAACGAAATTGCATGCATGCATATTTTGTTGGCCCGTTTTCTCAATGTCTCGTTAAGCTGCCCGATAGCTAACAGGGAAATGAACTAATTCCAGCGATTAACTGCCCGATAAATATTTCCATTTCTCATCAATCACCAAGCGAAAAACTTGACGAACGTACAATTATCTTAAAATTATATTGGGTTGAACTTTCAACCGGAGACACACTGTTAGGTATTTGTTTTGGATAAACTTTTAAACGATTGCCTTAGAAAAGAGATAAAAGTAAATGAAATTGTCCGAGAGAAATTAAGTATTGTAATTTGGTCAAGGGTGAAGTATGAGGGGAATGAGTCGACATGTTTCTCTTGCTTATAGACGGGTATTGCAGTTAAAACCTATTCATTTGACAGCAGAGCTCGAATGTTTACTTGCGCATGCGAATTTACAATTTAGTGGTGGTTTTATGGTGGTTTTATCTCCTTCTTTCTTCTTTCTCTGTGGCAATTGCGAGGTTTTGGGATTTTGCTTTGGATAAGCTTTCATAGCAATTGCAAGATATTGGGATTTGTTTTGGATAAACGGTTAAGCGGAGACTTTATTGCAGGACTTTTGAAGCTTATCTTTATTTGTAAAATTTAGCTCCGTTTTCTCAATGTCCTGTTAAGCTGCCTGTTTGCTAACAGGAGGCGCGTTTTTTCCAAGATCCATATTGAGCAGAGCAGGCTAAGACCACACAATTACACTAACAATTTGATCTGAGTTGCTCTCGATAGAACGTTAGTGCAGGATTTCTACTCTGTTAAATAGTTCCACGTTTGAAATACAGACGGCGCAGGCGTAGAAATTTTAGAAAAGTTTACAGTTTAGGAAGAACATAAAGTTCATTTTCTGCCAATAAAATGTTCGTTTTGTGTAATTACATAACGATGGTGAAGATTCACAACCTCCTACTTCAATTTTTGAAAAGAAAATTTTCTATTTTTCTAACGTGTTTTTAAAGTATTTATGCATCAATTGCTCAACCGCCTATACGGTTATTTTCGGTGAAAAACCGTTAGAAGCAGCAACATCCAAACACTCTTTGTCAATGTTGTGTTTTATAACTTCTACAGCCTCTTATTGCACACTGACTCCAAAAATTCCATTTTTGACATAGGAGGTTGGCTACCTGCACCATCGAAAAATAGTAAACATACAAAATAATTTTGCTGCCTAAAGAAAATTTGTCCGATTATATATGTATGTACTAAGGATTTAAGTTTTCTCTTGAAATTTTAGTTGACATTTGAATTCTAACTAAACCAAGACACACTCCCAGCAAAGACATGCACCGATTTTGTGTTCTTTACGCCAATTTGTTCTCGATCATTTTCTTCGTCGCTTAACCTGCTCTACTCTACTCTGTACGAAAAAAACGCACCTATTGACTTATTTAGAAAAGGCTTTAACCTAAATCATGTGCAGCATCCAAAATACGACAAAATATGGAGATTTTCTCCTCTTACTTTTGAACTGCATTATCGTATTTTGGGTGTTGTGTATGATTTAGGTTCAGGCCTTTGATAAATAAATCCCTGTTAGCAAACAAGCATTTTAACAGGACATTGAGAAAACGGTCCCTAAGGAGTAGGCACTCATATTTATATATTAAAAGAAAAAAAATCAGATAGCGGTTTATTTTTTATTTGTTTATTTTCTACATTCATTTTAATTTATTTTTTTTACTTTAATATTTTGTTTTTGGTGTTTTGGAAGAAACCAAAGAGTGAGTTTTAATTATACAATACGTTGTTACTTGTTTATTTTACACAAAACAAACAAACATCATCATCAAAATGAGGTGCATGCTGGCAACTGCATGTTGCGAAACCAGTTTATGCCGACGAAACGTTAACTGGACCACATGGAACAGATAACGCGCTATGCCCCACAAGGGGTTAGGGCAATTGAGAGAGAGAGATAGAGATCAAAAGGTGTCCCTTTACATATGACCGTCCTAAATATAACCAAATTTTGTGCGAAGCATTCCCAAGCAATAGATGGTAAAGTCAAAAATCATGTTTTTAAGACCCCGGAAGCATATTATCGAAAGTTGTATTATGAGGTGCTCCTGAAAAGTAAATTCGATAACGATCACCCAAATTTTTTCAAATTTTAGAAAGTTTTGTTGCTGAAAAAAAAAATGAGTTTTATCATGGAGATATTGATGAATTTAGATTGGTAAGCGATAAGGAAGCGGCTTTGAATACAATGGGTTGAAAAGGGAAACATCCGGAAAATTTGAAGGATGTTGTGTGTGTTCATGCTCAAAAAATTTGGTGTATGAGACTTGTTCGTTAATACGTAAGCGTTTACTTTCGATTGTTCCGGGGTCTTTTTGTTCTAACGAGAGAAGCTTTTCGGTTTTACGACGAGTAATAAATTGGACTACGAAAAAGCGAGATAAGCGTTATTTTGAATGGAGTGATCTTCTTTTTCTACTACTACTACTTTGCCTTAACCCCTAGTGGGGTGAAGTGTGTCAAAATCTATGTCAATTTGTTGAAGACACAGACGAAAACATTATAAGCAGGGTAATACGCAAGCCTAAACCAAATTTTTCAGTCTAGTAATCAGTATTAAATAATCCCAGCTAACTCACGAGGAGGTTAACATGTCGGATTAGTTGACATTAGATTAGTGTTAGATCCACTTGGGATGCAGTACTAGACTAAAAAATTTGGATTAAGTTTGCGTTTCCGTTTTTGACGGTTGTTTTTGCCGGTGTCTATGTTTTGTTGGAGTCGGCAGTATAAAAGCCTTTTTCACCCAAGTGAGAAACCAACATCTGACATTTGCCATATTTAGTACCGGCCGGCATAAACATTCGACGAATTAGAACCAAATATAATATGATCTAGTTAATACTCCTTTTAGTTCAACAGTATAAACGCGGCTATTGGGAACCGACTCAAAATATATGATTGCGGCGCAAAGAAAAAAGCGCGGGAAATTTTTCCGAGCACTTTTTATACTCTTCACGAATGTGATAGGGTAAATTAGTTTTGTCATGAAGTTTGCTACGCACAGAAGCAAGCGTCTCTGATCATATAAACTATATACATGTATTCTTGATCAGTATGATGAGATGAGTCGATTAAGCTTTGTCCATCTGCCCGTCTGTCTGTCCGTCCGTCTGTCTCTCTGGTTCTATGTAAACTAGTCCCTGAGTTTTAAGGCCATCGAGCTGAAACTTTGTACAAGACCTTCTTTCTATTGCACGCTGTAAATATGTCGGAACCAACGGAATCGGACCACTACGTCATATAACTGCCATAGGAACGACCGGTCCTAGATTAGTCTAGATGCGAGAAAAACTTTTTTATACCCAAGACTTTTAGTATAGGGTATATTGTTTTTGTCACGACGGAAATATGTAACACCTTAAAGGAGGCTCCGGAGGTATGGCAATGTATATATATAAATGATCAGGGTCACCTCCTGATTCGATTTAGCCATGTCTGTCAGTCTGTCTGTCCGTCTGTCTGTCCGTTCGCACGATAACTTCCGATAGAAGCAAGCTAGAGCCTTGAAATTTTGGTCAAATATTGGAAGTATGATCTAGTTGGTTGGTATTGAAAATGGACGTGATCAGGCCAAGAAAACGCCTACCTCCCCTACATATGTAAAATAATTAAATGTATCTATAACTCCCGATTAAATAAACATGAAAAGCTCTAGCTTTGGTAGACTGCTCGCGAGGATGATCTTCTAGTCTCCTGGAAAAATAAAATCGATCAGTTGAAAACTAACGGCAATTTTCTTACAAAGAGCACCGTACTACCCTACTTTTCGGGTTTTTTGTCTATAACTCTTGAACCAATTGATGTAGATACTTGATTTTTGGCATGTAACCCTGGGGTGAGAAGCTGCTTGACTTGAGTTCTAGTAAGTTGGGCATAATCAGATCAAAGGAACGCCTACCTCCCCTACAAATTTCAAAAAATTAAATATTCATTTAATTACGATAACTTTCGATAGAATGACACTAGCAAGTTGAAAATTTGTTGCAATGTTGCTAGTAAAATCTACTAGGTTGGTCTTGAAAATGGGAAAGATCCGACTCAAGCAACCCCTTCCTCCCCTACAAATGCAAGTTCAAATAAGCGATAACTTTTGACAGAATCAAGCCAGCGACTTGAAGTTTTGGTCAAATGTTTGAAGTGAGATTGGGTTAGCTGGTACTCAAGATGGGTTAGAGCCGACCTAAGGAACCCCTACCTCCCTAGAAATGAAACGTAAAATAAGCGATAACTTACGACAAAATAATGCTAGCGACTTAAAATTTTGGTCAAATGTTTTCAATAGGATCCTGTTGGCTAATATTGAAAATACGTAAAATCCGACTAACGAAACCCCTACTTCCCCTACAAATGAAACTTCCAATAAGCGATAACTTTCGATAGAGTGAAGCTAGAGACTTGAAATTTTGTTTAAATGTTTGTAGCATGATATTATTTGTTGGTGGCAATGATGAGCAAGATCCGACCCAAGGAACCCCTACCTCCCCTACAAGTGAATCTTCAAACAAGCAATAACTTTCGATAGAATGAAGCTAGCGACTTGAAAAATTCGACAAATATTTGTAGAATGGGTTAGCTCATTGATTTTGATAATGGTCAAGATCCTCCTGAATGATTGCGGCCTGGTTATTTTTGAAGCTATCTTTTTCAGGTTTTTGATAGGAAAACTTTTTTTATTTCTGAAGAAATCTTTAGCAAATTCCTTTTTATTCTATCATATTGACTGCCAAATCATGTCCTTAAATTTGGTAATTTGGCGAGTTTTGAATTGCTTGGAAATCCGATGGGAAATTTAAAATTTCCAAGCAAAAAAAAAAACAAAGAAAAGACGAAACAATTTCTTTTTTTCTTTGTGAATGTTCTGAAGAAGTTTTGAGAGGAAAGTTCAATGCTATGAAATTTGAAATTTATTGGAACTGAAACAGGAGTAAAATTTTGTGTTCAAATTTACGAGCTTGCACTGTAAACATGTTTCGCGCGCTTTTTACTTAGCATTGCTCTCGCGCCACAACCATCTACTCTTAAGTTAGTTGTCCAAGGTGGTTTGCCGGATGCACCGCATGCAGTCCACACGGTTCACCCAGTTCATCCAGTTCACCCGGTTCATGCGGCAATGTAAATTAAGCCTAAAGGGGAGATCTGGTGAACGATTTGGTCTGATAATCCGAGGAGTCGTATTATTCAAGGTCGGACTGACGGGGTTATTGCCATACCTACGGAACCTCTTTTAATGTGTCAAAACGCGCGTGTCGCTCTCATCTTCTAAGCGATAATTGGAAATCACCATCAAGTATCCGTAAAACGTTATTTACATGGAAGGGGATCAGTCAAAAACATTCATGAAGCGGATTTTGCAAAACAAAAAATACTGCACACTTAAGTACTTTGGAAAATATTTTATAAATTTTCTTATCTACGAGTATATAGAAAAAGTCGTAAAAAATTTATAGGTTTAAATCATATAGATAATATTTATATTTTATGTGATAAAATTTATAAAAGCATCACAAAAACAAAGGAATGTGACAAAGAAACATACAAATTTCATGGCAGTTTTATCAGTCTATTTGACTGTTAGAATAGTTCCCTTTTTTATTTGGTGAACCCCCTAACGTTCTTCAAGCCCTCGCCGATTATTCATTAATATAATTATATAGGTAGTACCATCGTAAAATGGAAAGGATTGAGCTTGTAATTCATGTTTAATTCATTCATTATGTTTATTTCATTATCCTTGTGGGGCGACAGCCCGACGTCGGGCCTTGGTCGCCAGGATCATTGTCCTCCAATTATCTCGGTCACGTGTCAAGGTCCTTCAATTTAGGAAGCCCAGTAGTTGTGCGGCGAGCTGTGGTCGTCCTCGCAGTCTCGCTTCGTCGACTGGTTGTCCGTTCATTACTCTCTTTGGCATGCGATCATCGTCCATTTGTTGTACAGGCCCAGCCCATTGAAGTCGTTGTAGTTTGACGATTTTCAAAATTTCCAGCTCATTGTGCAGTTCATACAACTCATGGTTGTACCGAATGGGCTATCCATCTTGATCGCAAACAGCCCTGAAAATACACCGCAGGACTTTGCATTCGAATGTATCTAGCATGTCTCCGGGGGCTTGAGCCATAGCAAAGCACTGGTCGTATGATGGTTTTGTACACGCGAAGCTTCGTATATCTGTGCATATACTTCGACTTCATTATGAAGAGAACCGAGAAAAAAGTCTTACTAGGTAGCTGTATCCCTCGCTTCATCGTCAGTTTCGTTGGCGTCCTTTGACAAATTGCAACCCAGGTATATGAAGTTGTTCACGAACTTGATGCTGAGATCCCCCACATTGTGCTCGATTGTGCAGGCGTCCTTGTCCTCGATTGCCTCATTATTTTAGTTTTACCCTCGTTGATACGTAGTACAACTTCTTTTGCAGCGGTGTCGAGCGTATGCAGAAGTTCTTCTGCGCCGGCCAATCTTCGGGACACGAAGTTGATGTTGTCGACGTACGCTGCTAATTATGTCGACTTGATGAGTAGCGTCTTGCTGTTGTCCAAATTCATAGCCCGAATAGCGTACTCCAGTGCTATGTTGAAGAGCGTCGGCGCCAGTCCATCGCCCTGTATCTCCGGATCAGAATACTTGACAGTTTTCCGTACATATTTAGAGAAGAAATCGAGAATTGCACACGTTTTACCTGAGTCAACCTTATTTTGAACATCCGTGTCCGAGATTCCGCCAACGTCCACTGAAATATGTATCAAAGCTCAGATCAAAGCACAGGGCAAAACAAAGCGACAGATATATGTAACTTAGTTCACTGCAACAAATCTTCTTTATAAACGATGTTAGCCATACAACCACCAGGCATGTGAGCGTAGAGATTACTGGAGCTGCTAACACGGGAGAAAGCCACATAGAGCTAGCCGTGCGAACAGCAAACTTACGTCCAGACCAGTGACGCGCAGCATCTGGACCGGCCCTTTGTTGAACGTTGACTGGAAACTGCACACTTTTAAAGCCGAACGAGAAATTAAACTAAATATTAAGGAACTTATATATTTTCCCGAAAACTGGACTTTAAACAAACAGGCAAAAATTCGAAAAACAATCTTAAGGTATTTTATTAGTGACAATTATACACTAGTTAACTTTTCTAGGGCGGCCGGTAGCTTAATGCGTTGAGGCTTCAGTCTGATGTCTCATGCCACCGGTCAGTTACGGGTTTGAGTCCCGTCCACGTCGTCACCATGGATGTTGGTCTTCCCCCTGTTGTGTAGGGCGTAACAATAAGACACAATATTTCCCGACTTGACTTGGGGGGGGGGGCAAAGACCTTTTCCATAGTCCTCCGCGTGGGCGCCCCCTGGTAACGGCAGTGTATCAATTCGCTGACGGCCAATGTCTTAGCGATAAGACAGTTTGGAAAAGGCAGATAGCTGTAGCCTGAATGGCTGACGAACACCTAAGCGTCTCAGGTTAAGTAGGATGGAATGACTTGCGTAGTTGGACCTGCTACATAGTTGTGTGGGCTCCAGCACGTTTATTAAACCATCTGAAGCAGCTATCTCCGAGGCCATCCCCTGAATGGGGTTAAGTGACGTGTTGACAAGTCGTCCTTGTAAAAACCACTCCATGTCAAGAAACCTGGAACAAAAGCCTCGGATTGGACGGATCAACAACGACTACCACGCAAACGAATAAAGGATTATTCTCTAGGATCCTGGAATGTAAGCTCCCTGAACAAACCGGGGGCCGAGAAGGCCCTCCTTCAACAGGTCGAAAAGTACAAACTGAGCATTACTTCAGTCCAGGAAACAAATTGGCTTGGCAGTGAGATTAATGATAAGAAATCGCACACAATTTTTACAAGTGGCAAACCATCGGGCCGCAAGGAGTTTGGAGTAGCATTTATAGTGAACAATCGCCTCAAACCGCATATTACTGATTTCAAACCCATAAATGAACGGCTGTGTGCGATTCGCATCAAGACTCGATTCTTCAATCTCTGGCTCATCAATGTGCACGCCCCCACTGAAGTTAAAGAAGACGCAGTAAAAGACGAGTTCTACGCCCGCCTTGAAACTCTCTTCGACTCACTTCCAACAAACGACGTCAAATTGCTGCTGGGAGACTTTAACGCGAAAGTCGGAAATGAAAGCTGGCACCGGGGGACCACTGGAGGCCACAGCCGCCATGAAGAATGTAACGATAACGGCCAGCGACTTATCGACTTTGCCTGCAGCAGGAATCTAGTCGTAAACTCTACGTGCTTCCCGCATCGACGCATTCACAAGCAGACCTGGAAGTCTCCAGACGCACATACCGTCAACCAAATTGACCACGTCCTCATTTGCAGGAGATGGGCGTCTAGTGTGATGGATGTCCGCTCCTATCGAGGAGCAAACTGCGACTCAGATCATCACTTGGTGAAGACGACCTACAGATGTAGGATTTCCTCAGTGCACCAAGCAAGAATCAGCCCTCCCAAAATCTTTGCGGTTGATAAGCTTTTGAGTGATGCTACAGCGATGGCGTATACTACCACCCTTGAGGAAAAACTATCACCTATGCTACACAACATCAGCAACACAGGCGTCCATGGGTTCTGGGAAGAACTCAAGGGTACCATCAAGGATGTCGCAGAGAAGGTCGTGGGATATAAACCCCGGCGAGCGCGAAATGACTGGTTCGACGAAGAATGCAAAAATTCACTTGACGCGAAAAACGAGGCCTACAGACAATGGATTCAACGAGGAACCAGAGCCAGAAGAGAAAAATATGACGAGCTACGGCGAATATCGAATAGAATAATTAGACGTAAGAAACGTAAATACTTTGACGAGCAGTTGCTGAACGTAAACGAAAATTTAGCTAATAGGAACACCAGACAAGAGTACAAACTAGTAAATACAATTAAGAACGGCTACCAACCCAGGACTAGCCTTTGTAAGGACAAGGATGGAAACATCATCAGCGACACCGATGGTATTAACAAGCGATGGGCCTCTTATTTTGAAGAGCTTCTAAACCGACCATCTAACATCCCCACACAGGAAGCTCTCGACGATATTGTTGATCTAGGCCCACCCATTCAACCCCCGACAGTAGAGGAAGTTGATCTCGCCTTGCGGTCACTAAAACGAAATAAAGCGCCGGGCGCTGACGAGATTCCAGCTGAACTGCTAAAATTCGGTAGAACGAGTCTAGTTGATGCCATACATCAATTACTCCTGCGAGTATGGGAGAACAAGGAGATTCCAGACGATTGGCGCAGAAGCATCATCTGTCCAATTCATAAAAAGGGAGATAAACTGCGGTGTGAGAACTACAGGGGCATCTCACTAGTTTGTACGTCCTATAAAATTTTGACGAAAATTCTGGAAAATAGAATAAAACCGTACGCAGAACGAGTCATTGGCGAATATCAAAGCGGTTTCAGACCTGGGCGCTCCACAACCGATCAGCTCTTCTCAGTCAAACTGATACTCCAGAGGTGCTGGGAATACAACGTAAACGTATACCAAATCTTTGTCGACTTCAAGCAGGCATACGACAGTATCGATCGTGGAGTACTGTACAACATCATGCTGCAATTTGGTATACCGGCAAAATTAGTGCGACTGACAAAGATGACGATGACCAACTCCGTCTCACAAGTCAGGATCCAGAATAGACTTACTGATCTATTTGAAACACGCACTGGTTTGAAACAGGGCGATGGACTGGCACCGACGCTCTTCAACCTAGCACTGGAATACGTTATTCGGGCCATGAATATGGACAACAGCAAGACGCTACTCATCAAGTCGACACAATTAGCAGCGTACACCGACGACATCAACATCATGTCCCGAAGATTGGCTGACGCAGAAGAACTTCTGCATACGCTCGATACCGCTGCAAAACAAGTTGGATTACGTATTAACGAGGGTAAAACTAAAATAATGATGCAATCGGTGACAAGGACACCTGCACAACCAAGCATCAATGTGGGGGACCTCAACATCGAGTTCGTGAACAACTTCATTTACCTGGGTTGCAACTTGTCAAGGGACGCCAACGAAACTGACGAAATCAAGCGACGGATACAGTTAGCTAATAAGACTTTTTTCTCGGTTCTCCCCATAATGAAATCGAAGCATGTGCACAGAAACACGAAGCTCCGCGTGTACAAAACCATTATACGACCAGTGCTATGCTATGGCTGCGAAGCATGGACCCTAACTCAAGCCTCCGGAAACATGCTAGACACATTTGGACGTAAGGTTCTGCGGCTGATTTTCGGGTCGTTTGCGATCGAGATGGATGGCGCATCCGGTACAACCATGAGTTGTATGAAATGTACGATGAGCTGCAAGTCTCGAAAATCGTCAAACTACAACGACTTCAATGGGCAGGGCATGTACAAAGAATGGACGGTGATCGCATGCCTAAGAGAGTAATGAATGCAGAACGAGTCGACGGAGCGAGACTGCGAGGACGACCGAGATCTCGTTTAGAGAGCTCAGTAGGTGTGGACGCCGCGCAGTTGCTGGGCTCCCAAAATTGGAGGACGCGGTCACGTGACCGAGATTATTGGAGGACAATGATCCAGGTGGCCAAGGCCCGACGTCGGGCTGTCGCGCCACGATGATGATGATTTCCCGACTTGTCACAGGTATGCGACTAAGCGGGCAGGAGGTACATGCATCGTCCGAAACCAGTTTATGCTAACGAAACGTCAACTAAGCCACATGGGAATAGTTGATACGCTATGCCCCAGTATGGGTTAGGGCAAATAGTAACTTCTTTTTGCAAATGTTTGGATTGTACAGACACACAAAATTTACAGATTTATTATACTCGTATGTAGACATTAGTTTTTTGCTTAATTATTTGTTTCAATGTACAACAATTAACACTATATGTTGGTGGGATAACAGCCGACTACTAGAGAAATAAGGAGAGTCGTGTATTTCCTGAAAAAAATCACAGAAGACACTTGAACGCGATTCAATAGGCGGAAGATGGAATAGTAAAGTTAAAGTTAAAAATTGAAAAAAAAACTGAAAGGGATTTCGGCTTAAACTTGTCATAAAGCCAAGAAGGAAGTGTGGTCAATGCAGGCTTTTCGTTTCATCTGGATTTATCAACCTTCTATTAACTTAAAAAATAATGTAGGTACGCTTTTGAATAGAATAATTGTTTAGCAGAATTAAAAAAATCAGTCTGCCTTCGGCTAGCTTGCTTCGCGTGAAAGGTATCATACCTTCGTTTTGATTTATGGTGCATTTGCCACTTTAAAATTAGTAGTGAAACTTGTTTCGATTTTACTGTTCCTATAAGAGGTATGTGAAATAGTGGGCCAATATCAACCAAAATTAGGAATGTGATTTGGCGGTTAATATAAATAATACGAAATTTCGTAAAGATATCTTCAGAAATAAAAAAGTTCTTCTAACAAAAACGTGGCTTTTGAAACGGTCGTTCCTATGACAACTATATGATGGAGTCGCCCAATTTCAACCAAATTCGGGAATGTGATTTGGCAAGATAGATATTATTGAATAATATGAAATTTGAGGAAGATATCTTTAGAAATAAAAAAGTTTTTCCCACAAAGACCGGTAGTTTATATGGCAGCTTTTTGACGTAGTGATCCGATTCCATTGGTTCAGCTCGATAGCTTCAAAATTGAGAGACTAGTTTGCATAAAACCAGACAGACAGACCAACAAAGCTTAATCGAGTCACCTCGTTCTACTGACCAAGAATATACTCGTATACTATATACGAGTAGTTTATATGGTCGGAGATGTTTCCTTCTGTGTGTTACAAACTTCATGACGAAGTTAATATACCCTATCACATTCGTGAAGGGCATAAAAAACAACGCTGTGTCCCCGATTCGTGACGGGACGCAATAAGCGATCCACCCATTATTCCCGCACAGGTATAAGGAGTCCAACTGCAAGCATCAGTGACGCGCCGCGCCGCCAAAAAGCGGACAAAATCAATATTTTTTTAACGAATGATCGTAACAGTTGAATTGTTGATCTCATTCGATTCAGAAGGACCAAATACATTAGGAATCATAAAAAATGGCACATAAGCCGAGCATTTTAAAATTATCGAAGAAAAAAAAATTCGAATTTGGTATAAGTGCCAAATTCGAATAAAGAAAATACGAGTATGCCATTTAATTCAGAAAAAAATCTGAAAAAATGTGAATATATTTTGAGCTAATAATCGTATCGCATCACGGTTAATTTTATTCGATTTAGAATGATCAAATACATTTGGAATCACCTTAAAGATGCCAGATAAGCTTTTTATTTTGATCTTATTAAATAAAATAGCCGATTTCATATTTCAATAAAAAATCGGAGAAAGATTAATATTTTTTAATTAATGATCAAAGTGATTTGGGGTTTATCTCATTAGATTGAGAATGATAAAATATTTAAGGGAACACTCCAAAACTACATTAAAAGCTTTGAACCTCAATCTTATTGAAGAAAATATATCATTTACATATAAAAAAAAAGTAAAAAAATGTCAATATCTTTTTAATTAATAATCGTATCGAGCTGAGATCTATTTTATTCGATCCAGAATGAATAAATGCATCAGGATTAACCTTCAGCTGAATATTTTATATTATTATTATTGTTTTTTTATGACGAGGATTTGAAAAAATGATTTGACGTGTTTCTGAAGATCGTAAAAAACTAAAACAGAAATAAACTAGCTTGAAATAGCTTGTTTTCAATTCAAATGGTATCTAGAGAGCTCAATCTTCCTTGCCACGACTCGATGTTCTACGGAGATCATTTTTATATAATAATTTAATTATTTTCAATGTGTCTGCGAATGTAATTGCCGCATATGTAACCGTAGCTACCTTCGCGTGAAGGGTATCATACCTTCGTTGTTACTTATGGTCCATTTGCCACTTTGAAATTAGTAGTAAAACTTATTCTGATTTCACTGTTCCTATGAAAGGTATACGAAATAGTGGACCGATTTCAACCAAATTTAGAAACATAATTTGCAAGTCAATATTATTGAATAATATCAAATTTGGTAAAGATATATTCAGAAATAAAAAAGTTTTTCTAGCAAAAACTTGCTTTTGGACCGGTCGTTCCTACCAAAGCTATATGATATAGTAGTCCAATTTCAACCCAATTCGGGAATGTGATTTAACTAAAGATACAACTGATATGTGTCAAATTTGAAAAAGATATCTTTAGAAATTAAAAAATTTTTCTCACAATTACGAATTTTTGGACCGGTTGTGCCTATGGCAGCTTTATGACGTAGTGGTCCGATTCCATTGGTTCCGACATATATTTAGCGTGCATTAGAAATCAGGCTTTGTACACAATTTCAGCTTGATAGCTTTAAAACTGAGGGAATAGTTTGCATAGAAACAGACAGACAGACGAACAAAGCTTAATCAACTCGTCTCGTCATATATGTCGGAACCAACGGAATCGGACCACTACGTCATATAGCTGCCATAGGAACGACCGGTCCAAAAATTCGTAATTGTGAGAAAAACTTTTTTATTTCTAAAGATATATTTTTAAAATTTCACACTTATCAGTTGTATCTTTAGTTAAATCACATTCCCGAATTGGGTTTGAAATTGGACTACTATATCATATAGCTTTGGTAGGAACAACTGGTCCAAAAGCAAGTTTTTGTTAGAAAAATTTTTTTATTTCCAAATATATCTTTACCAAATTTGATATTATTCAATAATATTGACTTGCAATTCATGTTTTTTAATTTGGTTGAAATCGGCCCTCTATTTCGTAAACCTTTCATAGGAACAGTGAAATTGGAACAAGTTTTACTACTAATTTCAAAATGGCAAATGCATCATAAGTAACAACGAAGGCAAGCTAGCCGAAGGCTAGCTTATTTTTGCTAGTTTATAAGTTTCTTAAACATATCTTTCTTATATCCTTCGTTCGAGCTCTTTCATATAATGATTTAAGTAGGAATAAAGACACCTTTAAGCAAAAAAGGATGCCATTTTGTTCTTCTATCATTCACTAACCGACATTTCAACTCAAGCATAATTCTTCTAGAGATATATAAGATGCAATTAAGAGAGTTTTTGGTTAGCTGGGGGCGCCAAAATTTCCTTACCTGCTCTTTAAGTTAGACTTTGACTGACCCTGACATCGACGAAGGGTTAGATCGCCGTCTGTCGAAATTTTGTGAATATGATGTCAATTTGAACCTAGCGATTTTTTCTTTTAAGGAATAATCATTAAATGCTTTTCCATATTGAAGCATAGTTTCTCGGGGTTCATTATCGGTTAGGAGTGTTCCCTAATTTTGGTTACATATGGACCTCATATTCCCCCGCGCGACGAGTACATGAGCCAGTAAACGACCACCATTAATATCCATTTTTATTTGATTTTCGGATTGTGCAGCCCTACTTCCAGAGAATAAATTATTTTTCTAAAGCAATTTCATATTATTGATTTCTATTGATAGTATTAGTATAGTATAGTATTGACACCAATTTACACTATTATTTGCTTTAATCTATAGAGAAGAAGAGAAACCCGAGGAAAAAAAGGACGACACTCCACCCGTATCATTTTTCAAACTAGTAAGTACATTAAAGCATTAATATGTTAAGTCAATGTTAACATTTCTCGACTAATGGGTTAAACTGCTCTCCTTTTACAGTTCACTTTTGCATCATGGAAGGATTTAGTTTTGATATTCTTAGGCATTTGCGGATCAGTAGCAGTCGGTTTAACAACACCTGCCAACACATTGATTTTTGGAGATTTAGCCGATGTATGTTATGTTATTTCAAAATTATCATTAAATTGTAAAAAAGCAACGAAAACACGAGTGAAAAGCGATAAAACATATAATTCGGGAGACGGCCTCGTGTTTACTAACTCCATCGCGTTTTCTTTCCGGACTGTAATTAGGTTATGGTGTTAGTATGTGCAATCACGGAATATCAATCCTGTCTGAGCAGATCCTGCCGAAAATGGCCTTTAACGTATAACGAAAATGTAACAAAATGGGTCGCACTACCCTCATGTCGGTTTGTAATAAAAAATGCAGAATATGCGAACCTGCCTCGTGAAAGCTTGCCGGACGAGGCAGGATCGCATATCCGCATATATTGTTTTTTTTTCAGAAAATGGACATCAAGACGTTTGATTTGACACCTTATTTAGCGCAAACCTTGATGAAGCTAGTTCTTCCACCCTGAACATCAATTTGGATCAGGCAGGATTAGTTTTTCAGCGTGAGGACGTAAAGGCTTTTGATTTGACACCTAATTCAACGCAAGCCGCGATGAGGGTATAGTTTGCCTACCTCCAACATCTCCTTGCGCGCTCCTGCCACTCAATTTCGGCAAGCTTTCGTGAGGCAGGATTGGTTTTCCGAAAAGAGGGCGTCAATACCTTTGATTTGACACCGTATTTAGCGCAAATGGTGATGAGAGTAGTTTTTCGACCGCCAACATCGCCTTGCGCTTATCTGTCATTCACTTTCGACAAGCTTTCACGAGGCAGGATTGGTTTTTCGAAAAGAGGACACCAAGACCTTTCTTTTCACACCTTATTTAGCGCAAACCTCCATGAGGGTAGTTCGTCGACCCCGAACATCAGCTTTGCGCTCTTCTGCCACCCACTTCGGGCCAGCTTTCGCGGGGCAGGATTGGTTGTTCGAAAAGAGGACGTCAAGACCTTTGATTTGACACCGTATTTAGCAAAAAACACAATAGAGTAATTTGTGTGTATTGCGTGTATTGCGGCAAGTTTGGACGAGTGAGAATCGCAAATTCAGACGCCCTGCTCAGCCATCTACACTTTTAGGCTTTTTATTAGGGTGATGCGATCCTTTTTTTTAACTTATTTGTAATTCGTTGAAAGGTATTGTATTTCCGGCAGGATCAGACAAGATTAATATTCCGTGATTACACATAATTCTATAACCTAATTAGTCAGGAAAGAAAATGCAATGGGGGTGTCAACACATGGTCGTCTCCCTTACTAATAACATATTTCATTAATTAAATTTTTACAGTCCATGATCGAACAAGCGATGCAACTTGGAAACTCATCAAATCCAAATAGCGCAGATGCATTCTTGGACTCAATAAATGATTTCGCTATATACAATACAATTTTGGGCGCAGTGACGCTACTTGGAAGTTACATAAGCGTTACATTCTTCAATTATGCTGCACATAGTCAGGTGAGCTCTGGACTCTTCATCATTTTGCCAATAGCCTTGATTTCACGATTTCGTATCTTTTCCAGATATTAAGAATACGAGGAAAATATTTACAATCGGCCCTCAATCAGGATATAGCGTGGTACGACTTCAACCAAAGTGGAGAACTAGCAAGCCGAATGAATGAGTACAGTTGATTCGAGTATTTTCTATAAACACATACACAAGTTCCATCTTTTTTACGTTACAGAGATCTTATGAAATTAGGCGATGGTCTTGGCGAAAAAGTCGCAATTTTCATACAGTTTATGGTATCCTTTGTTGGATCCATGGTGTTGGGTTTTGTAAAAGGATGGCAGTTGGCGCTGGTGTGCCTTAGTAGTTTACCGATCACCTTTATTTCAATAGGAATTGTCTCAGTGGTGAGTGTATCACGTGAAAGCACCATATCGAACCAAATAATCATATTCACATTTGGACCTTCTAGTTCACCGGAAGATTGGCCAAGAAAGAGATGACCGCTTATGGTAAAGCCGGAGCAATAGCTGAAGAAGTGTTTAGCGCAGTTCGTACTGTGATCGCATTTGGTGGCCAGAGAAAAGAACAGGATCGATATCGAGAAAATTTGTCAGAAGCCCGTAAGCTTAATACACAAAAAGGATTCTTCATGGGCCTTGGATTCGGTCTGCTTTGGTTCTTTATCTACGCGTCATATGCACTGGCCTTCTGGTATGGTGTCGGTTTGATAATAGAGCAGTCTACCTGGAACCCGTCCGATATTGTCTACACTCCGGGTGTTATGATCACGGTAAGTACTCGATCCTTATCAATAAAAGGGGTTAAGTTTAACAAAAATTTGTAGGTTTTCTTTGCCGTTATGATGGGTTCTATGAATTTGGGTATGGCATCGCCGTATATTGAAGCCTTCAGTATTGCCAGGGGTGCAGGTGCTAAAGTATTCCAGTTGATCGAACAGGTGCCTACAATTGATCCGTTAGCAGCCAGAGGCTTAAGACCACTCCGAGCATTGGGGAATATTTCGTTTAATAATATATTTTTCCAATATCCAACCCGTCCCGATGTGAAGGTAAGATACAAACATATATACATATGAAGTTTCAAAACTACATTTTTTTTATAATGCTATTTACTGCTTTCCCAGGTACTCGAAGGTCTCAGCCTTACAATCAAGCGAGGCGAAACAGTTGCTCTTGTAGGTTCATCCGGTTGCGGAAAGTCGACTTGTATTCAACTTCTTCAGCGGTTTTACGATCCCATAAGTGGAGAAATTATGCTGGATGAGAATAATATCAAAGATCTGGATGTTAATTGGTTACGTGCCAGGATCGGAGTTGTGGGTCAGGAACCTTCACTCTTTGGAACCACCGTTTATGAAAACATTCGCTATGGTCGAGAAGACGCTACCAAAGAGGAAATTGAGGCAGCGGCAAAGGCAGCAAATGCTCATATATTTATTCGGAAATTGACAAATGTAAGTAAGGTATTTATACCTTAGGCCTTACAAAGGTATTACTCAATTGCCCTAACCCCTTGTGGGGCATAGCGCGTCAAATTTTCCATGTGGCCCAGTTGACGTTTCGTTGGCATAAACTGGTTTCGGAGAATGCAGTTGCAGCATGCACCTCCTTCAAAGGTATAGGCTATACTGTTTCTGTTCCGACCAAAATATTTAGCACCTTAAAAGGGGCCCAGAAGTATTGCAATGTATATATAGGTATATAAATGATCAAGGTCACCTACTGATCCTCAGGAAGATAGGATCATCATCATCATCATCGTGGCGCGACAGCCCGACGTCGGGCCTTGGCCGCCTGGATCATTGTCCTCCAATTATCTCGGTCACGTGACCGCGTCCTCCAATTTTGGGAGCCCAGCAGCTGCGCGGCGTCCACACCTACTGAGCTCTCCCAACGAGATCTCGGTCGTCCTCGCAGTCTCGCTCCGTCGACTCGTTCTGCATTCATTACTCTCTTAGGCATGCGATCATCGTCCATTCTTTGTACATGCCCTGCCCATTGAAGTCGTTGTAGTTTGACGATTTTCGAGACTTGCAGCTCATCGTACATTTCATACAACTCATGGTTGTACCGGATGCGCCATCCATCTCGATCGCAAACAGCCCCGAAAATTCGCCGTAGAACCTTACGTTCGAAAGTGTCTAGCATGTTTTCGGAGGCTTGAGTTAGGGTCCATGCTTCGCAGCCATAGCATAGCACTGGTCGTATAATGGTTTTGTACACGCGGAGCTTCGTGTTTCTGTGCACATGTTTCGATTTCATTATGTGGAGAACCGAGGAAAAAGTCTTATTAGCTAACTGTATCCGTCGCTTGATTTCGTCAGTTTCGTTGGCGTCCCTTGACAGGTTGCAACCCAGGTAGATGAAGTTGTTCACGAACTCGATGTTGAGGTCCCCCACGTTGATGCTCGGTTGTGCAGGTGTCCTTGTCACCGACTGCATCATTATTTTAGTTTTACCCTCGTTAATACGTAATACAACTTCCTTTGCAGCGGTATCTAGCGTATGCAGAAGTTCTTCTGCGTCAGCCAATCTTCGGGACATGATGTTGATGTCGTCGGCGTACGCTGCTAATTGTGTCGACTTGATGAGTAGCGTCTTGCTGTTGTCCATATTCATGGCCCGAATAACGTATTCCAGTGCTAGGTTGAAGAGCGTCGGTGCCAGTCCATCGCCCTGTTTCAAACCAGTGCGTGTTTCAAATAGATCAGTAAGTCTATTCTGGATCCTGACTTGTGAGACGGAGTTGGTCATCGTCATCTTTGTCAGTCGCACTAATTTTGCTGGTATACCAAATTGCAGCATGATGTTGTACAGTACTCCACGATCGATACTGTCGTATGCCTGCTTGAAGTCGACAAAGATTTGGTATACGTTTACGTTGTATTCCCAGCACCTCTGGAGTATCAGTTTGACTGAGAAGAGCTGATCGGTTGTGGAGCGACCAGGTCTGAAACCGCTTTGATATTCGCCAATGACTCGTTCTGCGTACGGTTTTATTCTATTTTCCAGAATTTTCGTCAAAATTTTATAGGACGTACAAACTAGTGAGATGCCCCTGTAATTCTCACACCGCAGTTTATCTCCCTTTTTATGAATTGGACAGATGATGCTTCTGCGCCAATCGTCTGGGATCTCTTCGTTCTCCCATACTCGCAGGAGTAATTGATGTATGGCATCAACTAGACTCGTTGAACCGAATCTTAGCAGTTCAGCTGGGATCTCGTCAGCGCCCGGCGCTTTATTTCGTTTTAGTGACCGCAACGCGAGATCAACTTCCTCTACTGTCGGGGGTTGAATGGGTGGGCCTAGATCAACAATATCATCGAGAGCTTCCTGTGTGGGGATGTTAGATGGTCGGTTTAGAAGCTCTTCAAAATAAGAGGCCCATCGTTTGTTAATACCATCGGTGTCGCTGATGATGTTTCCATCCTTGTCCTTACAAAGGCTAGTCCTGGGTTGGTAGCCGTTCTTAATTGTATTTACTAGTTTGTACGCTTGTCTGGTGTTCCTATTAGCTAAGTTTTCGTTTATGTTCAGCAACTGCTCGTCAACGTATTTACGTTTCTTACGTCTAATTATTCTATTCGATATTCGCCGTAGCTCGTCATATTTTTCTCTTCTGGCTCTGGTTCCTCGTTGAATCCATTGTCTGTAGGCCTCGTTTTTCGCGTCAAGTGAATTTTTGCATTCTTCGTCGAACCAGTCATTTCGCGCTCGCCGGGGTTTATATCCCACGACCTTCTCTGCGACATCCTTGATGGTACCCTTGAGTTCTTCCCAGAACCCATGGACGCCTGTGTTGCTGATGTTGTGTAGCATAGGTGATAGTTTTTCCTCAAGGGCGGTAGTATACGCCACCGCTGTAGCATCACTCAAGAGCTTATCAACCGCAAAGATTTTGGGAGGGCTGATTCTTGACTGGTGCACTGAGGAGATTCTACATCTGTAGGTCGTCTTCACCAAGTGATGATCTGAGTCGCAGTTTGCTCCTCGATAGGAGCGGACATCCATGACACTAGACGCCCATCTCCTGCAAATGAGGACGTGGTCAATTTGGTTGACGGTATGAGCGTCTGGAGACTTCCAGGTCTGCTTGTGAATGCGTCGATGCGGGAAACACGTAGAGCTTACGACTAGATTCCTGCTGCAGGCGAAGTCGATAAGTCGCTGGCCGTTATCGTTACATTCTTCATGGCGGCTGTGGCCTCCAGAGGTCCCCCGATGCCAACTTTCATTCCCGACTTTCGCGTTAAAGTCTCCCAGCAGCAATTTGACGTCGTTTGTTGGAAGTGAGTCGAAGAGAGTTTCAAGGCGGGCGTAGAACTCGTCTTTTACTGCGTCTTCTTTAACTTCAGTGGGGGCGTGCACATTGATGAGCCAGAGATTGAAGAATCGAGTCTTGATGCGAATCAAGATAGGATACCAAGTTTCAAAAAGTTGGAGTTTTTCAAGAGTTCTCAGCTTATTAGTAATAGTTCTGGAGTTCTCGAAGGAGTGCGGCAATAGTTCTAGGCTTTTAAGGGCTTTTTTTAATAATTAAATTTTTGGATGCCAACATCACGCAAACATGTTTATCAGGCAAAAATAGTTTCAATGCTTAAAATCGATGGATAATAATGATTTCTAAAGTTCCTAATTTTAGAGAAAAAAATCTGCAAAATTAAAAATTAAAAAAAAAAGAAATTTAGGGGTTGTAACGTGACGATATGTACTTTTACCAATGCAGGTTAGTTCCCATTCATCAAATCAAGTTTCAATATATTTTCTTAAATGAAAAAAACCTCCTGCAGGTCAAGAATTCTCAGGTTATTGCAACTTACACACCCCTTAAGTGACGTCATAGTAATGAAAATCTCCAAAAACAACATGTACCCATTTGGCACTATCGAACACATCGGAATTTCCAAAATCTTTATAAATTTCTACAGTACTCCTTAAAGTACCTCCATACAAGCTCAGAACTCTGGGGTGCTGGTGTCCTTCATTCCCCACTCACCCTACAAGTGACGTCATAATTATGAAAATTTGAAAAAATAACCCATCGTTTTGATAACGCCAAACTCAGCGGAATTATCAAAATCTTCATAAATTTCTACAGTACTCTGTAAAGGACCTAAAGACAAGCTCAGAACTCTGGGGTGGTGGTGTCCTCCATACCCCTCTCTCTCTCTGGTTCCTGTTAACCCCTTCTGGGGCATTGGCATTAAACACGCCTACTTTCCACCTCGTCTTGTTCTCCGCAATCGCCTTTAGCTCACGATTTGCCTATAGAGGCACCCTCGCTCTCAACTGACTTTCTTCACGTCTTTCTCGGTCGTGCAACACGACGTCTTGCGTTGGCTCCTTGTGGGTTCCAATCGAGGTCCTGTCGAGCAATGTTGTTCGGCCCTTTACGAAGGATGGGACCTCCATTGCCACTTTCTTCTTTTGATCGAAGTGTCTATCCTATCCTGGCGAGTAATAGTAAGGAGGTCGTCGTTAGAAATGACCTCCGGCCAACGAATGTGTAGGATGCGCTGTAGAAATTGGTTCACGAATGTTTGCAACTTAGTTGTTATCTCATTGATCACCTTCCAAGTTGAACAGCCATATAGAATCACTGATTTTTTAGTAATCTCTTAGCTAGCTCTTCTGTAAAAGTCAAATCCTTCAGTTGGAAACCATGAATACGCTCGTTTCAAAATGCCCCGTGTAGAACCCCACTTTTCATGTTTTTATATATAACTCTTGAAGAAACTGACGTAGACAGCGTAGAACGGACTCAGTTTTAGTAAAATGGACGTGTTTGGACAGAAAGAACACCCTACCACCTCCATAAATGTAAAACGATGAAACAACTACTACTACGAGTAACTACTACTTTCGATAAAGTGAAGCTAGCGAATTGAAAATTTGGTCGAAATGTGGAAGCATGATCTTATTAGTTGGTGTTGAATATGGGCAAGATCCAACCAAATCAAACCATACCTCCCCTACAAATGATATTTTAAATTTACAAAAACTTTCGAAAGAATAAAGTTAGCAACTTGAAATTTTGTTTGTAAAAGGATCGATTTGGTAGGTATATAAACTGAGCACGATCGGACCAGAGGCGTAGCAAAAGGGGGCATGTTGTCCAGTGACGTGCAGTGACTTTTTAATCTGGTCAAGCGCTAGAAAATTTAAAAAAATGCAAGGCTCTAAAAGTGTTATTTTTTACATTTTGAAATCTTTTGCGAATTTTTGAAAGTAAAACGATTATTTCCCCAAGAAAATCTCCTAAATTAGTCTTCGGCCTAAGCTCAGTGCATCACTTTTCATGGATGAATAAATATATTTCATCAAACAACAACCGTGTGAAATCATTTTCACACCAATTTTTAAGCAGAACTCTGCAATTTTATTATTCGCATAAGCAATATTAACTCTTTACTTTGCAAAATATTTGTTTTAGGAAAAATGCTAGCAAATACAGGAGATGGGCGGAACACGGAACAAATTTCACCAACGGATATTTCTCCCATATGCAAGGGAGGTGGGACAAGTTATGATCTCATATTTTCCCCTCTACCTCTTTTCCCCTTTTTAGGGTTTTGTAGTAAAACAAAACCCTTATGAAATCGGTCATGCGTCCGTCTGTCTGTCTGTCTGTCTGTCTGTCCATGAAATATCTCACGAACCGCTGAAGCTACATGCATGAAATTTGGTGAAAATATGTGGAAGTACTATAATTCTCTGGAGAAAGTGATGCGTCGTAATAGGTCAACTTTAAGGGGGGGTCCCCATAGAGGGGAAATGAAGGTCGAAATTTTTTTTTCGTCTGGTATAGGCAAGTGGGGTATCGTAAGAAAGGTACCGTCGAGTACATTCCATTTCTGGAATTTTTTCCAAATTTGAAGAAACGGGAAAAGAGGGAGAGGGGAAAATAAGCGGTCCGAGTTTGTCCCCCCCCTTGCATTTCGAGACCGTTACACTTAGAGATATGAAAATTTACAGAAAAGCGGCATTTCACTAACATAAAAAACTAAAAATAATAGAATTTCAAAATCTCATCAAAAAAGGTTAATAATAGTACATTTCTATTGTTGCAGTTAGCACACCCCTGCACCCTTTAGGCACACCCGAGACCAAAAATAGTGATGGCCAATGATAACCAACACCATAGGCAATAACGCCTCTAAGTTTCATTACAATCGTGTAATATTTAATAATAGTACATTCACTTAAAGTTAGGCATTTTTACACTATTCATATAAAAAATACACCTACCGGCTTCGAAGGTGCGAGTACTACTTGCATGTTGTTTTTCGTAGTGCGAATTGCAGTTATTGTTACATATTATGGTTAATTACATTTATGAAAGGGTAAAGATTGGTAGGGGGCGATGTGTTGTAATTGGCCAACTATAACGAGCGGGGGAGGGGGTGGGGCGAAATTAAGGTCAAATTTTGTTTATCGACTAGTATAGGCAAGTCGGGTGTTGTGAGAAAGGTAATGTTGAGTACATTTTATTTTTGGCATTTACTTTAAATTTGAAGAAAGGGGAACAGTGAGGGAGGAGAAAATATTAAATCGTAATTTATCCCCCTTGCATTTCGAGACCGTTACACTTAGAAAAATGAAAACTTTCAGGAAGGTGGGTTCCGAATAGCATATAAAACGGGAAATAATGGAATTTGTTTATCTCCCCAAAATAGGTTAATAATAGTTTATTTCTATAGTTACTGTTAGCGCACCCTTGCATCCCTTAAACACGTCCGAGATAAAAAGTACAGATGGCCAAGGATAACCAACATCAATATGTTCTAAGTTTCATAACAATCGCCTAATATGAATGGGCATGTAAGATACTATATGATGGGTCAGACATTTTTATTATGTTTTTTTTATCCATCTAAGTGGTACCAAGAAAAGCAAGGAGCCGATACTTGCGTACAAATATAAGTGCTTGCTACAAAACCCTCGGATTGCGGGCGTAGCCCTCTATATTCCGGTTTCATTTCAAATTTGATGAAAATGCCAGATATGGGATGTACTCGGTGTTACCTTTTCTATGATACCCCACTTGCTTATACCAGATTAAAAATTTTTTTCTTACCTTCATTTCCCCTCTATGGGGACCTCCCCTTAAAGTCAGCCTATTACGACGCATCGCTTTCTCCGCCGAATTATAATAATTCTACAAATTCCCACAAAATTTCATATACCAATGTAGCTTCAGCCGTTCGTGAGTTATTCTATGGAGAGACCAGGGACGGGCAGACAGATATTTGACCAATTTCATAAGGGTTTTGTTTTTACTACAAACCCATAAAAAGCAAACGAAAACTATAAAGTTTAGCTAACTGCAAATTCTTCATCATTAAATTAGTTTCCTTTTGATCAAAAATTATTTTCCTAACATTGATAACGTCGAAATATAAATAAATTAATTATTGGAATATTTTTTTATCAGCCGAGAAAAAGAAAAAGATATAAACAATTATCATTTTCGTAATCTTTGACCAAAAGAAAGTTCCATAAATTCTTTATAATTTGCAAAAAGAATAAAGTTTCTAGCATATGTAGTGTCCGAAAAAAAAGGTAAGGAAAAATTACACTTTTTCAACATAAATGAGAAGACTTCGCAATATGCATAGAAGATACATTTTTTCATATGCCTGTATCCACCGTCATCTTTCTTCATGTATAAAGAATCAGGCTACAAATGTTTCAGACAGTTGTTGCTTATTCATCATACAAGCTGAAAATATAGCGCTTGCATATTACCTAATCAATTGCTAGGTCAAGCGGCGCTTGACTCGCTTGTATGAAGTGCACGTCACTGATGTTGTCATTGTCTCCCCTTCTCGGGAATCTTCCGGTCAAAAGACTGCTTTTGGATCTGGAGAAATAATTGCTTACACAGATGACATCGCCATCGCGGACTAATACCCTCAGTGAATTGCTGCAGAATGCCCTATCCATTTTAATGGAGTGGAGAGGAAGATACAAAGGCTAACTGCGTTGGCCGTACCGGGGGCTTTTATAACCACTCCGTCAGCCTGACTGGATATGCTGATCAGTTTGATCCCGGATATTCTTGGTGGCAAACACGGCTTTGCGCCTTCGTAAGGTGGGCTAATGACGTGCGGGACACTTTACTTTGCTGAACAACCAAGATTCGCCAGGGAATCGGAGTACATTTCTCTGAAATGTCATTTTAGCAGATATCTCACTAGTCTGATTCTGTTGAGGAGTGTAAGGAAGGGGGATATGCCCTTGACCACCAAATTCATGGCCATCTATACAGATGGCTCTAGAACCGATGAAGGGGTCGGGGTAGGTATTTACTCGGAATGACTGGGTCTGGAGATTAACCTTCCATTTCGTCTTCTCGACTTTTGTAGTGTTCTGCAGGCGGAAGTTTTCCACGATCTCGAAAGTCCTGTCTTTCTTTTCTGAACAGGAAGTACATTAGCAGGGTAGTAGGAGCCTGGAGGCTCCGTATTCCTTACCATGAGTTCTGCAGGAGTTCTGGAGATGTGGATAAGCAGGGGAGCGTTTTCAACCTTTTCTGTGATTGTCCGGCCTTGGCTGGCAGCAAAAGCAAATTTCTGGGTTCTCGGGTCATCTTATTATTTGGATGACCTTAGAAATATGACCGCCATAAGGCTCAATCGTTAGATCGCCAGCTCAGGCTAGTGTGATGTATCTAATCTATGTGATGTATCTACTCGGTAGCACAAGCATCACCCAACAATAATATCCTGTGTATATGGCACCATATATCATTGCGGATGCATGACGAAACACACGTCCTTTTTTTTGTGACACACTTAACAATTTCCCATGAACACGTCTAAACATTTTCCACATGTAACTCAATCTTTATCTGGTTACATGTAGAAAATACGAGGTCCTTTTTGCTTTCGAAGTTATTTGTGGGCCATAAATTGCGTTGCACAAACGAAGGATATTATTAGTACTGAATATATAATTATAGGATCTTTGTTAGTATTTGTAAGCAATTAGGTTTAAGAAAATTTTGTATTAATAGCGTAGAGTCATTGATAATAATCACAGTTAACTCGAACTGGTCTGAGGATTAAAGGGAGTGACAATTCACCTCGGCACCCTATCAAACCTTTCCGTGTGCCTATCCTCCATTGCACCGGATTCACTGAGTATCTATTCTCCACCGCACTAGTACCAGCTCCTTAGAGTGCATATTCTCCTTGGCACCTAGGTAAGACGCCTATGATGACATTAAGGCCAGTGGCATCGTTTGTTATGCCGGCCACTTTGTTTTCCTTTTAATCTTCACTCTCTCTTCTTTTTAACACGATGGCTTTGACTCGCCCGCAATTCAAAAGCACAACGAGAGATGCCACCCGTTCGAAATCACATGGCGAACTTGCCCCCTAAACATCACACTGGTTTGATACATAGGTTCCCATGGAGGTGACTTTTGAGGGTACCACAATTTGATTTGTTAATTATCTTAAAAGCCCTTTTAAATATGAAATTCAAAAATAGTTTTTTACTGGCAGCAAATTTTGTCATTTAATAATAAATTTTGCATTCATCCTAACAATGCTGCGTTATCATTCACTGTAGGGTTATGATACTTTGGTCGGCGAACGTGGTGCCCAACTATCAGGAGGACAGAAACAACGTATTGCCATTGCCCGGGCATTAGTGCGAGATCCTGATATTCTACTTCTAGACGAAGCCACATCTGCTCTGGATACGGCAAGTGAAGCTAAAGTCCAAGCCGCTTTGGAAAAGGTACAAAATCGTCTTTACTGTATAATCCATATTGGAAAATTTTTATTTCTTTTATTTTTTTTTAAAGGCCAGTGAAGGTCGTACAACAATTATAGTGGCCCATCGCCTTTCCACAATCCGCAATGCAGACAAAATTTTCGTTATTCAAGATGGAGTTGTCGTCGAAGTGGGCAATCATGATGAATTGATGAATATGAAAGGACAATACCACAAATTGGTTACTACTCAAATCGGCGAAGATGAAACTAAAGGTGAGATGAAAACGCAACTATAAGTACCTTTTTTTTTTGTACAAAGCGTTAGGGTAGGGTAACTCGTGGAGCAAACAATGATCGACGCCAGCTATCCAGGTTAAATTTTTAAATGTCATGTTGTCTACCCTGGTGTTATATTACGTTTACATTATACGCTGATTACTTCATCTGTGCCTGCTGATTTAATCTGCAACTGTCAAATACATACATACAATTTTAAACTCACCACACCCAGATTAAGCCGCAGATGAAGTAATCTGGCTATAATGTTAACGTAAAAGCGATTATGGCTAAGTGTCACCAGACACTGTCGATCTCAAACTCGAACCAGTTTTAACTCAAAAATTTCTTATGTAGCAGCCAACCACAACTTTAAACAGATGTTTTTCAATTGACAAATGCGTTGGGCTATTGCGTGAAAAATAGCTATCGAAGCCATGTGGCCATCCGGTGGCCCATCATTCTGTGGGTACCGACATTGGCCACTAAACGCCATTCGCCCGTATATACAAAGGCAATGGCTTCAAATTGCCGTGGATGGGCCGTTGCCTCTAAGTATCACTATACACTGTCGATCTCGAACTCGAACCTGGTACAAATTTCTGACACACACACCCACTTCACATAGGTGTGAAGAAAACCGGTCCACTTGTACTAGGTTCGTGTTCGAGTTCGACAGTGTATGGTGATACTTAGAGGCATAGAAGATCCCCCACCTAAATGGTTCTAGAATTATGTACTTCGCGATACAAAATACTATTTTATATATTCACTTGATATCACCGCGGTGCTAATAAACAGGTTTTATCGATAACAAAAAGCCCTCATAAGACTCTAGTAACACTCGTAGCACTATTCTATTCAGTGTAACGCCACTATAATTAGTGAGACTTTCATCCTGCTAATATGATTATCTGTTTAATCTTATTGAACCTTTTTTAAAAAAATTAACTCTAATAAAATTATACTTGCTTAAATGGTCCCTTATAAGGGCTTGAGCCTAAAAATACTTGATCAGTTCTGCGGAGAGTATTATGAGCCCAAAGATTATTATTAAGTAATAATACTCGCATAAGTAGCCCCCTGTAAAAACTCGAGTGTAGAATTGCATGTCATAATATTCGACTTTCGACATCACTCTAGTACTACAGTCACGATATCTCCGCTTCAGCCTGCTCGAAACTTTTCAGTTTCTCTCTTTTTTTTAAGTGGTGGAGTACACTAACAAGCTAATAAACAAATGGACCCCTGTTATGGTGGTAAGGGGATGGGTCGCACCGATATTTTTGAGTAACAGTTCCAACTGTGACTGTGACTGGCGAGTAACAGTTCCTGCTTACCGGTCCAGTTCCTGTTCCTGACTATTTAAATTTCGCCTTGCGGAAAAGCAACTGTTTCTAGGCCAATGAGATATGAATTGTCGGCCGACGATGGATCATGACGTGATAAATGACAGATAAGATAATATATACATAATTCTGAGAATGAGTTGGAAAGATACCATACGATGCAGTGAACGGAAACGCCAGGTGCGTTTTATTCGAATGTACAAATAAGAGCTTCAAATCAAATAGGGGAAGTAAATTAAAAGAAATACCATCAATTATTTTCTTCTTTTATTGAATCAATCAGTACGATTTTGATTTGAATTGCAACAGAAAATTAAAGTAGCATTTGCCAAAGACTTAAAAAGTAATGCAAGTAATGAACAAATTAATAAAAAATTCAACATTTTCTAACAAAATTCTTTCATTGAATTGAAAAATATCAGCATTTGAGCTTTTTCAGCAGATAGTTGACACCTTCTTTTAGATAGTATCATACCCTCTCTCACAATTGCCCTAACCCCTGGTGGGGCATAGCGCGTCAACTGTTCCATGTGGCCCAGTTAACGTTTCTCGGCATAAACTGGTTTCGGAGAATGCAGTTGCCAGCATGCATCTCCTGCACATCCATGGCCACGAACGTCATCGTGAACGGGATTCGAACCCGAAACGCCGGTATTCAAACATGAGACTGATGCCTCAACACACTGCGCTACCGGTCGCCCCATCAGTATCATATCCGCTTTTGAATAAAATTGCTCACATGAAACAGAAGTTGCAACAACGCAAAATTTGTCCTCTACAACTTTGTACAAAGATAGGTAATAATGTATATTTTCTGCCCACCAATTCATTGGATTTTCAGAAAGTGGGATGCGTTCGTCTTCGATATATCTTTGAAGCTCGATGATTGCCTTTGCTTCTTTTCCGCCTGCACAAACAGAAAGTGTAATCGCAAATCATAAAACAAATTAGAGTAACTCACGTGACTGTTGAATATTGCTCCGTGATGAATTTACAAATGTATGCCAAATAGACATTTTGTCTACCTCCTGTTCGTATTGTGGGGATTCTGCTGGTTGTTCTTCTTCCTGATGCATTTTGGAAAGGAGCAGTTCTTTTGCCCTTTTCTTTGCGTTTTCCACTAGCGTTTTATCACATTATTAATTTAAACCTAGGGTCTAAAAATGTAGATATTGCTAGTGTAACACTGTGTTCTATTCCTCCAAATCGATCCATCCGTTTGATTGGACTGATGAATGTGCTTACACAATTTTTACTAGGGATTGAATAACCGGAGAACTCTTCCTCCTTTAAAAACCTTTCTAATACATCCATTAATCCATTGATCATCGGGATAAGTCCAGATGTAGATGGGAATTTCTGGGAACTTAGAATTTGTGTGATGTCGTCAAAAGGCTTTAAAATTTGTGCAAACTTCGTCAACAAGCTTCCATTCCAGATTGCTGATTTTCGGAAGATTTAAATTTAGATGCGCGATGGCTGCCCTTAGAGGGGTTTATAATTCCTTTAGCCTTTTGAGCATAAAATATGTGGAGTTCCACCTCGTTGGCATTGAATTAATAATCCGCTTTGGGGACTCGATACCTTCTCTTTTCTGGCATTCACGCAACATATTCCACGATTTTGTCGATAGTTTAAAATGTAGAGCTATCCTTTTAGCTTTATCGATAATTGCGGAGATTTCCTTTTCTTTGGGCCCCTCTTTCACTATAAGATGGAGTTTGTGTGCCGCGTGTCCCATGTGCTTGAAATTCAAATGATTTTTCAAAGTATTTGTAATGTTAGGGGCATTATCAGAAACGGCAAATACAATTTTTTTTTGTTAAACCCCAAGTATCTAAGGAATTCTTTATTATTTGTGCCAAATGTTCACTTGTATGTGTTAGCTGAGTTGCACTACAATCCAAAGTTAGATTCAAAAGTTTTCCATTAAAAATTAAATGAACCATTATTGCGGTGTAACTCTCATTCGTTAATGATGTCCAGCAATCTGTCGTTAAACACAATGCCTTTACATTCCCATTAGAGAGCCAAGAGGCTACCTTAACTTTCGCCTCATCATATCTAGCAGGTATCAATTGCTTTGATATTTTTTTTCTCGTGGGAAGCTCAAAAGATGGGTTTAACGCCCGCACAAATGATCTAAATCCATCGTCTTCTACGATAGAAAAAGGCTGATAGTCCAGTGTAAATAGCTTTAAAAATTCGTCGTTGATTTTTTGTCTCATTTTCTCCGAAATTATTTTGGGGAATAAACGACGACATTCTTGTTTGGGTTGTACTAGCAGGCAAAAGAGATGGCGTTTGAATATCGCGTACAGTTTCACTGCTTGGACCTGGTTGCACTGGGACAGTTGAACTTGAAGTTGAAGCCGAAATCGTAGTTACTCTTGAAGCCAAAGGATATTTTTCTTCCTATTTTTGGTTGATGGTTCGCCTTCTAAGATTTGCACTGATGGGTGCATGCGAAATACATGCTTTCTCAAATTAACTGTAGAAGACTTGTAACTTATTATGTTTTTACATATGTTACACTTGGTAGTAATACTATCTATTTGTCGAAAGTGTTCCCATATTGGGCTTTTCTTTATTCGCGTAGACATAATGCGGCTTTCGATGAAACAAAACTCGCGAAAAAGTTAAAACATTTCAGTTCGTAACACTAAGCAGGGATGCTAATTGCAGCGGGCACTAGAAAAAAAAAATACGTCCATGCGCACAGATTAATTGTGTTTTTGCAATTGCATTTGCAATGTTCTTTATTTAAACTTTAAAAAATTATTAATGACACTGAACAGAAACGAACATACACTATAGGGAATGCACTAGGGAATCACTTGTTGATTCAATAGACTAAAAAATACAAGTGACCTTATTTTTCATTGAACCCAGTGCATGAGCTGGAAATTTCAAAGAAGTATGGTTCCTTTGGTTCGCCTAGTGCACTCAACATTCCTCCGAACTACAGAATTACATTAAAAGTAAATAATGTCTATAAATTTATTGACATTCAAATAAGAAATCACTTCAGTCGTTCTTTCCATCCTAGCGTTTAAGTAAACATAGCATAATTTCAGTGTCAACTTAACCCTACTCAGCTTACTTAACATTGCTCCAAACAAACTTAAAAAATCAACTGTAATTAATACATATCTATAAATTTATTGTATATTCAAAATCGTAAAACCAGAATTGTAACGTTCATATTTTTATACCCTAGGAGGCTCCGGAGGTATAGCAATGTATATATATAAATGATCAGGGTCACCTCCTGATTCGATTTAGCCATGTCTGTCTGTCTGTCTGTCTGTCCGTCTGTCCGTCTGTCCGTCTGTCCGTCTGTCTGTCCGTTCGCACGATAACTTTCGATAGAATGAAGCTAGAGCCTTGAAATTTTGGTCAGATGTTGGAAGTATGATCTAGTTGGTTGGTATTGAAAATGGGCATGATCAGGCCAAGAGAACGCCTACCTCCTCTACATATGTAAAATAATTCAATGTATTTATAACTCCCGATTAAATAAACATGAAAAGCTCTAGCTTTGGTAGATTGCTCGTGGGGGTAATCTTATACTACCCTGGAAAAATAAAATCGATCAGTTGAAAACTAACGGAAATTTTCTTACAAAGAACCCCGTACTACCCTACTTTTCAGGTGTTTTGTCCATAACTCTTGAACAAATTGACGTAGACATCTGATTTTTGGTATGTAACCCTGAAGTGAGAAGCTGCTAGGGTTTTAGTAAGTTGGACATAATCAGATCAAAGGAACGCCTACCTCCCCTACAAAATTTAAAAAAATAAATATTAATTTAATCACAATAACTTTCGATAGAATAGCACTAGCGAGTTGAAAATTTGGCAAAACGTTAGTAGTAACATCTTGTTAGTTGGCATTGAAAATGGGCAAGATCCGACCTAAGGAACTCCTACCTCCCCTACAAATGAAACTTCAAATAAGCGATAACTTTTGATAGAGAGAAGCCAGCGACTTGAAATTTTGGTCGAATGTTTGAAGTGAGATTGAGTTAATTGGCATTAAGGATGGGTTAGATCCGACCTAAGGAACCCCTACCTCCCCTACAAATGAAACTTCAAATAAGCGATAACTTTTGATAGAGAGAAGCCAGCGACTTGAAATTTTGGTCGAATGTTTGAAGTGAGATTGAGTTAGTTAGCATTAAGGATGGTTTAGATAAGACCTAAGGAACCCTTACCTCCCCTACAAATGAAACTTCAAATAAGCGATAACTTTTGATATTGTAGAATGAAGCCAGCAACTTGAAATTTTGGTCGAATGATTGAAGTGAGATTTTGTTAGTTGGCATTAAGGATAGGTTAGATCAGACCTAAGGAACCCCTACCTCCCCTAAAAATGAAATTTTAAATAAGCGATAAAAATAAAGCTAGCGACTTGAAATTTTGGTCAAATATTTGTAGTATGATCCAGTTGGCTAATACTGAAAATACGTAAAATCCGACCAATGAAACCCCTGCTTCCCCTTCAAATGAAACTTCAAATAAGCGATAACTTTCGATAGAGTGAAGCTAGACAACTGACATCTTTTTTTTTAATGTTTGTATTGTGATCAAATTGGTTGGTGGCTATGATGGGCAAGATCCGATCCAAGGAACTTCTACCACCCCTACAAGTGAGACTTCAAATAAGCAATAACTTTCGATAGAATGAAGTTAGCAACTTGAAAAATTCGACAAATATTTGAAGAATTGGTTAGTTAATTGATTTTTAGAATGGCCAAGATCCTCATGAATGTGTGCCAACCTCCCCTATAAACTGGCCATATAGGAAACTCACTTTTAATGCATATGGTCGTTGCCAATTGGTACTTTTGGTATCACCACTAGGTCTGTACAAGTCTAGGGTATGTACGCTTCGGACTCCGGGCCGAAGCGAAGCTTCGGCCTGGTTTTTTTCTGATTTCTTCCGAATGAACGTCTGTAAACATAAAAAAATCATAAAATCTAGCCTTAATGTACCTACATACTATACAACACGCGATACTTGTGACAATATTTCATAAACCTACCCTACTCAAAATACGAGTACTTAACATTGCTGCAGAGAAAACTTATTGCACATTCACAATTTTCATATCAGAATAGTAACGTTCAAATTTTTTTTATATGTTCTTCCAAGTGCAACTCTGTCAAAAAAAAAATCATAAACTGTCGCGTTAATGCACGTAACTAAAATACATACAAAATATGATACGTGTGACGATATCTCATGAATCTACGCTACTCATACATGTGATATTGCTCCAAAACTTAAGAAATCAATTGTAAGTAATTAATATACACAACTATGCATTTATTGTACATTCAATCCTCATACCAGAATCGTACATTCAAAAATCGTCGAAATCATACAAACATTCTTTCAAGTGCCACTCTATCAGCCTGCTGCAACCATAAAAAATTAAATGCGTGCTCAGATTACCGCGCGTCAAAAGTGTAACTTTTAAAATTTCGTAAAAAATCCGAAATTCCTTATAATTTAGAAGTTATGGCCGAAAAACCGAATTTTAAAAAAAACTAGGGTATTATATAAAAAAAAAAAGTAAACTGAGGAGTATAAAAATAGTGGGGATCGATGCTCCTAGGACCACGGGCATGGGGGTGTCTACTGTTAGGGGGGGGCAAAATTTTCGTCAAAAATCCGAAATTCCTTATAGTTTAGAATTTATGGCCAAAAAATCGAATTTAAAAATGTACAATACAAATATATGAGCTTGTATCACAGCGACGCGAGCGCTTCTCTGATTTGGGTGGCAGAACAAATATGTAAGTATATTTTTTCGATTCACTACCTATCGATGCGTTGTCGCTATAAAAGTTACACTTTAAAAATCATAATACGATACGTATGAGATGATCATTCATCTGTGACTGTGACCGGGAGTCACTGTGACTAGAAGTGACTGTGACTAGAAGTGAATGTGACCAGTAGTGACTGTGACTAGAAGTGACTGTGACTAGCAGTGACTCTAACTGTGACTAGTAGCAACTGTGACCAGCAGTGACTGTGACCAACAGTGACTGATCATTTCAGTTGTCGACTGTGACTATGGAGAACTAGTGTTTTTGTTTTCCGGGAACAGGTAGTCACAGTGACACGCGAATACTCGGTTCCTAGTCACTGCTACCGGAATATCGGCCCATCCCGGATTTTGCAGTTTCTCCCTCCAAATTATTCTACAGCCCCGGAGCACATTTCACGAAATTAAACAATTTTCTTTTAAAATACGTTATAAAATTATTATTACTCAGTAAAAAGGTGAAACTAAACTAAACTAAAATTATACTCAAACTAAACTTCATTCACGATATTTAACTCTACTCTAAGTGACCTTTTTGGGCGGCAACATGGGTGAGAATTTCAACTAAATCTCCTCTAGTACTTTTGCTCCAGATTGTAATAATCTTAACAAGATTAGCATTTACGTAGTATCATCTTTAGTCCGCAGCTGTCAAATAAAGGAATTTAAGCTATGGATTTTTTTGATTTCATAAAAAGAGAAGTATTTTCTTAGTGAGATTTTCATTTTTATAAAAAACTTGCTGCGATGGCTCGCTTCGCTCACCCTCGCTGCGCTCGCAACTTTCACCTACCCTGACTTATTTTTTTCATACATAAAGCTGACCCCGCGAACTGCATCCCGCGCCTAATCTTTCTGTTAGTCGACAGGTGACGAGGTGTGTGGTTCTAGAAATGGATTACCCTCTGAGCCACGTTTGTTGTGAATGAATAAAAGTCAATTTGTTTCCATTTGAAAAGTTCACTAAATTCAAGGCTTTGTGACATACAACATTTTTAGTTTTGTTTTGCGGTGCGTAAGCAAATAGAGAATCTGGTTTTCCTACTCGCGAACAGGCGACGTGCAATTGGCCGTGCGAGAAACACGGGAGTCCTGGCACATCCAATGAATTCAAAAATTCTGTTGGGTAGTTGACGACATTTTCTTCTTTGGTGATGGTATCCATAGATTTGTATGTCCTCACTTCGCCAGGGATTTTCATTTGAACATCGAAATACAATTGGTGGATAACAGTGACGTGCAGTGAAAATTTTTCATAGTCAAGCAGTTGGGCGCCCTAAAGCCAATTTAGCATAAACAAAAATGGACCGTATAATAGAATATGGACAGTCACAAAAACATTTATACCAAGCGGCTTTAAGCCTTAAAGAAGAAATCAGGAAAGATATAAATAAAATATTGGCACATATATTCGGAATACAAAAAAAAAAAATAAATAAATAAAATATTACTAATAAAAAAAATGATAAATAAATATTATGTTAATTAAGACTAAGAAAAATTCAGGGGTATTTGAAATAAATAAATATTCTTTCGCCATTGCCATTTATTTGTATTCCAAATCTATGCGCCGTTCTTTAAGTAAAAACTCTTTAATCACATTATCAAAAAAATCGTTTTCTCTTCGCATTTGTATAAGAAGATCCTTTTCAACCGCAATTAAAGCAAGATCCGAAAGTCGTTCTTGGGATTGGCGATTTCTCAAAAATGTGTGAACGCGCTTTAGTGTTGAAAATGACCTTTCCGCAGTTGCCACTGTGACTGGAATTGACGTTAATAATTTTGCTAAAATATGAACTTGCTTAAAACCGTTTGCGACATAAGGCCGTTTTTGAAAATAATCGAGAATTTTACTAGGATTCGCGTTTTTAAACTCATCTGAAGAATAAATAACTTTTAGCTCATTTTTCAACTTTATTCTGTCGAAAAATTGACCGTGATATTCAATAAGTGAGTCAAAATTTTTATCGGGAAAATTTGACTTGAATTTAGAAAAATAATTCGGTTCAAGCAACTCTAAAAATGAAAGATCTTTAAACGAATGGAATCGATCTCGAATTTGCCCGAGAATAACATCTATAATCTCCCGAAATATCCGCCGTAAATTTTGTAAAGGATCTATCGCATTTCTACATTTCTTACGTGGTGGCTGATATTCTGCTGTAACTGTCGAATAGAAATTATCAAACTTTTTAGAAAAGTCATTTTCAAGCCAATTTTCAAATTCAATAATTTTTTGGCTTGCATATGAAATGTTTACCACTTTGCTCTGAATAATATTAAATAATATATCAGTTTTCGAAAAAATTTCAGGAAAAATTAACAGATATAATTGAAAATCTGACTTTGCGAATTTTTGTAAGTATATATCGGAAAAAGTCAAGGAATCGCCATCCCAGTGTTGAGAACCATTCGAAATTGTCTCAAAAACTGTACAAATTTCATGCTTATGTTCAAATATAACGTTAATAATACGCGAATGATAATGCCAACGCGTTTTGGAAACCGATGGTAAACGACGATTTACTATATTTGCAAAAAGGTCCGACCTTTTAGTGGATGTATTAAAAAATGAAGCGATTTTATTGATGTGCGCGAAAAATAATTTAATTTCCGGAATAAACTCAACTGCTTTAGACAATACTAGATTTAGTGAATGAGCGTAACATGGAACGAAAATTGCCGATTTATGTTTTTCCCGAATTAAAGTCTGAACTCCACGAATTTGAGAACTCATTACTGCTGCGCCATCGTAACATTGTGCAATTAATTTCTTATCGATATTAAAATTTTGCAATTGTTTTAAAATGTGAGAGCTTATTGCTGTAGCTGTACGATTAGCGCTTACATCCAAAAATCCGATAAATCTTTCTTCAATCTCATTTGATATTGTATATCTAAAAATCATCGTTAATTGTTCCCGACCGCTAACATCTGGCGTTTCGTCGACCATTACAGCTACAAATGGAGCCTCCTTTATTTCCAAATTGATTTTATTTCGAACCACATTAGCTATAGCGGAAACAAGATCGTTTTGGATTCTATTAGACAAACCCGAAAACGCTGCATTTGCTTTTATAGAATCTATGTGGGACTCAATTATCGGATCGTACAAACTCAAGAAATTTACGGTTTCGATAAAATTACCACGATTATTTGAAGAAGAGTCTTCATTATTTCCGCGAAAAGGAAGCTCCTGTTTTGCCAAAAAAATTACAGTATCGATTAAACGTTTCAAAATATTACGATTACGCTCAACTTTTTCATTATGCAAACTAACAGATATTGCCACCTGGTTACTAAGCATAAACTCTATACGCTGAGAACCAAAATTATCTAATTTAATTAACGACTGAAGATGTTTTTCGGAACTTGAATGCTTTGGTGCTGAGCCCGTAAAATTATTCAAATCACTAAATCCAGCTTTATTCCAAACAGATTTTTCATTCGTGAACAAAAGACACGGCCAGCAAAATAACTTATTTAATTTACAGCTTCCCGTTAACCAAATGTACTTTTCATACGTTTCGATATGGAATTTTCGCGTAATATTTTTTAATTTAAACTCTAAACTAAGATCTGGCTTCGGTCTATCCGATTCTATAATTTCTCTTTTCTTGGCAAAGGAAAGAGTTGAAAATCCCGCTTTTAGTACGAAATCCGTCGCGCAGCAATACTCCGACATAATGCGAAAAGAAAACGTACCACTTTTATCACAAATCAAATCAATTAAATCACTACAAACGGTCAAAAAAACTTCAAATCACAATTTAATCAAAATCACCCGATTGCACTGATTTCCTCTTTTAAATTGCAACGGAAAATCCATTACATAACAAAAACAAAAGCTCTACTGGAAAAATCAAATTCCCATAAACATTCCCTGCATTGGCAACATTTCATTAACAAGCATCATTGGGCTTTATCCCACACACAAAAGCAGTCGCGCCAGTGCTTGACTTGTCTCATATAAATTTGCGAACAAAACAAAAAAAAATCGTTGCCCAATGTACTACCGAAATCCAAGATTCCCATTTTCTGGAATCAACATGTCTCTAGTATTTGGATGCACACATGGTACATGCATCTAAAGATCTAGGCACATTTTCCTATTCTAAGTTTGGTGTCTATGGTGTGGGAGGTTTGAATATTAAAGTAATTGAACGAATGTTTTTTAACCAAAAGAAGGCGCGGATCAGAATTTGAATGTGTAAAGGAATATTTGAATGATAATATGTATTCTTCAGCTTAAAGAAAAACATTGACTGAAATGATGATATGTGTATTGGTGTAAGCAAAGTTTATTATTGAATTGCTTATTTCGGTAAGTCAAGCAGTTTGGAATTGCTTACTACGAGTGCACGTCACTGGTGGATAACGACATTTTTTGCTGCTAAAATAGCTCGTTCAGCCAACCATTCATGATTGGTGTAATTGCCTACGATGTTCGGGAAAACTTTTTCAATGAGTTGCTCCTTGGACTCGGTGAATTGACAAAAGTGAATGAGAAATTCACTGAAATCACTTGTCTCATCAACTAGAACATTTCCATTGCCGATGTTCAACAATCGCTTCGGGAACACATCAGCAGAATGATCATGTTTGTTGTCAGTTGTGATGTCTGCACGTAGGTTCATAAATGAGTTGATCCACAGGTGTTGATCTCGGAATGACGGGCAGTGTTTGACAGAAATCGCCGGAAAGCAGAATTATTGCGCCTCCAACGATTGGGACTATTGCGCAAGTCTTTCGGAGTGAGATTGAGAGCCTCCAATGCACGTTTATGCGCCATCGTGCATTCATTCGAAATGACTATTTTACAAGTTTGCAAGACTTTAGCCATAGCAGAACTTTTCGAAATGTTGCAAGTTGGTTCGTCAGTCATTTGCAATGGCAGAATGAGCTGTCCGTCCTCCTTCAAGCAACGTCGCCGCAATGCCAGATGATGCAACTGCCAACGCTATGTCACTTCGTGAACGAATCGTTACTAATATCAAGGAAATGAGGAACGTTTTGCCAGGTCCCCCAGGCGCATCAAGAAAGAAAATACCACCTTGTCCATCACCGGTCGCTTTCGTCAGTGTATCGTATGCACTTTTCTGCTGGGGATTCGACAATGGCACATTTCTTTGCACTGCTTGATTTAATACATCTCGATCGTAATCACATTCTCGTTCCAATTCCCGGTTGAATGCGTCGTACATTGGACGATTGGGGGCTGACATTACTAATTTACTCAACAAATTTCCGCACAGCAGTACGCATATATTCTCTTTCAAAATTAGCGCCTCGTTATGTATGGCGTCGCTCAGTTTGAGCCTGGTATGGATCCAAGTTGAGCGTAAAGAAACAGAACAAAAAAAATCAACCAAATCGGACACACCTCAATTTTCACTTCAGGCAAGAGGTCGTCCTTTTTAGAAGAGACCACTTAAAAAAAATTACTTGCATTGAGAACATGGGTAAAGTACATGCAACGTACTGGGTATACAATATTTCCTCGAGGTACAACAGAATGTCCTTTATTGTCAGCAGGTCGTCTTTTTTTGGACTTTGGGCTCGGTGAACATGTAAGTTGAGCATGAAGGATCAAAAGGGAAAAAATTTGAAGCAAATCGTATGTAGGGTTAAGGAGATAGAAGGCAAAACATGTCTTCATACAAAATGTATAGGAAAATGGAATTTCCCGAATTTCCTAATTTCCCGAGAAAATTTCCAATTTTGAATGACGTAAGGTTTCAAACCGAATGCAAAAAATTTGAAGCACATCAGATGAAGGATAACGACGCCAACCCTGTAGATACGATACAGGTCGTTTCTTTTTTTTTTTTTGTGTTTATTCTCCGTTAAGATCTAATTTCGGCTTAAAGGAACAGATCCAAAAAAATTTGAGGCAAATCCGACGAATGGGTGTTTTCATGTGCGCCAGCAGGTCGTCCTGGATTTTTTTTATGAATATACAAATAGGAGAGCATTGCAAACACAAACGAAACAAGCTAGCGTGACGGGTATCATACCTTCGTTGTATTTTGTGGTTAATTTGCCTTTTTGAAATTAGTAGTAAAACTTGTTCCGATTTCACTGTTCCTATAAGAGGTATATGAAATAGTGGGCCGATTTCAACCAAATTTAGGAACGTGGCTTAGCAGTCAATACGATTGAATAATATGCAATTTCGTAAAGATACCTTCAGAAATAAAAAAGTTTTTCTGACAAAAACTTGCTTTTGGGACGGTCGTTCCTATGACAGCTATATGATCGAGTAGTCCGCTTCCAGCCAAATTCGGAAATATGATTTCGCTTAAGATACTATTCATTAATCAATGGAATTTTGAAAAGAATACCTTTAGAAATAAAAAAGTTTTTCTCACAAAGACGAATTTTGGACCGGTCGTTCCTATGGCAGCTATATGACATAGTGGTCCGAATTCAACCAAATTCAGGAATGTGATTTAGCTAAAAATATTATTCATCAGTGTGAAATCTAAAAACGATATCTTCAGAAATAAAAAAGTTTTTCTCACAAAGACGAATTTTTGGACCGGTCGTTCCTATGGCAGCTATATGACGCAGTGGTCCGATTTCAACCAAATTCGTAAATGTGTTTTAGCTATAGATACTGTTGATTGCTGTGAAATCTGAAAAAGATATCTTTAGAAATAAAAAAGTTTTTCTCACAAGGACGAATTTTTGGACCGGTCGTTCCTATGGCAGCTATATGACATAGTGGTCCGATTCCATTGGTTCCGACATATATACTGCCTGCAAAGAAGGCTCTCTACAAAATTTCAACTCGATAGCTTTAAAACTGAATGACTAGTTTGCGTAGAAACAGACGGACAGACAGATAGACGGACAGACGGACAGACGAACAAAGCTTAATCGACTCGACTCATCATACTGACCAAGAATATATATACCTATAGTTTATATGGTCGGAGATGCTTCCTTCTGTGCGTTGCAAGCTTCATGACAAAGTTAATATACCCTATCACATCCGTGAAGGGTATAAAAATTTGAGCCAAATCTGAGATGAAAAAATTTCTCCATACAAAAAATTTGGGAAATGAAATTTTCCAATTTTCTCAATTTTCCGGGAAAATTTCCAATTTTGGGCTCCGCTAGTATCTAAGTTGAGCGTAAAGGAGTACAACAAAAAAAATTTGAGCCAAATCGGAGAAAGCGTTACTGAGTTATGCCTGTACATACGTAGACGACTTATTTTTATATACATATATGATAATGGAACATTTCTGGTTGGTACATAGACATAAACCAAATGGTTCGGGTCTTAAGATAGTAGAGAGTTTAAATTGAATTGATTTGGGCTCCGCTCGCTACGCGAGCTCTTCTGCTCAAGGACTCTTATAACTCTTATAAGGCTCTTATAGTATTCTATCAGAGTTAAATTTCAAGAGTAGAACTCTTCGTGCTGGCTCTTAAAGACTCTGGAAGAGTTTTATAAAAGGCAAATTGTTAGTTGGGGTTGTTGTAAGGCATGGCGGCGCCCTAACCTGCACCGAATAGATGTTAAAAAAAACCTTATATCTACATTTTAGCACTAGTTTATCACTATCATTATCATTACCCATTTTCAGTCCATGCTCCATTGGCGCGTACGGTTTCAGATGCACCTGATTATGATGAAGACGAAATGGAAATTGCAATGGTAGCCCCTGATAAAACTGTAAGCATCAATCTACATAGTTTTTAATTCAGAGTGTGCTCTCATCCTACTATTGTTCTATTATTTAATTTTCAATTTTTTTTCAGGATATTGAACTTGAAAATGAAAAAGCAAACAAAATCTCAATGTTTCAAATTATACAATGGAATAGACCGGAATTGACGCCAGTTTTAATAGGAATTCTTGGATCTGTTGTCTTTGGTGTAGCTATGCCCATCTTTGCTGTGCTGTTTGGCGATATTTTGAGGGTAAGTGAGCTGATCAATTCTATTCGGGGCGATTGATGAAATTCTTCACTAAATTGTATAAGTATCACTATGAGCACCAATACAGTATCTATATTGTAAGCATTTAGGCGCATCCATGGAACCACTGCAATCCCTGTAACTACCTCTACAAATCTCTTAAAGGTGCTAGGTGCACGATCGTTGCACATTGTTCGCGATTAGCAATCAAGCCATAAAGCACGAAACATTATTTGTTTGTATCTTTTTGATAATCGCCAGCGATCGACGTAGAAAGGTGTCTAGCAAAACAGACCTTTATCGAGTAATGCTCGACAAGTTCTTAACACATTACCATATTTTTTCATTCCAGGTCCTTTCGGTCAGGGATCCCGATTATGTAAGATCCGAAACAAATATATATTGCTTGTATTTTGTTATTGCTGGTATCGCTGTTGGATTTGCACAATTCTTTCAAATATTTTCATTTGCTATTGCGGGCGAAAAACTCACCGAAAGGATACGTGATATGGCCTTTTGTGCTATGCTACGACAGGAAGTTGGCTGGTTTGATGATAAGTCAAATGGAACAGGAACTCTCTGTGCTCGTTTATCGACGGAATCAGCTGCCGTGCAAGGGGTATGGAAGTCGTTAATCAACGTTATATCGATTTAATATTTTTTATTTATAAATAATGTCCTCGTTCTCTACTTTAGGCTACTGGTCAACGTGTTGGAACTATATTCCAATCACTAGCTACGATCGCCTTGGGAATTGGTTTGGCTATGTATTATGAATGGAAGTTGGGACTTGTGACCTTGGCGTTTATGCCTTTCATGCTCGTTGCAACCTATTTACAGGGAAGGGTAATGATGTCTGAGAATATGGGCGTTCGGAAATCATTGGAAGAATCTACGAAGGTAAGAATATACATGACTAAATCTGTCGCATACAATCGATATCAATCCTTTAATTTCAGCTTGCTGTCGAGGTGGTATCAAGCGTACGAACAGTTGTGTCGATTGGTCGTGAAAGAATGTTCCACGAAAAGTATATGACTCTCCTGCGTCCGGGTGTAAAGAAGGCGAAAATTGGTACACATTATCGCGGAGTAGTTTACGGTTTAGCTCGGTCAATTATGTTCTTCGCATATTCAGCTTGTATGTACTATGGCGGCTATTTGATCGTCAACGAAGGAGTTACTTATGCAGACGTTTTTAAGTAAGTTCACATTTGAATCGTGAATTTCGAAATAGTTGGGACGGTAAGCGATTTGACCTTGCAAAATATGATAGAGAAATGCCGTTTGGTATCATCTTTCCATCTTTCAATGGAGCGGGAGAGCGGCTCTGCCCTTTTTTAATATTCTCCTCATAATTTGTAAACGGTGCCTCGGATCGAAAAACTTAATAGGATTTGAATTAAAGAACGTCAAATTCTACATCCAATGCATTGCTCAAAGTTGGAATTCGTTTTAGTAGTATTGCCAGAACTGATAGTCGAAGAACGTCACCTTTCGAGGCTTTGGAGGAAAATCATACTATATCGCTTTTCAAGCTTACATATCTCTGAAACCGATGCTACAAATGAAAAAACTCATTAGACAAAAGCTGAAGATATTTCTATTTCAAGTTTAACTAGCACAATACTTTTCAAATCGGTTCGTTTTTAGTGTAAATGTGAGCGGAAATGCAGAAATAGTTTTTTAGCGATTTAAGCCTTAATAGCTCTATCTCGATAAATATACTAGCTAAAAGTTTTGGTTTAGCCTCAATTCGTAAATATTTTAACCTTCGAACACGTTTTTTTCATCGCCTACATTCTTCTGTCCCTCGTTTGTCGAATGAACTGACAATTGCAAGTTTGGTTGGCTTTTTACAACATTTTGATACCCTTCACGAATGTGACAGGGTAGCGTTTCCGAAGCTTTTTCATGCATGTCCCCTTTTTATCATCGAGATTTTTTCGCGCGACCAGATATTTTCGTGTGGAAATGTTGCACTTATCTCTTCCACGAAAAAGTGACAGTAGAAACTTCCACATAGCACATATCCGCGGCGCTTTACACCACACTTGAATTTCCCCTTCTCACTCAAAAGAGAGCGATCATTACTGTAATCTCCGGTTTCCACACGAAATAAAATGCAAAGCAATTATTTTCGCCGGGAAATTGTCAATAACGGTGTGGAAAGTTTTTTCTTTTGATTTTCATGTGAAGAACTGAGTCCCGAGAACAGCGAAAATTTTCGTGCGAACCCGATTTTTGACAGTTTTTGTATGAGATTTCGCACGAAAAATGGACATTAGTACCTTCCTTCAAGTTAAAATTGGTTATAGGTAATTTTCACGAAATAATTTATTCCTTACAATAACATTATAAATGTACTTACATATAATGTTTTTGTAAAAAAAATGATGTTAATGTTATTGTGAAAAAATGGTTTACGGTATTCCTATTTCAATGGGCGACGCATTGTAGTCCGCGCCTTGGTTAATACGCTGTAGGGTATAGAGTGAGCGAAGCGAGAGTTATAGGGCGGTGTACTGCGAATTGCAGTCCCTTAAGCCGCGGAGCCCACACAAGAGGAGTGCAAAATCATCTCCATTTAAAACCCACTATCTGTCAAAGATGCGAACCACTATGCGTCGCCAGGTGACCTCGGAATGTTTCGTTTTTACGATTTGTTTTAAGTACATATACAAAAAAAAAACACGAAAGAAAATCATAGTTTCAATGACCTAGATGTGCCTGTTTTTGCTGCCACCATTGGACTTACTGCGCTGCATTTATTCATTCAAGAATCAGCAGCTTCAAATGCTCTCAGAATTCATTTAACTCCCGACACGTAGCGCAGAAGGTGTTTACATGAACATTCTAAACCAAATTCCAGATGTGAAGATTTGCTTGACATCCGATTATAACTCATTTGCCCTAACCCATAGTCGAGCACAGCGCGTCAACTATTCTATGTGACTTAGCTGACGTTTCGTTGACATAATCTAGTTTTGGACGATGCACGTTGTCAGCATACAACCCCAACGAAACGAGAAACGGAGGTTTGCTTTAGCAGAAAATTTTCAGCCGTCAACCCAGATTGCACCGAATGGAAAAATGGCACTCCCTGTACAAACCCTAGATGTATTAAGTGGTTTGCCGATTTTTCAAATCCAGAACAGGGTGTTGATGCAGGTGTCTTGGGACCGAACATCAGGATTTCGATCACAATGGGAATCTCGACTAGCGGTTTCGGAGCTGATATTTATTCCATTGAGGTTTGCGTTTGCGCCAGGATGACCATCGAATAGGGACGACACAAAGATAGTTAGGCAGCTATAAAGGCGCTCTCTTCGTTAAAAATTTCTTAGAGACTGGCGGGAGAGTGTTACGAAATCCTCCAACTGTTGACAACCAAAAATAAAGTTTACTTGCGCTGGGTTCCAGGCCACCAGACAAGGATCATTTAATCGATTTTACGGACCAGAGCTTGATTGTGGCCTAGAACTAGCCTCGGCAAGATAGCAAACCAAATGCTAATCTGCATTATTATTATTGCGTCAATCGAAGGTATAACTAACCATATTCTGGTCTACTTCTACTTATGAGAGAATTAGTACCCTTATACGTTAACAGCATTATCAGCTCCTTTGTAATGGACAGTTACGTGGGCATCTTCGGATGCGGTGGGGACCGAGTCTAAGGTAGCATAATGACCGTGGAGGTCGGGCTGTGCCATCTGCGGTAGAAATAGGCCCCTTAACGAGCTATGCAGTAGCCTATGGTTGCTGTAGCTCAGTTCGGCAGACGTGGACGGGGTTTTCGCCGCTCGTTGCCCCTGTCCTTTACGTATTACTAAAATTCATAGGTATAAGGAAGACAACACAAACATTGGAGGCAAAATTGGGGAATAATACAAAAATGAGGCGATGAGGATGGAATAGTTGGCGGATGGCGCAAACGCCTTTGCGCTCATATTGGGGTCCAGGTTTAATGGGACCCTCGGCCTCTGGTTTCGGCAGATTATCACACATCAGGTGCTGCCATCGATCTGCCCCTGGAAGCAGCGTCACCAGACCAGAATACGGTTACGAGCCCTGCAAAGTAGTAGAAGCTGAGGACAGAGTGTGCTGCAAAACAAAAGTCCCCGGGGCAGTGCCTGAGGCATATTAGTTGCGTTCAGGATTTCAAATATAGAATATCTGAATCTCCGAATTACAGGATCGTTGTGTAATTCAGAAAATCGGATTCATATAAGCCATGAATAGCGGAAATTAACCACCGGGAAAATTGGTAATTAGTTTCTCCGATTTAGTATCGTCGTTTTCTCGTTTTTTTCGCTTCAAGATCGCTTCAATATCGCTTTGTTGTCGCTTTGATATCGAATTTAATACCAACAAATCAACACGAAAGTGTTAAATAGACCAGCAACAATATTCCATTGGATTAGCCTCACCACCCCGATTCAGACGACACCCGTATTTCCTAGATTTCACCCCATGTTCAAGAATATGTACATCTCAACACCATAGGGTTAAAAGCGCCTTCAACAACACTCCAGGGCATTGGCCTCATCACCCCAATTCATAGACACCCGTATTTTCTAGATTTCATGTCCAAAAGTGAGCTTGTGTCAACACAATTTGTTTTTAACTCCACTTCCGTCCCATGTTTCCTCAACAAACTCCCCATAGACGTTGTCATGTCAAAAACGAACTGGGCTCCTACCCTAGCCGGCAACTACTGCAGAGGAGAAAGATAGCAAAGAGAAAAGAAAAAAATACTACATTTCCCATCATCCAGATGATCAACAAAGTACAGAGAATCCTGAGGCCAGCCAAGACGCAACACTGCATTCCGTGCCGTAATTCACTCAAAAACTCTGTAAGCTGCTGAGCACATGATAATACAAAAATGCAGTACTAGCCAATCAAAATCTTAAACTGACGTGAAAGGACAATCCCGGTAAACAGAAAGGTACCCAGTGCTCCTCCGCGCTTTGCCCCGACACCTAAGAAACTTCAGGTGCCGGTAGTTCGAAGCATTTATGGAGGTCTTAGGTACGTGACCAAACCACAAAAGACAAACACAACACCAGGATTGCCTTGCTGAACTGGCTCTAAAAGGGTAATCTATAGGAAGGATGGGGTGCTACAGAGGAAAGCACAGCTACTCGACGGTAAAATACGTGAAGTAAAGATGAGTAAGTCCTAAGACTTAGAGCAAGTAGCCTTAATGTGCTTGTGGGGATGCAAATCGGTGGAAGGAGTAAAAAGAACCCGATGAGATTCTTTTTAGTCCTGTTCTTTACCAGAAATGGGCCCCACGTTGGACGCCAAGTATATATTGGATGGTTAGTGGGCATCCGAAATGCCCGTTGGGACGTAGCCTAAGGTAGCATAATGGCCGTGAAGGTTGTGCCGTGCTGGCGAAAAAGGCTCATCAGCGAGCTAAGAAGCAGCCTATGAATGCTGTAGCTCAGTTCGGGAGACGTCGGCGGGGTTTTTGCTGCTCGTCGCTCGTCGACAACACAAACAGGGGAGGCAAAAATTGGGTATAATAAAGAAATGGGGCGATGAGGATGAAATGGTTTGCGGACGGATCAGATGCCAACGCGCTCGCTTCGGGGTCCGGCTGTAATGAGACCCTCGGGCCCTGGTTTCGTACCACCGACAGATCGTAACACATCAGGCGCTGCCTTCGATCTGCCGGTGGAAACAGCACAACCAGATTAGAATATGGTTTATTACACTTTTCAGAAGAAATAAAGTCAATAGCAGCCCACACAAGAGACAGTTGACTCACATTCGCCGACTTTGCAGATATAATTTTTTTATTCATTGTCGATATTTACTATGCAAATCGAAATTTTCGTCATTCGAGACTATGATACAGTCGAGATATTTCAGTCGATATTTCAAATTTGTGATTTTGTTCATCTATTTTTTTAAGTCCATGTTTCATATCCGAAAAAAATTTATGCTGTCAAAAAAGGAGGTCGATGTGCCAATGCTCCAATGTTCTAACTATTGAAGAATATGTAATGAACCACATTCGGGTCTGGTTTTGTTGCTTCCACCGGCAGATCTATGGCAACACCTGTTGAGTAAGGATCTGTAGGTGGTACGAAACCAAAGGCCGGTGGTCCCATTGCGCTTGGACCCTGATGCGAACGCGAGGGAATCTGCGCTGTCCGCCAACCATTCTATCCTTATCGTCTCATTTTCTTATCATACCTTACCCCATTTTAACCTCCCCTGTTTGTGTTGTCTTTCCCAGGCCTATGAATTTTTAATAATACGGCAGGGGCAACGAGCGGCCAAAACCCCGCCCACGTCTCCCGAACTGAGCTACAGTAAGCATAGACCGCTGCTTAGCTCGCTGAGGGACCTTTTTCTTCGCCAGATGACACGGCCCGACCTTCTCGGTCACTATGCTACCTAAAGCTCCGTCTCCACGGGCATCTTCGGATACCCATCAAACCGTCCATTACAAATATCAGTACATTATGGTGTAAAACAATAGACGGTACTTATAGAAAAAAAGACGATCATACTTTTCATAACGGTTTCTAAGATAATCAGTTTTTTTTATGCCTTCTGAACATTTAAAAAAATCTATGATTAGCCCTTTTCGAAATTCTTGATTCATTTATAGTACGAGTAGATCATAATTCGGGTACTGAAGATTTGAATATTGCTTGATTTATATTTCACATTTTTTCCGCAGAGTTGCTCAAGCCTTAATCATGAGCACCATGTCCATCGGCAATGCCCTAGCCTTCGCTCCAAACTTCCAGAAAGGATTGGATGCTGCTGCCAAATTTCATGCCTTATTCAATCGTGTTCCGCAAGTCATCGATCGTCCCGGGTTGGATCCATCAAAAACAGTCCAGCTTGACGGAAACGTATCATACAGAGAGGTATCCTTCAGTTATCCGACACGTGCAAATACACCCGTATTGCGAGCTCTATCTTTGGCCATAGCTAAGGGTCAGACAATTGCACTGGTAGGGCCATCAGGATGTGGTAAATCGACATGCATTCAGCTCCTGGAGCGTTTCTATGATGTAGCAGGAGGCTCTGTCAACGTGGATGAATACGATGTTCAATCGATCACTATGGCGAATCTTCGATCGTATTTGGGAATTGTATCACAAGAACCATCCTTGTTTGATCGCACAATTGCTGAGAATATTGCCTACGGCGATAATTCAAGAAAGGTGTCAGAAGATGAAATCATTCAGGCAGCTAAGAAGGCGAACATTCACAATTTCATATCATCATTGCCACTGGTACTTTGAGCTTTCCGGAAAATGACATTTTTTTTCCTTTTTTTTCTAAACGTGAAAAAAAAATTCTAGGGCTACGAAACGAGACTGGGTGAAAAGGGTACACAACTATCAGGTGGTCAGAAGCAGCGTGTGGCTATTGCACGTGCTTTAGTTCGAAATCCGAAGATACTTCTGCTTGACGAAGCAACATCTGCACTCGATGCTGAGAGCGAAAAGGTGACCGCTTCCTGGAAATCTAAATATGAACTGCATCACATCACTGGTTTTTCTCTTTTTTAGGTTGTACAAGAAGCTCTCGATGCTGCCCGTGAGGGTCGAACATGCATATCGATTGCACATCGTCTGTCGACAGTAATCGATTCCGATGTGATATTCGTAATTGATGGTGGTATGGTAATTGAAAGTGGTACTCATAAGGAGCTTTTGGCCAACAAAGGAATGTATTACAGTTTATACAAATTACAATCCGGACAAAGATAGCGTGCGTATACATTACATAAAAGAAAAGATGGATTTTTGTATACGGATTAAATGTTTCTCCCAAGTATTGTATATTTTTACATGGATTGCATTTATAATTTATGAACAAATTTAAAGAAAAAAATGTACAAAATCTATTTTTCTATAATTAAAGAAATTTTTCAAAATTTAAATATTTATTTTAATTTGTACTTCCTTCCCACAAATAGCATTTATAGCATTTCCAGGTCAAGTACAAAAATTTCGGAGACAAATAAATGTTTTGCTATATTCGTCCGACGGTTTGTAGTTTGTTTTACTTAATAAAGACACCTAGAGCAGTGAAGCCAGAGGAACTGATTTTTGATGTGCTTTTACTCCACATAATTTCTGAGTTTATGTGAAATTAATACATCGGGTGGGATACTTAACATCAATTGTTAGTACCAGGTGTAAAAAGTTACAGAGTTATGTACTCGTATAACGATATTTGGGGACATTTTAAAAGACTGGAAGTTTCTAACTGTTCGATAAATTTCACTTTATGAATTTATCTCCAGAACCGTCTTAAGTTCCCGTCGTTTAAGAAGGCACCGCCACAATGAAAAATCGAGAAATGATTTCGCATAATTATGTAGGTGCTCAACTCAAAAATGTAGTGCTTCAGCCGAATCGCCACAATTAAATGGCTTACATATATGGGGTTCTTAACGTCACGTTAGCAACCCCAGTTTCCGAATATATCAACTTCCAATTAGTCGTGTAATGAAAGTACATATTAATTAAGTGCAAACTTGATGCTCCATTCCCTTAACGTTTAAGGATCAGAACCCTCAAAATCGCACTAACAGGCTGGACGGGAGAGAGGTGCTTGGGTATGCGCAACGTGTTTTCTACTTGACTTGGGACTCGGCGAGTCACGCATAATGTGGTACGGGCTTAAGGTGAAGGAGTGAGCGAAGTGAGCTCTTTTATGTTGACCGCGGGCGAAACCCAGGGAGACATCTAGTAGATGTAATGAACCCCTTGAAAAGAACCATATTCTGGTAGTGCTGTTTCCACCGGCAGATCGAAGGCAGCACCTGATGAGTAGTGATCTGTTGGTGGTACGAAACCAGAGGCCGAGTGTCCCATTACACCTGGACCCCAATACGAGTGTAAGGGCATCTGTGACGTCCGCCAACCACTTTTTTTATAATTCCCCCTTCCACGGCTGTGCTGTCTTCCCCAGGCCTATGAATTTTTATTAATAATAAAAATAATCGTTGATGGGCCTTTTTCTTCGCCAGATGACACAGCCCGAACTTCACTCTGTCCCCACGGACATCTTCAGATGCCCACCAATTAAAGCGGTTTTGAATAATGCAAAATGAATGATGCCTTGTCAAGCTAAAAGTGCTAAACTATAAAAGCATACTAAGTTTATATTCAGCATTAACCAAATCCAACAAAAAATTCTCCATTTTCTTGGATTTGTATGCTGATTTCAAATGTAAACTGAATGCATCCTCCTCAATGGAAAGCTATCTACGCCACTGCAATCAAACAATAATGTTGTTTGCAGATTTCTGATAAAAGAAGTACATACTAATATGAATTTAAATTTCGCAACAATTTTTTATTTGTTAGGAATTTGTTATTTGCTGTTTAGCAAGACTTCTGAAACAATAAAACCTTTTACAACTCGAACAATTTAAAAGAGAGATATATATAGAATAATGAAATCTTAATCGGCCTGGAAACAATATAGCTATAACTTCAGAAAAAAAACCTTGCATGAGAAATATACGTATTTGATATAAAACTAAATAACTTATGATAAGCAGAATAATCAACAAAGGCCAGAAAATGCAGCTTGTAGGGAAAAAGTCAATGTACCAAAAATGAAACTGTAAATATTTCGTCAGATTAATTAACATTTATGGCTATATTCAGGCCGGCCACAAGAGTCTGCGGGATTCATGGCGGAAAAAAATTGCGAGGCTTCCCTGGAATGTTTCTTAATGGGTTTATCTGATTATAAAAGTACATTCAAATTTTCTTCAATAACGTCTTAGCACCAAAAGTTAAAAAAGCTTTTTTTTTCGATAGGAAAAATCTTATATATAAAAGAAAGTCGTCTACGTATGTATGTACAGACTTGGCGTCGTTATCCTTTATTCGATTTGCTTCAAATTCATTACAAATGAAAATGCAGTCGGTTTCTTTACGCTCCACTTGAAACCTTACATCATTAAAAATTGGAAATTTTCCCGGGAAATTCCATTTTCCCAAACATTTTGAATGGAGACATGTTTTCCCTTCTATCACCCTAGGCCACCCTACTAAGCTATCCAGGTTAATGTTGTTGGCGTAACGCGTGTGTTATTTTACCCTACACCCGATATATTAAAAAAAACAAGCTAGCCTTCACTGCATTGGTGTAGGGTCGAAAACTGTTACAGTCAGCCTTATTGTGATTGACAAACGTGCGCTGTTCAGCGGGTAAAATTTTTGTTGGTTTGTCAGATGATTACGTTAAGACCGGCTTTCAGTGAGCTTCATCTATGAGGACTGCACTGGCAATTGTACAAATAATATCAAGTGAACTGGAACAAGTGCCAGCAGTACGAGTGGAAATGTCATCATTCAGTGGGCAGACATCCGAAGCATCAAGTTGTTCCGCTACTGATATGCCTCTGGCATCGTTGTTGGAAAGCCAGAATTCATGGTGAGCATTGAGTCACCAGGCAAAAGACGATGTTGATGTTGTAGACTTCGATATCAATGTTACCTGACTGGTACTTGCACTCCTATGATTTTGTCATTAATGGAGATGTCAATTTCCTGATATTGCACGGAATGATGAATCAGGAAGGCAAGCTCTTCTCCAGGGCTGGTCAATCGGTATTTCGAGTAACAGTGTAGTTTCTATGAGAATTGAGGGACGAAATAGAGCGGAGTTTCGTGTTCTGTATGGCTCCTACCATGATGCGGTGTCTGTCCATAAATGAATGAATGAATGATGTTAACTCGACTATTTTGTTTTGTTTACAGTTTAGCTGCACTAGTGAGCTAGAGCGACCGGTAGCGCAGTGTGTTGAGGTATCAGTCTCATGTTGGACTACCGGCGTTTCGGGTTCGAATCCCGTCCACGACGACGTTCGTGGCCATGGATGTGCAGGAGGTGCATGCTGGCAACTGCATTCTCCGAAACCAGTTTATGCCAAGGAAACGTCAACTGGGCCACATGGAACAGTTGACGCGCTATGCTTGCAAGGGGTTAAAGCAATTGATAGAGATGTCGAAGTTAGCGATAGGTGGCGGAGGCATACGATTAGACATCGAGTTTCAATTACGTCTGGATCCATTCGCAGGATTTGCCGGGGATAACTGGAAACCTGTCTGGGCGCTCACTGGTGTTGAAGAATTTGGCGTATTTGACGAGGTTGAAGATTGCCGTCCCCATTTTCACACTGATTAGCAATGAAGGAGGAGTTCCAGTGTTTGTGGTGGTTAAGCCCGGAGCAGTTCCTCAAATGGCACCTCACATCACAGCAGTTGCATCTCACAGATATGGCGTTTGGGTGACCAGAATTAATTTTTACTGGAGTTTATTTCAATGTAGTATCTGAAACTTGGCCATGGAAAGTAAAATACAATTCCTTAGAAAGAATGATATTTCGAATCTCTGCCGATAAGATCGATTTTCAATTGTGCATCCGGCCACCTAAAAGGCATGACCGGCCTCCTGAAAGGCCTGTCCGGCCGCCTCAAGGCGGCCTGTAGCAGCAATATACGATCCGGAATTCCTCAAGGCCGGACTTGATCAGTTTTTTTCCGGCAGGAATTCCAACTTAAGACATGAAAGTGTTTTGTCCAGCTGATTGAATAAATCTTCCAAAAAACCTGACGAAATGTCTACAATAGCAAGTCATTCGTTCTAGATTTTTGGAAAATTTATTCAAATAGCTCAATTTCGAAAATATTGTTATCAACAGCATCATTTAATCTTAATTTATGCCAACTGATAATACATTACATAGGCAGTGTATTGAGCTGTACGGTTGTACGTAGCGTGGATCAACAAAGCACTATCAACGAATTGAATGACTCTAGACGCATTAATTTTGTTCAGCTACGGTCATAAAACCCTATCGTATTTGATATCTGATATTAATTATCAATTTATAATTTTCTACGATATTTGGAATATGCGAGTAGATGCAAAAAATATGATTAGGTTTATACTTTGAAATATTTGAGATATTCGTATTTCACCTTCAAATATTTGATTGTATTCTGATGTATGTATATAATTTTCGTAAATAGACTGGTGTAATTCTTAGTCCACTTTTGATACTCGCGACGGTATGGTTTAAGGAACGAGCGTTCTTAAATACGACTTCCTCGGTGCATCCGTAACCGTTCGCTAATACCACCGAATCGTAACTCCTTTCGTTACGATTCTGTGTTTGTTTGTTTTTTTTTATGTCAATTTGATATTAGTTTTGCAGTGTTATAAATCCGTACTTTTAACGTGTTAAGATGAAGGCGGAGAAAATCTCAGAAACCAATGGCAACTTAAAAAGGGATCCATTGGATATAGGCATGGAGGCATATCAAAATCAAAAGCATACTGAGTAAGAAATAAAGATACTCGTAAATATATTTGTTTTTGTTAAAGAGGAGCACATGAACACATTTCATTTGTTGAAGTATATTTATTTCCAATCTAGTTATGAAGTTATCAAAGTTCAATTCATTCGTGTAGATACTAAGGAATACAAAAACTTTAGCCTACTAAGTTAAAACACGAATTGTTTCGTGACGTTCCTAGCGCTGAAAAAAAAATTAATTTGAAATTGTTTCGATTAGCTTTGATAATCATTGATAATTTTCTTCATTCTTTGAAATAAAATAAAAGAAATTCTAGCCGCATTTCTATGTGTAACTGAGTAGAATACATAGAAAAGAATAGCAGCAAAGAAAAAATGAAACATACCCATTTCGCGAATAATAGGAGAATTCTTTCTATCGCATTTAGAGAGGATTTTCACCACACTCAAAGTGTTTCCGCTTTAGGAATGCATTCTCGGCCATATGAATAGGGACAGCCGCTTCAAGAGTTGTTTTATTCGAAATCTTCAGTACCTAAGGTCAGAGAGCAAAACTTAGTATTCCTTATGAAAGATTACTTTCATGCTCATACTTTCTTGGAAAAAGTTGGGAGCTTTGATTAATAACAGTTACATTTCGTTAATATTGTGTTCATGTACTGATAAATTTTACGTTCAAAATTGGGCCACTTGAATAGAGTCACTAGCAAAATTCTGCTTTTACACCGAAAAAAAAGACACTAGTATCTCGACAATCCACCAACTGCACAGAGTCGTCAATCACATTAGGCTAGGCTTTGATTCCAAACAATCTACTGGGTTGATTGCTCTGGACATTGAAAAAGCTTTCGACACGGTGTGGCATGATGGTCTTATCCACAAATTAGTTCAGTTTGGAATACCAATTTACCTATGTAAAATCATTCAATCCTTTCTATCTTCTAGATCATTTCGTGTCGAGTTGCGTGGCCTATCCAATGCCCATAACATTCCCGCGGGCGTCCCCCAAGGGTCGGTTTTAAGCCCAACACTATACAACCTTTATATGTCCGACCTTCCTCTGGCTAACGACTGCCATATCGCCATGTACGCGGACGACACCGCAATATACGCCAGTAGTGACAATCCAGATTCCATTATAAATAACTTGCAACTCCAGTTAAAACAAATAAAGCAATTCTGTAACAAGTGGAAAATCAAAGTCAACAGTGAGAAAACCCAAGCGACTTTCTTCTCCAAAAGACGAGCTAGGAGATATCTACCTAATCCTCTAATTAATGTTCTAGGCGCGCCAATTGCCTGGTCTAAAGATCTAAAGTACTTGGGTCTCCACCTTGACTCAAAGCTTACGTTTAAGACACACACCGACACAATAAGTTCAAAAATCCTGAACAGTATCCGTGCAAACTACCCTTTTATTAATAGAAAATCTAAGCTTTCTACCTCTAACAAACTCCTGATTTACAAATCCGCAATGCAACCCATCATACTATATGGCTGCCCTGTTTGGAACATGTGCGCACTCACCCACAAACGCAAATTGCAAATTTTGCAAAATAAATGCCTGAAAATTATTTTAAATAAACCCTTTTATTTTTCCACTAATTCTCTACACACATTATCAAATATTGATACAATCAATGACAGTTGTACCTTACTACATGCTAAATTCCTAAATCGGATTGCTACCACTAACAACCCCCTGATCGCTCCTCCGGCTGTCCGTTCATGAAATTAATCACCTTTGTTTTAGGTTCGTAGATTTAAGGTAGCTATAAGTTATTCTTAAGTTAGTTTTTATGTTCTCTACCATAGGTTTTAAGCTATTTTTTCCTAAATCTAATCTTCCTACTTGAGTTAATATTCCTTCTTTTCTTTGTACAATATACTTTCGCTGCCAGAGATGTACAGACTTTGTCTAAACCCTTAAAATAAGATCCTCCTGTTTTATACATTACTTTTTCTATCATTCAATAAAGCTATTATCTAATCTAATCTAAAGACACTAGTATGGAATTTTTTACTTAATAATGAGTACTTCCTCCTGTATTGAAAACTGCGTAAAAAATCTGATTCGACTTAGATACCTCTAAGGATTAACCGTAATTTTGTGAAAGGTTACCAAAAGCGACATGAATGGCCTCAATTAGCTGTTTTTTGTCTACGAACTGTATGCTTCTTTCGTCCATTTTCGAGTAAGTCATTCCCAAACATTTTCCATAATATTTAAGTGCAGCGGGCACGGGGGTAGTGTCATAAAATCCATATTTTCAGCATGGGTTCATATTTTTATCAGTCGTGTTGTATGAATGGGAACGTAATCCTGCTATTACATCCATCTAGGTCAGGTTAGGTTAGGTACAGGGGCTGTCGTGATATATCACAGCACACTTAAACCAACATTGGGTCCATTGTGGTACCACCACTATCACCTTCACTGGAACCTACGTATCAAACCAGCCTGTGCTGGCGGTGTAACGATTGAGCCGTGTGGCGGTCATATCCTTAAGGTTATCCAGATCGTAAAAAGACTGTGAGACCAGAAACATTCTTCTCCTACCAGCACAGGCCAGGCAATGACAGAGGAGATTTAGAACGCTCTCCTCCTTCTCCACACAGCCACAACTCCTACAGAAGTCGTGGTGAGGAATATGGAGTCTCCTGGTATGCTTTCCTATTGGACAGTGCCCTATGATAACTCCTACTACCCTGCCAATATGATTCCTGTTCAGCGACAGCAATGTGCCAGAACAGCGGGGATCAATTTTCAGCTAAATCTTTCTCGTTGTTTGGCATGTATTGCCGCAGAGCCATCTATAATAACATTAGCCCTATCCACAGCAGTGGTCTTAATCGCCAGTTTGCCCAGGGTGAATGGCACCCTTATATCTTCGCGGCTTTCATCAACTGCACCATTTGTCCCATCTTGGGCCAACTCATCTGCCTTGCAGTTACCCGCAAACCCACTGTGGTTCGAAATCTAACAGAGGGTAATATTGAAGAAGTCAACCATCTCTGCGAGCGCTAAGCGACAGTTCTCGATAGTTTTAGATGTCGTCAAGACGGATTCGAGTGAGCGAATCGCCGCCTGACTATCCGTATAAATAGTAATGTCCTTCACAGTAATGACGTGGCTGCCTAGCCAGGACAGAGCTCCCGAGATAGCCAAAACCTCCGCCTGTAGGATACTGCAAAAGTCCGGGAGACGGAGTGATAGGTTAATCCCTAGTCCCTCCGAGTATATGCCTATCCCGATCGCGTCGTCGGTCTTAACGCCATCTGTACCTAATAGTTGGCCATGGATTCGGTGGTCGAGCCCGCGTTTCCCATCCATAGACATTCTCGACGAATGAGACTAGTGCAGTCTTTGCCAACTTGGTATTTTATGGAAATGTAGTCCGTCTTCTTTGGGAGATTCAGATTGTCAAGTACAGTGGACAGCTTGCTACTGGCCCGCCTCACGATAGCGTAGAGCCGCGTTTGCCACCAGTTGCTCGCCAAAGGTATCCAACGGGAGTAAGCCGAGTATCATATCTAATCTGGCTGATGGAGTGGTTCTAAAAGCCCCCACCGTGGCCAGCGCAGCCAGCCTTTGTACCTTTCCTAGCGTATTACCACACACATAAAATATATAGGGCGTACCACCGCTGTAAAATATACCGCTTTCGGCTGCAGGCCCCAGCTCTTGCCTATGGCTTTCCTGCACGAGTAGAGTGCAGTAGTAGCCTTTTTTCACCCATTCTTCAACATTAAGCTTCCACTTTAATTTCCAGTCAAAGATAGACCTAGAAATTTTGCTTTATCAGTGAAAGCCAGTCTTGTGCCCTCCAGCGTGAAGGGTTTGATTGGAGGGATCGTGTGCCTTCTAGTGAAAAGCACAAGCTCCGTTTAATCCGGGTTAGCTGTAACACCGCACCGATTAGCCCACTCCGTTAGAATGGGTAGGGCATTCTGCAGCACACCGCTGAGGGTATCAAGAAACTTACCCGTGACTGCAATGGCGATATTGTCTGCATACGCAACGACATTAAACCCAATCTTCTCCAGATCCAACAGCAATCCATTGACCGCTAGATTCCTGAGAAGGGGAGATATTACGCCCCCTTTGGGGGGGGGGGGGTTCCCCTCCAAACACGTCTGCACATAGACGGTGTGCCCAGGGTAGTATGAGTCAACCTTGATCTTAGCAGTGTGTTAATGAACATACAGAGCGGCTCATTAACCTGAAGGCTCAGAGGTGCTCCAATGATCTCGGAAGGTTTAATGATATAGAAAGCGCCCTCGATATCCAGGAAAACAACCATAACGTAATTCTTTTGATCAAGGGATTTCTTAATAAAACCAACCAGAGAGTGCAGAGCTGTATCTCCCGATCTACCCTCCCAATACGCATGCCATGACGCAGATAAAGAGCGTAATAGAATGGTGCTCCGCAGATAGACGTCAGTTAGTTTTTCCAGAAGTTTCAGCTGTGTCGAAGAAAGACTAATGGGTCTGAGGTCATTCGGGCGCGTATGCGAACTTCTACCCGCTTTCGGGATAAAAACAACCCGAACTTCCATTCAGATTCGAGGAACATAGACCAACAGGAGGCAGGCGTTTAGAATACCCTCTATCCAAGGATATAAAATATCCGAACATTGCTGCAATTCCGCCGAAATGATGCCGTCGGGTCAAGCAGATTTAAAAAATTCGAAGATAGGGATCGCCCACATAATCTTCTCTCGAGAAAGGACAGATGCACTATCACATGGCGCTGAGCAACAGATGAAGGACTCCTCAGATGAGGCATCAATGGAGCTGCCAGGATGTGTGTGTGTCAAGCAGACACTCGATAGTTTCCTTTCTCGAAGACGTCCAGGATCCATTTGGCATTTGTACTCGTAAAAAGTTAGGAGTAGACGGATTTGATGCCAGCATTTTACGAAATCGCGAGTTCTCGCAGGATCCTTCTATCCTTTCGCAAAAGCTCCTCCATAAGTTGCATTAAGCTCCCCTTTACTCTTTCTTGAAGCAACTTAGATGTTTTTAAAGGAGTTATATCCATCTAAGTAGACCAAAAAATATTCTGTAGTTATGGACAAAGTATTTACCGAATCTTGTAGTACAATTTTGTTGTCTTTTTGTACGCAGAACCTATGACGAAGCTACCTAAAGTATGACGCACCTTCCTTCTTTGTGGGGACTCGTCCCTTATATCAGCAGAGTTTGTGATGATCCGCCTGAGTAGCGCTAACCTAGCCCGCGCAATCGCTGGGCATTCACATAAAAGGTGATATGTGGTCTCAACGTCCTCCAAACAAAGTCGACACTCCGTCTCACTGGATAAGCCCATCTTATTTAAATGAGATCTAACCCAGTAATGGCCCGATAAGTAGCCAGCAAATAACCTAAGGTCAGCTCATCTCATGTGGGTAGTATCCCCATAGTCGAAGGGTCTCATTAACTCCTTCGATTGCCGCAGCCCTGGATCCCAATAGATCTGTCGTAGCCTGCCAGACCACTTCTTTAGATTGACCACAATATGGTTCCGGTCCGATAAAATAAGACGTTGAGCCTTGCCTGGCAAGTTCATCCACCGATTCATTGCATTCAATGCCTTGGTGACCTGGCACCCAATATAAAAGGATTTGGTTGTCAGCCGCCAGATATTGAAGAAGTTCACGACAATCTTTCAACGGCCTTTAAAAGAGCTTGTGTGAAGAGAGAGCCTTTATGACTGCCTTGTCTTTTTAGCAGGCTGACTCCATTTGCGGAGCCTTTGGACAGAGCTATTAAGTTCGCTCGTCGGAGAGCCGTGGTGTTCTTTTCGGTCTGTGAAGCCGGGCTAATGAATCGAAAGCGGCTACAGAGTACATTTTCGCAATCAAACAAACCTCAAAATGATTACACGAAAAGCATCAAATTTCCAGGAAATTTAAAGTAACTTGGATGGCATTGGTGTGGTTTCGGGAACTGCTCTCCGGAAAGACTGTTGCCGTTGTTGTAGCAACGCGTCTGGCGTTGAAGGGGTTTGGTAGCTCTTGGCCATTGCTAATGCAATTTGGGTAGCAGGGCCTGTCAAAGGCTAAGGCGAAACAGCCGGGCGCCGACTCTGAAAAGGTGCCGAAGAGGGTGCCAAGAGGAAATCCCAATTTGTAAATGAAAAATTTTGTCGATTTAGAGAAGAATGTAATATATCATAATTCCCTAGGTATAACCTAAATAATTCGCGATTAATCCGATCAAAAGAGATTCTCACAGTTAAATTTATACACTTAAACGATTCAATTTCGAATCGTGGGATTCATTCTCCAGTGATATTGATTTAAGCTCGTCACGCACGTCGAACCAAATGGCTCGCGAAAACAACGTGGAAATGAGGAGAATTTTTTCCGCCCGTTCTATGAAATTGACGTGGTTGCGTCGTGGTCACAAACCTTTTGGTTCAATTGTCTGATCCGACCATTATCGATGATAATTAGTGCGAAGCAAAACCGCCAGTACGAAAGTGGTGCTCTCACAACCACTTTCCTCCAAGCGGCATCGGTTACAGCATGAAGCGAAAATGCTTTGAAAAAGTGGTGCTAAAAAAAGCAGCAGTAATTTCAAATACTCGTAAAAGAAAACAATGTACTTGAAAGCAATATTGAAAGGAATGTATGAATGAAAAAATGGCAAGATGGGGAGGGGCACCAAAATATCCTTGCCTGTGCCTTAAGTTAGACTTTGACCGGCCCTGTCGGGTAGACTGTCGTAACTTATTCTTATATCAGGAAAATTCTTATATGCTGAATATGATGACTTTTTGCTGAATAATCATTTTGTTTTTGTATTTTTATATACATACATACATACATATTTTATATGTCATAACTATTATAACTAACATATCCTGTTTGTTTCAATTTATAGGGAAGTACCGAAAGAAAAAGAAGAAGAAAAAAAGAACGAAGCACCACCCGTATCATTTTTTAAACTAGTAAGTAAATTAAAGCTTCTCTCATACAAACGTGATGTATTCGCTGCGGAGTCGCAATTACCTAGATTTTTCTCCAGTGAAATTTTAAGAATACTGCAGCGAAATGCATGAAATCACTGCCATCTAGAGTACCAGGCCGGAAGGTCAGCTGTTTGTCAAAGCACCGATGACATGACAAGCAGCCAAACAAGTGTAAACGCGTGCGGTCGCCCGATGAAATTTCGCGATTTTCGTGCATAAAAGTGAGTTTAGTGTCGTGATTTTAAGTGCAATTAAAAGTAGTGGTTATCGGTGATGTGTGGAATTGAAAAAAACCTAAGGTGCCGTGAAATACCTAGCAAAATGGACTTTTAAAAAGTGCGAGGTTATTAAGAAACGAAACGTGTAAACGAAGCATAAGACGCTATGTAAACAAATTTGCGAATCAGTCGTTTGTGTGAGGGAAGATTTGGATATTGCATTGAATATTACGTAGCTACATTTCTCGACTAATGCTTTGAAATTGCTTTCTCTTAACAGTTCCGATACGCATCATGGAAGGATCTAGCTTTGATGTTCTTAGGCGTTTGCGGAGCAGCATTAGTTGGTGTAACCGCACCTATCAACACATTAATTTTTGGAAATTTAGCAGACGTAAGTAACCTTACTTTTTGAAATACCGTTAATAGTTCAGTCAGATAATGGTTTGACGGAGAAAAAAATTCAGAAGTTTTTTCTTCTCAATTTCGGTTTAAGTCTTTTTTTGGGGTACTGAATCCGAATTTGAGCTTTGCGCCTTAAAAAAAATACGGCTTCATGGAGAAAATTTAAAATACCGCGCTCGCTCGGTGGCCGTGATCGATCGGTCACCGCTCTACGATACTAATCTAGAGCACGGAGATCAAATCTCGGCGCGATCAAAAACTACCTGTGAGTACTAATAGAACTCTCACAGTGCTCCGAGCTTGTCAGTATAAAGACGGCGCGGATAGGAGGTGCATGCTAGCAACTGCACTTCCGAAAAGTAGATATGCTATTGAAACGTCAACAAGGCATAGAAATGCTAGAGGTGTTGACGCGCCCATGTCCCTGGAGGGGTCAAGGCAATTAGAGAGAAAATTTCGCGGACCAATAAAACCATACATTTCTCGTAGAAATGAGTTAATAATAATAAAAAGGACAGGCTAAGATACCCAAGGGTGGGCACTGCGACCATGAGATCTATTGTGCCATAGCCTTAATTAATCCAAAAGACCCTCAACCAGCCTAATGAAGGCTAGTAGATCCTTTGTAGGGGTGCTCCTTACGACCGCTGAGCTCATGAAGGAGTCTCCAAGAAACAAGAACCTGGAACGGGCTACCGCTGGACATTCGCAGAGAAGATGTTTAGTGGACTCTGTGTCCTCCAGGCAAAGCCTGCACTCCGTATCAGTGGATAGACCCATTTTGTTGAGGTGATATCTCACCCAGTGGTGCCCCGTGAGATAACCCACGATTAGTCTCAGGTCCGCTCTACCCAGGCGGCTGGTTTCTTTGAGACCGATAGGGTTTTATAAGATCTTTGGACTGCCGCAGTCCTGGAAGACAATGCCAGTGACGCAGTCTTTCATTGGCAGACCACTGCCTCACTAGTGATCTTGTTTTAGCCCAACTCAGACCACAGTAAGGGTTAGGCCCGAAAAATATATCCGAAGAGCCTTGTCTAGCAAGTTCATCGGCAGCTTCGTTACCAGGGATGCCCTGATGGCCAGGTACCCAACATAAAGTAACCCGATTGGTGTTTGTGAGACACTGAAGGGTATAAAAACACTCTTTCACAAATTTCGATGAGAAACTAAGTGAAGAAAGAGCCTTAATGGGTGCCTGACTATCAGTGCAGATAGTGATGTTAGCGCCTTTGAGTTTCTTGTCCAGAATATCTCTGGCGCAGGCCTCAATGGCATGGATTTCAGCTTGAAAAACGCTAGGCCAGACGCCCATAGTAATGGAGATCCTGGTGTCCGGTCCATAGACTCCAGCACCAACACCCAGCTCCGTTTTAGATCCGTCGGTAAACCACATGGTTTACCGGGAGACAGAGCCAAGAATGCCACTGTCCCATTCCCCGCGAGTGGGGATGAAGACCGAGAATTTCTTACCAAAACATATTTCCCGAGTCATATAATCAGATCTCGAGCAGATCTGCATGCCAGGGATCCGCTCTAGAATGCTCATGTGTCCCTGATTGGACACACCAACACCCAGCTCCGTTTTAGATCCGTCGGTAAACCACATGGTGTACCGGGAGACAGAGCCAAGAATGCCACTGTCCCATTCCCCGCGAGTGGGGATGAAGACCGAGAATTTCTTAACAAAACATATTTCTTGAGTCATATAATCAGATCTCGAGCAGATCTGCATGCCAGGGATCCGCTCTAGAATGCTCATGTGTCCCCGATTGGACACATCGCCACCGTATGTTAAACGCATTCTAAAAGCGCTCAGAGCCGCAGACTCTTGTATGAAAATATGCAGCGGAGTAAGTCCAACAATAGCCGATGTCGGACAAGTACGGATGGATCCTGCCATACCAAGGCATGCAAGGCATGCAATACGCTGTAACTTACTACAAAGCTGTGTGGTGCAACGCTGATTCGTTTTGGGCCACCAAACTTGCGCCGCGTAAGTCACAACTGGACGTACGACCATCAAATATAGCCACTCGATCATTTTCGGGGTGAGTCCCCAAGTTTTGCCAAACAGAGACCTGCAACCCCACATGATCCGAGTGGCCTTACTGATAACAGCCTCGACGTGATTGCTCCAATTAAGCCGCCAGTCTAACAAAAGTTTTTAAAAAAATTTTCGTCAGACGAATGGTTTGGGCGTATGGCCCGCTGAAATTTTAGCAATACTCCGTCCATCTTTTAAATCAAAAGAAAGTCCCTCGCATCTCGTGATTGCATTGTGTGTGTTTGTGTTCGCTAACCATAGTGGTTTTCGAGGTGTAAATTTTTGAGAAATGGGTCGAACGGCACCTGCGCTGCATAGCATTCAAGTTATGAGAGACTAGACGTACAACACTGGTGGTACAAGTGGATGTGATGAGAATCGGGCAGCGATAAGACATCTCCATGTCAAAAAAGATAAATGTAAAATGGTAGTATAAAACTATCTAGAGACGCGGGAGAGTCCCACCCGCCAAAGAAAAACAAAAAAATCGAGAAAAAATATTGGAAAAGTGACCAAGACTATGTTTACGCGACACAACAAATGCGGTTTCGAACCTCTGTAGCTCCGGCCGCGGGTGATTGTGTGGGTTCAAATTGGGTATGGTCATTGTCTCTGGTCGTCTTACGAAGTGTTACAAATTTTATTTCAATACGAGGAAAAACACCCGAGATATGACAGTTTGAATATCGCTTATTTTCAAATTTTTCTTATTCTCGTTGTTCTTGTTGTCCTTTGACAGAGCTACAGACTCGTAGGGAGCGTATCGAAGTCTGCTTTCTTTTCTCACGGATTGACTGTGTCTCAATGGTATCATTTACACTGATCTGTGCAGTAGATAAAAAGATACATCCAAACATATGATATTTTATAGGGCTTCTCGCTTAAGTCTTTTAAGTGATTTTAATGAGCCATACTCACAGAAATCGCATGCCAACGGATGTCCACGAAAAGTTGTTTGCGTTTCTCTCTCAAATGTTCATGAGATTTCCCAGAGACAGACACAAACAACTGATTATGTGAGTAGTGACGACGCCGGATGCAAGATACCGTGCGCTCGTCGGGTGAGGAGAACCATACGAAATTGTGCGATGAACACTACGAGTTCATGGTTGTGGGTGCAGCCAGTCTTTGCACCTTTCCCATCAAGTTACAGTAGGGAGCAACTTTGAGTGCCGTCCATCACAAATTAATACCATAAAGTAAAATAGAACGCACCACAGCAATATACATCCACTGTGCCACCTTCGACTGCAGGCTATAACGGACGGTTTGGTGGGCATTCGAAGATGCCCGTGGGGACGGAGCCTAGGTAGCATAGTGACCGTGAAGGTCGGGCAGTGCCATCTGGCGAAGAAAAAGGCCCCTCAACGAGCTAAGCAGTGGCCTGTGCTTGCTGTAGCTCAGTTCGGGAGATGTGGGCGGGGTTTTCGCCGCTCGTTGCCCCTGACCTTTACGTATTAATAAAATTTCATAGGCCTGGGGAAGACAACACAAACAGGGGAGGTAAAAATGAGAAATGAGGAATGGTTGGCAGACGGATCAGACGCCCACGCGGTCGCACCTGGGTCCGGGTGTAATGGGACCCTCGGGCTCTGGTTTCGTACCACCAAAAGATCACTCCTCATCAGGTGCCGCTTCGATCTGCCGGTGGGAGCAGCACTACCAGGCCATAATATGGTTCATTACAGGTGGTTCATTACAAGGCCCAAGTCTATAGTGCAATAGTTGCCTTCCTCCCCCGCTCCTGAATGTTGGGCTTCCAGGTTAGTTTGCGGTCTAGAAGGAGACCAAGGAATTTGGCCTTGTCAGTAAAAACCAATTCCTTACCGTTCAGAATGGGAGGTTCGATAGGTATTGCTGATTCGATACCCCCAGGGTATCGATGCCAAGTACTTGCAAGTACTTCGGGCAAAAGGTATCGATACCTACTTGGTATTGAAGCATCGATATCTACTCGAATCGAATCGAATGAGTACTTTTTTAAAAGTTACTACGGATGAAACTGGAAGAGTTCAATATTCTTGGTTTTGTATTCCTGAACCTTAAAAGGAAGGCCGAAAAAGGATAAATGAAATGATGTGCGAATAAAAATCAGTCGTACATAATATGCACAGCATACAGCACATGTCGTTTTCGTTTGCAAATTCCAATGGTAATGAGAAAGTGATAAATGTAGAAAAGGAGTGAGTGAGAGACAATATACGTGTAACGTGTGTCAAACTGGTAAAACCGGTCAACCCATATTCATACCCATCATACAATGCAATGGATGGCGGCTGGATGACATGGAATATGGCAACGGTGTGGCGTAGCGCGTAGTCTCAATCACTAACAATGAACAACGAGGAAGAATAGAGTAGGAGTAGCAGTAGAAATGTTGTTTGTAGCTTGTAGGTAGTTTAATTCGATTTAAGTATTTTCATTCGATCCAAGTACTTTAATTCGATACTTACTCAATACTTGAGCTAAATGTATCGATACCAAATGTACTTGGATCTGAAGAAAAAGTATCGATACTTTACTTGTATTTACTTGAATCAAATCAGCCCTATCGATAGGACCGAGCACACATACCACAATGGTATGCCCAATTAGTTAGAATGGACAGAGCATTTCGTAGTACCTCACGGAGGACATTCGCAGTTTTTCAGTGGCAACTGCAACATCATTCGCATAGCCCATGACATTATAGCCCATCCTTTCCAGGTCCAGAAGTAATTGATTGATGACCTATTCCAAAGAAGTGAAGATAATATCCCGCCTTAAAAGGTGTCCCTACAAACGCGTCTACCCACAGATGCTGTGCTCAGAGTAGCACGAATAAGCTTCGATGTTAGTAGCTTATATATAAGCTTACAGAGCGACTCATGGACGTGTATAGGCTCAAGAGTACCTCAATAATTGCGCTAGGTCGGACATTGTTGAACGCGACCTCAACATCCAGGAAAACAGCCATGGTGAGTTCCTTGTCAGCGAGAGGCTTTTCAATAAGGCCGACCAGAGAGTGAAGAGCCGTATCCACTGATCTGCCTACTGGAAGCGGTAGGCATACTGCGCAGCGGAAAGAAGACATGACGGAATAGCATTTCGAAGATGTATATCAATCAGTCTCTCAAGTAATTTAAGCAAGGTGGAGGACAAACTAATGGTTCTGAAACCATTCGGTCGCGCATGCGAACTCTTACCCTATCCCTTTCGGAATGAAAACGAATAACACTTCGGTCCAGGTCCGAGGAACATAGACCCTTAAGTTGGTCTATGTTCCAGGCCGTTAGAATGGCATTTAGCGATGGAAGCACAATATCCGAAGACTGCTGTAGATCCGTCAGAATTATGCCGTCGGGTCCAGCAGATTTGAAAGGCTGGAAGCTGGAGATTGCCCACAGAATTCTTTCTTTAGAGGAAATCGACGGCGTTATCCGCTGAGTAAAGCTATCCTCGAGCAGCGAAACTGCAGAACTACCAAGAAAGTGCGAGTCAAGCAAGGACTCAATAGTCTCCTTGCTTGAAGATGTCCATGTCCCATTTTGCTTTTGTATGAAACTTGGCAATGGCATAGATGGGTTTGACGACAAGAGTTTGTAAAGTCTGGATGATTCACCGGGCCATTCAATTCGCACGGAAAACTTCTTCATGAATTACGTTTAGCAGCCCTTAATTTCTTCTTGAAGGAGCTCAAGTGGTTCTTGCAGGATTGCCAGTCCGATTCCAGCCTAGTGGCCTTCGCCCTGTTGAAACTTTTCCTGCAGACCGCTCTAAGTCCGGAGATATAAGCGTTCCACCACGATGGTTTTCTCTTTCCTACATGTGAGCTAGCAGGGCACGGAACAGATGCTGCCGCGTTAATTAAATCTGTCAGAGTATGCACCAAGTCGTCCAGCTATTGTGCATTAGTGGGCTGATTTGGTAGTGATGGTAGCCCTTCTGAAAGAGCTGCGCGGTACGCAGACCAGTCGGTTTTCTTACGATTCAATGTGCGCGGATTTGCTGCAGGACGCTCGGAAAGGCAAAACTGTAGTTAGCGGTGATCAGAAAAGGAATGTTCACTTGACACTTTCCAATCTCTTATCTAGTACATAATATCTTCCGAAGCAAGGGAGATATCTAAGACCTCCTGCCTGCTTTTTGTGACGAAAGTAGGCTCTCTACCCACAATGCAAAGAAGTAGGTTCGTACCTATAATGTACTCGAGAAGCGACTCTCCCCTCGTTCATTAGTGTTAGAACTGCCCACATTTCATGATGCATTGTAGTCACAGCCGAGAATTAAGCCAGGTGTTTGTGAGATATGAAAGACAAAAAATATCACAACAGAGATATTTCTTGACAAAAGTGGGAGAAAGTTGCTCAAGAAATCGACAATAGTAATAAGTTAAACCTCGCAATTGGCGAAATTTTGTCAGTTTTTACAAATTTCACCGCCGTACTTTTTTTAAGGGGCAAAGTTCAAATTCGGTCTCAGCGCCCTAAAAAACTTCAGAATTTTTTTTTTCTCGGATCACTTGATACGAACTGACTGAACCATAAATGTTAATATTATGCCGGGTTTCCACCAAAGAGACAGTTTTGAAAAACAGTTTTGTTCTCAAAAACAAAAACAGAAACAAGTTTTGTTTTCTGAAAACAGTTCTGTTTTATGTAAACAAACTGTTTCAACTGGACAGACTTGTTTTGTTTCCAGTTCTGTTTATCTCGTTCAACATGTATCCCAAAAAATGTCAGACAACGAAGATTTCATAATAAGCTATGGCTTTTTTTAATAAATGACATCTAAAACAGAAAAAAAACGGAACTATTATGTCAATTCTCAATTAAAAAAAAAACTAAAAGTTATGTAACTCGAAACTTTAAAATGACAACTGATTGTGTACTTGGATGCTGTCGCAGAAAACCAAAGTGCGTGCTTCAACCAACCAGACAAAAAAACAAGAACAAATGTGTTTTCCTTTGATCTGTTTTAAAAAACAAGAACATTTTCCCATTCGCGATGGGAACGTGTTTTGTTTCCTAAAACAGTTTTTAGAGACACAAATGTTTTCAAAACTGTTCTGTTTTTACAGAACATTTGTGTTTTTGTTCAGAAAAACAGTTTTTGTCCGTGTTTTTCAAAACTGTCGCTTTGGTGGAAACCCGGCATTACATATTCTCCTGTTAAGTTTTATGTTACATTTTGATAATTTTCATAAAATTCAAAATCACATGTTAAAAACAATAAAAAAATTATATTTAATTAATTTATATTCTGCAGTCCATGATTAATCTGGCGATGCAACTGGGAAACTCAACAAACCCAAATATTGAAGGAGAATTTCTGGATGCAATCAGTGAGTTTACGTTGTACAATGCAATTTTAGGCGCTGTCACGCTGATTGGAACTTACGTTAGCATTACATGTTTTAACTATGCTGCGCATAGCCAGGTGAGCACTTGTCACGTGTAAACACATTTTATCCTGAATTTCGATTTCATTGTTTCGTTACTTTTTCTAGATATTAAGAATTCGAGGTAAATATTTGCAATCGGCCCTCAACCAGGATATAGCGTGGTATGACTTCAACCAAAGTGGAGAACTCGCTAGCCGAATGAATGAGTGAGTACCGGGTTCAAGTTGAGGTTTTCTATGAATAAAAAGTTCTAGCTCGGATTGGTGATCAATGTTAAGGTGAGCACACATTGGCGTCCATCTGGACGCGGGACAAGAAGGACGCACTACGGTTGTCCCCAGTCCAAATTTCGAGGACACACATTGCAATCCAATCCAATCAATTTGAAAGTCAATTTCGATACCGAACTCAATTTTCACTTATCCGATTTAATTTCACGCACTTTCAATTGCATTGCAAAAACTTTGCAGCTGCTGCTGATTGGGTAGCAGCACTTACGACAAAGTGAAATAGGCGATTGGAACTGTAATGAACCATATTCTGATCTGGTTGTGCTGCTTCCACCGTCAGTGGTACGAAACCAGAGGCCTAGGGTTCCATTACACTTGGACACCGATGCGAGTGCGAGGGCATCTGCACCGTCCGCCAACCATTCATCCTTATCGCCCCATTTTTTCCGCCATTTTTGCCTCCCCTCTTTGTTTTGCCTTGTCCAGACCTATGCATTTTTGTTAATACGTAACAGGGGCAACGAGCGGCGAAAACCCCACCCACGTCTCCCGAACAGAACTTCAGCAAGAATAGGCCGCTGCTTAGCTCCTTGAGGGGACTTCTTCTTCGCCAGACGGCACGGCCCGATCTTCACGGTCATTATGCTACCTAAGTGTCACCATACACTGTCGAACTCGAACTCGAACTCGAGCTCGAACATGGTCTCAACAGACAATTTTCTTCAGATATGTGCGAAGTATCTTGGGTCATTCGGACGAAATTTTAACACATCGCTTGAAGAGTAGTGATCAAGGGATTTTCTTTCAAAGGCAAGACAATGTGGTAGGTCAGAAGGTGTTGTTGAATACAGGTTTCTTGCAACGATTGCATTGCATCGAATGTAATAGGAAAATTATGAAAAGGTTCGTTTTCGTTGTGGCTTTTGGAAAGAAGGCAATTTCAGGCAATTGAGTTGAAATTGACGGAGATGCAAAATTCATGGAATTCGGATGGATATAATATGATGAATGAATGAAATATGGTGGATAAGATTTTGATAATAGTAGGAGGAGATGCATGATGCATGATGGAAACGCTCGGGGACACAGATGCGAATATATCCGGCATAATATTGGTATACGAAAACGAATATAGAGTAGTAGAAACTTGATTGCAATGTTTTTTTTTAATAATTAGGGAACGTGTGAAATATTCGTATCTTAAAATAATAATGTTCAGATAACTAAGAGGGTAAGTGCATCTGCAGGCAAATAGTTTAAAGTATGGCGTCCGATATATGCACATTATCATTAACATACTCGTGTGTAGCATGTGATGTATGGTGAATTGGAGTATGGTGTTTGGCATTTTGTAAATGTTATATGATGTAGGATCTCGATATACGTAGTAGGTATAGGTGTGTGTTATGCATGGTATTAATTATAGAAAGGGGTTAAATGTAGTTTTGTCACAATCCAGAGGTTCTTTTGCGTGCTCTCTATTATTCATTTTGCAACGCAATAACCGATTGTAAGATATATGCATAGGAATCCATTTCAGTGTCATGTGTCCACATTTAATGGATCATTTACCTGGAATACGATTTTGTGTCCTTACGTGTAGAGCATTCAATTGACCATTCAATTCCCCAGAAGAGATAAGGTAACTCATTCAAGAAGGGATATTTTTTGTTACACTTAATTTATACGCAGAAATCGTGATAAATGTTGCAATGTAGAAAAATTTATGACCCTTAATGGTTCTGTATTACTAATGGTGGCCACACACGATTTCGTTGATGGTTTGGTCGTGACTGAGCTCGATCTTGCGTGGCTACTATAAGGATCGTGTTCCTTTCAACCCGCCAAATCCAAGAGTATTTTCAATACCTCTTTCGAAATCAACTGATCACGTAATACCTGTCATTCATGTGCATTCGTAATGTGGAATGTTCAATGCGGTAGGTACATAATAAACACAATTTGCAAACTAATGATCTTTTAAAACCAATGTTGAAATTTTACGAATTGCGTCTCAATGTCAACATTTACTGATTTCTACCCTTAATTGTAGTCCATAAAATAGGTCATTTAATATTTTAGGAGTCGGGTAATTTACGTATTGCCTGTAATTTGTACCAACTGAATGCTCAACAGGTAAGGATGCAAACTTTGTTGCAGGTAATTGAATAAGTAAATGGTGACATTGAAACGCATTTCAATCCGTAATCTTTAATATCTCATAAAGGATAATTGCGTGAAATTTAATAACAATATAAACACTCAATAATTATATAGTGAAAAAAAAAAATATAATTCTCGTACATACTAAATTGTTGACAAACATATTACGACTTTGATAATAGATAATTGTATGATTTGCACCAATCAATAAAGAATATATTCTCTGTCTTAATACTTATGCACTTTTGCTATGTATATAAAAATCAAATAAATTTCCACACATCATGTAATGCCAGAAATCCCATCCCACATACATTCTTTAATGATAATGTATATCATGTCATACATTATAACATTTCGATGCGATGCATTTACCCTCTATCGTTGCACAAAACTCCTTCGAACACACTGTACATTTTTAATCATTGCCATCATATGCGCCTTTCCCTAGTTCTATATAATATAAGAGTATTAACCGCATTCCGACCAATTCGGAAACTTGATAATGATATAGTACATCATTTGCCGCCTATTATTATCAGAACCAAAACTATATACGCATCAATATAAATCCTCACACAACCTTGCATCATAAACCACACATTCTTATCTCATACACCACCCGCAACTACTGTGTATATTCCATTTCGGATACCCTCAAATTTCACACTACCTGAAATCCCTTTTCAACAAGATCTTCTTGTGTTTCAAAAACTCAATGCATCTACGAAATATTTGAAACACGTTTACCACCCCGGCGACACAAACATTAAAATTCAAAGAGACTTTGTTTCAACCTGTATAGACCATGTTCGAGCTCGAGTTCGAGTTCGAGTTCGACAGTGTATGGTGACACTTAGGCTCCGTCACCGCGGGCGTTTCCGGATGCCCACCAAACCGTCCCGTTACAGAACAGTTGACCCCTACAAATCACCCAGCATTGATTGAATTTTTCCAGCCCTCTTACAAAAATCACATGAAGAACTTATTCCACACGTGGTGAGCATATTTAGAAGCGGCTACGACGCTCACATCAGGACATCGCTCCTTATGAGAAAGCCACTTCACCTTAGACGGTTTGCCTATCAACTCGGCAAATCAACTGAAACGGCTCTCCACAACCTCTTTTTCGAAATTGAAGTGGCTATATCAGCCAACGAAACGGCATTGTGTGCGTTTCTTGATATCAAAGGGGCATCTGGCAATACCTCAAGCGAAAGGAGCCGATCTCACCACCTCAGTCTGGGTGAAATGTATACTGTCCTCTAGAAAGGTCATCAGTACCCTCTCACATCATGCGTGGATGTCCGCATGCCGGATTATTTTCTCTACTCCTAGCTCCTATGGTGCATCGTAGTTGACAGTTTGATGTGGAAACCATCCTCAATGAAGTTTTCCACACAAGGTTACGCGGACAACTTGGTTATCATCATCATCATCGTGGCGCGACAGCCCGAAGTCGGGCCTTGGCCGCCTGGATCATTGTCCTCCAATTATCTCGGTCACGTGACCGCGTCCTCCAATTTTGGGAGCTCAGCAGCTGCGCGGCGTCCACACCTACTGAGCTCTCCCAACGAGATCTCGGTCGTCCTCGCAGCCTCGCTCCGTCGACTCGTTCTGCATTCATTACTCTCTTAGGCATGCGATCATCGTCCATTCTTTGTACATGCCCTGCCCATTGAAGTCGTTGTAGTTTGACGATTTTCGAGACTTGCAGCTCATCGTACATTTCATACAACGCATGGTTGTACCGGATGCGCCATCCATCTCGATCGCAAACAGCCCCGAAAATTCGCCGTAGAACCTTACGTTCAAAAGTGTCTAGCATGTTTTCGGAGGCTTGAGTTAGGGTTCATGCTTCGCAGCCATAGCATAGCACTGGTCGTATAATGGTTTTGTACACGCGGAGCTTCGTGTTTCTGTGCACATGCTTCGATTTCATTATGGGGAGAACCGAGAAAAAAGTCTTATTAGCTAACTGTATCCGTCGCTTGATTTCGTCAGTTTCGTTGGCGTCCCTTGACAAGTTGCAACCCAGGTAAATGAAGTTGTTCACGAACTCGATGTTGAGATCCCCCACATTGATGCTTGGTTGTGCAGGTGTCCTTGTCACCGATTGCATCATTATTTTAGTTTAACCCTCGTTTATACGTAATCCAACTTCCTTTGCAGCGGTATCGAGCGTATGCAGAAGTTCTTCTGCGTCAGCCAATCTTCGGGACATGATGTTGATGTCGTCGGCGTACGCTGCTAATTGTGTCGACTTGATGAGTAGCGTCTTGCTGTTGTCCATTTTCATGGCCCGAATAACGTATTCCAGTGCTAGGTTGAAGAGCGTCGGTGCCAGTCCATCGCCCTGTTTCAAACCAGTGCGAGTTTCAAATAGATCAGTAAGTCTATTCTGGATCCTGACTTGTGAGACAGAGTTGGTCATCGTCATCTTTGTCAGTCGCACTAATTTTGCCGGTATACCAAATTGCAGCGTGATGTTGTACAGTACTCCACGATCGATACTGTCGTATGCCTGCTTGAAGTCGACAAAGATTTGGTATACGTTTACGTTGTATTCCCAGCACCTCTGGAGTATCAGTTTGACTGAGAAGAGCTGATCGGTTGTGGAGCGACCAGGTCTGAAACCGCTTTGATATTCGCCAATGACTCGTTCTGCGTACGGTTTTATTCTATTTTCCAGAATTTTCGTCAAAATTTTATAGAACGTACAAACTAGTGAGAGGCCCCTGTAGTTCTCACACCGCAGGTTATCTCCCTTTTTATGAATCGGACAGATGATGCTTCTGCGCCAATCGTCTGGAATCTCCTCGTTCTCCCATACTCGCAGGAGTAATTGATGTATGGCATCAACTAGACTCGTTCCACCGAATTTTAGCAGTTCAGCTGGAATCTCGTCAGCGCCCGGCGCCTTATTTCGTTTTAATGACCGCAAGGCGTGATCAACTTCCTCTACTGTCGGGGGTTGAATGGGTGGGCCTAGATCAACAATATCGTCGAGAGCTTCCTGTGTGGGGACGTTAGATGGTCGGTTTAGAAGCTCTTCAAAATAAGAGGCCCATCGCTTGTTAATACCATCGGTGTCGCTGATGATGTTTCCATCCTTGTCCTTACAAAGGCTAGTCCTGGGTTGGTAGCCGTTCTTAATTGTATTTACTAGTTTGTACGCTTGTCTGGTGTTCCTATTAGCTAAGTTTTCGTTTATGTTCAGCAACTGCTCGTCAAAGTATTTACGTTTCTTACGTCTAATTATTCTATTCGATATTCGCCGTAGCTCGTCATATTTTTCTCTTCTGGCTCTGGTTCCTCGTTGAATCCATTGTCTGTAGGCCTCGTTTTTCGCGTCAAGTGAGTCTTTGCATTCTTCGTCGAACCAGTCATTTCGCGCTCGCCGGGCTTTGTATCCCACGACCTTCTCTGCGACATCCTTGATGGTACCCTTGAGTTCTTCCCAGAACCCATGGACGCCTGTGTTGCTGATGTTGTGTAGCATAGGTGATAGTTTTTCCTCAAGGGCGGTAGTATACGCCACCGCTGTAGCATCACTCAAAAGCTTATCAACCGCAAAGATTTTGGGAGGGTTTTCTTGTTGATTCTTGATTGGTGCGCTGAGGAAATTCAACACCTGTAGGTCGTCTTCACCAAGTGATGATCATTTATGGGTTTGAAGTCAGTGATATGCGGTTTGAGGCGATTGTTCACTATAAATGCTACTCCAAACTCCTTGCGGCCTGATGGTTTGCCACTTGTAAAAATTGTGTGCGATTTCTTGTCATTAATCTCGCTGCCAAGCCAATTTGTATCCTGGACTGCAGCAATGCTCAGTTTGTACTTTTCGACCTGTTGAAGGAGGGCCTTCTCGGCCCCCGGTTTGTTCAGGGAGCGTACATTCCAGGATCCGAAAGAATAATCCTTAAGTCGTTTGCGTGGTCGTCGTTGTTGGTCCGTCCAATCCGAGGCTTTTGTTCCAGGTTTCTTGACATGGAGTGGTTTTTACAAGGACGAGTTGTCAGCACGTCGCTTAACCCCATTCAGGGGATGACCTCGGAGATAGCTGCTTCACATGGTTTAATAAACGTGCTGGAGCCCACACAACTATGTAGCAGGTCCAACTACGCAAGTCATTCCATCCTACTAGGCCTGAGACGCTTAGGTGTTCGTCAGCCATTCAGGCTACAGCTATCTGCCTTTTCCAAACTGTCTTATCGCTAAGACATTGGCCGTCAGCGAATTGATACACTGCCGTTACCAGGGGGCGCCCACGCGGAGGACTATGGAAAAGGTCTTTGCCCCCCACTTGGTTATCATGGTCAGGGGCAAATTTGAGGATGTACTGCCCGATATCATTCGAGGTGCGCTGCGTGTAATTCAAGAATAGTGCGATAACAGCGTACAACTATACCCTCTCAGCAAACGTCATGCGTGGATATCCGCAGGGTTGAATTTTATCTCCCCTTTTAGTTCCTATGGTGCATCGTAGTTCACAGTTTTATGTGGAAACTATCTTCAATGAAGTTTTCCACACAAGGTTGCGCGGGAGACTTGGTGATCATGGTCAGGGGAAAATTATAGAAAATACTGCCCGATATCATTCAATGTGCGCTACGTGTAGTTTGAGAATGGTGCGATAACAGCGGCCTGCGTGTAAATTCTTCGAAATATTTGGGTGTTTTCCTTGACACTAAGTTATCCTGGGCAGAACACCTTAAAGTGACTTCCGATTAAGCAATTAAAGCTCTGTGGATCTGCAGACAATATGTCGGCAAGACATGGGGGACTAAACTTCACATAGTTTTGTGGATCTACAAAGCGATCGTCAGACCTCTAGTAGAGTACGGTGAGGTGGTCTGGTGGAAAAGAGCCACTACCATCAGAATGGCTCTGAATAAGATTCAGAGACTTGCCAGCAATACCATCACTGGGGCCATGCACTCTTGTCCAACGGTTGCTTTAAAAGTTCTACTCGACCTCCCGGCGCTGGATATACACGTTGAAGCGGAAGCTAGAATGGCAACCGTCAGACACAAGGCCTGCGATATAGGGATCAAGTTGACCTCAAGCCAACTATGCTAGTTGAAAAGTGACAAGGTACTTATCATTCCAACCGATTACCTTGTGAAAATTCTTCGTTTTAACCATTCCCTTAAATCAGTCATTTGGAACAGAGAAAGGTGGGCGGAAGGCTACAACTATCTCCGACCCAGCACAATCAATTGGTTCACAAACGGCTCCAAAACGGAAGAGGGTTCCGGCGCAGATATTGTCGGTTCTGAGCACAGAGCCTCCGTTCCAATGGGTGAAATTCCGTCCGCGTTCCAAGCGGAAATATACGCCATCGAAGTTTGTGCTAGACTGTACCAAACCGCCGGTTGTTTAAACAGGGACATAGGAATAGTCACCGACAGTCAGGCAGCTATCAAAGCGCTTACTAATTTCACTATCAATTCTAAGCTGGCACCGGCTTGTCAAGAAGTCCTCTATAATGTGGGTTCAACGAACAAACTCACACTTTACTGGGATTCTGATCATTCGGGTATCGAGGGCAATGAGTTGGCAGATAGGCAAGCAAACTGAGCCACAGCCGTCCCCATCTACGGCCCAGAACCGTTTTTCGGGATACCATTTTGCTACTGCAGAAACCACATAAGAGACTGGGGAAGCACACGTGCTTCATTCCAGTGGGACGCCCTCCCAGGCTTTAGGTAGGCCAAGCTGTTTATTTCGCACCTTGGAATTGATGCGGTTGACCAAGAACAGCGTCAGAATAATTTGTGGAATCTTAAATCGCGTTGGAGGGGTCCTTAAAACCATGCGTATTGCATGACGCTAGCTGCCGCTTTTACGAGGCCGATGACGAAACCTCAGTCAGTTATCGAGAAGAGTCGGCTGAATCTTTCGATTTAGCCTAGCTTCTCGATAAACAGGGCAATAGCACAAGGTCGCTGTGCTTGTGCTTCCAATACGACCCACGGCCCACCTCCTTTATCTATCTATCTAAAAGATTTGCATAGACCCTTTGGCGGCCGCTAACACTGACAAAACAACATAAAAACAACACAACTTTAACTCCGTAAGTGTGGATTTCCCGCACAAATGTCGCGGCAGTCGAATGGATTTTGGGGAAGTTTAATATCCAACTTTGATTGCGGTTGATTCCGAAGCTGTCAGTTTAAACCCACACACTACGGATTTTGGATTGGACGCGGGACAATTCGGATTTTGAACGCAAGTGTGTGTCCACCTTTAAAGGCATATAACGACTCCGGGGAAAAAAAAAAAAACAATTTTTGAGGTTGGTTTTTAACTGGACTTGTTCTTCCAGTTTAATATGAAAAATCACCCCAACACAAAATAATTTTACCCCAAATAAAAATAACCTATTGACCCCAAATTTAGAGGAATATTTCTCATTAAGCCATAACCGCTTGAAAAAAGTACTCCCGAAATTGGGCTGTTAAGTCAAATATGTACGAGTATATTGAAATTTAACATGGCAAAAAATTTCAAAATGCCGTATGATGTTGTGGCGCTTTATATGATATTCAACCAAGCTCACGATTTATGCCGCCCGTCAGTAGACTTCGAAACAAGTTTGGCGTCTACTTGGAAGTCCGACTATTTGTCGGGTAAATTAACTTGGACCAAGTGGACTTGGTCACACGTATTCCGCCCAAGTAGTACTGCCGATGGACTTAGATCGTGTCAACCGGCCTTTAGGCAAAATATTTTGCGTCCCTACAAAATAATTAAATTATTAATTAATAATAACAAATAACGATCAATCAATAGAGTATCGAGCTATTTTCGTAGGTATCTTTTTGATCATCGCCTGGAGTTGACGCAGAGTATGGTGCCTATCAAAACACACCTTTAAACAGCCACCCTACAGACACTTCGTTGTCGTGAGGGCGAATTACGGACTCAATATACATTTAGATGAAGGCGAAATAAGTTGACATTCAACTAATTTACGTTCAACTTTGATCCCATGAGATCCCGTACGAGACCTGGTTTAAAACCGGTCTGTTGTTTTGTATGAAAATGATCTGAGATCCGTTAAATCGAAACCGGCTATTAAAATTGTCTTTTAGCGGTGCGAGCGACATCTATCCGTCATATTTGACATGTCTTTCCAGTGCATTATTAACCCGTACAGATATCCAGGTTAATTCAGGTTAACGCATTGTTGTAATTGCGTGCCGAATTAACTTTCACCGCAGTACAAAAGAACGAACGCGCGTATTAAAAGGTAGGCTCTGGGTGAAACGGGTAAATCCCATTATATACATAGTAAATGTTGCAACTCCAAGAATGAAAATCAGAGTATAATATAAATGAATTTTAAGCATTATCTTTTACGTTACAGGGATCTCATGAAATTAGGCGATGGGCTTGGCGAAAAGGTTGCTATTTTCACACAATACATGATATCCTTTGTTGGATCGTTGGCAGTAGCTTTTATTAAAGGATGGGAATTAGCACTTGTGTGCCTTAGTAGTTTACCTATCACCTTTATTTCAATAGGAATTGTCTCAGTGGTGAGTGCATTATGAAAAAAAACCCAAACTATCCATTAAGAACCGACTTTTCTAGTTCACCGGAAGACTGGCCAAGAAAGAAATGGCAGCTTATGGTAAAGCCGGAGCAATAGCCGAAGAAGTGTTCAGTGCAGTTCGTACTGTCATTGCATTCGGTGGCCAGAGGAAGGAGGAGGAACGTTATCGAGAAAATTTGTCAGAAGCCCGACTGCTAAATACACGAAAAGGATTCTTCAGTGGCATTGGATTCGGCCTGCTGTGGTTTTTCATGTACGCATCGTATGCATTGGCATTCTGGTATGGTGTCGGTTTGATTTTAGACCAGGCAAGCTGGAATCCTGCCGATATTGTGTATACTCCTGGTGTTATGCTTACGGTAAGAGCTAAATCTGAATCAATATACATACATTTAATGGCTGAATATAATATAAATTCGCAGGTTTTTTTTGCCGTTATGATGGGATCGATGAATTTGGGCATGGCATCGCCGTATGTTGAAGCATTTGGCATTGCAAAAGGAGCAGGTGCTAAAGTATTTCAGTTGATCGAACAGGTGCCTACAATTGATCCATTAAGTGCCAGAGGCTTAAGCCCACTCCGAGCATTAGGAAATATTTCGTTTAAAAATGTATTTTTCCAATATCCTAGCCGTCCCGATGTGAAGGTAACACTTAGGAGTATATTGTAACCTGAAAGGTAATAATTCATTTACTATCTTTGCAAATTTTCAGGTACTCGAAGGACTCAGCTTTACTATCAAACGCGGCGAAACTGTTGCTCTTGTAGGATCGTCCGGTTGTGGAAAGTCGACCTGCATACAACTTCTTCAACGTTTTTATGATCCCATTAGCGGTGAAATTATGCTTGATGAGAATAATATAAAAGATTTGGATGTCAATTGGTTACGTGCAAGGATCGGTGTTGTTGGTCAGGAACCCTCACTCTTTGGTACTAGCATTTATGAGAATATTCGCTATGGTCGAGAAGATGCCACCAAGGAAGAGATTGAGGCAGCTGCTAAGGCAGCAAATGCTCATTTATTTATACGAAAATTGACAAATGCAAGTTTAAAGCCGCTCTTTTTTAGAACATGTGGAGATAGGCTCTACCACGGTGCCTAAACTAACGATTTTACCTTTCATTGCAGGGTTATGATACGTTGGTCGGCGAACGGGGGGCTCAACTATCTGGAGGACAAAAACAACGCATTGCCATTGCCCGAGCGTTAGTGCGAAATCCTGATATTCTACTTCTAGACGAAGCCACTTCTGCTCTGGATACGGCAAGCGAGGCCAAAGTGCAAGCAGCGTTGGAAAAGGTATATGAATTGCATTTTTCGACATAGGCCGCAATAGAATTCCATTTCATTATTCTTCTTCTTCTTAGGCTAGTGAAGGCCGTACAACAATTATAGTGGCCCATCGTCTTTCCACTATCCGTAATGCTGACAAAATTTTTGTCATTCAAGCTGGAAATGTTGTCGAAGTTGGAAATCATGATGAATTGATGAATATGAAAGGACAATATCACAAATTGGTTACAACTCAAATCGGCGAAGAAGAAACTAAAGGTGAGACGAAAGGGCAATTAAAGGATCCCATTCACTTACAGTTTACCTGACGATATTCTATAGGAATACCATATGCACAGATATAGCCGCGCTGAGTCCGTTCCTGTATATTGCTCTGATGCTAATGTGTTTGTATTAGAAATAGCTTAGCCAACGGTCCTTATAATTTGACTGTAGGTTACGTTGATTTGTTCGTGGTCAACATAGTAGGTATAAAACTACTGTCGGTTGCGATCAGAATAATGTTCCCTAGTCCCTTTATAAGTGCTATTTTTATACCATCTGTACCAGTTACTTGTCCCGCGTCCTCTTTTTCCTGTCAGTATGTGGGATTTTTAATCAACTTCTGCAACATCCGCGGCTTGAGATCAAATTATATTTCGGTGTACTGTTCTGGCTTCTGTTAAGCCGGCAGTTCTAGTCTAGCTCTAAGCGAAACTAAAGTCGTGTCCGATGCTGATATCCAGTGTTATCATTTCAATGGCTACCGTTTCTCACCACACTTCGTCGCCCGTAAATGATGTATCGTTCTCTACTCTACATTCCCATTTCACTTCTTCTAATCCGGAGTTCAACTTCTATTGGTTTAAATTAAACACTGAAAACCAGATAATTTTCTTCTGTTCGGTTTATCGAAGCCTCAATATATTGTACCTGATGCTGATAATGAGCGTTATTTTATCGCCATCTGTCTTAACATCTCTGAAGTATTGGAGATGTGCCCATCATCTGAAATTGCACTTGCTGGATAATTCAATGTGCATAATGTTAATCGGCCGGTCAGACCCAGTTCGTAGAGAGTTTGAACTTTTTGTGAGTCTTTCAACATTAAGTATTATAGCTAGTGGATTCTCCGACCAGAATTCGTGATAGGTTCGGTGAGAGACACAATCTGTTAGATATATTTATGGCTTCTCATCGCGAAAAGTACTCAATTTCGATTTCATCCCCTCTCGGTAGCTCTCATCATCTTTTGCTATCGGTTAGTTTTACTGCAATACAAGCTCCCAGTCTAAAAGCATACCATCTAGCATTCACGCTTAGGCTCATTTAACAAATTCAACGGTGAACTCGATTTGTTTGAATGCTTCCCCAACAAAAACGTTGATTACATATGCGATACCATAGCTAATATCATATGGTTCGGAATATTCATCTTCATCCCGCACAGCTTTAAAAATTCCAAACGAGCAACCACCTCATGGCTCAATTTCAGGCGTTGCTACAACAACAACAATACCAACTGCAAGAAAGCCATCAAAAACATGGAAGCTGCTTTTAAAGAATATAGGTAAAACTCTTCTGAGCATTTTTTTCAGAATAATCGATCATTTCGAAACTCCTGTGTGTCCGCTATCTAGTCCAAGTCCACTATAAAAAAAATAAGTTCCAATTCGACAAGAATAAGAGACATAAGGTCTTCATGCAAAGGGGGGATGGTAAAAAACATTCTATTCTTCCGTTCGGCCCCTTCTACACTACATCCAACAACCGCTATGTGCACTTCCAACTAAAGGCCCTTACATTTCCGCATTAAGAAAGTTCTTGCAAAGCTTGACACTTCTGTATCGGCTGGTCCTGATATCCTGATGACTCTGTTCTGGGCAATGGGGCGCAACTCCCCAAAAGACTTACCCAGTGCTTGACACTCCATTGCCAAAGATCGACGCCATGTGATTCGAGGACCCCTCTTCGGTCGGCCTTGGTTGGAAATGGGGTTCCATTTCATGGCATGTAAGGCAATGCAGCTATCACTGTTCCGCAATGTGTGACCTATGTATCACTGCCATTTTCGCCTGCGTATCAATTCATCGATTGGCATCTGACCCGTACGCCGATTAGCTCTACACTTGATATTGTTTCGGGCAAGAATATTTTTAAAATTCGACGATGACATGAGTTGACGAAAACTTGCAGCTTTCTGGTAACTCTTACTGTAACTTTCCATGTACTGCTCCCATACAAAATCACTGACAGTACCAGGGAGCGAAACAGGCCCAGATTGGTCTTGATGCTGAGATAACTGCTCTGCCAGATTTTGGACAGCATGCCGTATGCGCGTTTAGCCTGGTTGATACGACGAGCGATGTCCTGCTCCGTACCAGCATTTTCGGCAACAATGCTACCCAGGTAGACGAAGTTGTCCACCTTCTCCACAGGCTGCCCATTAATATTGATGGCAATAGGTGTTTCTTGATCTTGTTAGTATTAATCTTTAGCCCAGCTTTGCTTGCCTCCGTCTCGAGATCTAACGCAATTGCGGACAGATCCATGATTTTGTGGGAGAGTAGGCATATGTCGTCAGCGTAGTCAACATGTTGTAGATAAGATGTCAAAGTCCATTGAATTCCTCTGTCGAGTCCGGATAAGGCTGCATGCAACACATCGCCGATCACTATAAGGAATAGGATCGGTGAGAGGATGCACCCCTGCCGAACTCCACTGCGAATCCCAAAGACACCCGACACCTTACCATTATGCAGAACGCGATATTTCGCGCCATCATAGGTTGCCTTAATAATAGCCACAAGCTTCTCAGGGATGCCTCTCCTGCGCAAGGCCGCCCATATAGAATCCCGGTTCACACTATCGAAAGCCTTTTCGAAATCGATGAAAAGCAAGTGAAGTGGAGAATCGTATTCAGCGCATTGCTCAGTGTGGTTCGCAAGGTGTTAATGTGATCGATACAGGAGAATCCGGATCGAAAACCAGCCTGCTCTTCATCAATTGTGCTTTCTAAGTGGGCCTTTAGTCTTTCCAGGACGATTTTAGCTATTATCTTGGCAACTGCAGGGAGCACACAAATGGCTCTCCAATTATTTCAGTCTGTGAGGCTACCTTTCTTGGGAAGTTTGATGATCAAACCTTCCTTCCACTCAGTGGGAAAGGTCTCTGTATTCCACGTTTTACCAACAAGTGGGTGCAGCAAATCAGCAGTTACGCTTGGCGCTGCTTGATAAAGTTCGGCAGGGATACCGTCGAGTCCGACAGCCTTTCCTCGCTTTAGTGCAATAATTGCAGTGACTATTTCCTCTTTAGAGGGGGAAGTGAACCGTATACGCACATTTTGATGGTTAGCTAAATTATCTATAGGAGAGGGAACTTCACCAGAGGTTGCACGGTTCAAGACCGCGGCGAAGTGTTCTTTCCACCACCTCATTTGATCTTCTTCCAAGATAAGTAACTTTCCATCACTATCCTTCATCGGATGTTGGCAGGAGTTACGACCACCTGTAAACTCTTTGATGACACCGTATACGGCGTTTTAGTTGTTACTTCTTGCGGTTTCTTCTGCTGAGGCTAAAAGAGAATTCGCATAAACTCTTTTATCGCGTCGTGCACTACGCTGAACTTCTCGAGCTTTCTGACGGTAGAGAAGTTCGATATTGCTTCGATTGTTGTCTGATGCTGCAGCCAAACTAACCTTCAGCTTCTTTCTTTTAACAATCCGCTGCCATGAAGCGTCGGACATCCAGGGCTTATTCCGGGAATCCATGTTTGTTCAAAGGATGGTATCTGCGCTATCAATGTACGCACTTTTTATGGCATCCCAGTTTTCATTTAAGTCACTATCTGGGTGACCAGTTACCTCAGCTGCTTTTTGCGCAAGATGGTCATTATATTGTTGTAAGGCAGCTGGATATTTTAGTCGAGCGGTGTTGAATTTGCGGCGCCTGGATCTTTCGTCACTAGGGCGACGCACGGCTACAATAAGCCATCGAACATTAGCGATCATAAGAGAATGGTCTCTTCCCATCCCAATATCGGCACCCTTCTTATTTCGCACGTCCAGGAGGCAACTCTTGAATCTTTTACTAATGGCAACATGGTCGATCTGATTTTTTGTTCTGCGCCGATCAACAGAGGACCAACTATTTTTCTAGTGGACCTTATGCTCAAACATAGTACCACCGATGAAGAGACTGTGAAAGTTGCAGAACTCTACAAATCTTTCACCGTTGTCATTACTATCACCAATACCGTGTCTCTCCATCACATGTCTGAGTCCATAGTTCTCAGTGCCAACTTTAGCATTAAAACCACTCATAACTATTATAATGTCACCTTTAGGTGTTCTGCTCTGAACGGCGCGCGTTTAGTTCTTCGTAGAAGGAGTTTTTTTGTCAAGACATTGTCGGGTTCAGTAGGGGCATAACATTGTATTATTGAGATATTCCTCATTTTGGCGAAGCTTCGGTCTGGTTTGGATTAACATTGATCCCACAACTTCTTATTCAGTAGTTAAGTCCAGTGAGGGCACTTTGCATGACTTCGCCGAGTGTGTTCGGAAACATGTTGATATAACATTTTTTCTCTAATGATATTAGTGGTTTACTCCCTGGTCTTGCTGTCAATACACGCAACACCCGGATTTCCAGTCGTGCCCACCCCCATACTCTTGGAATCAGGTTCTGTCGCGCTATTATTTTTTGTGGAATATCCTACCATCACTCTTTCTCCGATCACCGTTACCTTCAATTCTGTCTAGACGTATGGGCAGAGTCGAGACCAGTTATCTTGAATCTAAATGAACGGACTGGCACATATACCGAGATACGGTTTCGGATGTCCACAGCAACATAGAGTTGGACGACATGGTATACACTACGGGTGCTCTTAATGAACCCACTAGAAAGTGTTGCCCTCTCAGCAGACAATCAGGCAATAAAAAACCAACATAGTGGAGTACTCAGATTTCTAAACTACAGGTGGGCTGCTGAAAAAATTTCAACAAGGCAAAACATTTGAGACTAAAATCAGACTGGCTAGCTTACAAAAAGCATCAAAGTGCTTATAAAATGGAACTATGCGAAGTTCTTGGCATTCATTGTTAGGGCATGCTTAGAACTCATACACATTCCACGGCTGTGGACAGAGTTTACTTTAATGTTGTCTTCATCCCGAAATCAAGTAAATGTTCGCACGCGAGGCCAACTGATCTCCGACCTATTAAAGGTCCTAGAGAAGCTGATTGATATCCACCTACATGCCAATATTCCACCGAACCGTGGATAAGGAAAGGTAGGTCAGTGGATACTGCTCTAGTAAGTCACATCGAATAATTTCTTGCCTGCAAAAAAATACACCCCTAAGACGGGTTCTCTCTTCTCTGGAATTTGGCGGTGAACAAACTGCATATGGACCTTGAAAGGGTAAGGTGTAAAGTGATTACTTATTCGGACGGCATTGTCGTTGTCATTTCGGGCAACTTTATAGAGAATGCACTTTCAATTCTAGTAAATTGGGTACACTATGCTGGTGTCAGGGTAATTCCGGGAGAACTCTACTTGTTTTATTTACAAGGCAATATAGAGTTCCTCATCTCACTCTCCACTGTTGGATGGAATGAAGTTGGTGATCGCTGACAAAGAAAAGTTTGTGGGTCTCATCCTGGACTGTCATGGAAACTAGACATCGCAAACCGCTGGGAAAGATGGAGCGTTCAGCGTGCAGAGCAACTAAGGCCCTCAAAACGACACAATTCGCTGCTCGGGATATGCTGCTCAACATACTTGATATCTTTGACGAACAATTAGCAGCAAGTACGGCATTTGCCTTCGGGAAACTGGTCAGTGGGTAACGTAAAGTGTATTGTTTTTGAAAAGAACTTTACAAGCCTGATTCCTTTGCGGAGTCACTGGGCAGATAATGTCCTCTCAGAACAGAATTCAATCGACTTCTATAGGGATGACTCTAAGCCGAATGAAGGAGTGGGTGCGGGTGTACACTCGGAGTTCTTAAAAATTAGTATTTCTTTTCATTTGCCGGGTCACTGTGGCGTTTTCCATGCGGAGGTTTCGGTTATATCAGAAGTTTTGGCATGGTTGGGATGTCACATTGCAAACTGCAGAAACGTCAATCTTTACACGGATAGTCAGGCTGTAATAAGATCTACCTATTCTATATGTATATGTATATCTATATCTATTCTTTTCCATCTCATCTCATCTTTTTCCTAATCACTCAACCTCTCGCCCATTCCTAACCTTAATTTCCCTTCCGCCAAGCCTATGCTTGCATCAAAGGGTGATCCCCTAAAGCCTTGGCAAACATATTCTCACCGCCCATTCCCTTACAGGATGGATGATATTCCTATTCTTAGATTTTCCTGCAAGGGACGAATGACAGTTACTCGTATCGATCTTACCATTACTATCAATTTCAATTTCCAGTACATGTACCATTGACACGAACGCTTTCCAATGGACCTGAATATGATGAGGACGATATGGAAATTGCCATGGAAGCACCAGATAAATCTGTAAGAGTCAATTTGGTTTTTATTTAGACCTGCGCTTACCATGTTATTCCCCGAATTTCGGTCTTAACGCTTGTTTTGTTTTTCAGGATATCGAACTTGAAAATGAAAAGGCCAACCAAATTCCAATGCTGAAAATTATTCAATGGAATAAACCAGAAAAAATTCCAATTTTAATAGGAACATTAGCATCTCTTGTTTTTGGAATAGCTATGCCCATTTATGCAGTATTGTTTGGTGATATTATGGGGGTAAGTTCAGACCTAAGATACAGTAAGAGCTTTCGCAGACTGATCGGCTAGATCTCGCTACGACTGCGATTAAGATTATGCGACATATGAAAATAAAAACTACGAGCCATAAGACATATCCATGTCAAATCGCACCTAGTAGCTCGTCTTTAGTCAACTGATAACGAGTATAATATACAATGCATGCAGAGACATTGGTACATGGATATGTCTTATGACTACCCAATGCGTGGAACATGTTTTGTGAAAGATATCGACGTAGGTTTTACCAAGATCCCAGTATCGTTAATTATACGGAATAAAATCGTTCAACAAACACGTTCCACGCATTCGGTAGCCATAAAACATATCCATGTACCGATGTATCTGCATGCAGTGTAGTTACTCGTTATCAGTTTTGCTGACGATGAACTACTACAGGTACAATTCTCTCGCCATATCGAACGACTAAAAACAAGCGATCTAAGATTTTTAAACGTTTTTGCACACCTTGTGTCACTTGCTCTACTCTTATTAATTCACTTATAATGTGTCACTGTTTATCATGTGGGGCACACTGTGCCACTATAACGCTATACTTCGGGACACCCTTTGTACTATTACTATCTGCCAGTATTACCTCACTATAACCAAATACACGAGCCACCCTGTGTCACAATCACGCACTGTTTAATGTGGGACTCCATGTGTCCCATAACACTACTTATTATGTCCTATCACTGTGCCACTTTTACCAAATATGCAAACCATCCTGTGTCACTATCAATTACTTTCAATCCGGGACACCCTGTGTCCTATCACTGTCACTAATTTACTCCATATACGGGACACCCAGTGTCCTATCACTATTTTCGCTGCCATCTAAATTATACGGGCCAGCTATCAGCTGATTTTGAGTGTGAATGAAGTCATTACTGCCTTCGTCTGTTTCGTCATCATCATCATCATTGTGGCGCAACAGCCCGACGTCGGGCCTTGGCCGCCTGGATCGTTGTCCTTCAAATATCTCGGTCACGTAACCGCGTCATCCAATCTTGGAAGCCCAGTAGTTGCCCGGCGACCACATACACTGAGCCCTCCCAACGAGCTGTCGGTCGTCCTCGCAGTCTTGCTCTGTCGACTCGTCGTCTGTTCATTAATCTGTTTGGCATGCGATCATCGTCCGTTCGTTGTACATGCCCTGCCTTTTGAAGTCGTTGTAGTTTGACGATTTTGGAAAATTCCAGCTCATCGTACAGTTCATACAACTCATGGTTGTACCGTATTCACCACACATCTCGATCGCGAACAGCCACGAAAATTCGCCGCAGAACCTTATGTTCGAATGTGTCTAGCATGTTTGACACATGCTTGAGTTAGGGTCCATGTTTCGCAACCATAGCATAGCACTGGTTGTATGATGTTTCTGTATACGCGTGTGTTTCTGTGCACATGCTTCGATTTCATTCTGGTTAGGTCCGAGAAGAAAGTCTTATTTGCCAGCTGTATCTGTCGCTTGATTTCGTCAGTTTCGTTGGCGTCCTTTGACAGGTTGCTACCCAGGTATGTGAAGTCGTCTACGAATTCGATGCTGAGGTTCCGCTACTTTGATTTTCGATTGTGCTGGCGTCCTGGTTCTTGATTACATCATTATTTTTGTTTTGTCCTCGTTTATACGTAGCCCAACTTCTTTTGCAGCAGTGTCAAGAGTATGCAGAAGTACTTCTGCGTCGGTCAGTTTTCGGGACATGATGTCGATGTCATCTGCGAATGCTATCAATTGTGTCAACTTGTTTTTGTTATTTTATTTTTTTGTCGTACTGTTTTTGTTAGTCGTACTAGTTTTGCTGGTATACTAAATTGCAGCATACTGCTGTGCAATACTCTCTCTCTGTCTGTGGATCCTGTCAACCCCTTGTGGGTAGGTAGGTCATTAGCCACGCCGACTTTCCACCTCATCCTGTTCGCCGCCATCGCCTTCAACTGACTCCACGATTTACCTAATGACTTACCCTCGACCTCAACTGATCTTCTCCAGGTGTTTCTGGGTCGTCCAATGCGGCGACCTGTATCAGTTCCCTGTGGGTTCCAATCGAGGGCCTGTTTAGCAATGTTTTCCGGCCCTTTTCGAAGTGTGTGACCTATCCATTGTCTCTTTCGCCTTTTTATGGAGGTGTCTATCCTGTCCTGTCCTTGAACGTGAAAAGCTGATCGGTTGTAGATCGGCCAGGTCTGAAACCGCCTTGATATTCGCCAATAATTCACTCTGCGTACGGGCTTATTCTATTTTCCAGAATTTTCGTCAGTATTTTGTAATATGTACAGACTAGATGCCTCTGTAATTCTTACGCCGCAATTTATCTCCCTTTTTGTGGATGGGATCAATGATGCCCCTGCGCCAATCGTCTACGATCACCTCGTCCTCCCACATTCCCAGAAATAGTTGGTGTATACCATTTAACAGACCCGTTCCACCGGATTTTAGCAGTTCAGCTGGAGTCTCGTCAGCGCCCGGTGCTTTATTTCGGTTGAGTGACCGCAGGTCGAGATCAACTTCGTTTACTGTCGGAGGTTGTGTAGTGGGTCCATGATCAATATTGGGCTTCTTTTAAGGGGTAGTTATATGTTGGATTCAGAAGCTCTTCAAAATAGGACGCCCATCGTTTATTGATGCAGTCGGTGTCGCTGATGATATGTTTCCATCCTTGTCCTTACAGAGGCTAGTCCTGGGTTGATAGCCGTTCTTAATTGTATTTACTAGTTTGTACGCTTGTCTAGTGTTCCTAAGTTTTCGTTTATATTCAGCAACTGCTCGTCAAAGTATTTACGTTTCTTACGTCTAATTATTCTATTCGATATTCGCCGTAGCTCGGCATATTTTTGTTTGTGTGTTTTTTTTTCTTTGGCTCTAGTTGCACGTTGTGTGTATTGCCCGTAGGCTTCGTTCGTTCCGTCGAGTGATTTTTTGCATTATTCGTCAAACCAGCTATTCCGCGCTCGATGAGCCTGGCACCCCACGACCTTTTTTGCGACTTCCTTGATGGTACGACGTTTAAGTTCTTCCTAGAACCCGTGTACACCTGCATTGCTGATGTCGTGTAGTATAGGTGATAGTTTTTCCTCATGGGCGACTGTACGAGTATATGCCTGCGCCGTCGCATCCCTCAAGAGTTTGTCAACTGCGAAAATTTTGAGAGGGATAATACTCGATTGGTGCACTGAAGAAATTCTACACCGATATATAGGTTGTCTTCACCAAGTCATGGTCTGAATCGCAGTTTGCTAGTCGGTAGAATCGGACACCCAATACACGTAACGCCCTCCTCTTGCACTGGCTGCATCACTCTGTTTTTGAGGTAGGCACCTACTTAGCACCTAATTATGCGATATGTTTCAACTCGATTTTCTGTTGTTTAAAGAATTGGGGGTGCTGGCGTGATGTCAAGCTAGCACCCCCATATAAGATACTCAATTGTGGCGATTCGGCTGGAGCACTAATTTTTTTCGTTGTGGAGGTGCCAGCTTAATGGACATGAAAGTTATACGTTTTTCAGGACGATCGCTGCGATGAATATGGTTGACTAATAATGGTGATGGATAGATGAAGAGGTTCGGAGAGACAGAGAAACACGCGCCCTCTAGCCCGGAACCCCTGCCCGGTCCACATAGTCACAATACAAATTATCAAACTCACAATTTCATTTCCATTTTCTCTCTCTTCTGAGCCTAGTGGCTAATGATGACTCTCAGTCTCGGCTCAATAAAACCCACATCTTTATGATGAAATAAAGCAATGGAATGCATTTGAAGACAGATTCAAAAATTTCTACAGTATCCTTTAAAATGAAGAGATAAATTTGTACAATCCTGAAAGTGCTTAGTTTCGGGTAATATTTGACAAGTTCCTAATTTAATAGTTTATTCCGTAATTTCAGGTTCTTTCATTCAAGGATCCTGATCTGGTTCGGTCCGAAACGAATATCTACTGTATCTATTTTGTTATTGGCGGTATAGTTGTTGGGTTGGCACAATTCTGTTTGATATTTGCATTCGCTATTGCGGGCGAGAAACTCACCGAAAGGATACGTGATATGGCTTTTCGCGCCATGCTACAGCAGGAGGTTGGCTGGTTTGATGATAAGTCAAATGGAACTGGAACTCTATGTGCACGTTTATCAACGGAATCGGCTGCAGTCCAGGGGGTATGAAAGTTATTAGCCAACTTTTATGGCGATTTTGTTATTATCCATTTTCAAATGAACACTATCAACCTTTTTCCATTCTAGGCTACCGGACAACGAATTGGAACAATTTTCCAATCATTGTCTACGATAATATTGGGTGTTGGGCTATCTATGTACTACGTATGGAAGTTGGGACTTTTAACATTGGCTTTTATGCCGTTTATGCTCGTTGCAACCTATTTGCAGGGTAAAGTCATGATGTCGGAAAATATGGGCATTCAGAAATCATTGGAAGAATCTACGAAGGTAAAAATGAAAATGAAACTGATTTAAACTGAGCTTTATCAATCTTTTTTCTTTCAGCTTGCCGTTGAGGTGGTGTCGAGCGTTCGAACAGTTGTATCGATCGGCCGCGAAAGGATGTTCCATGAAAAGTATATGGCTCTTCTGCTTCCTGGTGTTCGAAAGGCGAAAATTGGTACACATTATCGCGGAGTAGTTTATGGTTTAGCATGGTCGATTATGTTCTTTGCATATTCAGCGTGTATGTATTATGGCGGTCATTTGATTATCAACGAGGGAGTTTCTTATGCCGACGTTTTGAAGTAAGTTCTTCTAGCAGTAAGGATGATTTAAGAGGCGCTTATCTATTGAATTATGTATACCTTAAAACCTATTTTTCACAGAGTAGCAGAAGCCTTAATCATGGGCACCATGTCCATTGGCAATGCCCTAGCCTTCGCTCCAAACTTCCAAAAAGGACTGGCTGCCGCTGCGAAATTCAATGCGTTATTCAATCGTGCTCCGCAAGTTGTCGATCGTCCCGGATTGGATCCATCAAAAAAAGTCGAGCTCGATGGAAGCGTTTCGTACAGAGACGTATCTTTCAGCTATCCGACTCGTGCGAATGCACCTGTGTTGCGAGCATTATCTCTGGCCATAACCAAGGGTCAGACAATTGCACTAGTAGGGCCTTCGGGATGTGGGAAATCGACATGTATTCAGCTACTGGAGCGATTCTACGATACCAACGGAGGTTCTGTGAATGTAGATGAACGCGATGTTCGATCAATCACTATGGCGAATCTTCGATCGTATTTAGGAATTGTTTCACAGGAGCCATCCTTATTTGATCGCACGATTGCCGAGAACATCGCATACGGCGATAATTCGAGAAATGTGACAGAGAATGAAATCATTCAGGCGGCTAAGAAGGCGAACATTCATAATTTCATATCATCTTTACCATTGGTACGTTGAGTTTCCCTGAAATAATTATATTTGTCGACTTTTCTCTTGACGCTGATTTAACAAAGCGTATATAAATTTTAGGGCTATGAAACAAGACTGGGTGAAAAGGGTACACATCTATCGGGTGGTCAGAAGCAACGTGTGGCCATCGCCCGTGCATTAATTCGAAATCCGAAAATACTTCTGCTTGATGAAGCAACATCCGCACTAGATACGGAGAGTGAAAAGGTAACTGACTAAAAATCGAAATATAAAGTCAAACATTGATTTCCAATTTTTTTTTTCAGATTGTCCAAGACGCCCTCGATGCTGCCCGTGAGGGTCGAACATGTATATCAATTGCACATCGTCTATCGACTGTCGTTGATTCCGATGTGATATTCGTCATTGATGGTGGTGTTGTCATCGAAAGTGGTTCTCATAAGGAGTTGCTAGCCAACAAAGGAATGTATTATAAATTGTATAAATTACAAACAGGGCAGAGATAAATTTTTAATTTCACCCATCAATTGTATTTATGCCATCTGTTCTATTCAGATAACTTTGTATACCTTTTTATAAATAAATGTGAAAATGTTATTGATCAGGACGTAAGGACATTCTTGGGCATGAAGCGAAATCTAGGTAATACGGGAAGTTTCTGGCGAAAGATGACCCCATGTAGACTAAACGAATCACCAATTTTCCCGATTAATTTCTCCTAATCATGATTTACATGAATCTGAATTTAAACAATATATAACACAGTCATAATCACACGTTTGAAGGCCTGAACACAGGCAATATCGTCTTTGTGAAACAGTATAGCAACTTGCAATTTGAGGTGCATGCTAGGAACTGCACCATTCGAAAAATATGCTACCGAAAAAAGACATTTTCTTTAGTAATCCACGTGGGCGCCCCTCGCTGACGGCCAAGTCTTAGCGATAAGACAGTTTGGAAAAAGGCTGATAGCTGTAGCCTGAATGGCTGACCAACAACAAAGCGTCTCAGGTTTAGTAGGATGGAATTATTTGTGTGGTTGGATCTGTAACATAGTTGTGTGAACTCCAGCACGTTTATTAAACCATCTGAAGCAGCTATCTTCCGAAGCCATCCCTTGAATGGCGTTAAGAGATGTGCTGACAACTCGTCCTTGTAAAAACCACTCCATGTCAAGAAACCTGGAACAAAAGCCTCGGATTGGACGGATCAACAACGACGACCACGCAAACGAATAAAGGATTATTCTTTCGGATCCTGGAATGTACGCTCCCTGAACAAACCGGGGGCCGAGAAGGCCCTCCTTCAACAGGTCGAAAAGTACAAACTGAGCATTACTGCAGTCCAGGAAACAAATTGGCTTGGCAGCGAGATCAATGAGACGAAATCGCACACAATTTTTACAAGCGGCAAACCGTCGGGTCGCAAGCAGTTTGGAGTAGCATTTATAGTGAACCACCACCTCAGACCGCACATTACTGACTTCAAACCCATAAATGAACGGCTGTGTGCGATTCGCATTAAGACTCTTCAATCTCTGGCTCATCAATGTGCATGCCCCCACTGAAGCTAAAGAAGACGCAGTAAAAGACGAGTTCTACGCCCGCCCTGAGACTCTCTGCGACTCACTTCAAAGAAACGACGTCAAATTGATGCTGGGAGACTTTAACGCGAAAGTCGGAAATGAAAGTTGGCACCAGGGGACCATTGGAGGCCACAGTCTCCATGAAGAATGTAAAGACAACGTCCAGCGACTTATCGATTTCGCCTGCAGCAGGAATCTAGTCGTAAGCTCTACGTGTTTCCCGCATCGACGCATTCACAAGCAGATCTGGAAGTCTCCAGACACACATACCGTCAACCAAATTGACCACGTCCTCATTTGCAGGAGATGGGCGTCTAGTGTGATGGATGTGATGTGATGGAGCAAACTGCGACTCAGATCATCACTTGGTGAAGACGACCTACAGATGTTGAATTTCCTCAGTGCACCAATCGAGAATCAACCCCCCCCCCCAAATCTATGCGGTTGATAAGCTTTTGAGGGATGCTACAGCGGCGGCATATATTAACGCCCATGAGGAAAGACTATTACCTATGCTACACAACATTAGCAATACAGGCCTCCATGGGTTTTGGGAAGAACTCAAGGGTACCATCAAAGAAGTCACAGAGAAGGTCGTGGGATATAAAGCCCCGCGAGCGCGAAATGACTGGTTGGCAACCTTTTAGTTTCCGGCTGGGGAAATCACTTTTCACTCAGATTTTTGTCACTTTTCACTCGCATCACTCTAAAAGTCAAGAATTTGCAAAAAAAAAATTATTTTAATTTTTAGTTTTTGTTTTAAGTCTTAATTATTTTTTTTTTAATTTTTTATTTTTTTTTCATAATTTATACTGAGTGTTTGCAATATTGGAGGCATGGAAAATTGAAATATTCGGGATATTTTTAGTTTCCGGGGCCCGGGGTGAAAAAATCGTTTTTCCCTCGGATTTTTGGTCACTTATCACTCGCGTCACCCTAAGACACTCAAATTTGCAAAAAAAAAAATTTTTTAATTTTTAACTGATTTTTGAAGAAAAAATTAGTTATTCGACCCTTCCTCGATAAATAACGAGTTTCGACCCCGGAGTTGGTTTTCTTTACGTTTCATGACCCCAGGAATCGATTGGCATCATTAGATTTTTTTAGTGTCCTTTATATATATATATATCCGCAAAATGTTGTGGACACGATAACAGCCGAACGTCGTTAGCGAAGTGAAACTTTTCCAGTTGATAGATGTCAGTGGGGAGCCAGCTGCTATTGAAATCCAGCTGTATCGATAGAGCGGTTAAAAAGTTACAGCTATGTAACCGCAAAAGTATCTAAGCCTAATAACTCCATAACGGAAAAAGCTATCTGAACCAAACTTGTCCAGTAGGTAGATGTCTATAAGTACTAGCCTATTATTGAGTTTTAGCAAACTTCCATCAAGCAGTTAAAAAAATTTACTTATATATCAAGTTTTGTTGCTTTCAACAGCGATTTTAGGAATTGTATGTGTCCTTCAGTCGAGTAACAAAGTCGAGCGGTCTGCATATAATATAATTGGCACATTTAAGAATCCTTCATCAACAACAGTAAATACTAGTGTCGCTAAGTAAATGTTGCGCGTATTTCGAGACAGTCCCGTCAAATTTCATTTACATTTTCTACAGGATTCACCAGAAGGGAATGACACATATATGTTTCACTTTGTGCCGTCTTTGAGGAAACATCTTCCAGACATACTAGCCGATATAACCTTCCTTTCACTATGTGCCGTCTTTGAGGAAACATCTTCCAGACATACTAGCCGATATAACCTTCCTTTCAGCCAGTTGATTATTTTTTGTAGAGACTTGGTTAGGTTAGGTTAGGTTAGGTTAAGGGGCTGCCATGATACAACACAGCACACTTAGACCGCTCATGGGTCCATTGTGATACCACCATATAACATTACACCTCGCCAAAAGAAACCTAGGTTCCAAACCAGCCTGTGCTGGCAATGTAGCGGTTGAGCTTTATCACGCTCATGTCCTTGAGGTCCTCCAGGTCATAGTAAAACCAAGAGCCTAGGAATTTCCTCCTTCTGATGGCCAGTGCTGGGCAGTGACATAGAAGGTGCAAGACACTCTCCTCCTCATCCACATCCTCACAGCTTCTTCAGTAGTCATTATGAGGAAGACGGAGCCTCCATGCGAGCACGCCGATGGGGCAATGCCCTGTGATAGTCCCCACCACCCTACCAATATGCTTTCTGTTCAAAGATAGCAAAGAGGCAGAGCGGCTAGAATCGAATTTCTGCCAGATCATTCTCGTCGTTTGGCAAGTATTTAAATTGAGCCATCTGTTGTTAGCCCTAACCACCGCAACGGACTTAATTGCCGCCTTGCACGATGCAATTGGCACTCCGATATCAATACGGTCTCCATTGACGACACCTGTTGTCCCCTCATGAGCAAGATCGTCCGCCCTGCAATTGCCCACAAAGCCACTGTGACTTGGTATCCAGCAGAGGGTAATGTTGAAGAAGTAACCCATCTCTAACAGGGCCGAGCGGCACTTCTGAATGGTTTTCGATGAAGTGAGAACAGAGTCAAGCGAGCGAATCGCAGCCTGACTGTCCGTATAGATAGTAATGTCTCTTGCAGTCACGACATGACTTCTTAGCCAGGTTAGAGCTTCCAAGATCGCCGTAACCTCAGCCTGTAAGACACTACAAAAATCAGGAAGACGGAAGGATAAGTTGATTCCCAGACCCTCCGAGTAAATACCAGCCCCAACTCCGTAATCGGTCTTAGAGCCATCCGTGTAGATGACCAAGGAGTTGGGGGTGAAGGGTACATTGTCAGCCCATAGGCTTCTCGACGGAATCCTGTTAGTGTAATTCCTATCAAAAACATGTTTTGGAGACGTGTAATCAGTCTCCGTAGGGAGATCCAGGTTGCCTAGAATAGCAGAGTGGCCAGTATTTGACGTGCGCCATTGGCCTGCTTCGCGAAGACGCAGGGCCGTGATTCCTGCCAGTTGTTCGCCAAAAATGTCAAGCGGGAGCAGGTTTAGCAGCGTGTCCAAGCTGGCTGACGGAGTTGTTCTAAAGGCCCCTGTCATGTTAACCGCTGCTAGTCTTTGCACTTTACTTAACAAGTGGCAAAAGGCCGCCACTCTTAGTGCCGTCCACCACACACAAATGCCGTGCAGTAAAATTGGCCGCACAACCGCTGTGTACAGCCAGTGCACCACTTTCGGTTGCAGACCCCAGTTCCTGCCAATCGCCTTCCTACACGAGTAGAGCGCAGCTGTGGCTTTATTCACCCGCTCAAGTATGTTGGGCTTCCACGATAGCTTCCTATCAAAAATAAGACCCAGGAACTTAGCTTTGTCACTGAAGGCCAGTTTCTTACCATCAAGTGATGGAGGCTCAACAGGAGGTAGTTCGTGTCTTCTGGTGAAGAGGACAAGTTCGGTCTTGTCAGGGTTAACGCCAAGACCACAGTGGCGTGCCCATTCGGTGAGAATACCTAGAGCATTCTGCAGCAACTCACTAAGGACTCCCGGGAAACTCCCGGAAACAGCAATGGCAACATCGTCCGCGTACGCCGTAACGCTGAAACCAAGCTCTCCCAATCTCAGGAGCAGTCCATTGACTACCAGGTTCCAAAGAAGTGGAGACAGTATGCCTCCTTGGGGGGTGCCCCTGCAGACACATCTACTGACGGATGAAGTACCCATAGTGGTACGTATAATCCTAAAAGTTAACAGCAAACTAATAAGTTTACAGAGCGAGTCATCAACATGCAGTTTCAAGAGTGCTTCGATGATTGCACTATGTTTAACATTATTGAACGCTCCCTCGATGTCCAAAAATGCAACCATGGTATATTCCTTACATTCAAGGGATTTCTCAATGCCACTAACCAGAGAGTGAAGAGCAGTGTCCACTGATCTTCCTTTCCAGTAGGCATGTTGCGATGAAGATAGAGACTGAGGTGGAATGGTGTTCCGAAGATGAACATCGATCAGCCGCTCCAATAATTTCAGCAAGGTTGAAGAGAGGCTGATAGGTCGTAGGTCATTTGCGCGCGCGTGTGAGCAGCGCCCGGCTTTCGGGATGAAAACAACCAGAACTTCCGTCCAGATGCGCGGAACACAGCCCAGTGTGAGACAAGCGGTTAGGATACTCTCCACCCAAGGATAGATAATATCTAATGAGTATTGTAGGTCCGCAGGAATAATGCCGTCGGGTCCAGCGGATTTAAACGGCTCGAAACTGCCGATCGCCCACAGTATCTTATCTTTCGACAGAATGCTCGTAACGTCACATGCTGCCGTCTGGCAAGTGTGTAGGCCCCCAGCAGAGCTGGCCGCCGTGCTACCAGGAAAGTGTGTGTCAAGCAAAAGTTCAATGGATTCTTTGCTTGACGATGTCCATGAGCCATCCTGCCTCTGCAGAGACTTGGTTACTACCAACCGATAACGTTGACATCGCTAACAATAATTTGATTTATAAATACAACTTCTTACTAGGCGAAAAGCTTTTGGCATTTCTTTATATTGCAACTCAACAAAGGAAAAATTTCAGGTTTGCTTCGAATATAATGGCAAAAGCAAGTCTACGAATTTCGTTTCAATAACCTGGAACGAATTTGGTATATGCATATGCTATAAGTTACCTAGTACTTCTTATAGTGAAGTAAAAGTAAATTTATAGAAATGCTTCATTTTGTAAGCTCTCTGAGGTCAAATTTAATTGTTCTAGGCGATCTCAACATAGATTTTTTCGCCAAGCCAAATCATACCTTCTTTAGAGAATTACAAAGTTTCGGTGTCCGGTATGGTATGCCAGAGGAATTTTTAACAAATAGTTCCACAAAGATTAATGTTAAATTTTGTAACTTCAGTGAGAATGTGCAATTTCATTTTTATGAATCCTATTTCAGCCATCGCTAGCCAATAGCTTGTGTATTCATTAACGGAAATGAGATAGAGCAATGCGCCATTGATAATTCGGCAATCATGCCACCTTTGAATAGTCAAAATTTACAAACAAGAAGAACCGCATATTATGTTCCTACCGGCTTTGAAATCGGAGACGGTGTACCTTGTTATGCAAATACCGTATGCAAGATCCTACTAAACAATAGAACCATACATAAATGTAGTCAATGTCCCCAAGCGGATAATATATTGTATGTAAAATGTTTATTGACGATAAATTAATTTGTTTTTCATTCCCTGAAAGTTTACCTGGATTACTCACTTCCCGAGAATTACGGAATATGGTAGGGGGTTATTGTATGCAGCAGTAATAGCAAGACACACATGAGTTTCTTTTGGCTATCATTATCGGATCACTCGTCCTCAAAGAAAACTTTAACTTTAACATACTATGCGATGTTTTCGCTGTTTTGCTGGAACGACAACTACCGAGCTTGCCTTATGGTTGTCCATTAAAATCCATAAGGATACATATAGTTTGGACTCATTCGATGAACTGATCAGCCAATTCTGCAACTGGTGCCCGATTCCCGATTCGCAGTGTGATAGCGTTTCGCAATCGGAGAAAGAAAGCGACATTCTCAAATATTGTTAGATTTCCCAATATAATGATTGTCCAAGTCATTCCATTGGGACAACTAATTGGCAATGTTATCCGCAAATGTAAGGTAAGCTTTAAAAGTAAAATTTTAAGAATGCCATTCGTTTTTTTCGATTCTATATAAAGTAAACTCTTTAATTTGTCATTTCAGAGAAACATTAAATTCTGGCCATTATATATTTTGGTTGAAATCATTTCAAAATTGTATGTGGTAAGCGGCAAATCACAAGGAAATTAAAATTTACAACAAGCGATTGCCTAATGTAATTAAGGATCTCACTATTTTCATTTTACATAGAGATAGGTTAGGTTAGGTTGAAAGGGCTGCTTAAAGATAACGCAAAAAGCACACATAGACCACCACTGGATCCGTTGTGATACCCCTAAGACTCAGCAACCTGAGACCAACTCACTCGTCAAACCAGCCAGAGCACACAATGAATCGATGAAGCCGACCCACACTAACCTCTTTCAGGTCATCCAGATCGGTGAAAAACTAGGAGCCAAGAAGGTCCTTCCTAAAATTTGCAAGGGCGGGACAGGTACATAGAAGGTGAGACATAGTTTCCTCCTCTTCGTCCCCACAGCTCCTGCAGAAGTCATTGTGGGGAAGACGAAGTCTTCTAGCATGCTCCCCAATTAGGCAGTGTCCGGTTAAAACTCCTATGACAGTTCTCAGCTGATTTCTGTTTAACATTAGCAGCCCAGAGGATCGCTTGGGATCCAGTTTGGGCCACATCTGTCTAGCCACATGACAGGTATTACCATTGCTCCATCTGGTGCTAGCCCTATCATATGCCGCATCTTTAATAGCCAGTTTACAAGCAGCTAGAGGCATGCTAGTACTACGCAACAACCCGCTGGTCTCATCAGTCGAGCCCGCCCGAGCTAGTTCGTCGGCCCTACAGTTGCCAGGATAGCCACTATGGCCAGGCACCCAGCACACGGAAATGTTGAAACGTCTACCCATCTCTAAGAGGGAATTGCGACAATTCAGTACTGTCTTCGACTTGACCAAAGCAGAGCTAAGCGATTTGAGATAATCCAGAGTAAATACACATCAAAAATCAGTTTCTCTGGCTTAATTTTTTTTTTCCTTATTTTCTTGTCCTAATGATTTATACTGAGTATTTGGTGTGTTTAAAACTGATCAAAACGCTATGCACGCAGAGCGAAGGAAGCGAGCGTTCATGTTTGGCGATACTGAGGGTTGCAATCCCTTAAGCGCGGAGCGAGCGTAGCGAGCAGAGCCCACGCAAGGGGATTTGTGAATATTTCAATTTTCTAAGCCTCCAACATTGCAAACACTCAGTATAAATTATGAAAAAAAATTTAAAAAAAAATTAAAACTTAAAACAAAAATAAAAAATAAAATGTTTTTTTTTTGCAAATTCTTGACTTTTAGAGTGGTGCGAGTGAAAAGTGACAAAAATCCGAGTGAAAAGTGATTTCCCCACCTGGGGCCCCGGAAACTAAAAGGTTGCCCGACCGAGATCTCGTTGGGAGAGCTCAGTAGGTGTGGACGCCGCGCAGCTACTGGGCTTCCAAAATTGGAGGACGCGGTCACGTGACCGAGATAATTGGAGGACAATGATCCAGGCGGCCAAGGCGCGACGTCGGGCTGTCGCGCCACGATGATGATGAGGTCGACATGTGGTCTACAGTCAGCTAACTCAGTAGACCATTTAGTAATTATGAAATTTAAATATTGACAAGAATTGATATTTGTTTGTGCACAATTCGACAGTGCGGTCAACATTATGTCAATACCGAAACGCCAACTGAGTAGGCTGACTGTCGATATTCTGACAAGGATTGACCTTTATTCATGCACAATTCGACAGAACAGTCAACATATGTCAATAGCAAACAACAACCGAGTAGGCTGGCTGTCGACTTATTCCCCAAATGTTGGAGCCAGAGACAGACAGGACAAGCTCATTCCATGCCTCTATGTTCTAAGATACTAACTTAATGTAATAATAGCAAATAACAGTAAATAAATGAGTAATGTTTTTATATTTAATTAATTCTGGTGTAACGATTTGCTTGACTATTTGATCTAATTTGGGAGAAATTTAATGATTTTTGGTCGTTTTCGCTTAATGTTATGGTCCGTTTATTGTTATTAATTCTGCTCAGTCCAAACGTGATCACAATAAGCGGAGCCCACTGTACTTAGAAATGATTCTGGTTGGTTGGTTGGTTAGAGTGGCTGTTACTTTCCAGAAGGGAAAGAAAAACACAAGGTGCGCCGTTTTGATGCCACACGCCTAATAAGAGGAATAGACCGTTGCCATCAAGAACGTTCTCAGATATTCGTCCTCAGATCCATCCTGTGGAGTTAAGAAAACGGATTATCTCCCCGATACTCTTCGAGGAGATGTCGGATATACCATGGAAGAAAGCACTGCCAGGTTTTTGATGTCTGATTCTTGCAAGAGCCGGGCATTTGCACAAGAAATGGATCAGAGTTTCCTCCTCCTCCTCATTCCTGCAGCTTCGGCAGAACATGTTGTAAGGTATACCCAATCTGGCCGCATGCAATCCCACCGGCCAATGCCCCGTCGTTACCACTGTAACTTTTGCGACATCTGAACGGATTCTCTTCAGAAGGGCATTAGATTTGCGTGTATCATATGATGGCCACAGTTTCTTAGACGTGCCACACGTTGTCAGTGCGCCCCATGTCATGAAATGTGTATGAATCTCCTTTTTTACGGCACTAAACGGCGAGTAGACAGTCACCGCGTAGGACTCCTGTAGTGCAGAGCCCTGTTTCGCCAGTTAATCAGCCCTCTCGTTCCCCTCTATATTTCTATGTCCTAGAACCCATAGAAGAGAAACTCCGAAGAGGTTCGTCAGTCCAGGCAGCTCACTGCGGCATTGTTTGACTATTTTCGATGAGATTGTTATTGATTCCAGAGCCTTAATCGGGGCCTGGCTGTCTGAGAAGATGGCGACACTCCTAGTGGTTCCTGTGCTGTGCTTCAACATCCTACACGCTTCCCTTATTGCCAGCACTTCAGCTTGAAATACGCTTGCATAGTCTGGAAGGAGAAAATACATTGATGCACTGAGATTCTCAGAAAAGAACCCCACACCGACTCCACAATCCATTTTAAAGCCATCAGTGAATATTTTGCAGTCGTATCTTCCGGTCACCTCTCCCTCACTCCATTCCGCTCTCGTTGGGAAGTTTGCTACGAGGTGCTTTTCAAAATCTACTTCGGTGACGATATAGTCTGTTGACAACATGTGTCAAACTCTGACAGGTAGAGACTTCAGTATATTGCTATGCCCATATGGTTTGGACGTCCAACATCCAGACTCCCTTAGTCTGACAACGTTGCACACCGCGTTGAATTTTATTTGTAGGTCTAAAGGGAGTAGACCTAGGATGATGTTAAGTGCATCCGAAAAATGAAATGAGAAATATATAGAAATGATTCTATAGCGTGATAATCTATTTCTATAAAAGTGAATGTGTTTACATAACATATGTATGCCGCTGCGCAGAATGACGTCAAAATTTGTACAATGGCTGCGTTTCTAACAAAAAATCGCTGAGTCCGCGCTTAGTCAGCGCTTCACAATTGCTGACCAGCATATTGTGATTATTTTCGTGTTTTAGAAACGGCATGACGGCTGTCTCATTTGTCAAATGCCATGTTCAGTTTGGCATTTGACAGAAAACTCGAAATTTCTTGTTTTGATGAGTCCCAGGTGACACACAACGGTACGGTATCAACTTTATTTCCCACAATAAGGTTTAACAATTACGTTAAAAACACGATTATCAACCATAAACAACACAACCGATGTAAGAATTGAAGTTTGATAATTGTCGCAAATGTTGAACAATTCGGATTCATAGAAACCATGACTTTAGACTAGACTAGACTTTATTGCACTGCTACTTGACACTTCACTTCGCTAATGGAATGTTAACACAATGTTTATCAACTATTAATATACTGTTAATGTATTGTACTGTCAACATACTGATAATAGACTATTAACATACTATAAATGCACTGTTAACATTATGAAAAAAATGTCCAAAATGGTGAAAATGGTGAGCATAGGAAATCCTAGATGAACGAGCTAGCGATGCGAGCTATTATATGATAAGTATTCAAAATTCCTTAAGATTGTTACGAATTTCAATTTTTTTATCAAAATTTAATAATTTAATAAATGTCGTCAGGCTCATTATCTATACTCACGTGGCTCTGACGAAAAGCTTTTACTGTAGGGATTATCAGTATGAAATTTACGATTCTTATTTTTAATACCCGAAAAAGTTTATCAATTTTTTTATCACTATCTTTTATTTCTAATCAATTCGTTTATAAACGATTGACGGCCTTCGATAAGTATTAGTCAAATTTTGATATCCGGGCGCGGCGGTTTAAGGCATCGCCGATAGCCGAATATTTTTGCGGATAGTGTGTGTAATGTAAAGAAAGAAGAAAGTGTGAATCAAGTGATTTTTTTTTAATTGATCTCAATATTTCAATCCAAGTTTTTGAGTATACATATTTTTTCCTGAACGTCGCTTTTTAATATAAACGGCAAAATGAAAATAGAAATAAATGAAAAAAATGAAGATGTTAAAAAGGATCCGTTGGATATGGGCGTAGAGGTATATCGGAATGGAAAGGATCAAAAGTAAGTTGATTTTTCAATGTTCGATTCTATTATGTCCAGTACAAAATGTCTAACCAAATGGCCGGAATTTACGAGTATTTGCAATGTGTTCAAACGTCAAATTAAAGTTACATCAATCGGAAGCATGCGACCAGTTTTTTTTTTTTAATTTTGATAATTTAATTTTTAAAATTCAAGAATCACAAAGCAACAAATTTTTAACCATAAAATACAATTTTTCCAATTTAATTATAAACGTAGGTTTAAAAGAAAATATTAAGCGAAAAAATGCGAAATAATCTTGTTGATTTTAAAATAAAATACAAAAAAAAAATTTAAGCAATAGTGCGATAGAAGATATGTACTAGTTATCACACTGACATAGCATTTTTCAAATCGATAAAATCATTTAAAATTACTGAAATTTGTCCATATATGAGTAATAAGCTTACACTCGTAAATCGATTTGCTATTTGGGGTTCTCATACATATTAGTTATGAACATACATTATGTCATGATTACTATCAGTCAAGGTCAGTGGAATGGAAGATAGATCGATCATGCAAACTTGGCGGTTCGAACCTGGCCTAGCATATGTGAATTGCTGCAATTCAGTTTTAATAAACTTAGTTGCGAATATACATGGATTTGATAAAAATCGATGGATTAAAGGTAAGACGAGCGTGATACTCACTTACACTCACTTTATATAGCCTACTGTACACTGAAAACCATACTCTGTTGTTCAAAGAAACTAATAAAGAAATCTCTCTCTCTCTCTCTTTGGATCCTGTCAACCCCTTGTGGGGCATAGGGCATTAATCACGCCGACTTTCCACCTCGTCCTGTTCGCCGCCATCGACTTCAACTGTCCCCACGATTTGCCTAATGACTTACCCTCGACCTCAACTGATCTTCTCCAGGTGTTTCTAGATCGTCCAACGCGGCGACTTGCATCGGTTCCCTGTGGGTTCCAATCGAGGGCCTGTTTAGCAATGTTTTCCGGCCCCTTCGGAGTGCGTGCCTATCCTGTCCTGGCCAGTAATGAACAGGAGGTCGTCGTTAGAAATGACCTCCGATCAGCGTATGTGCAGGATGCGCCGTAGACACTGGTTCACGGAAGTTTGCAATCTGGTTGTTATCTCCCTGGTCACCTTCCAAATTGAACAGCCATAAAGAAACACAGATTTTACATTGGTTTCGAAGATCCTGAGTTTGGTACGTCTGGAGATGTTGTTGTTTTGCCGGAAAGGAGTTAAACTGAAAAAAGCTGCCCGAGCCTTATTGATGCGGGACTCTACGTCAGCATCCGCTCCACCATCTGCTGCAACTACGCTTCCGAGGTAGCAAAAATTGTCCACCTTTTCCACCGTCTGCCGCGAAACACAAATTTCGCTCTGTCTTCCTGGATCCAAGCTCAAGTACTTAGTTTTGGCAGCACTGATTTTAAGCCCCGCATTGCCACTTTCGCGGTGCAGGGCATCCGTCATTTGAACTAGATGATCCGATATATTTGAGAGAAGACAAATATCGTCGTCGTAATCCAGGTGTTGAAGGTAATCAAACAGGTTCCATCTGATTCCTTTGCTCTGGTGTTCATGAAGCGCACTGCAGAGAACGTCGTTAATAGCAATCAAAAACAATATAGGAGACAAAATGCAGCCTTGTCTCACTCCGCTATGTACCTCGAAGGGATCTGAAAGCTTACCCTTGTGTAAGACGTGACATTGGGCTCCGGTATAGGACTCCTTGATGATGGATATGATTTTATCTGGTATACCTCTCCTATGTAAAGCTTCCAGATGTATTCCCGGTCAACGCTGTCAAACGCCTTCTCGAAATCGATGAACATGAGATGTAATGGGGATCTCCACTCTGCGGATTGTTCAATAATAATTCGGAGGGTGTTGATATGGTCGCTATATGAAAAGCCCTCGCGAAAACCAGCCTGTTCATCGTTCAGTGTGCGGTCAACTGTTTGCTTGATCCGGTTTAAGACTATTTTCGCCATCAGTTTGGAGACTGCGGGGAGGAGGCAAATTCCGCGCCAATTATTACAATCCTTCAGGTTACCTTTCTTCGGGATCTTAATAATGACGCCCTTCTTCCATTCTTTAGGGAGAGTTTCGGTTTCCCAACACTCTTGGATAACGGGGAGAAGAATATCAGCAGTAGCGTTGCTATCCGCCTTAAAGAATTCCACCGGAATTCCATCTATCCCCGGGGCTTTACCCGCTTCCATCGATTTAATAGCCACAGTTAATTCCTGTTTAGATGGTGGATTGGTATCAACTCTGGCTATTTGCGGAATATTTTCTACTTCTAGTGAAGATGAGTTCGAACGTCCAAAGGTGTTGTTGAGTACCTCAATGAAGTGCTCTCTCCACCGTCGCAGTTGGTCTTCATCAGTGACCAGTAGAGACCCATCCTTATCTTTCACGGGAAGTTCAGCTGTAAAAGATTTGCCAGTTAATGGCTTGATAAGTTTGTAAAGGGTTCCACTGTCACCACGGTAAGCCGCTTCCTCTACCTTCTCCGCTAATGCATTGATGTTGTTTCGTTTGTCCCGTCTTACGCTTCTTTGCACGCCTTTCTGAAGAGAACGGTATTCAGCTCTAAGTTGGTCTTTGACTGCGTCGTCAGTGGCTGAGTTGATTTGTTCTTTAATTCTCTTGCGTGCCGTGATTAGAGACCATGTAGAATCACTAATGAATGGCCTTCCACCGCGCTCCAATCTGCCCGCAAAAGTTTCACCACACGAAATAAATGAGTCCTTAGCGACGTTCCATCTATCATCAATTGTAGGAGTCTCATAAGATAGTGGTGCATTAGCTCTTTCGTGCAAGGCGGTGGAATAAGCACGTCTTATAGATGGATCTTTAAGCTTTTGCACATTAAAACGTGGCAAGATTCTTACATTTTGAGGGCGATGGATCGCTGCCGTTCGTAAGCCTACTTTTGCGACAACAAGTTGGTGATCGCTGCCAATATCAGCACCCCGCTTCGACCTGACGTCTAAAAGACAGTTCCTCCATGTCTTGGAAATGGCTATATGGTCAATCTGGTTCTCTGTTCTGCCATCCGGAGAAACCCAGGTTGTTAAATGGCATCGTTTGTGCTTGAACAAAGTACCGCCGATGACGAGCTAACGAGAGTTGCAGAACTCCACGAACATCTCGCCATTTTGGTTCCTGTTGCCTAGACCATGATTGTCCATTAAGTGTTCCAAACCAAGATTGTCAGACCCGACTTTGGCATTGAGATCCCCCATAATAATCTTTATGTCACCTTTGGGAGCCTTGTCGAAGGTGACGCCGAGTCGGTGATAGAATGCGTCTTTAGCTGATTGATCCGCTGGTTCAGTCGGGGCGTAGCACTGAATTATTGTGAGGTTTCTTACCCTGGATTTAAATCGGGCTGTAATGATACGGTCGGAGATTGGCTTCCAGTCAATTAGAGATAGGCGTGCCTCCCTAGTCAACAGGACTCCGACGCCTGCCATTCGAGGTGACGTATCGTCTTCATTTCCAGAGTAGAGTAGTACTGTTTGGGAGCTTGGTGATAAAGTCGTTCCCGATCCAGGCCATCTTGTTTCGCTTAGTCCTAGTTATATGCGGTCATTTCCCGTTCGACTTCAGTGAGCCTCGCACTATTGCACTCGCCCCACATCGTTCGAACGTTCCAAAAACCGATCGTAGTCCGTTGTTTGTAGCCAAAAGTCGTTGCCGGTGAATCAGTCCATGGTATCCGAGGCTCGTTTAATGTTTCGAGTGTAAATTTATTTCAGGTACGCAGGTTACAAGCCCACATACCCAATCTTAGGGAAAGGGTTGCTTCCTTAGGTGTCCTAAGAGTCGCCCGGAGCTATTTTTTATATAGCGCAGAGGTAGCCCTCCAATGGTGTTTTTAATTGCGCGTTCTTTTGATGATCTTTTAGCTGGGTGTGACGTGTTGGTGTTCTCACAACTGTGTTGCAACTCCACCGTTCGCCTATTTCCTGAGACGCACTGGTGTTATTGGCCTTTCAGGATGATCATCGTTATGTGCCTCTACCAAATGTTTTGCAGTGCAAAACTCGGTTGGCTTGGTTAGCCGTTCCAGGGGGCGCCCACGCGGAGGACTATGGAAGAGGTCTCTGCCCCCCATTATTATTTGATAATTTGTTATACATTTGACGAAAGACTTACGGTCACTCAAAAAAGAAATGATATGTGTTTAGAAATTGTGATTTTTTCTAATAGGTTAGGTTAGACGGGCTGCCTTGACAAAGAAGAGCAAGGCTCACATAGATCACCGCTGGGTCCGTTGAGATACCCTTTAGATTCAGCATTCCTGAGCCCCTTTCAATCGTCAAACCAGCCGAGGCTGACAAGGAAACGATGAAATCGACCGACATTAACATTCCTTAAATCCAAATCGTAAAGCCCCACCTCATTTCTTGAATGTCTCCTGCTCAGCATCAGTAGCCCATGGGATGGTTAGGTTCCAACTTGGGCCATATTTGCGTATAGTTGCATGACAAGTAGTGCCACAACTCCATCTCATGTTGGCCCTCTCGTACAACACAGCTTGGGTAACCAATTTCCAAGTTGCTAGATGAATATTTGTGCTTCGCAGGCACTCCCTGATCTCATTGGTCGTACCCGCCCGAGCCAGAAAAGAAGAAGAAAATCACTGTGGCCCGGTACCCAGCACAAAGAAATGTTGATAAAACCTCCCATCAGCATGAAAAGGTTGCGGCAGTCCAGTACCGTCTTTGACATAACCAGGACAGAAGTAAGCGATTTAATCGCCGATTGACAATCCATTTAGATTACAAAGTCCCTGGTAGATATAACACTTTGCACAAGCCAGGTTAGCACATCGGAGAATGCTGTAATTTCCGCCTGAAAGACTCTACTGTATTCCGGAAGGCAGAACGACAAGCCAATATCCAACATCTCCGAATATACCATAGCCCCAGCCTCTTCATCTGTCTTCGAGCAGCCAGTGAAAAAGCTAATGGCATCAAATACGGCGTTCTCTGAGCTCAGTTAAAGATCAGTTTACAAATGATTTGAAGTCGGCGTGACTCCATTTACTCCTAAAGGTATTCCATCGCGTGAAAGGAAAAGGACTGCGGACATACTGCTACATACAGTGGTCCATCACTGGCCGATGCTAGTCGTTGTCATCGTGAATTTGGGCGGATGGTGTCTAATGTCGATGATGATTGTCAGAAAATGGCTTTGGGATCGCTGACCATTTTGTGACTGCCTTCATTGCTACAACATGCCATCTGTCGCGATGACTTTCAACTGCCAGTGATGTAGTCACTATTAGATATATTCAGACAGAGGTAACTGCCCCGGCGCCGACTATCGTTTCGCAAGAAAACCGATTCTCACTTGTTTCCTTCGTTCAAACAATCAAAAACCTATTTTTCTCTGACTTATAAGGAAGGTAAGCTTCTACAGACATATACTACCTATATGTACTCAATTACCCTAACTCCATGTGGGACATAACGCGTCCTTTCGTTATGGCATAAACTAGTTTCAAAGAATGCAGTTGCGAGCATGCACCTCCTGCCAACCTATTTAGCCACATACCTGCGACAAGTCGGGAGATGCTGCTATTATTACGCACCACAGGGGGAAGACAACACAAACACCGTAAAACTGGAGACTTGACGAATAAATCGGTTTCAAATTTGTTCCCCTCAATCGTGAGACCATTTTGATGGACTGAGACTACGCATTCATATCGATATCGAATCTTTGCCTGCCCTATTGAGTCATTCTGTTCGTGAACCCATCATCAGTCAATTTTTAGGGTTTTGTATTAAAAACAAAACCCTTATGAAATCGGTCAAATGTCTGTCCGTCTGTCAGTCTGTCCGTCTGTCCATGAAATATCTCACAAACGGCTGAAGCTACATACATGAAATTTTGTGGGAGTATGTAGAATTATTATAATTCGCCGGAGAAAGCGATTCGTTGTAATAGGCTGACTTTAAGGGGATGTCCCCATAGAGGGGAAATGAAGGTCAACATTTTTTTTTCATCTGGTATTGTGAAGTGGGGTATCATGAGAAAGGTAACACCGAGTACATTTGATTTCCGGTATTTTCATCAAATTTGAAAAAAGAGGAAAAGAGATAGAGGGGAAAATATGTGATCCGAGTTTGCCCCCCCCCCCCCTTGCATTTCGATACCGTTATACTTAGAAATATAAAAAATTTCAGAAAAACGGAATTTCACTAGTATCGAAAACCGAAAATCGTAGAATTTTGATATCTTATCAAAAAAGGTTAATAATAGTACATTTCTATAGTTGCAGTTATCATACCCCTGCACGCCTTAAGCACACCCGAGGATAAAATATTGATGGCCAATGATAACCAACATCATTGGCAATAATATTTCTAAGCTTCATTACAATCACATAATATTTAATATGTAATAGTACATTCATTTAAAGTTAGGCATTTTGACACTATCCACACAAAAATTACACCTACCGGCCTCATAGGTGTGAGTACTACTTTCATGTTGTTTTTCGTAGTGCGAATTGCAGTTATTTAATTAATCACTTTTGAAAGGGTAAAGATTAGTTGGGGGGGCTGCGTCGTAATTGGCAAACTTTACCGGGTGGAAGGGGGGAGGGGTCCACATAGAGGCGAAATTAAGGTCAAATTTTTTTTTATCGACTGGTATAGGCAAGTGAGGTGTCGTGAGAAAGTTAATGTTGAGTACATTCCATTTTTTCGCATTTTCTTGAAATTTATAGAAAGGGGAATAGTGGGAGGAGAAAATAATAGTTCGTAATTTGCCCCCCCTCCTCCCCTCACCCCGTGGCATTTCGAAACTGTTAGACTTATGAAAACTTACAGGAAGGTGGGTTCCGAATAGCATATAAAATGGAAAATAATGGCATCTGTATATCTTCTCAGAATAGGTAAATAATAGTTTATTTCTGTAGTTACAGTTAGCACACCCCTGCATGCCTTAAACACTTTCGAGGTCAAAAGTACTGATGGCCAACGATAACCAACACCTTAGGCAATAATATGTTCTAAGTTTCGTTACAATCACGTAATATGAATTGGCATGTAAAATGTAAGTGGGTAAGACATTTTAATTATGTTTTTTTTTTTGTCCATCTGAGTGGTATCACGAAGAGCAAGGAGGCGATATTTATATACCAAAATAAGCGCTTGCTACAAAACCCTCGGATTGCGGGCGTAGCCCTCTATATTCCGGTTCCATTTATTTTTAAGTGCAAGAGATAAGTTAATTGCTATTTGCTTCGAGAATGGATCCGTTTATTGTGAGGATACCATCACAAAAGTTCACACAACAAATCAATCCGCCAGTCAAAATGAAAAGTTTTTGTACCAGTCTGCGCCCCTGACCGCCCATGAACTTTACGAAACTCTACAGGGTGGCGCAAAAGAAACGAAGGGGTTTGAATAGTCTATAATTCCTTTATTTTTGAATCAATCCAATTTCTTTTTTTTCTTAGTACACTTCATAAATGGGGAATTTTGTTAATTTTAACGTGAAAAAAAAATCGCGTAAGTGGTGCCCATTCTCAGCTTTGCAAATTGCGATGTTTTCATGATTTTTTTCAAGATTTCAGGAGGTATCGCTCGGATTTCTTCTCGAATATTATTGTTTAGTTAGTTAGTTAGTTAGTTTAGTATGGTCTGTGCCTTATTCATATGCCATACACATACTCCAGACCATACTCCAACTAAAAATAATATTCGAGAAGAAATTTTAGCGATACCTCCTGAAATCTTGAAAAAATTCATGGAAAATATTTTGAAAAGAGCGCGATTATGTAAAGCTGAGAATGGGCACCACTTACGCGATTTTTTTTTCACGTTTAAATTAACAAAATTCTCCATTTATGAAGTGTACTAAGAAAAAAAAGAAATTGGATTGATTCAAAAATAAAGGAATTATAGACTATTCAAACCCCTTCGTTTCTTTTGCGCCACCCTGTACAAGACAGCCGACGACGAGAAGTCATATACTGTCAGGAGAAGTAAGGCCAATATGCTTAAGTGTGTAGCGATGGCTTGGCACAATCGTTACTCTTTTATATTTTACTATGATTTTCCTTTCTGGTACATTTACTTTAGCATGATTTCTTTTTATTTTCCAGCCAATTTATACAAATTTTTCCGCATTTTTTGTTTCTTTAATTTTTATAAATGATCGAACTCGAAAACTGACTACGGGGTTGAAGGAGGCGTTTACTCCGATCAACTTGAAATAAGCCCATTTTTCCGTCTTCCAAATCACAGTAGTGTCCTCCAGGCGGAGAATACTGCGATTTTGGCTCTGACCAGGTTGGGGCGGCACGTCCAAGCCCCTAAGGATATCAGAATCTACACAAATAGCCAAGCCGCAATAAGATCCCTATAATCTTCCCTATAAACATCTAAGATAGTAACTGAATACCGTTCGACCCTCATTGAGGAGGGGATTTTTTTTACTTTTGACTTGTGTTAGATTCCGGGCCATAGTAGTTTTGATGAACTGAAAACGCAATCGAACGAACACGGCCACCAATCCCATCAAAAGTCAATTTTGTAACGAACGACTCCATCCTTATCGCCCAATTTTTAATTATTCTCCATTTTTGCCTTCCATGTTTGTGTTATCTTCCCCAGGGCTATGCATTTTTGTTAATCCGTAAAGGACAGGGGCAACGAGAGCCGAAAACCCCGCCCACGTCTCCCGAACTGAGCTACAGCAAGCATAGGCCGCTGCTTAGCTCGTTGAGGGGCCTTTATCTTCGAAAGATGGCACGCCCCGACCTTCATGGCTGAATTATAGTATGCGCGAACAACACGGCTTCTGCTGTCAAATAAAGTTGAACCAATGTATTTCAGATGCCGATAAGTATTTTATATTGTGCGCGAACAACACGTCGCTCACATCGCAAAAGTTGAGACGAGTTCAACTTTGTCGCAATCAACAAGCCGCGAAGTGTCAATTCACATTATGCATGTGTTTTAAAACTGTGGGTGATCATTTGTTTTGTTGTAAGTTACTGTTATGCGCTTGGAAGTGCATGTTTCTATTTTTGATTCAAAAAAGTGTTTCAAGTTTGTTAGAAAGCCAGTTTTTCACAGCTCAAATGTGTCAAAAGAACGCGAACAAGAGATTTGACTATAATAGGCTGAACAGCTGATTTTCGTTGACTGCGACTTGTGGACGTAATTCCAGTATAATTCCGAGGTCATGATTCGGATCCCCACCCAACCGTCCGTTACAATTTCCATGGCTATAATCAGGGCCGTGAAGAGAAAACCGACCATTTCATATACAAAACTTATAATTTGAAATCATCGTTAAGTATGGGACATTCTGTATATGAGCCAATAGTTGTTAAACCCCGGGCTCGAATTTCCTCCTGGCGCCCCTGGGTAGTTGTCATACAACTAGATCGTTGTGGTCTTGCCTGAACTCTTTACGCTCATCTCAACTCATATCGTTGAAAAGGCAGCAGATAAGCTCTGTCTTGGGGGTGACTACCGGCCGCTGCTATATATAGGAAGCATGCTAAGAGGCTCCGCCTTTCTTTTAACGATTTCTACAGAAGCTGCGGAGACGCTGATGAGAAAGAAAGTTGTTTTCATCTCATCTGTTCTTATTCGGCATTGGCAAGTCAGAGGGGTGTCTCGGCTTCTATTTATTCCCAGAATTAGATGATCTTGACAAACTCAATATCGGTTGCCTCCTTCGTTTTATCACCTGACTGGTTTAATAATTAGTTAGGGTTAGGAGTTAATAAAACCCAGTGGTATCACAACGGATCATCTTATGGTCGAAGTGTGCTGTGCTTGTCATAGCAGCCAGTTTATCTACCTTACACTGAGCTTGTATACTGAATTCTCAAATTCCTCATGAAAAGTCTGGCTATTGGCCGATTTATCTAACTTACCAACCCATTTTTTTTTCTCCCAAATCTAGGAAAATATTTATCTAATGTTATCACTAAATGGATTGGGTTCAATGTATTAATGTTATTTTTTTTAGTATATTTTGGCTAACTCACGCTGAACAAAGAATTACAGCAGGTAATAATACTTTTCGATATGTTCAATTTCGTGCGCATATAAAGTTTGTGTATATATGACAACAGATAACATTTTTTATAATTTTCGAAGCTATCAAAGATAAATAAGAAAAACGTACTTATAAACAAAGCAAGTGCGTTTTTCTGAGTTGAGAGAGTTGACAGTGAATTGCTGGAACGTTAACTTCTTTCTCGGCAATTTGCCCCTATTATGCTGGACATTCACGGACGATCTAAAGCCAAATTTTCTCTGGTCGAAGCCCCCGGTCGATGTATGGATTTGACATGGAAATTTTGGCTTCGACAATGAAAATTTGGCTTTGGACTTTCCGTGAATGTCCAGCATAAAACTAATCAAACTAGACAGTCTCTATATGGGGAGGCGGAAATGTAATTTTTCGTGATGATGAAACTAAAATAATTGTGTCGGGAAAACTTCACCAAAGAACATATAAAAAGTGCCACCATTACGTTAACAGCAAATTATGTAATTTATTTAAAAACAAATCGTAAAGTGGCGCCATAATGCCTAAATCATTCATAATTAAATATCAGTTCATCCAATCGACAAACAAAAGATGAAATTTAGAAATGGAAAGAATTATCTACAAATTCGCATTACAATGTTGTTTCCTACATTTATAGAGTAATCAATAAGAAATCAACAAATAATTTGAAATTATTCCGCCAATAAATATTATCCCATATGCAACAATACAAACAAGCACCCTTTTAACTTGCACCTACGATTGCATGGTACATAGACATTCTTTTTTTAGGTTGAAATTTACGATAAAGGTTGTCCTGACTAAATATTTACATGAAATTCAATTAAATGTTTAGTCAAGACAACCCTCCATAGCCTAAATATCCATCTAAAAAAAAGAATGTCTACGTACCATGGATTTGCATACACAACTTGAATATGACGTTGTTGGCACTGTTGCCTATGGGATAATGTTTATTTCCGCATTTAAAATTATTTACAGATTACTCAATGAATCGGAATCGTAGGAATTAAAATTGTACTGTGAATTTATAAGGAATTATTTCCACTTTAAGGGGACAGCAACCAATTTTAGATGAACAAAATAATTTTTTTATTATTATTTTTCCTAAATCTACAATCAATTTGGCATTGACTGGCGCAAACAAAATGAAAATCAGATAAGTAGAGGTGGTTAAAAAAATTTTGAAAAAAAAACACCTCAAAAAACGTTTTCAAAAAGCGGAAAAACGGGTAAAAAAAGGCGAATCAGGAGAAAGAAAAAACGTGGTAGCACAGTATAGGGCAAACTGACGTTGAAACCTTCCGCAACCATATTCCTGAGCGTTTCTATATCGATTAGAGCGCTATCGAAAGAAAACGACGTCAAAATACGTAAAATACCGGGTTTCTTTTTCGAAAAATGGCCGTCCTGAAAAATCTCTTTTTCTGACCTTCAAAAACACTTTTCTCGACACTGGTTCAAGATAAATCAACATTTATTTACGTCATTTGAATGCTTACGGATTACTGTTTCTACTGAACAGACAACTTTTTGAAATATTGATTACATCGGGAGAAAAAAAAATATTTTGCAAACCTATTTAGCATAAAATTTCATTACGTTTTGTTTTGATTACCATTCATTAGGAAATCGATATATCAAAAAGTTCTCTGCTCAGTTAGTGCAGTACTTAATGGAGAATAAATACAATGTAGTCCGGATGGCGCAACGGTTAGCACGTTCGCCTTCGATGCACTGGGTCCCGGTTCGATTCCTACTGAATGCGGTAGTTTTCAATAAAAAAGGAGATTTACGTGTCGGACTATGAGCCCACTCAGCTGTTAACTGAGTACCCATTTATGGGGTAAATAACTCGGTTGAGCGTATTGCTGATCATGATCACACCTCTGCACAAGACCGTCACGATCTAGAAAATGAGATGATGCTAACTCATCTCGAGGCCATGGTTCAAATTGGACTGTTGCGCCAGTTATTTATTTATTATTTTTAAACAGAAAAAAAAGAAATTTAAAAACGTGTTTACGAAAAATTTGACAAAAGTGAAAAAAAAACACGGTTTTCTTGTTAAACTTTTGAGTAGAGTTCTTGGTTCCGAAAAAAGAAAAATAATATTTTTCAATACACCACACTATAAAATGAACATTTAGAAAAAAAAAGTTCATTCCAATCAAATCAGTAGTTTGGGGATGTTGAAGTGAATAAATCATCTTTAGTACAGCCGGGTTTCAAAACGGTTGCTGTCCCCTTAAAATGTAATAATTTTTTTTTGTCGATTGGATGAACTGATAGGGAATTGTAAATGGTTTAGGCATTATGATGCCATTTTGCAATTTGATTTGAATTACTCATTTCATTACCACTCATTACGTTACCAGCAAATTATGTATGCTGGTAACGTAATGAATGACCTGGTAACGTAATGAATGACACTTTTTAAATGTTGAGAAGTTTTCTCGACACGATGATATGGCTTTCATCGGCAGGAAGAATATTTCCACCTCAAAGTTTAATTTGACTACACTATAGTACAGTCGGTCAGAGACTGGCAGTCATTTGTTGTTCACTTGACGAAGCGAATGAAATAAACATTTAGAAAATCTAAGTGTTAACAGGCTAACAAATTTTGTATGAGAATTTTGTGACGGGAACTCCTCCCAAACCACTGAACTGAATTTTTAATGGTGCGCACAAACTACTTTGATTAAAATAAATATAATAAAATAAGTAAATAAATAATAAAATAATAATTAGTTAGTTAATTGCCAAATTGTTAATTTATAAAGTAGGCTATTTGTAAAGCTACTAAATTGGCGAGCTGTTAATCTATTACACATCAGAGTGTTGCGTACTGGTTATTTTTTTAAGTTAGCGGAAACCTGCTAATGACAAAAGTGATTAGCTGCTAATAAATATAATAGATTTATTCTGATAGCAACCCATTTATACTGAATATTTTAGAATTTTTCTTGACGTGTAGTAGTCTAGTTTTTAATACAGTCAATCATTTCGTTCCAAGTGTGTTTACGTAAGTCGGATTTTTACATAAGTTGGATTCATGATATCGATTGAAAATACATACATAGTAACATTATTTTCGACGTCAAACAATTATGAAAACTTCGAATTCATAGTCATCATAGCCATTACGTAAGTCGGAACTTACGTAATATAAATCGAGGACTGACTTAGTGAAGGGCACTATCGAATAACTATCGGAAAGTTATTCGATAGTTTTTACTATCGATAGTTATTCGAAAAACTATCGGCCGATAGTTATTTGGTAGTTTTTACCATCGATAGTTATTCGAATAACGATCGAAACTATCGGGACTATCGGTGGATAGTTATTCGAATAACTATCGAAACTATCGGGACTATCGGTGGATAGTTATTCGAATAACTATCCGCCCATCAAAACTATCGGGATTATCGGTCGATAGCTATTCGAATAACTATCGGGACTGTCGGTGGATAGTTTCGATAGTTTATTCGACAGCCCGATAGTTTGCTATGTAGGAAGAGTTTAGTCGAATGAATGACTGTGTACTTTGGCATGTTGGCTGGGTCAATATCATGTCCATGCGATTTTAGATTTATAAGCCAGTAGTGATTATGTGTATGATTGATTACAAACTTGAACTTGAATTTAAATCTTTCCTGAACGGAACCCCTTTTTTTAAAAACATGGCCTATATTGCTAGAAAACGCTGGTAGGGTTTTTTTGGGTCGGTGATTGCGAATCTGAACTCCAAATGACAAAAAATCAAATGGGGGATCCAGAATGGCAACGCTTTTTTTCATAAACACGACCAATATTGCTGGAAAAAACGAATTGGGGGTCGATTGGGTCGCTGATTGCGAATCTGAAGTCAGAATTGCAAATAATCAAAAAATAAAGGTGTTTCTGAGCGGCAACCTTTTTTTTCTCAAAAACTCGGCCAATTTTGCTGGGAAAAGCTGGTCAGGGTTTTTTTTTAGTCGCTGATTACGAATCTGAAGTCCAAATGGCAAAAAACCCAATTTGGGGATCCAGAATGGCAACACTTTTGTTTTATAAACACGGCCAATCTTGCTAGAAAAATCTGGGGTAGAGGGTCGATTGGGTCGCTGATTGCGAATTTGAGAGCAGAATTGTAAATAATCAAAAAATAACTGTATTCTCAAAATCACGGCCAATCTTGCTGGAAAAAGCTGGTAGGAGGTTTTTTGGGTCGCTGATTGTGAATCTGAAGTCCAAATGGCAAAAAACTAATGAGAGATTCAGAACGGTAACACCTTTTTTCTATAAACACGGCCAATCTTATTGGAAAAAAACTGGTATGGGGTTGATTGGGTCGCTGATTGTGAATCTGAAGTCAGAATTGCAAAAAATCAAAAAGTAAAGGAGTTTCTGAGCGGCAACCCCTTTTCCTCAAAAACACGGCCAATCTTGCTGGAAAAACTGATTGGCTCGAACTCACAATGCCATCAACAGTAGTCCAGTACATTCGCCTCATTACTCCTACCAGTCCTTATGATACCCATCTGGCCTTACTTCATAACCAAGAATGGCCACAGAAATACTATAGTTGCTATTATGTATTGGTTTACCATTTTTGTTGCTATTTACCGGTTGAAAATTAAAACGCAATTTTAACTATAATTAAAATAACTCGATTTTGGACCCGGACAACAAAAACGGTTATCACTTTAGTATCATATAAATAAAAAAAGATTATCAAAAAATTTCCACGCGCAAGGTTGGTTGCTGTCATGTCAGGCGCTATTCACTACAACACGAGTACGTATGGTATCTGGAGATTAATGCACAGATTTCATTACCATGGTGAGTGACTAAAATGTCAACTTCTTCTTTTGACCATCAAATTCGAAATGTTTTACGGCGCTAATCATAAGTTCCACGTTTCCTATGTTCGTTACACACGAAAAGTCAAACCTTATCAAACCGATAAGGAAGCCCTGAACTTGTACATTTGTTTATCGATTTCGAGATATTTATTCATTACCCATGTTCGATTTCCTGATAAATTTCGAGAAACAAATATGAGTGCAGTTTAACAAGATGTTTTTATTAGACGCACATTACTCAGCTAATTCCTCAGGTGCCGTATTTGATGTACGAGTATATTGAGTGAGTCGTATAAAGCGAAGATAGATAAGGTGCCTATCGTACCATACAGCTATCGATAAAGCGTGTCTTTTGTTTGATAATTATTTATGAAGCGCGTGTTTTCCAATGCTAAGAAATTAGTGGTTTGTCTAATTTCGATTTCAATGAATTCCAATATTATCACGCATAGTGATTTTACTACAAGTTGTTAAGAATGAAACTAATTGTATCACTAATGCGAGCCATAGACGCACGTACTAATCCGGTGGTCGGGCATCAACCACTGATGCGCGAACCGTATTCATACAGTTCTTACACCAGAAAAGTAGTCAAGCAAGTCATTTACTACCGCCGCAACCCGCTCCGAATAAGTGTATAGAGACAGCATGGCGACTACCTTTTCCGACCCTATATTGTAGTTGTTGTTTGTGTTGGCTATCAGTTGGCGTTGAGCTCGTTGTTCAAAACAGCGAACCCGACTCCGACTCATAGCCAACCCAACAACAACTTCAATATAGAGTCCGACTGGTATTTGGATAGACGAATTATTGTAAATGAACGATTATGGTGTGTCAAAATACAACATAAGGTGTGGTTTTTTGAGCATCTATCCGGTACAGGTTAGGGTATCTCCATGCATTACAACAACTTAACCCTGTACCAGCAAGTGGGGCGGCTAACCTGCACTCGATAGATTGTACAATTGTACAACTAAAAGTCGCCTATAAGTATGCTTGTTATTAATTTGACAATTGGTGTAAAGTTCCGACGACATAATTTCCACATTTTATATTTTCTCGTCACTACTATCTAATATTTAGGCAGCCATATTCATAATTGCTTGTCGCTACGGTCAATTTTGAAAGCCAAGTCTAGTCCTTTGAATATATAGCCATGGAATGAGCTTATCCTGTATTTCTCTGGCTCCAACATTTGGCGAATAAGTCGACAACCAGCCTACTCGGTTGTTATTTGATATTGACATATGTTGACTGTTCTGTCGAATTGTGCATGAATAAAGGTCAATTCTTGTCAGAATATCGACAGTCAGCCTACTCAGTTGGCGTTTCGGTATTGACATAATGTTGACCGCGCTGTTGAATTGTGCATAAGCAAACGTCAATTCTTGTCAATATTTAAATTTCATAATTACTAAACGGTCTACTGAGTTAGCTGACTGTCGACCACATGTCAACTTAGTACCCAGATTTTGGAGTCACTGTTTCTATGGAGACATGCAGGACAAGCTCATTCCATGGCTATATATTCAAAGGTCTAGTCTGATTGGCATGACATGACATTTAAAAGGTTAACCCGGATGGCTGCCATCACTCGTTTTTTCTTAACTTACCCTAACCCGTTGTTCAAAAAACGCACCAATAGTGTGCTTATTGTGTGCTTATTGGCAAATTGTTCAATGTAGAATTTATTTGCACGAAGTCTCATTGGTATTGAGATTGGGTAGATCTTCACCGTCTCCTTAATCAAAGTAACACAGGTGCAAGAACAATTACAACTTGCAAGTAAATGGGAATTATGCAGTTATACTGCTAATCGTGGGAGTATAATTTGCGAAATGATTGAAATAATGTGAAACAACTACAATAGGCGTGTTTTTTTGTACTGCAGTGCAGGTTAATTGGGGGTAATCCGGGTTAACTTAAACACGTTGCACAAACAACAAGGGTATGTTGTTTGTGTAATGTGTGTAAGTTAACCCGGACAACCCCCAATTAACCTGCACCGCAGTACAAAAAAACACGCCTAATATAGGTTCATAAAAGGTAGTCGCCGTGCTGTCTCGATACACTTATGCGGAGTGGGTCGCGGTGGTTGTGAATGACTTGTTTGACTATTTTTCTCAAGCAAATACGGTTCGCGTATCAGTGGTTGATGCCCGACCAATGCGGCGGATTAGTACGTTGGTCTATGGCTCGCATTACAACTCAATGCAACAAGATTCAGTTGGCATTGCAATCCACCAAAAATGATCAGCATAAAGTCTATCGAACTTCAGTCGACCGGTTTTGTCCACCGATATACCATACTAATTTTCAACCAATTTCGGGAATGTATAGTATGTAGTTTGGCAGTAGATACCATTGGAAAATATAAAATTTGGTTACGACACCTTTAGAAACACAAAAGTTTTTCTCACTAACACAGACTTTTGGACCGCTCGTTCCTATGGCAGCTCCCAAGTAGGCCTGTTCCTAAAACCGGTCCACCGGTTTAAAACCGGTCTTTATTTAGTACCGGTCCCGAGATTACCAAGTACCGGTTTCCAAAAAACCGAATCATTAAAAAAACCGGCTTATGATCATAAAAACCGACTCATGAACGGTAAAAAAACCGACTCATTAAAAAACCGATTCACCAAAAAACAGACCGAGTACTCGAGTACTCGAAAACCGACTTGTTAAAAACCGACCGGCTCATGGTTAAGAAAACCGGTTTAAAACCGACTCATTAAAAGACCGATTCACCAAAAAACAGACCGAGTACTCGAGTACTCGAAAACCGACCAGTACCTCAGTACTGGTGTTTGTGCGAAAATATTGGACTAGAATAGAGGTGTTTGCGGTTAATATTTTCGCACAAACCCCAGAGATTTCAGTTTTTGTTCAAATATTTGCTAATGTGAGGTAGGGGTTACAGCATAATCAAAATTGTTAACATAAACGAAAAAATCTGATACATATGTATATAGTCTAAAAATGATTTGCTTATCTTGCATCCGTATTCAATGCAGGCATTCAATGTATGCTCGGTCTTAAAAGCCTATTCACTACCAGGAAAAACTGATGGCACATCAGAGTTATTCATGCAAGTGAATGATCTGTGAAATCACCACAATTTTTTTCCTACAGGAAAACAATTAAAGTGCATGGGATCGACGCACTTTCAGTCAATATTACATGAGCCGGTCGGTTTTTAACAGGTCGGTTTCCGAGTACTCGAGTACTCGATCGGTTTTTTGGTGAATCGGTCTTTTAATGAGTCGGTTTTAAACCGGTTTTTTTAACCATGAGCCGGTCGGTTTTTAACAAGTCGGTTTTCGAGTACTCGAGTACTCGGTCGGTTTTTTGGTGAATCGGTTTTTTTAATGAGTCGGTTTTTAACCCGGTTTTTTTTTATCATGAGCCGGTTTTTTTAACGATCCGGTTGACCACTAGGAAAACCGGTTTTCATAAAAACCTAAAACCGGTCTTTAAATCTTAGGACCGAACAGGTCTACTCCCAAGTAGCGCAAATGAATTTGTCATATAAAAATTGATAATGGCGTTGTTTAAACGTTTGTCAAACGGTAAATTTAATAGTAATTTTTTGAGTGGAGTTTATTGCTGCTTAGTCAGATAGACTAAGTTAGCAATGACGTAGTGTAGTATACACTTTTATTCTCGGCAAATTTACCATTTAAACAACACTTTTATGACTTTTTAAATTACAAATTCATTTGTGCTACTTGGGCTGTGGTGTGGTCCGATTTCGTTGGTTCCGACACATATCAATGCCAAAACTTCATGACAAAGTTAATATAGCCTATCACATTCGTGAAGGGTATGAAAATCTTTAATTGTTAAATTGGATGCTGGAAGAGTGACAAATAAAACGTACAGGTGTTATCAAAAGCACCCTAAATGTGAATAAAGGCATATTATGCTGTTTCCTTATCATTAGAAGATTTTTCGATAGTCCCTATAAGATTGTGGCACCATATAGGCGAATTGCGTTCGATCAGTGCCATCTAGAATACCAGACCATAATGTCAAAGCAATGACGTCATGACAAGAAGACAACCATATGTAAACAAAGTGAAGAACGCGTACGGTCGACTTTGTAAAATTAGGCGATTTTCGTGCGTAAAAGTAAGATTAGTGTCGTGATTTTAAGTGCAATTAAAAGTAGTGGTTGTCAGTGACGTGTGGGACTGAAAAAAAAACGCAAGGTGCCGTGAAATACCGACCAAAATGAACTTCTCAAAAGTGCGAGGCATAAATGTGGTTATGAAAGTGCGAAACGGGAAATTTCCCATTTTTCATTAATCTCCCGGCAATTTCGCTAAACAGATATGTATGTATATGTGAATGGTGCAGAACTACGAGGACTAATCCTCGGGCCAGTGAATTTAGCAGAAACTCCCGGAAGTGACCCAAAAAGTTACTGTAAAGTGGTTGTCAAACGACAACATTCCAGGTAATGTCCGAACTTTTCATCGGAATTCAGACAGTAAGTATACATTTTTTTTGTGCTAATATTTTAGTGGAGTTAAGCGTCCGGAAATGCGGATCCTGACCACGATGTTGATGAAGCAAACGAAAGTTTCATCTAGTCCTGTCAGCTGCAGTGAAACTTTCGTCTGGCTCGTCAATATCGTGGTCAAGATCCGCATTTTTGGCCACATCAATCTACTAAAATATTAGCAAAAAAACACACTCTTACCTTCTGAATTCCGATGAAAAGGCCGGATATCATCTGGAATGTTGTTATTTGACAACCACTTCACAGTCACTTTTTGGGCCACTGCCAGGAGATCCCGCTAAATTCACCGGATCGAGAATGATTAGTCCCAGAGTAGTGCTGCACCATTCGAATATACATGTTAAGCGAAATTACCGGCGAATTAACGAAAAATGCGAAGGATTCCGTTTCGCACTTTCACAACCACACTTATACCTCGCACTGTTGAGAAGTTTATTTTGGTCGGCAGTTCACGGCACCTTGCGTTTTTTTTCAGTTCGACACGTCACTGACAATCACTATTCTTAATTGTAGTTAAAATCACGACACTAAACTCACTTTTACGCACGAAAATCTCGAAATTGGCATTCTAGATGGCAGTGCTTTGGCTCGTGACTCGGCGAGTATTGTGGTGGTACGGCCATTATTGCCACCGACCTATCTAATCTCTGCATTAAATCTTATTTTATTTTCTAAATACATGCATCAATATGTCTAAATTCAAAGTAATGAATTAATTCGTATATGTACTGAAAATAATTCCTTAAAAGTGATTCACTTGCGGAGCTATTTCACAATCGTCAGCTTCGAATAAATAATATATTTGCACTTTAAGAAACAGAAGGTAAAAATTGCAATAAAATCTTTTAAAGATAGAAACTAATGTTCGCATATTTAACGACGATACTATAAAGACTATGATGAATGGGTCGATTATTTTAAAGCATTAAACCTGAAATCACTTGAAAACAACTCCATTCACTTCTAACGAATTTGTAATGACAAATTTTTCAATCGATGTTTATCGGTGTCAGCCAGTATTAATACATACTTACTGTAGTGTAGATAACTCCCAAGTCTATTTTAGATATGACGCACTGAAATTTCACCACGTTATAGCTGCTTTCATGGCGCGGTTACATACGAGTACACGCACTGCCATCTAGATTATACAGGCCAGCTGATTTTGAGTGATTAACGATGTCATCACTGCCTTCGTCTGCTTGAGTCTGTCAAAAAGAATCCAGTGATCAGCGACTGATGACGACGATAATGTTTTTGTGAATTTTATTTATTAGTTAAATTGCATCTATTGATCTGAGAAAACAAACATGTGCACGATGAAAATGTGTTGTGCGATGTGCGGCCAAAAAACCTATTTTTTCAAAAGTGCGAAAAAAATATCAAAACCCCCATTTTTTTAACGAATCGTAAAATATTTTTGGCCAAATTCCGGCCTAAACCATAAGTGACAGTGATTTGAAAGCCTAATAGACTCAATCAGACAGATTTCAGTTCGAGTTTACTAGCTAGCCACCAGAGAGAAAAGTATCCGCAAAATTAGCTAGCGCTATTGTGGCAATTAGACACAGCTTGAATACTCGCTCAGTACCCAGCTGTCCAATGGTGCAACGGTTGGTATGTTCGCCTTCCTTGCACTGGGCCCTGGTTCGTTCCCTACTGAATGGCGTAGTCTTTGATAAATAAGGGAATTTACTTGTCGAACTATGAGCCCACTCAACTGTTAAATGAGTATCAATTTGGGGTAAATGACTCGGTTGATCGTGTTGCTGATCACAGACCTCTACACAAAACACACCGTCACGATCTAGTAAATGAGGTGATGCTAACTCATCTCAAGGCATTAGTTCAAATTTGGACTACTGCGCCAGTTATTTATTTATTTAAGAGTCAATCGCGTGACTCGTGTTATCGCGTACATACTGCCCCAATAAATTGCAGGATGCACCACATTTTTCACGTCTTCACATCTACACATCACATTTTTCACACACACTGTCCTTCGAGCTATTCTTTTCATTTCGGTTAAGCATTTTGTTATATTCGCTACCACCACAACTCCTGCACTGACAACCAGCAGAAGGTTGCATCAGCTGCTGCACTATTTTCATCGCCATTTTGTCATGTTTGCCAGTGAGTGAGTACGAGTAGCTGAGCTACCTGCCAGTTAGCTAGTGAATATGATTACATTGTGCGAGTTCACTAGCAGCTAGTAAGTTCGCTGGGTTCTAGTTAGTAAACTCGCTCGTTGGAAACGAGACTCTGGACTGCTGTTTATCGATTGGACAGAATAGAGGGCATGACACCAATACACTGGAGCACGGTTGAAGTTATTTTCAGTCCTTTGATTAGGACAATTAGGTTATTTGGTCACGACAACAGGAGGGGCATGAAGGTCATAAATGCTTCAAATTCAATTCGAAAGTACCTCTGATTTTGCCCTAAATCACATTCAAAGTTTGCGTTTTTGGGCCAAACTGTTTTAGTCTAACCACTGTACCATACACAATAGATAGCTTGAAAGTAAATCGGTCATTTGAGTTGGCATGGGGCAGACCCAAAATATACATATATCGCTACTTCTTGTGTCATTGAAATTTGCACTTTGACGCGCGGTAGTTTTAGCATTGTTTTCTTTTATTAGGTGTACAGCTTTGCTCCCGCCGTTTTCCGACAGACGGCTGCATCGGTGAGGGCTGGTCAAAATACATAGCTCAAAAGTGTCACAAAGTGAGTTTGGGCGTCTGTGAACGTATCGACATCCCCGCATTAGTCAAAGTTGATCGCATTTTTAATAACATTCGCGATTCAAAATGCGAAAACAGACATTTTGAATCGCCAAGTTCTCGTCATTTGCGGGAAGTTTTGATCTTCTACTTCATCGAATGCTCTCAAATACTTACGGTGAGGTTGCTCTGAGTGACAGAACATGTCGTGAGTGGTTTCAACGTTTTAAAAGTGGCGATTTCAATGTCGAGGACAAGCATGGTGGTGGGAGAGAAAAAAATTTCAAAGACGACGAATTGGAAGCACTGCTTGATGAAGATTCCAAACGCAAGAAAAATTAGCTGAATCACTGGGAGCCATCTCGAAACGCCTCAAGGCCATGGACATGATTCAGAAACAAGAAAATTGGGTCCCGTACGAGTTAAAACCGAGAGATATTGAACGGCGATTATTTGCATGCGAACAACTGCTTCAAAGACAGAATCGGAAGGAATTTCTTTATCGCATCGTAACCGGCGATGTCATGGGGAATGCCCGGACATGCCTCAACGTCGACAGCAAAACCAAATATTCACGGCGCCAGGTTATGCTTTAAATTTGATGGGACCAGCTCGGTGTGATATACTACGAGCTACTGAAATCGAATGAAACTATCACAGGAGATCGGTACCGAACGCAATTGATGCGTTTAAGTCGAGCATTAAATTAAACGACCACAGTACCAAGAAAGACACGAGAAAATCATCCTCCAGCATGACAATGCTCGGTCACACGTCGCAAAAGTGGTCAAGACATACTTGGAAACCCTGAAATGGGAAATCTTGCCCCGCCCGCCGTACTCCCCAAACATCGCTCCTTCCGACTACCATCTGTTTCGTTCCATGGCGCACGGCCTGGCTGATCAGAATTTTTGTTCATACGAGGAAGTCGAAAAATGGACCCAATCATGGATCGCGTCGAAAGACGCTTCCTTTTTCCGAGATGGAGTCCGAAAATTTCCGGCGAAAGTTGTCGCTAGCGATGGACAGTACTTTGAATAACACATCCGTAAGTACTTTTTGACAATTAAGCTTTTAATTCCAGGAAGAAACGGCGGAAGCAAAGCTGTATAATACTCGTACATATATGTATAATATAATAATATTATATTATTATAGATTATACCAAAAGTCCAAAGAGGGGAAACAGAAAATCATAAAAAATGCTTTAAAATATTACTTCCACTGTATTTTAAATAATATTACCGTTTCTATTGAAGAAATGTGCTATTTCGTAAATTATTTCGAAATTACAGACTATTACACCTATTACAGATACGCTACAAATGGTGATAAAATATTTGCATGCATTTTTTTATAATCTTTCATTTTGTCTAAGGCGGCTATTACACCATAAAAGCTATTTTACAAATATCTTTGACGCACGATATTTTAAAAGAACTTTTATGAATGATGTTAGCCGCCTAAGGGGGAAGGTGTGCAAGCTTGTAAGAAAATTACTTGAAACAATCAACGTTCATGTCGCACATCTTTTTTTAGGCGGGTATTACATTATAAAAGTTCTTTGCCACGGTAAATACTCGTAGTTTTTTAAATATTTCAAAATACCAAAAGATCCCAGCAAAAAACCGTACCCCCCGTTAACTCGTACTACCCAAAATAGCTATGCTAAATAGCCATCCTGGCATACCCACCATTTTCACTCAGCCCATAGGACTTCCAAGAGATCCATGGCGCGGGGGCTACGACTTTCATGATTTAGGTAACCCAGGTACGTACCCAACGTAGGTAGCTATTCGGGGGCTACAATGTTCATGATTTAGGTGACCCAGTTACGTACCCAACTTAGTTAACCACTTTTTATGCTGGAACAGTATTGCTTATAAAGCATTATTTGGAAACCATTCTATATAAGTCTCAATGGCGTATGTGCCCAGCGAAAAACCGTACCCCCCGGTAACGCGTACTACCCAAAATAGCTAGGCTAAGTAGCCGTCCTGGCGTAACCACCATTTTTACTCAGCCCATAGGATTTCCATGAGATCCATGGCGCGGGGGCTACGATTTTTATGATTTGGTTAACCCAGGCACGTACCCAACGACGGGGGCTACGATGTTCATGATTTAGGTAACCCAGTTACGTACCCAACTCAGTTAACCACTTTTTATGGTGGGACAGTATTGCTTATAAAGCATTATTTGGAAGCCATTCTATATTAGTCTCAATGGCGTATGTGGTAGCGCGATGGGCTGTGAAACAGAACGACACGAGTTCGAATCCCAGTCGGACATGAAAGCACAAAAGTTTGATTTAAATGTTGAAAAAATTGCAATAAAATTTCTTAGCGAAACGGCCCAACCGTAAAATCAAATAGGCATACTAACGGATGTAGCTGTTTTTTTTTCAACTTACGGTGGGTATTTAGGGGACCAGTTTAGGAAAGGTAAATACGGTAGTAGCCTACGTTAGTAACATTGGGGGGCACCGTTGGTTGGTAAAAGACCTGTGACATTGACGAGTTTATTACCCTCTCCTTAACATTTCGTACCACCCATGCGGGGGCTACGATTTTGATGTTTTGGTTAACCAGGAACCTACCCTACTTGGTTAGCCACACTTTTTGCTGGGATTCTACCAAAAGCATATCGTACTTTTGGGGACTTTGTTCTGCACTATATTTACGTATCTATGTATTTTGACAAATTCTGCTGCATAGCAGCATCAATTTTTGTTATACTGACGCGAAACCCGGCTTACTAGGGAGTACGATTACACATATCCTTTTTTTAGGGTTTTGTAATAAAAACAAAACCCTTATGAAATCGGTCAAACGTCCGTCTGTCTGTCCATGAAATGTCTCACGAGCCCCTGAAGCTGTATGCATGAAAGGAGGAGTCCCCATAGAGAGGAAATAAAAGTCAAATTTTTTTTTTCGTTTGGTATAGTGAATTGGGGTATCGTAAGAAAGGTGCTGTCGAGTACATTCCATTTTCGTCATTTTCTTCAAATTTCAATAGGCAGAGGTGAAAATATGTGACAAGTAGACAGTTATACTTAGAAATATGGAAATTTACAGGAAAGCGGCATTTTACTAGCATAGAAAACTAAACATAATTGAACTTTGAAATCTCACCAAAAAAGGTTAATAATATCACATTTCTATAGTAGCAGTTAGCACCTCTTAAGCATATCCCAGGTCAAAAATATTGACGGCTAATGATAACTAACTAACCATAGGCGATAATATCTCCAAGTTTCACTACAATCACTTAACATTTAATAATAGTACATTCATTTAAAATTCGGCATTTTGACACTATACATTGAAAAAATACTCCTACCGGCATCAGGCATAGGTGCGAGTTACTACCTGCATGTTGTTTTTCGTAGTGCGAATTGTAGTTTAACCATTTCTGAAAGGTTAAAGATTGGTGGTGGAGGAGGGGGGGGGGGGGTTTATAGGTTGGCCGGTGACGCTACTTTTTGTAATTATTCAAACAACAATTTTTATTTTTTGTTTATTCAATTTGCAATGTGAACCTCGAAAGTAGGACAGTTCATCCCGTATATACAATACATATATCTATCTACGGTACAGTTTTTAAAATTATTACTTTGAAAGGTGAGAAATGGAGTCGTTTTTTATGAATTGTCATGTAAGATACTACATCATGGGTAAGATATTTTAATTATAGTGTTTTTAACCATCTGACTGGTGGCAAGAAGAGCAAGAAGCCGGTATTTACATACCAAGATAAGCGCTTGCTACAAAACTCTCGTATTGCGGGCGTAGCACTTTATATTCCGGTTTCATTATATGTTCTCTGTGATCGACTGAAATGATTAGTGAGTGCTTAGCCATTAAATTGTCGAAAATTGTAGTTATCTAATTTGTCAATATTTTGATAATCACAGTTGACTACTCAAATCTAGAATTGTTATCATTTCCACAATGACCTTCCCACGCGCTATCTTGGCTGCTGGCCTCATATCGATAGTATTGACGTATTTAGATTCATGGAGGTTTCAGCTGTTGTTCAGTCTTCGGTGTTTTTTCAGTGGATATTATTGAACTAGGCCTTCCTCTTTCAATTATGTAATTGATTGGAATACAAATATATATATATATATATTATACTATATATAGAAAAAAATTAGGCCTAGTGATTAGGGACAATGATTTGATAGAAATTATTTTGTTAATATCTTAGATCATATTTTTTTTTACACCCTTCACGGATGTAATAGGGTGTATTAACTCTGTCACGAAGTTTGAAAAGCACAGATAGAAGCATCTCCGACCATATAAACTATACATATATATTCTTGGTCGGTATGATGAGACGAGTCTATTAAGCTTTGTCCGTCTGTCTGTCTGGTTCTATGCAAACTAGTCCCTCAGTTTTAAAGCTATCTAGCTGATATTTTACACAAAACATTCTTTCTATTCCACGCTTTATATATGTTAGAACCAACGGAATCGGACCACTACGTCATACAGCTGCCATAGGAACCGGTCCAAAATTTCGTCTTTGTGAGAAAAGCTTTTTTATTTCTTAAGATATCTTTCTAAAATTCATATTATTCAATCATATTGACTGCCAAACCATCTTCCTAAATTTGGTTGAGATCGGCCCACTATTTCATGTACTAAACCTCTCATAAGGACAGTGAAATCGGAACAAGTTTTACTACTAATTTCAAAGTGGCAAATGCACCATAAGTTACATTACATAGTTATATTAGTTGCCGAAGGTATGATACTCTTCACGCGAAGTGTGACAGGTATCATACCATTTTTTTGACATGGATATGTCTTATGGCTGGGGTCATCCTGAAAGTTTGTCTGTCACGTCAGAGGTCACGATTTTCATTAGGCTAGCAGAAATGGGAACAAGTCAATTGATTAAAAATGTTTCCGACTGCCATGAACCTGGCTAAGACAGTCATTGTTCCCTTTTCGGAGAAAAGAAACATCAGACAATTGAGATGTCCTACGATGTACAACTCTCCAGTGCATCTGGCGGATTTCGTCAACTACCTTGGCGTTACTCTAGACTGCCTAAATTAAGTTGCAAAATTCTACTATTAATATTATTTATTATAAACAATTTACTAGTAAATAGAAATGTTACAATATAATGTAGAATATTACACGTATGTACAGGTGCAATGTACGTACATATATATATTTAATGACAGAAAACAATACATAAACTTTAGTCTGTACCTCCATTTGATATGCCTATATTAGCAAATAACGAAGTTTTTGCTTGCGGAACAATCCGGAATGTATGGACCTATATTCCGCTTCAATATCAATATCAAGATTTTGGAAAAGTTGGATTAGTACTTTTGCGGAAATTTTCACCTCGTGTGACTTCAGTAAATCCAATTTAATGGATTTAACGAAGTTCCATACGCTAGTGAATAGCCTGAATACTTGAATACCTTGAATACCTTAAGTAGTAAGCCTCGAAAGGGAAGAGGAAGATATCGCCTACTCTATCGACGTAGGGGTGCGCTTTGAGACATCCTGATGAAACTGGAGTATTGCCAGAGATATCTTCACCTACAATAAAGTGAAATGGGCCATTGACTCTTTCGACGCGTTTAAATCTTCTAGCCCGGATAGAATCTTCCCCTCTCTGCTACAAAATGGGAAGGCTACAAAACTACTAGCATGGATAGACTTTTCCCCGCTCTGGTAGTAAAAGGGAAGCATTTACTTATCCCCTATCTCCTGAATATATTCAGAGGTAGCTTTGTTCTATACCCAAGAACAAAGCTACCTCTGAATATATTCAGGAGATAGGGGATAAGTAAATGCTTCCCTTTTACTCCAGATTCCTGGAGTTCGATTAGAGTAGTCTTCACCCCAAAAATGGGGGCAATCGTCTCAAAGGTGACCCTAAATCATATAGGCCAATCAGTTTAACCTACTTTATGCTTAAATCAATAGAAAAATCACACAACATCGGATCCACACTTCTCACGAAATTTCCGTTACATTGTAAGCACTTTGCATACCAGTCAGGTAAATCGACTGAAACTACTTTACACTGTCTAGTAAAAAAAATTAAAACAACCCGGGCAACAATGATGATGACTTGGTTATAACTATTAGGGAGAAGTCAGACAATCGCGATGTACAACTCCCCAGTGCAGCTGGCGGATTTCGCCAAATACCTTGGTACTCTAGACAGGAAATTACTCTGGTCGGAACATTTACGAACAGTAACGGACAAAGTCATCGAAGCCCTGTGTATTTGCAGGCAGTTTGTGGGTAAGACTTGGGGAACAAGCCCTCGAATAATCCTTTGGATCTATAAGGCGATGGTTACCATATACCAATAATTGAAAATAGAGCTATTATTTGGTGGAAAAAAGCAACCACCAATGACGGTAAAACAAGCTCTTGAAGCGCTACTAAACCTCCCGCCGCTCCGCATTCATCTAAAGGCGGAGGCAAAAATAACAGTAGCCAGACTGAAACCGTGCCAGAACTCCCTCAAACTAAACCCAGAGCAAAGCAACTGGGTAAATGAGGACTATTTATCTGGTATGCCATCAGACAATCTATCTAGGGAGCTTTGCTTTAAACTTCCATTCTCAACCGAAATTTGGAGTAGAGAGGATTGGAATCTGAAGCTAGACACCCTCCCTTCCAACATTGTTAAGTGGTATACAGACGGATCTAAAACTGAAGAGGGTACAGGGGCGGGCGTCGCGGTCTCATAAGCTATCCATCCCTATGGAAAATTACGCTACAGTATTTCAGCCGGAAGTTCACGCAGTCGAAACGCTAACACATGCCTAGCAGCCGGATACCGAGGCAGGAATATTGTAATCTTTACAGACAGCCAGGCTGCCATTAATGCACTAATTGTAAGTAACTTCTCGCTCTAGTCGAAAATGGTGCTTAGTGGCCGCGAAGCCTTTGTAACGGACGGTTTGGTGGGCATCCCAAGATGCCCGTTGGGACGGAGCCTAAGGTAGCATAATTGACCGTGAAGGTCGGGCCGTGCCATCTGGCGAAGAAAAAGGCCCCTCAACGAGCTAAGCAGCGGCCTATGCTTGCCGTAGCTCAGTTCGGGAGATGTGGGCGGGGTTTTCGCCGCTCGTTGCCCCTGTCCTTTACGTATTAACAAAAATTCATAGGCCTGGGGAAGACAACACAAACATCAGAGGTAAAAATGGAGAATGAAAAAAAATAGTCGATAAGGATGGACTGGTTGGCGTACGGATCAGACGCCCACGCTGTCGCTCCTAGGTCCGGGTGTAATGGGACCCTCGGCCTTTGGTTTCGTACCACCAACAGATCACTACTCATCAGGTGCTGTTTCGATCTGCTAGTGGGAGCAGCACTACCAGACCATAATATGGTTCGTTACAGGTGGTTCATTACACCTTGCATAGATTAAGCTCTGCAAACAATCCATCTATTGTGTCCCCGGACATGCCGGCATCCCGGGGAACGAGACAGCGGACAAGTTGGCTTGGAAAACTTATGCAACCCCTCTTATTGTCCCGAGCCATACTGTGGGATCCCCTTGTGCAATGTAAGGCGGCGTATCAGGGAATGGGAGTACTGAGTAACAATTGCGCACTGGGACAATACCCCTAGTCTCAGACAGTCGAAACTATTTATAACCGGCCACTCACGCAATGAGCTGCTAAAATTACGCAGAAACGCAGAAATCATCTGCATAGATTGAGGATTGTCTCTGACCCAAACTGTCGCTCTGTGAGGGTGAGGATGGCACATCCCAGCACATTCTCTGTGAATGTGATGCGTTTCAACTCCACCGCTTGAAATTTTTCGGTGACGTATTTCCTGAAGCGGAAACGATTGTCTCGCTAAAACTTGAGCAGCCGAGCGGATTCGTTGGAATGATTGGTCTCGACAATTAATCCCTAATCTGAATAGACACAATAGACCTTCAGCTCGCAGTGCTTGGTGGCTATTCAGGCCAATCACTCTCCACCTAATCTAAGTCTCGAAAGAAGCAAATACTACCTTATCCATAGGTTGCAGTAAGGAGGTGATGTTCGGAAGAAAAAACATGAATTTGTTGTTCTGCTCCAAGTTAACTATAGGTAGATACGAAGGTTCATTGTCCACAATGGGTAGTAGCTTTTGAAACAACTTATTTTAAAAACATAAAAGAACTACGATTGGGGTAAACCCCAATCATGCAATACTCTAGATGAATTTTAACCTGGTTAAAGCCAATAAATAATTTTGGTTGCAATCTCGGATGCATCGTTAAGACGTAAGACGTAAGTCGCTAAGACGTTAAGACGTATTTCATGAAATAGTGCAGTTTGTATGGGAGGGGGTAGAAGGAGGTTGAGGATTACAATAAATTTTATAATGTAGGTTACAATTATCATAAAAGTGATATATTAAAAATTTCAAAGCAATATGTTTTATAGTTTCTGAGAAAATCTGATTATTGTAAATTTTCAAAAATGTGTCATTTTGTATGGGAGGGGGTAGACGGAGTAAGGGTAATCGATTACTTTTTTTGAATCTAACTGATATTGTTAATTAAGTGTTAAGTACAAAATTTCAGCCCGATAAATTGTATAGGTAATGAGTAAATTGGCTTAACGTATTTCATGAAATAGTGCAGTTTGTATGGGAGGGGGTAGAAGGAGGGTGAGGATTACAATAAATTTTATAATGTAGGTTACAATTATCATAAAAGTGATATATTAAAAATTTCAAAGCAATATGTTTTATAGTTTCTGCGAAAATCTGATTATTGTAAATTATCAAAAATGTGTCATTTTGTATGGGAGGGGGTAGACGGAGTAAGGGTAATCGATTAATTTTTTTGAATCTAACTGATATTGTTAATTAAGTGTTAAGTACAAAATTTCAGCCCGATAAATTGTATACGTACTGAGTAAATTGGCTTAACGTATTTCATGAAATAGTGCAGTTTGTATGGGAGGGGGTAGAAGGAGGGTGAGGATTACAATAAGTTTTATAACATAGGTTACAATTATCATAAAAGTGATATATTAAAAATTTCAAAGCAATATGTTTTATAGTTTCTGAGAAAATCTGATTATTGTAAATTTTCAAAAATGTGTCATTTTGTATAGGAGGGGGTAGAAGGGGTGGAGCGATTTAGCCCGTTCACGAACTTAGCCTTCATTTTTTGTCAAAAATAACGTGTGCAAAATTTGAACTTCATAGCTCAACGCGTTCTCGAGCTAGAGAGGTCACGGACGGACGGACGGACAGACGGACAGACGGACAGACGGACAGACGGACATCCGGTTTTGAGATATTCGAGTGATAATATGAACTTCTGTATCATTCATTTTTTTCTGCGAGCCTTATTTCTTAGCGTTACAAACTTTGTGGCAAACTTATAATACTCTCAGATTTCATCTAGAGTATAACAATTTTCTTTCACCGCTAAACAAGAATAATTTTTGAGCCACTCTATAACGGAAGTCATCAACGTCTTTTGTTTAAACGTCAAAATATTGGTAATCTTCGTTTGGAAATTAATGGAGCTAGAGATCCTCAGATGTATTCCTTCTAAGAAGCAATGTAATGACGATTTGAGTCCAGGCGCCGGTAGTCATCCTACAGATAAGAATGTTCTGGATTGCGTATTTTTCCAGAAAAGGTTTAATTTTTCTTCTTTCATGCCCTTTCATACCACTCTGCGGCTTCGCGTTGCTCTGCCTGTGGTGTTGGCACTTCGCCCATTCTGGCGGTATAATCTCAGCTTCATTCTCCAGGCAGCTCGGTCTTGGATCCTATCATCGCCAAGATTGTTGCTACTTCTTCATCTGATTGATCCACGTGTGTTTCCGTCTGCCTCAGGGTTTGGGTCTAGCAAGTGGAACATTCATTGATAGTGCCCTTATGACTGGGTTCTCAGACGGATGCCATAGAACATGGCAATACCAATCCATACTTTCGATACGATACGATTTTTGGTCACACCGGCTGACATCCGTAGGATTTTCATCTCAGTCGCAGTCATTGTACTTTCGTATGTCTTATACATAGTCCAGCATTCAGACACATACATGAGTGCGGGACGTACGACCGTTTTGTACAACTTGCCCTTAAGCTCTCGTGGCATCTTCTTGTCGCAGAAAACTTCTGAGTTTTCTCGCCACTTAATCAAATTGATGCGATGTTTGATGTCTTTATCGCAGGTAGCTTCCTTGTTGACCATAGAGCCCAGATTTTTGAACCTTGTACAGGACTCCAGCTGCTTTTCTTTAATGTAAATATCTGGTATCGGTCTCTCTGGATCTGAGAAAGGACAGCAAAGATACTCAGTCTTTGGTATGCTAATAATCAGTCCATGATCCTCCATTATCTTACACCACTTGGTCAGTGCAGCCTGCAAAGCAACGATGTCTTTGCTACCCAGGAAAATGTCATCAGCGAAGAGAAGGGATATTTCCAGGCCATCAGAAATAAGTATTAATAAAAAGAACATGATGATGTTGAAGAGCAAGGGACTCAATACACTGCCTTGGCGAACTCCGACTTTAACTGGAAATTCCTCAGACTCAGCAGCAGTGCACCTCTTTAGTGGTTGACCCACCATGCATGTATTATATCATCTTGCCTCGGGGGCCTTAAGTGCTCTTAGGGCCACCCATTTCAGATCACGGGGAACTCTGTCGAAGGCTTTTTCCAAATCGATGAACACAAAGTGCAAGTCCGTCCGTGCATCACGGTGCTTTTCCATCGTAACACTGAATAGCATCGACTGTGCATCGACCCTCCACAAAGCCGCATTGATTGTCATCCAACCGTACAATCTCTTTCAATCGATTGCAGACAACTAGTTCGTAAGTCTTCAATGTGTGAGATGTTAACTTGATTGCGCTGTAGTTGTTGAGCTTGCGTGAGTCACTTTTGTTCTTATAAAACGGGAGAAGGAAGTTTTTCTGAAAGCGTCAGGTTGCCCTCTTTTAATTTTGTTGAAAAGAACAGTGAGCCATCTAAGCCCGACATGATTCATCTTCAACCAAAATTCCAAGGGTATTTTGTCCGGTTCAACTGCCTTTCTTCCTCCACTGAAAAATCAGCGATGTCAGTGGCGTTTGGCTCCATAGCTTGAAAAGCTTTTCGCGGAAATTCTTCGTTCAGAAGCTCGTCAAAGTACTCACGCATTCTGCTACAGATTGCTGTCTTCAACCAGTAGCACTCCTTGTGAGTCTTCAGCGTACTTTAGCGCCTGAATCTCTCGAGCGTTTCTTCTCCTTTGGGCTGTGACCTTATAAATCCTGGCATTGTCTTTAAGTTTCGCTTGCAATGACGATCTCTTATCTGCCTTCAGATCTTCTAGTTCCTGGTAGAACTTCTCAGCTGCAATCGCCTTTGCTTGAACCACCTTTCGCGTTACTTTGCTCCGGCATTTATCATATTTCTCCCGAAGTTGAACCTTCTCGGCTTCACTGCCTGTCTTGCATGTTGTCCCAGCCTTGAATGCGATCGATTTGGCCTGCACTGTTTCTTTTGTTCCGTTATTCCACAACAACGTCTCCTTGTTCGTGTGGAGTGGGCCTTTCGAAGCTCCCAGTGTCTTTTCAGCCTCGCCTACTAACATTTCCTCCAAAGCATTCCACTTTTGTGTTGGACTTTGCTCGTTGCAGTTGGTGTTGTTTTGAAGCCACTCCCTCATTTTTTCATTTGAGTGGAGTAACAACAGGTTCAAAGCGTTCGTTGATGAGATTATTCCACTTGATTTTCTCGACTGGCTTGGGAATTTCTTGCGGTCTTGTTCCTCCTTTCAAAATAAGTTCTGTCAGGAGCAACCGGTGCTGGGTGACCGCAGATTCCCTCAAGATCACTTTGGAGTCTTTTACCCAACGTCTCATGAAATTTAGACACAGATGATAGTCTATCTGCGTCGCATGAGCTCCACTGATATTTGTGATCAGGTGCCTTTGGTTCTTAATGAACCATGTGTTGAAGATGACCAGACCGTGCCCCCACTTTTTTATTTTCCCAAATACGCCACTTTGTGCCAGTGAGTTTTTTTATTTATTTTTAATTTGTAATTCTATCATTTTATAAAAATTTCGTCCTTATATTTATATTTTTTATTTAAATTTATTTCATTATTTTCATTATTTTATTCCAGTGGCTTTATCGATGACAACAAGTGAGTATGAGAATTTTGATTTTGAACTCGTTTTTTTATACATTTTTATTTAGATTAATTATTTAAGAATTATCATTTTCAATTTATCATTATGGATATGAGTTCTCCAAAGGAGAGTTTATTGCTTTACTTTAGCGTTTCAATCATCACATAATTATTCATGATTATTGATTTTATTATTTTGTATTAAATTTTTAAAATATTTGCACGAACAAGAAATCATAATTTTATGTCTTACAAATTGAAATATTGTTTCAGTTTCTAACACAATTAATCGAATTTGTTTAGCAAATCAATAAGTGTGCTCTCGTATTATGATATTTCGCCTTAAGCATAGAATGTCGTGCATATGCTATGTTATTTTTGTATCCTTTCGCATTCTCTTGTACAATACATACATTTAAACCCTGCACGCACATTCGCTACTGCTGGACACGTCCGTCCGTATTCATATATCGACATTTTTGCTCACTGAACGCCATTCAATTTCTACTATTCGATAGTTGGCTGCTGCTGTTCAGAACTTGTTGCGGGGGTTAATTTCATTGAAGCGCGCCACCTTGTCTCCCATGGGGTAAATCCTTGTTTGCAGCCCCATAGAATGATTTCTATAGAAATTATTTGTTGTTAGCGCCGTCGTCAACTTGACTACAGTTTACTATCGAAAAATGCTTTAGATGGAGATATTTAAGAATTTTGGAGAAAGAATCATGATGATGATTGCACAGAAACAATTATTGTAGTTAATAGGTTTGTATTTCCTCCAAGTGACCCACGATAATAAAACGTGAGTTTTCGTAAGACCAATATATTTCGGGCGAAGCCCATCTTCAGGGTCAATTTGCTACAAAAACATACAGACTTATTATTAAAGATACAAAGTGAACAATGTTAAGTTAAAATTAACAATAAATACCTAACAATTTTACGAAAATCACCAATGAACAAACACGATATGATTCAACGAAGTACTTTTTTAAAATTGCGGGACAATAAATGTAAACATAAATGTCACAGGTGTCAATGCTTTAAAATAAATACATATTGTGAATATCTGTTGTCAAAGATTCAAAACCCTTTCTTAATTAAATTAATGTAAGTATTAGTGTAATGTTTTTTGTCACTCTTATCATTGCAAGCTATGTACTCATGTTTAATAATTTGGTTAACTCCATGAATTTGAAGTTTGGTCTTATTGCGCTGATTAATAAAAATCTGCGCACCGCTGAAGTTAAAAGCATGCTTGTTTTGAATCGAGAGTTTCGCAAGGGCTGACAGATTATCACTTAATGATTTTTTTGGTGTCATTTTTCTGCTGACTAACGCGAGTACCTAATTTTTGGATTGTCTCGCCAGTATATGTTTTGCCGCAGTCTGAACAATCAATTTTATACACAACTCCAGATGTCTCTTCTTCTGGGACTTTTTTCTTGAGTTTGGTAAACATATTACCACTTTTGTGATGAGGACGCATCGCTATATTCAACTCTGGAACAAAATATTTGCAAGATCTAACTTAACTAACTTAACATTGTTCACTTTGTATCTTTAATTAATAAGTCTGTATGTTTTTGTAGCAAATTGACCCTGAAGATGGGCTTCGCCCGAAATATATTAGTCTAACGAAAACTCAGACTTTTTATTATAGTGGATCACTTTTGGAAGAAAAAAAAAACCTATTCTATTAACACAAATTGATCCCGGCAACAAGAAAAACTTGCATCAATAATTGTAGTATTATATCGCTTTTCCACTTAGCGATATCGTGTCGGCATATCATCGGCCAATATTGTTTATCGCCACATATAATAGCATCATCAGCATTAAAGTTTATATGTACAAAGTATTACAGGTGGCAAGAAATAATATCGGTCTTTATATCGACACGATTATCAGGAAAAGCGCTCTTAAATTATACTCATAGGAAGGGTTAGGCTAAGTAAAGGGGCTGCCGTGGCATAGCACACCGCACATAGACCACCTCTGGGTCCGTTGTGATACCACTGAAGCCCCCTAATTGAACCTAGGTCCCAAACCAGCCTATCCTGGCTCAGCTGTATTACACTCATATCTCTAAATTCCTCCATATCCCAAAAGAATCAGGAGCCCAAGAATTTCTTCCGTCTAACTGCCAGGGCCGGACACTAACAAAGAAGATTGAGAACACTTTCCTCTTTATCCACGTCTTCACAACTTTTGCAATAATCGTTGTGAGTAATACGGAGCTGCCAAGCGAGGTCACATAGGGCAATGTCCTGTGATAATCCCCACAACCCTGCCAATGTGCCTCCTTTTCAGCGAGAGTAGTGTGATAGAGCGGCCAGAGTCGAGTTTCTGCCAAATCATCTTAGTCGTTTGGCACGTATCACCGTTTAACCATCTTGTAATCGCCCTGTCAACCGCATCGGCTTTAATTACAAGTTTACACGATGCGATTTGCATTTTGATATTTACGTGGTCCCCATCAACAACACCGGTTGCCCCTCTCGAGCCAAGTCATCCGCCACACAGTTACCCGCGAAGCCACTATGACTCGGTATCCAACATAATGTGATATTGAAAAAAAAACACCCAACTCCTTGAGGGCGAAACGATAGCTCATGATGGTTTTCGATGTGGTCAGGACAGATTCGAGTGATCGAATTGCAGCCTGGCTATCCGTATTAATGGTATCGTCTATCGCGGTCACGACATGATTTCCCAGCCAGGTCAGAGCTTCCGAAATAGCCGAAACCTCCGCCTGTAAAACACTACAGACGTCGGAAAGACGGAGTGACAGGTTAATCCTCAGTCCTTCCGAGTAGATACCAACCCTAATTCCGCCATCGGTTCTAATGCCATCCGTGTAGATGACCATAGATTCGGTGGTCGGGAGCGTGTTATCAGCCCATAGATTTCCCAAGGGAATAATGCTGGTGTGATTCCGGCGAAAAACGTATTTCGTAGAAGTACGAGTATTATAATCAGTCTCCACGGGGAGATTCAAGTTGCTCAGTAGCGCCACTGGCCAGTTTCGCGAAGTCAGAAAGCCCTGTTTACCGCCAATTGCTCGCCGCAAATATCCAACGGGAGCAAGCTGAGCACCATGTCTAGCCTAGTTCGGAGTAGTTCTAAAAGCCCTCGTCATGGCCAGTGCAGCTAGCCTTTGTACTTCTCCCAGTAGGCTACGATATGCCGCTACTCAAAGTGCTGTCCACCACACAATTGATCCGTCCAGTAGTATAGGACGTACGACAGCTGTAGGAGTTTCAGAAAAGTATGAGGTATTTATTTGACATATAAAATGGAATTATCACCAACACCGTCTTCGCTAATGGTGTTGGTGATAATTCCATTTTATATGTCAAATAACACAACACAATCTGGTCTCAATTTTTCAGTCCAGTTCTGTATTGCAGATGGAGCTAAAAATTAATACTAACACAGACCAGATCGATACGTTTGCTATCCAATGTACAGTCTAAGGCTGCAGGCCTTTTTGCACGAGTAGAGCGCAACAGTAGCTTTGTTAACCAGTTCTTCAATATTACTCAATTGCCTTAACCCCTTGTGGGGAATAGCGCGTCAACTGTTCCATGTGGCCCAGTTGACGTTTCGTTGGCATAAACTGGTCTCGGAGAATGCAGTTGCCAGCATGCTCCTCCTGCACATCCATGGCCACGAACGTCGTCGTGGACGGGATTCGAACCCAAAATGCCGGTAGTCAAACATGAGACTACTTCCTCAACACACTGCGCTACCGGTCGCCCCAATATTGAGCTTCCACGGTAGTTTCCTATCCAAAATAAGACCATGGAATTCAGCTTTCTTGGCAAAACCCAGTTTAATAACCTCCAGTGTGGATGGAGGCTGGGTAGGAGGAGTCGTGTGTCTTCTAGTGAAGAGCACAAGCTCCGTCTTAGGCGTCCAACGACGCAGAGAATGGAAAGGGCATTTTGCAATAATCCGTTTAGGACATCACAAAACTTACCTGTGACAGCGATGGCAACGTCATCCGCCTATGCAATAACTTTTCATCCAATTTCTTCCAGTTTTAGAAGCAGTTTTTTGATTCCTGAGTTCCAGAGAATGGAAGACAATATGCCCCATTGGGGGGCTCCTCTCCTAACATCCCTACATACAGTTGATTTAGGTACCTAGCGTAGTGTGCAGTGCATGCGCCTATATGTAAGTAGCATATTAACGAGTTTACAAAGTGACTCATCAACCTGAAGGCCCAGGAGTGCCTCAATGATCGCCCTAGGTCTAATATTATTGAAAGCACACTCGAAGTCCAGGAAAACAACCATCGTGTATTCCTTTTGATCAAGAGATTTCTCAATGTGACTGACCAGAGAAGGCAGCACCGTGTCTACCGACTTGCCTTTGGAGTAACGGGATGGTATCCCGCTAAAGGATGTCAACCAGTCTATCCAGTAGTTTCAGCATGGTTGAAGAAAGGCTAATGGGTCGGAGGTCATTTGGGCGCGCAAGCGATTTTCTACCCGCTTTCGGAATAAAAACCACCCGCACTTCCCTCCAGATGCGAGGAACGTATACCACCTCCAGGCAAGCCATTAGGATACTCTCTATCCATTGATATACGATATCCAAACAATGCTACGAATCAGCCGGAATGATGCCAGCTGATTTGAAAGGTTCAAAGCTGAAGATTGCCCAAATGATCTTTTCACGAGATAAGATGGATGCCCTATCATATGGCGCTATGCGACAAGTGATGAGGTCACCACGTGAGGCTCTAACCGAGCTTCCAGGGAAATGTGTGTCAAACAGACACTCGGTGGTTTCTTCACCCGGAAACGTCCATGTCCCGTCTTCCATTTGTAGAAAGCTTGGTATAGATTAGTTTGATGCCAGTATTTTTCGAAATCTAGGTCTCGCAGGACCCTTCGATGCGTTCGCCGAAGCTCCGCCAAGCCTTGCGTTTGGTTCCCCTTAACACTTTTTTATACTCATACATATAGCTTAAAATTTTAAATTTTTTAAACATACCCGCTTCCTGGCTTATTTAAAACGTGTGTAACGATTTTTTATTAAATAACCGAAAGTAATTTCTCAATATTTCAGTTACAAAAACTCCTTCTACATGTTTCCAATTATAGACTGTAAATGCCACTTATCAGGATAGAAAGTATTTCACCCAGAACTATAATTATTGAATACTATAGCTCAGTACAACTCTGACTAGCCAGCTTGGCGTGTCCTTTTCTTTACATATAGTCCGGGTGACGGCACGCGAATTGGAAGAGTGCCGGGTTCGTGGTGTTTTAGTGTACATACATACATACTAAAATATATTTCACAAATTTATGAAATCAGGTCAGGACGAGTTCGTTGAAATTCGGTAAACAATTACCGGGACCAGGAGCTAGGCCGCAAACCATTCATGGTTAGCCTCAAGTAATTGAACAAACATTATAAGTATCTATATATCAAAACTAAAATGATTTAATAGGTAAAATTTGAATGGAGTGACGTTAGTTTTATGTGGAATTATTTTATGGTTATTCGTCATGTTTCTACACAGGAAACTGAAAATTTTACTATTGAAGCTTATTTTGACATTTTTATGGACAACAGTTATACTCGTACTAATATCAGAGCACACTAGTGAATCTGAATCAATAACCCATTTCTGTGACATACTTCTAGTATGTATCAAGAATCTAGTTAATGTGCGTCTAGTTGAACAGGTGTTTATTATGAAATATTCCCATTTCGAATAATTAATTATACCCTAGACTTTTAGTATAGGGCATATTGTTTTTGTCACGACAAAAATTTGTAACACCTTAAAGGAGGCTCCGGAGGTATAGCAAAGTATATATACAAATTATCAGGGTCACCTCGTGATTCAATTTAGCCAAGTCTGTCCGTCTGTCTGTCTGTCTGTCGGTCTGTCAGTCTGTCTGTCTGCCCGTTCGCACGATAACTTTCGATAAAATGAAAGTAGAGCTTTTAAAATTTTGGTTAAATGTTGGCAGTATGATCTAGTTGGTTGGTATTGAAAATGCGCATGATTAGCCCAAGAGAGCGCCTACCTCCCCTACATATGTAAAATTATTTAATGTATCTATAACTCCCGATTAAATTAACATGAAAAGTTCTAGCTTTGGTAGATTGTTTATGAGGGAAATTTCATACTCTCCTGGAAAAATAAAATCGATCAGTTGAAAACTAACAGTAATTTTCTTACAAACAGCCCCGTACTACCCCACTTTTCACGTTTTTTGTCTATAACTCTTGAACCAATTGACGTAGACACCTGATTTTTGGCATGTAACCCTGACGTGAGAAGCTGCTTGAGTTTAAATAAGTTGGGCATAATCAGGTCAAAGGAACACCTACCTCACCTACAAATTTAAAAAAATTAAATATTCTTTTAATTACGATAATTTTCGATAGAATGACGCTAGCGAGTATCTCGGGTGGTAGAAAGTTAGTAGTAAGATCTAGTTAGTTGGTAATGAAAATGGGCAAGATCCGTTCCAAGGAACCCCTACCTCCCCTACAAATGAAACTTCAAATAAGCGATAGCTTTTGATAGAATGAACCCAGCGACTTGAAATTTTGGTCAAATGTTTAAAGTAGGATTTAGTTGGTTGAAATTAAAGATGGGCTAGATCCGACCCAAGGAACACCTACCTCCGCTATAAATGAAACTTAGATGAAACTTAAAATAAGAGATAACCTTCGATAAAATGAAGCTAGTGATCTAGAATTTTGGTCAGATGTTTGTAGTAGGATCTAGTTGGTTGCTATTGAAAATGCACAAGATTCGACAATAGAAACCTCTACCTCCCCTACATGTGAGACTTCAAATAAGCGATATCTTTTGATAGAATGAAGGTAGCGACTTGAAAAATTCGACATCGCCTACTTAGGTAGCACTGTCGCCAAAAATGATGGTACGAAGCAGGATATCGCTCGTCGTATCAACCAGACTAATTGCGTATTTAACATGTTGTCCAAGATCTATCAAAGCAGTTATCTCAGTAACAAGATCAAGCTGGGCTTGTTTCGCTCCCTCGTATTGCCTGTGTCGTTGTGTGCAAGGTTTCCGAAATTCCTGAACCAGATTGAACGCAGATTGCAGCAGCAGCGGCTGCGGCGGCGAAATGTCAAGTTGGAAGACATGCATTTCCCTTGAGCGACCTAGATTGAACGCAGCGACAGTGGCGAAAGCAGATCTGCGTGTTGTTGTTGCTGCCGCTGCTGCTGCTTTCTGCGTTCAATCTGGTTTGGGCATAAGTGTTACCAGAAAGCCGCAAATTTTCTTTAATCCTTGTCTTCGTCGAATTTTAAAAATTTCACCCAAAACAATTATCAAATTAAGAGCTAAGTCGGCGTACGGCTAATCAACGAACTGATATGAAGACGAAAATTACAGTGGATTGGAATGAAGGCCGCCCAAGGGGGCGTCCTGGAAACTCGACGGAAGAGTGTGCGTCACTGGGTAAGTCGTGGAGGCAGATGCGTCCAATTGACCGGAACAAAGTACGATGACGCCCAGGAGTAGTTGATGTGCTATGCCCCCTAGGGATTAAGGCAACGTAGTGGTACTTTGTATTAAGACATCAATTAACATAAGAAAAAGTACCAGAATGAGCACATCGACTTTTTTGGTATGGCACCCTACATGGTTAAACTTCATCGTGTATGTATATTATATTCATGTCTTTTGACACAATATCAGTGCATAAATAAGTACACTACGTAATACGTTTAAATTCGAATACCAATATTAAATAATATATAAAATTTAAACAGATCAATATACAACATCCACTCTTTTGAATTTCAGAGAAGTACTTAAAACAGAGGAAAAAAAGGACGAGGCTCCACCTATATCATTCTTCAAATTAGTAAGTACACCATTTATTTGCACACTATCAGATCTTCATTCTAAGCCTGATTTATTTTATCCAACAGTACAGATATTCATCATGGAAAGATCGACTTCTGATAATGCTGGGCATTTGTGGGGCATTTGCCACCGGCCTTACAACACCTGCCAATTCGTTAATTTTCGGAAACTTAGCAAATGTGAGTAAATCTCTTTATACTTTTTAAATAAATAAATAACTGGCGCAACAGTCCGATTTGAACCATGGCCTCGAGATGAGTTATCATCATCTCATTTTCTAGATCGTGACGGTATGTATTGTGCAGAGGTGTGTGATCAGTAACACGCTCAACCGAGCTATTTTCTCCATAAATATGGGTATACTCGTATAACAGCTGAGTTGGCTCATAGTCCGACACGTAAATCCCCTTTTTTTTATCGAAAACTACCGTATTTAGTAGGAATCCAATCGGGGTCCAGTGCGTAGAAGGTGAACGTGCTAACTGTTGCGCCATCCGTACTTCTTTTTACACTGTCCATAACAATTTACATATGTGTGTGGGCTATAGCGCAACTCCTAAGAGGTCTAGTTGACTCTCTTTATCATAAAAATGTTTCGGACGCTGCATGTTGCTGGCATACACATCCTGTCCATAAAGTCGCCTTCTAAGACAAACCAGGAAGGCTGTCGCCACATAAATTAACAGACATATAAATTGACAGACAAATTGTCAATTCAGTATGTCTGTCGAAAACTTTGGGGCAGGTTGAGTCATACGAGAATTGTTCATTTGGGAGGAGATTGACGGCCCATTAACAAGTCATTCATTTCATCATCAATGAGTCTAAATAAAAATGTCCATTAATTTCTGTGAATATTATTGATGAGAAAATTTTTGGTCTGGGGACCATGTTACGGATCTAAATGAATTAAAATTAATTCCAATACATGTTATTTGTATTTCCAGGCTATGATTGTACAAGGAATGCAAGGAGCAAATGCATCGCTGCCGAGTATCGTGGATACATTTATGGATGCAATTGATGAATTTGCTATGTATAATGCAATTCTTGGTGCTATCATGTTACTATGCAGTTGTTTAAGTATTACAGTATTTAATTATGCCGCCCACAGTCAGGTATGAGTGCAGAATTTATATATTGTATTTGTGTAAACAGTAAAATGAGTAATTTTAAATTCGTTGTTCTTAGATACTTAAAATTAGAGGTTTATACTTAAAGTCGGCCCTCAATCAGGACGTTTCCTGGTATGACTTCAATCAAAGTGGTGAATTTGCCAGCCGAATGAATGAGTAAGTAGATAAATGTATATAAATGAAAAATATTTAGTATGCTAAGCTGTTTTTTGAACGAATGAAAAAAATAAAGATTCGGAACTTACTCAATGTACAAAAATATGGGTGGAATGCTGCTGCTGGGAAATATTGTAAATCAATGAATTTGTACTGAGAGAAACGGTTGAATTGAGGGAGCTGTGGTAGGTGGTCGTGAAAGTTCAGTGGGCATTGAATACGTTACCTTCACCAATAAGCAGTCCTGACAGTAGCAATAGTTCGAGGATCAGTTTTAGAATCTTGCTTGAATTTTAATTGAATTGAACTTTGACGTATTCGTAAGCAGTGACATTTACTGTTAAGGGGTTTTTAGATATTAGACCGGCCAGCCGCTAGACCACCCATTAAGCTACGCATCAGACCACCATCAGACTACGCATTAGACCACGCATCAGACCAGCTATTAGACCACGCATTAGACCACCCATTTGATCGCGCATTAGACCACCCATTAGACTACGCATCAGACCAGATATTAAACCACGCATTAGACCGTTCATTAGACCACGCAACAGACCAGCCATTAGACCACGCATTAGACCGCCCATTAGACCACGCATCAGACCAGTCATTAGACCACGTTTCAGAGCAGCTATTTGTTTTCAATAATTATATCATTTACCGTATTGTGTACAACGAGGAGACTTCGTAGATATACATACATAAATAGCATCTGTCTAACTAAACTTGTATCCATCCATTTCCGTTATGGAACACCTTGCGCTTGTAATTCAATGCGCGTTTGATGTACTGCAATACGAATTGGAGATACATAGATAGCAGTGACGTGCACTCGTAGTAAGCAATTCCAAACTGCTTGACTTACCGAAATAAGCAATTCAATAATAAACTTTGCTTACACCAATACACATATCATCATTTCAGTCAATGTTTTTCTTTAAGCTGAAGAATACATATTATCATTCAAATATTCCTTTACACATTCAAAATCTGATCCGCGCCTTCTTTTGGTTAAAAAACATTCGTTCAATTACTTTAGATAATATTCAAGCCTCCCACATTTTGCACACCATAGACACCAACTTTAGAATAGGAAAATGTGCCTAGATCTTTAGATGCATGTACCATGTGTGCATCCAAATACTAGAGACATGTTGATTCCAGAAAATGGGAATCTTGGATTTCGGTAGTACATTGGGCAACGATTTTTTTTTGTTTTGTTCGCAAATTTATATGAGACAAGTCAAGCACTGGCGCGACTGCTTTTGTGTGTGGGATAAAGCCCAATGATGCTTGTTAATGAAATGTTGCCAATGCAGGGAATGTTTATGGGAATTTGATTTTTCCAGTAGAGCTTTTGTTTTTGTTATGTAATGGATTTTCCGTTGCAATTTAAAAGAGGAAATCAGTGCAATCGGGTGATTTTGATTAAATTGTGATTTGAAGTTTTTTTGACCGTTTGTAGTGATTTAATTGATTTGATTTGTGATAAAAGTGGTAAGTTTTCTTTTCGCATTATGTCGGAGTATTGCTGCGCGACGGATTTCGTACTAAAAGCGGGATTTTCAACTCTTTCCTTTGCCAAGAAAAGAGAAATTATAGAATCGGATAGACCGAAGCCAGATCTTAGTTTAGAGTTTAAATTAAAAAATATTACGCGAAAATTCCATATCGAAACGTATGAAAAGTACATTTGGTTAACGGGAAGCTGTAAATTAAATAAGTTATTTTGCTGGCCGTGTCTTTTGTTCACGAATGAAAAATCTGTTTGGAATAAAGCTGGATTTAGTGATTTGAATAATTTTACGGGCTCAGCAGCAAAGCATTCAAGTTCCGAAAAACATCTTCAGTCGTTAATTAAATAAGATAATTTTGGTTCTCAGCGTATAGAGTTTATGCTTAGTAACCAGGTGGCAATATCTGTTAGTTTGCATAATGAAAAAGTTGAGCGTAATCGTAATATTTTGAAACGTTTAATCGATACTGTAATTTTTTTGGCAAAACAGGAGCTTCCTTTTCGCGGAAATAATGAAGACTCTTCTTCAAATAATCGTGGTAATTTTATCGAAACCGTAAATTTCTTGAGTTTGTACGATCCGATAATTGAGTCCCACATAGATTCTATAAAAGCAAATGCAGCGTTTTCGGGTTTGTCTAATAGAATCCAAAACGATCTTGTTTCCGCTATAGCTAATGTGGTTCGAAATAAAATCAATTTGGAAATAAAGGAGGCTCCATTCGTCGACGAAACGCCAGATGTTAGCGGTCGGGAACAATTAACGATGATTTTTAGATATACAATATCAAATGAGATTGAAGAAAGATTTATCGGATTTTTGGATGTAAGCGCTAATCGTACAGCTACAGCAATAAGCTCTCACATTTTAAAACAATTGCAAAATTTTAATATCGATAAGAAATTAATTGCACAATGTTACGATGGCGCAGCAGTAATGAGTTCTCAAATTCGTGGAGTTCAGACTTTAATTCGGGAAAAACATAAATCGGCAATTTTCGTTCCATTCACTAAATCTAGTATTGTCTAAAGCAGTTGAGTTTATTCCGGAAATTAAATTATTTTTCGCGCACATCAATAAAATCGCATCATTTTTTAATACATCCACTAAAAGGTCGGACCTTTTTGCAAATATAGTAAATCGTCATTTACCATCGGTTTCCAAAACGCGTTGGCATTATCATTCGCGTATTATTAACGTTATATTTGAACATAAGCATGAAATTTGTACAGTTTTTGAGACAATTTCGAATGGTTCTCAACACTGGGATGGCGATTCCTTGACTTTTTCCGATATATACTTACAAAAATTCGCAGAGTCAGATTTTCAATTATATCTGTTAATTTTTTCTGAAATTTTTTCGAAAACTGATATATTATTTAATATTATTCAGAGCAAAGTGGTAAACATTTCATATGCAAGCCAAAAAATTATTGAATTTGAAAATTGGCTTGAAAATGACTTTTCTAAAAAGTTTGATAATTTCTATTCGACAGTTACAGCAGAATATCAGCCACCACGTAAGAAATGTAGAAATGCGATAGATCCTTTACAAAATTTACGGCGGATATTTCGGGAGATTATAGATGTTATTCTCGGGCAAATTCGAGATCGATTCCATTCGTTTAAAGATTTTTCATTTTTAGAGTTGCTTGAACCGAATTATTTTTCTAAATTCAAGTCAAATTTTCCCGATAAAAATTTTGACTCACTTATTGAATATCACGGTCAATTTTTCGACAGAATAAAGTTGAAAAATGAGCTAAAAGTTATTTATTCTTCAGATGAGTTTAAAAACGCGAATCCTAGTAAAATTCTCGATTATTTTCAAAAACGGCCTTATGTCGCAAACGGTTTTAAGCAAGTTCATATTTTAGCAAAATTATTAACGTCAATTCCAGTCACAGTGGCAACTGCGGAAAGGTCATTTTCAACACTAAAGCGCGTTCACACATTTTTGAGAAATCGCCAATCCCAAGAACGACTTTCGGATCTTGCTTTAATTGCGGTTGAAAAGGATCTTCTTATACAAATGCGAAGAGAAAACGATTTTTTTGATAATGTGATTAAAGAGTTTTTACTTAAAGAACGGCGCATAGATTTGGAATACAAATAAATGGCAATGGCGAAAGAATATTTATTTATTTCAAATACCCTTGAATTTTTCTTAGTCTTTATTAACATAATATTTATTTATCATTTTTTTTATTAGTAATATTTTATTTATTTTTTTTTTGTATTCCGAATATATGTGCCAATATTTTATTTATATCTTTCCTGATTTCTTCTTTAAGGCTTAAAGCCGCTTGGTATAAATGTTTTTGTGACTGTCAATATTCTATTATACAGTCCATTTCTGTTTATGCTAAATTGGCTTTAGGGCGCCCAACTGCTTGACTATGAAAAATTTCCACTGCACGTCACTGGTGTATTGACAGTACAAAATTGTTAATTGCGTTGACCCCTACAGGGGTCATGGGCGTGTCAACATCTCTGGCATTTCTATGCCTTGTTGGCGTTTCAATAGCGTATCTACTTTTCGCAAGTGCAGTTGCTAGCATGCACCTTCTACCCGCGCTGTCTTTATACTAACAAGCTCGAAGCACTGTGAGAGTTCTATTAGTACTCACAGGCAGTTTTTGATCGCGCCGATATTTGTAGATTAGTATCGTAGAGCTGTGACCGAACAACCACTGCCACCGAGTGCGACTAATCGTACAATAATGGAACAATCGTTACCAATGTATCTATATCGAAGCTCTGGAATTTTTTATACCCCTTAGGGGCGTTTGAAAATAATAAGAGAGGCTGCCAAGATCCATCTAAATTGGATGATCAATGGCTTCCACTTTAATAAAAAAAAGAGCAAGGAAAAGTTTAGAGAAATTTTTTCTAGAGGTAATTGAAACTGAATCAGAACATACGGAAACTACTAAGACTACTAACCATTAGAATGTTTCATTCGTAGCCAAAATACATATTTACTACATAGACCAATATAATAGGCTCAACTTAAGTCGTCCTCATAAATTATCATGGATCCTCTCCTTTTGCATCAAATTGAAAATCTTGCTATTTCTTCTATTGTACTTTTCAGGGATCTTACCAAATTAGGGGACGGTCTTGGTGAAAAGGTTGTCATGTTCGTACACTTTATGGTTGCTTTTGTGGGGTCTCTTACATTGGCTTTTGTCAAAGGATGGCAACTAGCTTTGGTCTGTCTTACAAGTTTGCCGGTAACATTTATCGCAATTGGAATTGTTAATGTGGTATGTATAAAAATTCAGTATATCCGTACGTAGGTACGCCATATGTAACAGACATTGTATTGATCATTGTATATTGCAGTTCACAGGAAGATTAGCTAAGAAAGAAATGGATGCCTACGGCAGAGCGGGAGCCATAGCTGAAGAAGTTTTCAGTGCTATTCGCACGGTCATTTCGTTCGGCGGTCGATCAAAAGAGGAAGAACGATATCGTAGCAATTTGGTGGACGCTCGAAAAATTAACGTCCAAAAAGGATTCTTCACTGGAATGGGATTTGGTATTTTATGGTTTTGCATCTATTCGTCGTACGCTCTTGCCTTCTGGTATGGAGTTGGTCTGGTCATTGAACAATCCACTTGGAACCCAGCCGATATTGTATACAATCCTGGAACCATGATCACTGTAAGTAATCTATAGGTAACATCGTCGTACATATTAATACGCTTCTGTTGCGCAGGTTTTCTTCTCCGTAATGATGGGTTCCATGAATTTGGGCATGGCGTCTCCATATATTGAAGCATTCGGCGTGGCTAAAGGAGCCGGCGCGAAAGTATTCCAATTAATCGAACAAGTGCCTACTATTGATCCTTTGAGTGCAAGAGGACTGCGGCCACTCAAAGCTTTAGGAAATATCACATTTAAAAATATATTTTTCCAATATCCAAGCCGTCCAGATGTGAAGGTGTGTACAAACATTTCCTATAACCGGCGAAATGAACCGCATTTACGAATTTCAGGTGCTCCAAGGGTTAAACGTGACAATCAAGAGAGGTGAAACCGTAGCCTTAGTCGGATCTTCAGGTTGTGGAAAGTCTACTTGCATCCAACTTATACAACGATTTTATGATCCTATTTCCGGTGAAATAATGCTTGATGACACTAACATTAAGGATTTGGATGTTAATTGGTTACGTGGAAGGATTGGTGTCGTAGGACAAGAACCTTCGCTATTCAACACTACTGTCTACGAAAATATTCGCTATGGCCGTGAAGATGCTACCAAAGAGGAAATTGAGGCTGCTGCCAAGGCTGCGAATGCTCATACATTTGTTAAGAAACTGCCGAATGTAAGTAGGCTATAAATTCCTGTACAGCTTAACTCGATTATGGATTCAATTCAATTTAATTCAAATATATAGGGGTACGAAACTTTGGTCGGAGAACGTGGTGCTCAGCTTTCAGGTGGTCAAAAACAACGTATTGCCATTGCCCGTGCTTTGGTTCGTAACCCTGAGATACTTTTACTGGACGAGGCTACATCAGCCCTCGATACTGCCAGCGAAGCTAAGGTTCAAGCTGCTCTGGAAAAGGTGGGTTCTAATATTTTTCTTTTCCGAGGCGACTATTAGAAATTGTCTTTCTTTCAGGCTAGTGAAGGTCGCACAACTATCATCGTAGCCCATCGTCTATCCACGATTCGCAATGCTGACAAAATTTTCGTCATTCAAGCTGGAGTCGTGGTCGAAGTAGGAAATCACTACGATTTAATGGCAATGAAAGGACAGTACTACAACCTAGTAACAACACAAGTTGGTGAAGAGGAAAGTAAAGGTGAGCTGAATGATGAAAATCCTAGCCAAAGAAGTCAGCATTTTTAATTTTTTTTTCCTTGTAGTAAACACACGCCTAGTGCGTTCTGAATCCATTGTTGCCGAAATAGACGAAGACGAAATGCAAATTGGAATGGAAGTCGCTGACAAGACGGTAAGCAACTGACTCTTTATAGTAGAACATAGATTTTCATGGAGATTATATATTTCTGCAGGACATCGAATTGGAACTCGAGAAGGAGAAGAAAATTTCAATGTTCACTATTATTTCATGGAACAAACCTGAAAGATTACAAATTTTCCTTGGTACGGCTGCATCACTTGTTTCTGGAGTGGCGATGCCAATTTTCGCAGTACTGTTTGGTGATATTTTGGGTGTAAGTATTATATATTAAACTTTTCACTGATATCAACGCGGCAGAGCGTGTAGTGATCTTGTGCTCCGTAGATATTACAATAAATTGCTCGCACGGTGTCAATCAAGATAATGAGAAATATACCTATATGTTCGAATATGCATTAAAAGTAAAAAAACATGGTTTGGAGATGAAACAAATTTACTTTAACCTTGACTTAACAGGTGGTCCACGCTACGAATGAAAAATAGGATCAAAATAATAAATTTTGGACTTTAACTCAATTGGTGTGGAGAGTCCTCTGAAGATTTGATAGAGGGCCCAGAAGTGTAGTATAAAGGGGTGTTAAAGATTTTGTCTTGAGTGTTTCGAAAACTATGAAGATAACACGAAGTTCTAGAGGCGAAGCACATAATTTCCTACAAAATGGTATATCACACAATAGACCATAAATTGGTATATTATACGCTAGCCTAAACCAAAAGCCAAGGAAAACTGAAATAAAAAATACTTTTAACATTCCATTTCCACAAAACACTTCGAGAACACTCAACGGAGATATATACATATATGCGAAATTTCAAAACTAAACGACTTCTTTTTCTGTTATATTGTCTACACTAAAAAATTGGAATTTTGAAGAAAAACCGAAAAAAAATTAAGTTTAACCCTCTTTATCCTACACTTCCGGACCCTCTATCAACTGGGACTTTGGAAAATATATAACATCAACTGCGCCAAATTTTATTCGGAAAATAGGAAAAGAGGTCTTTTGACCTCCTCTTTCATACATTTGCGGACCCCCTACCAACGAAGAATTTGAAGCATATATTCGGAGAACTCTCCCCAACAATTGTGTGAAATTTCGAAACTACACGATTTTTTTTATAATCGTGCTTTTTCGAAATTCGTAGCCTAGAGTCTAATTCATTTGAACACTCTTAATCAGGGCATGAGAACATCGAATCAAACCATGAATATGGGTTGGGACGTAAAGTTAAAGGAATATTCACTTTTTAACACTTTTAGATCAATGCACACAAAATAATATCAAATTGGTTGATCGCACTAAAAACTGATCAATTTCCTGTTGCCGACTCGTTTCGCCGAAGTTTCTCCTGGAGATTTCGCTGCCGGTAACTATTTTTTCCCGAATGGGGTGACTCCTGCAATAAGGTGGCGATATCCCCGTTGATAAATTTATCTTCCAGGGTGAATCGCATTCTTATCGCGGAAGATGGAAATTGTTTGCTGGGACGAACTCCAAGTCTTACGCACACATATATACTGCAAAATTTAAAATGTCCCAGCAAACAATTTCTATCTTCCGCGATATTGCAATCTTATCGCAAGTCACCCCCTTCGGGAAAAGATAGTTACCGAAAGCGAAACCTCCAGGAGAAACTTTGGCGAAACGAGTCGGCAACAAGAAAGCGAATCGCGAACGAATTGACAAAATGTCGCGTCCAAGAAACGTTGGCGATGAGAGTCATATAAAACAAAAATTATTATCGCTTTATTTTATTAGATTAATCTTCATCCTTTTTTTTATCTTACATATTTGAGTGCGCATAATTTATATTTCATCTCCTTGCTGTATCTAGGGGGTATCACAACGAACCCAGTGGTGGTCTATGTGCGCCTTTCTCTTCTAGGCAACCCATCTAACCTAACCTATATTTCATCTTTTTCTACAACTGATATTTGTCGAATTCGAACCAGGTTCCCATGTTTGCAAGTCCATAGTGCTAACCGTTGCGCTATCTAGACTACAGACAATAGGTGCGATTTTTTCATTCAAATCAGATTAGAGCAGTTTAAGCAGCAAAAAAACGATCGAGAGCAAATTAGCGTAGCGAACACGAAAACGGGGCATGTCTTTGCTGGGAGTGTCTTGATTTAGCTAGAATTCAACTGTTAACTCAAATTTCAAGAGAAAACTTAAATCCTTAGTACAATCGGACAAATTACTGTTAGGCAGCAAAATTATTTTGTGTGTTTACTATTCCATATACAATAATTACACAATTTCATTGACAAGAAACTTTATGTGCTTACCAAACTGTTAACTGTTCCAAAACTTCGGCACTTGCGGGGCCTTCATTTCAAAACTACTTAACGGAGTAGCTTTCTTTCTCTGACGTTTTATCCAGAGCAGCTCAGATCACATTGTTAGTGTAATTGTGAGGTGTTCATCTGCTCTGCTCTATAGGACTCTTGAAAAAAAAACCTGCCTAATGAGAATGACACAATCGTCGTTTTGTGTTTATTAGCTACGTTTTCTTCGTGCAGATCTGAGCAGAGCAGGTTAAGTGGCAAAAAAACGATCGAGAGCAAATTAGAGTAGCGAACACGAAAGCAGGGTATGTCTTTGCTGAGAGTGTGTGTTGGTTTAGTTAGAACTCAAATTTCAAGAGAAAACTTAAATCCTTAGTACATACACAATCGGACAAATTTCCTTTAGGCATCCAAATTATTTTGTATGTTTACTATTTCAAATAATTACACAAAACGAACATTTTATTGACAGGAAATGAACTTTGTATGCTTCCCAAACTGTAAACTGTTCGAAAACTTCGACACCTGCGCCGCCTGCATTTCAAAACGCAGACTACTTAACGGAACAGTATTCTTGCGCTGACGTTTTATCCAGAGCAGCTCAGATCAAATTGTTGGTGTAATTGTGTGGTCTTAACCTGCTCTGCTCTATATGGCTCTTGAAAAAACGCGCCTATTGATAATTGGCGAAATATCATCTTGGCGATAAACTGATGAATTTAAATCATATCGCGATTTTTCTTTCGCCTGAGGGATATCCCCTAATTATTGAAAAAGTGGAAAATAATCTATAAATTTTTCGTATGAAAGAATCGCCGTCGTATCATCTGAGCAATTTATCTTCCAAATGATACCAAATTGTTTGCTGGGGCTTGTAATGGACGGTTTGGTGGGCATCCGAAGATACCCGTGAGGACGGAGCCTAAGGTAGCATAATTGACAGTGAAGGTCGGGTGTGCCATCTGACGAAGAAAAAGGCCCCTCAACGAGCTAAGCAGCGGCCTATATTTGCTGTAGCTCATTTCGGGAGATGTGGGTGGGATTTTCGCTGCTCGTTGCCTCTGTCCTTTACGTTTTAACAAAAATTCATAGGCCTGGGGAAACAAAACAAACAGGGGAGGTAAAAATGGGGAATGATAAAAAATGAGGCGATAAGGATGGAATGGTTGGCGGACGGCGAAGATTTCCTCGCGTTCGCATCAGGGTCCAGGCGTCATAGGACCCTCGGCCTCTGGTTTCGTACCACCGACAGATCCTTACTCATCAGGTGCTGCCATAGATCTGTCGGTGGAAGCAGCACTACCATACCATAATAAGGTTCATTACAGGTTTTACTAAGTTTGTCGGCTTTATATTAATAAAATAAAGGCGCACCAGTCCAATTTGAACCGTGGCCTCCAGATGAGTTAACATCATCTCATTTTCTAGATCGTGACGGTCTTGTGCAGAGGTGTGTGATCAGCAACACGCTCAACCGAGTTATTTACCCCATAAATGGGTTTCATTAACCAGCTGAGTGAGCTCATAGTCTGACACGTAAATCCCCCTTTTTATCGAAAACTACCGCATTCAGTTGGAATTGAACCGGTGCCCAGTGCGTAGAAGGCGAACGTGTTAACCGTTGCGCAATCCGGACTGCAGATTTGTATTAATGAGAAGAGATATTTACAACAATTGAATAACGGTTTTTACATCTGTGGCGCAGTTGAGTAATTGTTGTTCAACTTCTCATTTCAAATGTAGAACGTATGGTGCAAGTTTCATACAAAATTTACGCAAAATCGTAGTTTACTCCGCGAAATTCAAAAAGTGAATAACGCCCGGCCCAAATTGAATCAAAATTGTCAGGTGTGTGATGTAGACGAATTCGACAGTTGCTCAACCGTTATTCAGTGTATGAACCGCTTAAGGAAATTGGTTGCATTTTACGATAGACGTGAAAGTACACCTAGGTCTAAAATTTGTCTCAAATAGATAATGGTCCAATACGATTTAGTAAATAACTTAAATTTTCACGTGTGTCTATTTTATAAATTATTAAATTTATTCATCAACTTTCTTCTAACAGATTCTCGCAGCCAGAGATCCTGAGTACGTTCGTTCTGAGACCAACATCTACTGTGTTTATTTCGTCGTGGCTGGCGTTGCTGTAGGTGCAGCCATGTTTACGCAAATCTTTACATTTACGATAGCGGGCGAAAAACTCACTGAAAGGGTACGCGATATGGCTTTTTGTGCAATGCTTCGTCAAGAGATTGGTTGGTATGACGACAAATCGAATGGAACTGGAACGCTATGTGGTCGACTATCAAGCGAATCGGCAGCAGTCCAAGGAGTAAGATCCAATCCATCCACTGTCTTTTTATTTTTATATCAATATTTCATATTTTTAGGCGACAGGTCAACGTATTGGTACAATTTTCCAATCGCTTGCAACCCTATTTTTGGGTGTTGGTTTGTCAATGTACTATGAATGGAGGTTAGGACTTTTGGCTCTCGTTTTCACACCTTTTATTTTGGTGGCGACATACATGCAGCGAAAAGTTATGACTTCGGAAAATTTGGGCATGGCGAAATCGATGGAAACTTCTACAAAGGTAAGGATTATATTTCGAACTGAATTTTTCATATGTATGTAAATTAAATCTACACCTCCAGAGTTTTTTCCACATTTATCATGCTGTTGTAGCAATTTGAGAATTCGTTTGAGTACTATATGTTACTTAATTCAGATTTTGTTTTCTATGCTCTCTGTGCCAAGGCAAGGAACATAACTCGGTTGGTTGGCTCGAAGACGGATGAAGGATTAGGGGTCTGAGTTTGTTCTGATGGGTGTAAGCTAAATCTCTGTTTTCCAGGCCAAGGTTACGCGATTACGGTAGCTCCGAACTGGTTCGGGAGTCAAGTGATATGAATTAGAGATGTTTATCTTTCCACCGACAGCCAAGCTGTAATTAAATCTCTCAAACCGTGTCTGACTACGTCATAGACCGTGGGTGCCCAATGCTTTTTAACATTTTTTATGTTGGATTCTGGGTCACAGTGGTTTCGCTGGTAACTTTAGAGCAGACGAAATTAGCTTGCTAGGTACAACAAACTGATGCACAAATTCGTTAGATTATCTACACACCTATGGCTACTTCCAAACTCTGGCCCAAAAGCTTAAAGCGATTAGCAGAACCAACTCTAGATGGTTAAATGATAAAACATACCCCTCAACGAAACCGTTGTCGCCAAATTATTCTCCTGTAGTTTTTTCGAACGCAATACATCAGAGCTGGTGAGAGTCACAACTGGGCCATAGCTGGGGAGCACCCCATGAGACTTCTCATCCTATAATGACTTCTGTAGAAACTACGGAGACGAACGAAAGGAGACTGATAAGGTCCTGGTGGTAACAGAGCGCTCCCTATTGCAGCCCATGTGCGCTTTGGTAAGCACGGTAGCGATAATAGAAGGTTCACACTTGCTTCCAAAGTACTCGATCTGACCAGTTCACTTGATTTGAAACTGTCAGATATGTACATACAAATTTGAAACTCACCATACCTGATTTCCGTGATCGAATTGATCTCGCGCCTAGTGTGTGTTTATACCAAACCTAACCTAAAACCATGGTTTTGTGCATTAATCATTGTATGCTTCTCTCCGTCCTCGCTTTCAATAGACGCATGACCAAAAGCTGAGTAAGTATGGACGTACTCTCAGCTCTAACAAACAAAGTCGGACCTCCTCTGAACTTGATTTCTAGATCCCCCGCTGAAAAGGTTTGTTCCGAGCGAGAGTACTGGATTTAATTCAAGTCCCTCAATCGACGCTTGTACCTCTTCTATTTGTAGTGAAGCAATAGCAGTTTAATAGCTGGTATCGTCGAAAGGTTCCTGTTTGAAGCGTTGGACTTCCCTTTCGAGGTCTCTTAGGTTACGATGGATATCACGAGGAGGTGGAATTCTGTCCATTAGGCTTGTGTTGAGATGATAACGGCGGTCACATCCCAGAAAGTACTACTTCGTTAGAAGGTTGTTGTGGCATCTTAGAGGCAGCATTTGGGTCTCTTGATGTAGGTGGTCTTGAGATGATATGAGAAGGCAGCCTGCTGCTGTGCGTAGATCAGCGTTCTGACAGGTCTGGATGTTGTTCCATTGCATGTCCTTCAAGTTGCAAGACCAGCAAGGTGGGAGTTGTGTAATTGGCCACAGAACAACCGATAGCCTTGTAACATACCAGTAGGGTCTCCTTATCCTTACCCCAGGAACTTACAACGAGAGAGTTGAGAATTTTGTTCCCGCTTCTCATTTTGTTACGGTCCATTGATGCATGCGTAAAAAATGTGGCCATGCTTTCAAGAGTAACACCGACGACGTTTGGGTTATTTATGGTAGGGATAAGTTGATATGTTCAACTGCATTCTAACCGCCTTGGTCCAAGAGGTGAAGAGTGCAGACGAGAACTTAGGAGCTAATATGTGCGGATTCTTGTTGAAGATGAAGGTATTGAATTCTTCAAGATAGTGGTTATTCAATTCGCACATATCTTCGATATCGTTACGCGTAGCCAAAATCGAGCAGTCGTCCGCGTAGCTAATGGTGTTGGGACTCCTGATAGAGGTTAAACAAAGTGGGAGATAAAACTTCAGTACAGTACAGCTAATGTCCGATAGAAGTTACGAATGACTCATTTACACGTGAACATTGAGCAAAACACGGAACACTGAAAAATTTGCATTGAAAAGCATCAACCACAAAAGGATACCTTTCTGCTCTTACATGGCTAACATGAATTCGCAAGTATTTGAGTCGTTGCCATCTCTTGTGGGAACGACTCAAATGTGTAAACGAAGCAAAAGGCTTTTGGTAAGTTCAGAGCCACTAGAATCGTCCTTTGGCGTGAACGGGATTGGTTGAGGCGATTGCAAATTTGGAATGTTATGGCATCCAAAGCTGTTGTTGTTTTTGTGGTAGCAACGCGTCCTGGCGTTGAAGGGGTTTGGCAGCTCTTGAACGTTGCTAATGCAACGGGTCGCTCCTGTGCGTAGAACCGGCATCCAAAGCCGTCGTTGTGCTGTGGACCCTTACTTAAGATTTACTTAATGTTGCTTTAAAAAGAAAGGCTTTGGAACTTTTCGCTTTCTTGATGATTGCTGCAACTTCGTCAGAGGTGAATTGGAGTGTCTGGTCATTTTTCTACAAATTATTATTACAGGTAATTACGGTTCACTTTATCATGTGAAGAGTGTTGGATAAATTGGCTGTCAAGTGGCAAGCGCATCGTGTAAGGTCACTAATCGTGGTGTTACCATAGCTGGATGCTGTGTAGCAGCATTCCCTCGTTGTTTGGCGGGATTAGAGGGCTCTGAGAGTCGGCTAGAGTTTACTGACGCTGGATTTTAAGTTGCAAGTGAACGTTCAATTTCGTCCTCTTATGCTCATTGACTTAATTTAGAACTTCAGCGTAAAATTCTTTTATCCTGTGGTCATCAGGATTGGTATTGCGGATCCCGTCTTTCGTCCGCCAGTCTTGCAGCCGATGTCGGAAAATTAGGTCGAATTTTGGAAATTCGCCCTGCCGGAATAAATTGTTTAGCTGCTTTTGTTATGACTTGTCTGAACTTTTGAACTAAAGGTGTTGGTAGTGCAGTTAGAGCCGCAATAGTGAAATTCCTGACACTTCCCCAATCAGCTTTGTTTTGGCTCAGGAAAGTATAGCATTCAGACTATTGTATGGTGGTTGGACGTCTGATGATATAACAGGAAGACGATCTGACGAAAGAATTAAAACGGACTCCCAGTGGGCGGCGTTGATAAGGCCAACAGTTATTGATATATATCTAGAGACCTAAAACATGATCCAGTCAAGCGGGTTTGAGTGTCCCCGTTTAAAGGACAGAAATTCGACAGGTCTAATTACTCCACTATAGCAATTCCTCGGGAGTCCTTTTCGAGGTTTTAATGTCACAACTCATGATGGGCGTTGAAATCGCTTAGTATAGGATGGTATTGGCCCGTTAAGAAGGAATTGATGTTTGTTTTATATACGGAGGAGCAACTGAAGACAAGAGGTACATAGATGTTTAATATTTCAATTTCTACGTTTCCTGATTGAACAGCAATCGTTTGCATCTCAAGGAGCTTGTCATCGGCGGTAGGAGATATCTCACGATATTACACAGAATAGTGGATAATACTCGTAAATGGAAGACCTCCAGTTAATTCAGCTTCTTAAGGTGGACACACACATGCGTCCAAAATCCAATTTTTCCGCGTCCAATCCAAAATTTCCCCGGTCGATGTATGGATTTGACAGGGAAATTTTGGATTTGCCCGGGGAAAATTTGCATTTTGGACGCAAGTGTGGCTTTATGTTGAGGTCCATTAAAGTAAACTGCACCAACGAGATTATGTCGATGTTTACAACAGCCGGGGTCACAATGTATTGCGACGACGTGCGTTGACGACTGGTGTTGTTTTTCATCGGAGTCACTGGTGATATCTGCAAGTCCGCTTGTGCGTTTGTAGACATCGTCGAATTGGGAGTGTTCGTCGATCGATTTCGGGTAGTAGTGAACCCGATTTGTGTATTAGTTGACCAAGGTATACATATTCTTCGAGCACTTCCAGTGCGGTGTTATTCACTTTTGCATCTCCTTATAATCGTTGAACATGATCTTGGTCTTGCTTAGGTTCATCTTTAAACCTACTTTTCCGCTAGCCGCGTTGAGTTCATTCGGCGGTTCCTGCAATTCCTCTTGACTTTTAGCCATAACGACTATATTATCGGCGAATCTTAAGCGGTTGAGGCGCTCACCATCGATGTTTAATCCTTTATTTTCCCAATGTAAGTTCCGGAAGATGCCCTCAAGCGTAGAATTGAAGAGCCTTGGTGATATAGTATCTCCCTGTCTTACCCCTTTTTGTGTGGGAAACACTGGTGTGTCCTCTAGTACTTTGACCTTTGCTTTGGCATTTCGGTAGATGTTAGAGAGTAACTCCCCATATATTGTAGTTTGTCTATGCCTTGCGTTATTAATGCATTTTTTTTTGCATCAGGGAATATTGAGTCAGAGGCTTTTTTTTAAGTCTATGAAGGCCAGTGCTAGAGGTTGCTCATATTCCTAAGATATATAGTACTCATGACTTCACTGAATCTACTTCTGAAACCAGCCTGCTCCCGTTGCGTTCGGCAGGGATGTTTGTATTCGGTTGTTAATTAGTTTTGTAAATACTTTGTAGAAGACCGATAGTAGACTTATCGGCCTGTAGCTCCTGATGTCTTCTTTGCTGCCTTTCTTGTGGATCAGTATTATATTAACACTATTCCATTGACATATATACAATATTATATATACATGTTTGTAATCTGTCTTCGGGTTTCGAGTTGGATTTAGTCTTTCAGTCTGATTAATATAGTTATCTTTTATTTTTTACAGTTGGCAGTTGAAGTGGTATCCAATATTCGTACTGTTGTCTCTCTAGGCCGAGAGAAAATGTTCCTCGAAAAGTATATGGCTCTACTGCGTCCAGCCGTTAAGAAAGCTAAATTGTCAACATACATCCGTGGTTTTGTATTCGGTTTGGCCAGATCACTTATGTTCTTTGCTTTCGCTGCTTGCATGTACTACGGTGGTTACTTAGTCGTGCACGAAGGCATCTTCTTCGCAAATGTATTCAAGTAAGTATCTATTTAAGCTTTTCGTATCACCTGAACATTTAAATGCATTTATTATCATTCTCTAATTACCAGGGTATCTCAAGCTTTGATTATGGGTACAGTGTCAATTGGTAATGCCTTAGCGTTCGCGCCCAACTTCCAAAAAGGAATCGATGCAGCCGCTCGATTTTATGCTCTATTCAATCGTGTCCCACAAGTGGCCGACAATCCAAACTTGGATCCTTCACAGAAAGTTGAACTAGATGGAAACGTGTCATATCGAAAAGTTTTATTCAGCTATCCAACACGTCCCAATGCACCGGTCTTGCGTGAGCTTTCACTAGCCATAGAAAAAGGACAAACCGTGGCCTTAGTGGGACCTTCGGGATGTGGAAAGTCCACGTGTATTCAACTGTTGGAACGTTTCTACGACGTAAAGGGGGGATCTGTGAATGTCGATGAACACGATGTTCGATCAATCACCATGGCAAATCTCCGATCATATTTGGGTATCGTATCGCAAGAGCCATCTTTGTTTGATCGTACTATTGCGGAGAATATTGCATACGGTGATAATTCACGCCACGTGTCCGAGGATGAAATCATTCAGGCAGCTAAAAAGGCCAATATTCATAATTTCATATCAACACTGCCGCTGGTAAGTATTTTCGTTTTAAGTAATTTTTAAAGCATGATAGAAATAATTTACTGTAGGGGCTGTAACTGTCGTAGAATGTATTGATGTTTTCACATGCTAGACCGTCCAGCCGTTAGACCGCGCATTAGACAGTCTATTAGACCGCGCATTAGACCGTCCACTAGACCGCCCGTTAGACCACGTATCAAAGCAGCTTAGGGTATCATTATAAAAATTAAATAGCTGCTCTGATACGTGGTCTAATGGGCGGTCTAGTCGACGGTCTAATGCGCGGTAAGCAGATAATATGGCACAGGACTGTTTTCTTGATGTCTGATTAAAGTTTATCCTATCAAAAAACCCAAAACGCCACCTATCCTCCCGTTAAAAAATTTTCGGACGATAATTTCAAGAAGCTAAAACAGGTTGCTGAGATATTGATATTTCCAGCTATTTGGAATGTCCGATAAATTGTTAACTGAATGATGGGTGCTTTTTAGCGTTTATCTATAGAATAAATTTTAACCAGACATTGTGAAAACGGTTCATAATAGCATAATTATTACTAACCGATGGCTTAAAATTAAAAATTGTATAATATCATTAAAACTAAATTATTAAACATCTGTTTCATTTTCAGGGCTACGAGACCAGACTTGGCGAGAAAGGAACACAACTCTCTGGCGGTCAGAAACAACGTGTTGCCATAGCTCGTGCTCTGGTTAGAAATCCAAAAATATTGCTTCTTGATGAGGCAACATCAGCACTAGATGCCGAAAGTGAAAAGGTACGGGATGAATTTTCATAATTTTTGTTTTCTCTTTTAAGCTATAAAATGATCTATTGTGCAATAGCCTTTTAATTAGAACAAAAGACCCACCACTAATCTAATAATGGCCAGTAAGTCCTTTGTGGGGAACATCTGCGTTTTTTGTTCCTCTTTAAGAATCAATCTTCTATACCGAGGAATCGCTGGGCATTTACAGAGAAGGTGTATAGTGGACTCGATGTCCTCTAGGCATAGCCGACTCTGCGTCTCGCTGAACAGAATCAAAGTATTAAGGTGACATCTGACCCAGTGGTGCCCCGAAATGAAACCCACAATCAGTCTCAACTCCGTCCTACTGAAACGGGTGGCCTCGTTACGATTGAATGGATTTACTAATTCTTTAGACTGCCGCAATTCTGGAAGGTTGTATGGCATGTAAGCTGATATCATGTAGATCGGCATGCCACGGATTTGTTTAAGGATGCTCATATGACCATCTAAGTTCTCATGTGCGTCGGATATCGAGTGCACTCTGAGAGAATGAAAAGCTGCGGATTCTTGTATGTGAATATGCAACGGAGTAAGCCCGATAACAGCCTCTAGGGCCAATGTCCGGCAAGTTCGCATGGATCCTGCCATACCCAAGCAAGCTAGTCTTTGAAGTTTGCTTTTGGAGCCACCGGTAGCGCAGTGCGTTGAGGCAGCAGTATCATGTCTGCCTACCGGCGTTTCGGGTTCGAATTCCGTTCACGACGACGTTCGTGGCCATGGATGTGCAGGAGGTGCGTGCTGGCAACTGCATTCTCCGAAATCAGTTTATGCCAACAAAACGTCAACTGGGCCACATGGAACAGTTGACGCGCTATGCCCCACAAGGGGTTAGGGCAATTGAGTAGTAGTATATGGTACACCGCTGTTGGGTTTCGGGCCATCATTCCAACGCAGCATATGTTACTATTGGCCATACTTATATCAAATACAACCATTCTGTTATTTTTGCAGTGAGCCCCCATGTTCTTCCGAAGAGATTTCTGCATGCCCACATGATTCTTGTTCCAGCTGAGCCTCCAGTGGAGCGTGATTTCAAGGCATTTAACTTCGGTGGAGAACGCCATAACCGTCCCGCTCATGGAAACTGGACCCAAGTTCAGGTTTCTTCTTCAGGTGAATGGAACCAGGACAGTTTCCTATCCATTACCATTGTAACACTATGTCAAGGGCAGCCCCCATCACCTCGGTGACAGCCGTATCAAATTTACCCCTGATTATAACCTATAATGGTTATGTCATCAGCATAACCGATTGCTTGATAACCGCGTGCACATAGCCTAGAGATCAACTCGTCTACGACTAGTGACCAGAGTAGCGTAGACTGAGTACTGCCCCTTGGAGCGCTAACGCAAATTGAGGCGTTCCCCAGTTTTTTGTTGATCTCGCGCCCACGCCCACATTGCCTCAAAACATGCTATACTGGCTGAAGGTACGTTCCTGAGCCCAATTGCTCTGGATATGCTGTCCTAGCCAGTGTTGTGAAAAACACCCTCAATATCAAGGAAAGTGCAGAGAGCAATTGCCTTGCCAACTAATAATTTTTCAATCGTTGCTACGAGATTGTGTAAGGCAACCCCTGTAGACTTACCTTTCGTGTAAGTGTCACCATACACTGTCGAACTCGAACTCGATCTCGAACATGGTACAAGTGGACCGGTTTTCTTCATGTTTATGTGAAGTGTGTGTGGGTGTGTGTGTCATGAGCTATTCAGAGGATATTTATACCAGGTTCATGCTCGAATTCGAGGTCGACAGTGTATAGTGACACTAAGCGAACTGAGTTCTGTGCAGAGGAAACGAATTTTCTATTGATTGCCGTATGTGCAGATCCAAAAGTCTTTCGATCGTTTTTAAAAGAAGCAAGGTTAGACTGATTGGTCTATAAGATTTCGGCTTAATCCTGTGTTTCGGGATGAAACCCACTTTCACTGCTCTCCATACCCGTGGAATTCAAATCAAGGTGTAACTGACTCGGAGAAGACAAATTAGTGGAGAGATAATAAAATCAAGGCTATTCTGTAGTAAGGCAGGGAAGATACCATTAGCTCCAGGTGTTTTGAAAGGCTGAAAGGGCTGTATAGCCCATTGGGCCTTTTCCTGGTCGAAAATGACTCTTAACCGATGCCTGATGGACTTCTGATGTAATTAGTTGACAGGGTGCAGCTTGAACTGAGTCAACAAATAGTTCAAGAGTTTCTTTTTTGTCATCAGTGAAAGAACCTTCATGTTTTTTTAAAAGACCGATACCGCTCGTGTGTTCTCTAGACAAGGCCTTGTGAAGGCGCACAAATTCCGGCAGCGATTGGATCCCTTCACAGTATTTCTTCCAACTATCCCGTTTACAGCGCCTGATGAGTAAGTTTTACTCAGTAAACGAGCTTTTATAATCATTCCAATGGTTGTCTACGCTTTACCTTATGGAATTTTCTCCTTACTTGGGCTCTTATGCGAGCTAATTCGTCATTCCACTAGCGAACTTTCCGACACGTTCTCGCGCCGGTTCATCACAAGCTCCGAAAGGACAACGCTGGCGAGAGTGAGATCGAGTACCTCTTCCCTGGCAGAAGTGATAAAAGTAGGCTTGCACTTGTTGATACTTAAGCACACTTGGCAAGAAATCATCAAAGTTTAGGTTGAGTAGCGCGCACACGTTACACAGACAACAAATTGCGTTATTCGGCTCCGTTAATTATCGGATGGACGACTCACCCTCATTTCGCCGCAATAGAATTTTAGAATTTTCTCATCCGAAAAAAAAAAAGATTTTGTTTGAAATTTTGAGAAACTATTCGAAATCAATTAACTTCATTTATCACAGTTGTATTTGACAAGCTAAAGGCTCGCTTATGATATATTACAATTAAGTTTACTTCTGATATTTTTCATTTTCGGAAACATTTAAATTAAACAATCACCACTAGCTCAAATTTTATCCGAGACTCATTCATTCATTTCATATCAATTTCATTCTCCTACCCTATATGTTTTTTATGTTACGTTATGTTTTTTTATTATTTTAACCTACTCTGCACTGGGTTGAATAGAATTGCAAAAATGAACCTATTTTAAGACAACTTGTTTTGAGAATTTATTCTATTATTAATATTCTGAAAACTGAACTTAACAAAAACTTTAAGAACTTAAAATTATTTTAATAATAAGAATTATCAACTTATCGCATTTTATTCTTTTTCAGGTTGTTCAAGACGCGCTTGATGCGGCTCGAGAGGGTCGAACGTGTATATCGATTGCCCATCGTCTATCGACTATTGTCGATTCAGATGTGATATTCGTTATTGATGGCGGCGTGGTTATTGAAAGCGGTACACATAAGGAACTTTTGGAAAAGAAGGGAATGTATCATCGACTATATAAATTACAATCGGGTCAGAGATAACAAGTTGAATATACTTAATATTTATATAATTAGTTAATTGTTATTAAAATTGTTTATAAATCAAAATTCATTGAAAAAATTTAACTCTTTTACCAAGAATGTTGAGTTGAGTTTATGTGTATCTAGGCTGATATGTAAAAAAAAATACAACAAACCAAATGTACAAAATAAAACAATTCTTTTAATTTATCATCATTACTGCGGTGCTATACAGTCCAGGGTCGGGCCTTGGTCATGTGGATCACTGTTCTCCAACTATTTCGGTAAAGTGAATGCATCCTCCAATTTCGGAAGCCCAGCAGTTGTTCACCGTTAGACATAAAACTTCCTAGCATCTTTACTCCGCAGATGCGTCCTTTCAATATTCGTTTAGTCATGCATGCCCAAATTGAAGGCATTTTTGCTTGAGAATTGTCGACACTTTCAGCTCATCGTGCGGTTTGTACTGCTCATGGTTGTATCGGATGTGATAGCCATTTCGATCACAAATTGAGCCGAAAATTAACCAGTATAATCTTTCGTTCAAATATCTTTAGCCGGTTTTCGGATGCTCGATTTCACTACTACAAGGTCCGAGAAAAAAAGATCGTATTTCCTAGCTGTATCTGTTGCTTGAATTCATCTGTTGCCACCCAGGCATGTGATGTTGTCTACGAATTCGATGCTGAGGTCCCCGACTTTGATATTCCAGCTTGTTCCGCAGCCTTGTCAAGATAATATAGTAGCTCTTTAACTGCAGGCATGTTTCGAAGCATAATGTTAATATCGTCTGCAGACGCTGTCAACTGCGTCGATTTGAGGAGTGTGGCACTGGTGTCCGCATTCGTCACCTGGATGGCGTATTTAAATGCTAGGTAGAAGAGTATCGGAGCCAGTTCATCGCCTTGCTTTAGTCCAGCAAGTATTTCGAAAGATCAGTCCACATGTATTGGACCCTCATCTGTAAGACGGACTTGTCTAACGTCACCTTTGGTAGTCGTAATAATTTTACAGGTATACCACAAGTCGGGAAATATTGTGGCTTATTATTACGCCCCGCACCATAGGGGGTAATTTGTAAAAGTACCACCGGACCATCAGGAGTCCGGCCCTTTGCAATAAAATAAAGAATAGTTATAAGGTTGTAACAAACGTATTTTAGTTCTTAACTCGTCCACATTGGCAAGCAAGAGGCTGAACAATCGAGTTTAAATACGAAACGCACATAGCCTTTCATTAATGGGTTTGCAATTCAATCAAATGCGGTTTGAGGTGCTCGTTCACATTGAATTCAAATCCAAACTGCTTGTATCAAAGAAGAGAGAGATAAGGTAGGATAATCACAATCAATGTACACTAAATTCCCTGAAGCAATTTCACCTCATTCCGTCTGCTGAAAAGTAAACAGATAAACACGCGCCCTACACCCCGCAACATCCGCCCGATCCTTATAGTCCCGAACCAACCTGTCAAACTCACATTCCCCAATTCCATTTTATTTCCCCAGAACACCCGCCTGGTCCATATAGTAGAAACGCCTGGTAGCGCAGTGTGTTGAGGCATCAGTCTCATGTTTGACTACCGGCGTTTCGGGTTCCACGACAACGTTCGTGGCCATGGATATGCAGGAAGTGTATGCTGGCAACTGCATTCTCTGAAACCAATTTATGCCAACGAAACGTCAACTGGGCCACATGGAACAGTTGACGCGCTATGCCCCACAAGGGGTTAGGGCAATTTAGTGTATAGTAGAAGAACCAAACCAAACCAATGCTGCCGAAAAATTGCTTCGTTTCCCTCGGGTAATTTCATTTCCTTCTTTCTCTCTCTCTTCTCTGGCTTGTATTCAGATGGTTTACCACTTTTTGAAAATTTTGTGCAATTTCTTGTCATCGATCTCGCTGCCAAGTCAATTTGTTTTCTAAACTGCGCTGATGTTCAGTTTGCATTTCTCGAGCTGTTGAGAAAGAGCCTTAACCAAATTGTCACAACCGTCATGAATAACGGCATGAATAAGTAATGGTGATTGTTCACTACCGTACCAAGGGGCGCCCGCGAGGAGGACTATGAAAGAGGATGTTTGCCTTCCCCCCACAAACGGAAGAGAAACCTCCGCAAGAGGTGTGGGCGTGAACTTCATTCAGCTAAGTTTTTTTTCACTTCTCCACAAAATAAATACAGATTACGCTAGTGAGCACTATAGCCAAGTCTTAGCGATAAGACAGTTTGGAAAAAGGCAGATAGCTGTAGCCTGAATGGCTGACCAACACCTAAGCGTCTCAGGTTTAGTAGGATGGAATGACTTACGTAGTAGGACCTGCAACATAGTTGTGTGAACTCTTGAAAGTGTATTAAATCATCTGAAGCAGCTATCTTCCGAGGCCATCCCCTGAATGGGGTTAAGCGATGTGCTGACAACTAGTTCTTGTAAAATAAAAACCATTCCACGTCAACAACGACGACCACGCAAACGACTAAAGGACTATTCTTTCGGATCCTGCAATGTACGCTCCCTGAACAGACCGGGGGCCGAGAAGGCCCTCCTTCAACAGGTCGAAAAGTACAAACTGAGCATTACTGCAGTCCAGGAAACAAATTGGCTTGGCAGCGAGATCAATGACAAGAAATCGCACAATTTTTACAAGTGGCATACCATCGGGCCGCAAACAGTTTGGAGTGGCATTTATAGTGAAGAATCACCTCAAACTGCATATTACTGACTTCAAACCCATAAATGAACGGCTGTGTGCGATTCGCATTAAGACTTCATTCTTCAATATCTGGCTCATCAATGTGCACGCCCCCACTGAAGTTAAAGAAGACGCAGTGAAAGACGCGTTCTATGCCCGCCTTAAGACTCTCTGCGACTCACTTCCAACAAACGACGTCAAATTGCTGCTGGGAGACTTTAACGCTAAAGTCGAAAATGAAAGTTGGCACCGGGGGACCCACTGGAGGCCACAGTCTCCATGAAGAATGTAACGACAACGGCCAGCGACTTATCGACTTCGCCTGCAATAGGAATCTAGTCGTAAGCTCTACCAAATTGATCACATCCTCATCTGCAGGAGATGGGCGTATAGTGTGATGGATATCCGCTCTTATCGAGGAACAAACTACGACTCAGATCATCACTTAGTGAAGACGACCTTCAGATGTAGAATTTCCTCAGTGCACCAATCGAGAATCAGCCCTCCCAAAATTTTTGCGGTTGATAAGCTTCTGAGTGATGCTACGGCGCGGTGCCGCCCTTGAGGAAAGACTATCGCCTATGCTACACGACATCAGCAACACAGGCGTCCATGGGTTCTGGGAAGAAGTCAAGGGTACCATCAAAGATGTCGCAAAGAAAATCGTGGGATACAAACCCCGGCGAACGCGAAATGACTGGTTCGACGGAGAATGCAAAAATTCACTTGACGCGAAAAACGTGGCATGTAGACAATGAACTCAACGAGCGACTAGAGCCAAAAGAGAAAAATTGGACGAGCTACGGCGAATATCGAATAGAATAATTAGACGTAAGATAATATTAGAGAAAATTTATCTCGCGTTGCGGTCACTAAAACAAAATAAAGCGCCGGGCGCTGATGAGATCCCGGATGAACTGCTAAAATTCGGTGTAACGGGTCTAGTTAATGCCATACATCAATTACTCCTGCAAAAATGGGAGGACGAGGTGATCCCAGACGATTGGCGCCGAAATATCATCTGTCCAATTCACACAAAGGGAGATGAAGTGCGGTGTGAGAATTACAGGGGCATATCACTAGTTTGTACGCCCTATAAAATTTTGACGAAAATTCTAGAATATATAATAAAACCGTACGCAGAACGAATCATTGGCGAATATCAAAACGGTTTTAGACCTGGCCGCTCCATAACCGACCAGCTCTTTACGGTCAAACTGATACTCCAGATGTGCTGGGAATACAACGTAAACGTATACCATATATATACGTATATCTTTGTCGACTTCAAGCAGGCATACGACAGTATCGATCGTGGAGTACTGTACAACATCATGCTACAATTTGGTATACCGGCCAAATTAGTGCGACTGACAAAGATGACGATAACCAACTCCATCTCACAGGTCAGAATCCGTAATAGACTTACTGATGTATTTGAAACACGCACTGGTCTGAAACAGGGCGATGGACTGGCACCGACGCTCTTCAACCTATTGTAGTACTGGAATACGCTATTCGGGCTATGAATATGGACAACAGCAATACGCTACTCATCAAGTCGACACAATTAGCAGCGTACACCGACGACATCAACATCATGTCCCGAAGATTGGCTGACGCAGAAGAACTTCTGCATGCGCTCGATACCGCTGCAAAAGAAGATGGACTACGTATCAACGAGGGTAAAACTAAAATAATGATACAATCGACGACAAGGACACCTGCATAATCGAGCAACAATGTGGGGGACCTCAACATCGAGTTCGTGAACAACTTCATATATGTACCTGGGTTGCAGCTTGTCAAGGGACGCCAACGAAACTGACGAAATCAAGCGACGGATACAGTTAGCTAATAAGACTTTTTCTCGGTTCTCCCTATAATGAAATCGAAGCATGTGCACAGAAACACGAAGCTCCGCGTGTACAAAACCATTATACGACCAGTGCTATGCTATGGCTGCGAAGCATGGACCCTAACTCAAGCCTCCGGAAACATGCTAGACACATTTGAACGTAAGGTTCTGCGGCGAATTTTCGGGACCGTTTTGCGATCGAGATGGATGGCGCATCCGGTACAACCATGAGTTGTATGAACTGTACGATGAGCTGGAAGTCTCGAAAATCGTCAAACTACAACGACTTCAATGGGCAGGGCATGCACAACGAATGGACGAGGGCTGCATGCCTAAGAGAGTAATGAATGCAGAACGAGTCGACGGAGCGAGACTGCCTAGACGACCGAGATCTCGTTGGGAGAGCTCAGTTTCTGTGGACGCCGCGCAACTACTGGGCTCCCAAAATAGGAGGAAGCGGTCACGTGACCGAGATAATTGGAGGACAGCGATCCAGGCCGACGAACGCCCGAGGTCAGGCTGTCACGCCACGATGATGATGGTGATTTTTCAAAGATCTGAGAACTTGAAAATTGATAAAATTTGATTTTTCTAAGCCTCAAAAATAATCATTTTGTGACTATCGATTTTGACTATACTGCTAAATCGAAATTGGACCTTGAGCAGTACATTAGACGCAGAGTCCAACGCCCTTTAGTTTACACCCTATTATTTTTTTGGATCTGAGTTACCGTTTAGAAGTTATAAGAAAAATAAAAAACTTACAATTTCTCAGATTTTCCCCTGCCAAAGTTAAGCTTATGCTACTGTGCACAGTTACCATGTATTCAGAATCTATAGAAGGAAGTACAATGATTCCCAGATATTTCCCAATTATTTTCTATAAAACCCCCGAATTGAACAATTTTGCTGGCCTATCTTTGCAACGGATAAGTGAAAAAAAACAGATAAGTGCAATAAATTTCATTGCCAGAGGCGATTTCACTTATCCGTTCTCGACTGTATACGACACCTTTTGAATGGCAGAAAGGCGAATCCTTTCTACTCGTACATTAGCTTGTTGTGACTGCTTTATGTACGAGTAGACTGTCACTCCAGTCAAAATGCAAATGATTTCGCCTTTGTAGTCCTAGATATACATATGTACATATTTACGTACATATGAGTAAGCATATGATTACCCATTCCTGAAAATTTTCAGGTACACGCATTCAACCATTCATCCTTTTTCAACCACCTATCCCGCCAAGAAACTCCACAAGTCTCTGAAGTTTGCAAGTAGCAAGTCTACCAAAACATAAAATTTGCCATGGCAATGGATTGTTTATCATATGTAAAGAAATTTGCTTCTTTTTCGAGAATAAGTGAGCATGATACCAGTACATTCCTCCAGTCGAAAAGAAGTCTTTTAAGTGTGAAAAAAAGGATGTCAACGATTTCAGTTCGCGGACAGCCATTTCGACCCAGAACAAGTGTTTCTTGTCGAAGTGGACAACGCATTGTCCCACCCTTTTCAATTCAATCTTTACAAAAGAACACTAAAGTGGTGGAAGGACCATCCAAGGCTCAAAAGCGTAAGATATTTTGAATATTGCAATAAATATTATTTTCAATTCTATTTTCGTATACATTGCAGGTAGGCACTTGCTCCAACCTCGGGTCACGTCCTTTCGCATGTACTACGACAGAGGAGATTTGCCAATAAAAATGGAGTATTTAACAGGCGGCGATAAAATTGCCTGGACGGTGAGAAAATTTATTATTTTTCGTAACATGTATACCTGACCGTAGTAAACTGCACTTCAATAGACGAAGTCAATGTCAATTTTCTGTAGTAGAAACAAAACCTTTATGAAATCGATCAAATGTCCGTCTGTCTCTATTTGTCTGTCAGTCTGTTCATGAAATATCTCACGAACCGCTAAAGTTAAATGCATGAAATTTAGTGGAAACATGCAGAAGTATTATAATTCTCGGGACAAAGCGATGCATCGTAATAGGTCAAATGTAAGACCTGGCGCATATTGATCCCAGCCCACGTATAACCCACACCTAAGCCACGCGTGGGTAATTTTGAGTTGTCACTGCTGCCAATATAGTACCGCGTATTAAACCTAGCCCAGAAGTCATCCATACCTTGGATTGTTTGTCTTCGTCGGACAGTTGCGTGTGCATATGATCGGTCGTTGGATTTGTTTTGAACACCATCACACGTGTCATTTTGTTTACGTTTCGTGGTAAGATGGAGTTCGATAACGAAAAATTCATTCCTTTGGTGCAGAAAAAGTCCAGTTTTGTACAAGATGGGCCATCGGGATTACATACGAGCAAAATTAAAAGGCGAAATTTGGTGGTCAGGTCTGTGGGGAAACTCACGGGCAAGTCTACATAGCACCTCCTCGTGGTGGCCGCTGGTAACTTCGCGAATAGCGAAGGCTGACCTATGGGGCCGGTTGCGTGTACTATCACATTACGCGAGTACCGCCGTTTTGCGATATGTAAGCAATCGACACACTCCCTACCTGGCCAACTCTTGTGTTCTATAGTTTTGGCGAAGGTAGCCCATACGGAGTGTCAGATGTCCTTAATCCCCGGGGTGTTATGCGACCGTGCCCATCGGGGGAAGGTGACCAGGGACGCAAATGATCATCACTAACGGAGCAAGTTACTGCCACACACCTGTACAATAGCCAGTTGTATGGGTAGTGTAAACTGTCTCCCTGACCGTACGTTGGCAGAGGGACGCCTATGAAACTCTCTGCATAGGTGACACGGCGACCAGGTGTGAGGTTGGAGCTGGTGACTGTGGTGAAAGTTCACCTGCGGGGTTCCGGATCCAACACTTCACTTTGCTCCTTTCTTCCACCTGTTGAACCGCGGTCTACAGAGAAGCGATCTGTTAGACTAGGAGAGAAACCTTGATTTGCTTCAAGGGTAGCAGGTGCAGAGTGGCATGAACGCCTACGGAACTTTCGGGAGGTCGCGAGGGAGTCTGCTTCGCGGCACAAAGAGAGGAAAGGACGGCCTGATCGTCATAATGTTCCTATAGGGGCGGGGAGTAGCGGGAAGCAATATGCTGGCAGTTGCCTCGGCTGTGGTCCGAGAACGGGAAACCCAAACCTGAATCAATAAATAAGACAAGAATATGGAAATAAATCAAGACATTCTTGGAGAAAGTGGCTGGAGGAATTCCAATGAGACGGACAGCGACGACTTGCAAGGGTTGAAGAGGTTAGTCTCTGAAGAAGACGCTCCAGGGGAGAAGGGAGGCGTTGTTGGAACGGACAATGACGCACCAGAAGGCGCGGAGAGGTTAGTTCAGACAACGTGCACTCTGATCAACGATCGATCTGCCGACTCCGAACCAATGCGGATCACAAAAAGTGAGAAGCAGAGGATGAAGAGGAGGCGTCGAAGGGAAAGGCAAGCTATCGGGAAGATCTCGAATCAACTCGATGAGCTAGGGCATGAGGAGTCGACTCCGGAAGTGGAAAGACCGGTGAAGGGATTCAAGGGCGGCAACCCTGGAAACTCAAAACCGGGCCAACCACGGGGGAGAAGAGTCCTCGTGGAAAGACTGTTCCACTTGGTGGACCACCCGTAAGGGAGGTTAACCAAGGTGAAACAGTAGAGCGTGCGAGCCAGCGACCAGGCAGTAGTGGAAACAGTACTAAGAGGCCGAAGGCAAGCAAGAAAGGGAAACCTAGCCAGGGAAAGCAATCTTTTGCACAAGTGGCAGGAAGAGACCTTACCCTGGGTATCACCAACTTGTCGCGGGAGGGGACTTTAGGGACGACACACCTGAACGCTTTCAAAGCGTCTCTCTTGTGTGCTCTGGATAACCTCAGTGAAGGTGTTGGAGATATAGGTTTTGTTGGCAATGCCAAACTGGTCGACGGATTTATTACCATCACGTGTAAAAACCAGGCAACCAAAAGCTGGCTTATCAAAACTCAGCAAACCCTGACCAATTTATGGGAAGGTGCCAACCTGAGGGTGGATACCTTGCGTGTGTTGCGTGACGAGGTAAGGATGATCATCCTTGCTCATAGTTGTACCGACAGCAAGGATATCATTCTGAAGAGGCTGCAAAGGCAAAAAGAATGCGTGAAGGACCCTTCCAAGTGGAGAGTTAGTTATGAGGGAAAATTTGGCAATGCAGAGAAGGGGGGCAAGATGCTCACGGTATGGTGTCCAAAGGAGGACGCGAAGGCTATTGAGAACGCAGGGGGGAGACTCAACTGCGGTCTTGATCAAGCCATTGTGAAATTCAAGAGGAATGTCCGGTGAGCTGAATGTCCATGCTAGAGAGGGGGTAGATGATTCCGCAGGGAGGAGTCTATCAGAGATGGTGGCGGGCCCGCACAAAGAAACACTAACTGTGTGCCAGCTGAATATTCATCACAGTAAAGCGGCATCAGCGATGATGACGAGATGCTTTGATGAAGAGAAACTGGACATAGCTTTGATACAGGAACCCTGGATTTTACAAAACAAAATTAGGGGTTTGTCACAACAAACCGCAAATCCATGCACAGGTGGACGGCAAAATAAGGACATGCATCCTGGTGCGTCATGGAATACGTGCAGTACAAATGATGCATCTCTGCTCGCCTGATCTTACGGTAGTAATGATCGGCAGTGGTGCGGGATCATTCCTAATTGCATCAGTATAACTTATGATGCACCAGAACCACCTCCATCAGAGGAAGTAGAAAATCTGGTCAGATAAAGAAAGAGATATGGCCCTGATCATAGGCTGTGATGACAATGCGCACAACACTGTGTGGGGCAGCACAGATGACAATCCCAGAGGACAGCAACTGCTAGAATTTGTGGAAAGGTACAATCTGCTGGTAGCAAACAAGGGGGTCGCTCCCACCTTCGTGGATGCACGAAGGGCTGAAGTGATCGACATTACCCTAAGCTCTGTTAATATGCTTGACAGAGTTCAGAATTGGAGAGTGGTGGACAGGCTAACCATGTCTGATCACAGGGCTATCCAGTTTGAAATTCTGTATGGCAGAAAACGGAGTAGCGAACGGAAACGTATAAGAGTGCCAAAAAATACTGATCGTGTTAGGTACGAGACATATTTATTGAAACAAGTCGAGGATATTCAGACGAAATACCTCGGAATACGGTCGAGATAGAGCGAACAGTGGAACTGAACTCCGCTATTAATCGCGCTTTCGAACACGCTTGTCCCTCCACAGTAGTGGACGAAAAGGATCCAACACCATGGTGGAGTAGGGAACTGGAGTCTTTGAAAAAAGAGACAAGGAAAGCCTTTAACCGTTATATGAGGGAGAGAGACTCTCACTCTTGGGAACTATACAAGGATAAAAGAGGGAGCTGAAAAGAACCTTACGTCTTCGGATACGAAATACGTGGAGGGAATTCTGCTCTAGCATGAAGGATACGTCGGAAGTATGCAGATTACAGAAGATGATATCGAAAGACACTGCTTCGAAAATGGGGCTGATACGCAAAGTTGATGGTTCCATGACAGAAACAGTGGAAGAAACGTTGCAGGCGCTGATGGAGGTACATTTTCCTGGAAGTTTCAAGTCAAACCAACCATGGGCCCAAACTAACAAGGGAACTGGTGGGGTAAGTCAACAAGAAGCTGAGAGGATAATAACTCAAAATGGAGTCAAAAGTGCTATAAACTCTTTTGCACCATTTAAAACGGCTGGAATGGACGCTCTACTAGCTAGGATCTGGAATATATTCGTCGCCTGTCTTTCAGCAGACTATATCCCGAAGGCATGGAGGGAGGCTAAGGTGGTCTTCCTGCCTAAACCGGGAAAGAAAGACTATACAGAGGCAAAGTCCTTCAGGCCGGTTAGCCTTACATCATTCCTATTGAAAACAATGGAAAAAGTGTTGGTGGACTACCTGGAGAACACCACGCTAATGTATAGTCCTCTGAGTAGGTGCCAACATGCTTACAGAGCAGGCAGATCTACGGAAACCGCTCTACACGAACTTGTTAGAGTTGCAGAGAGAGAGATTAACAATGGCGGGATCGCTATGTCTACTTTTATGGATATAGAGGGTGCTTTTGATAAAATCTCCTTTACCAAACTAAGGAACGCCCTGACTGAGCGGGGGGTTGATTATATTATAATTAAGTGGATCGACTCTATGCTTAAGCAGAGGGCGGTAAATCTTAGCAGTGGATGTGACAGAATACGGGGTAAGGTAGTCCGAGGATGCCCACAAGGAGGTGTTCTTTCGCCTCTACTGTGGAACATCACCGTGAACAGTCTTCTCTGGAAGCTGGACTCGATGGGCGTACACACTGTAGGATACGCCGATGACTTGGCACTTACGGTCAGTGGAAAGTTCATGGACACAATTCTAGGTTGCATGGGACAAGCTCTCAAAGTAACCGAAGAATGGTGTAATGAGCAAGAGCTAACCATAAACGCTAGTAAATCAAACACTATGATTTTTACTCGTAAGAGGAAAGACATAGAGAAAACTCCCTTACGGCTTTTTGGTTCGGAAATTAAGGTGTCCAAGGAAGTGAAGCATCTAGGAGTTACCTTAGATGCGAAACTAACTTGGAATGTTCACGTTGATGAAAAGATCCAAAAAGCGAAAAGGATTTTGCATCAATGTAAGAGAGTGTGTGCTCGTAGGTGGGGAATTTCACCTAAAGCGACACACTGGATTTACACAATGATGGTAAGACCCATTCTAGCCTACGCATCAGTGGTATGGTGGCCAAAAGCCATGCAGAATACCACAAAGCAGAAGCTGGATGGGGTACAAAGGATAGCTTGCGTAAGCATATGTGGTGCAATGCGCACCACACCAACGCGAGCAATGGAGGCATTGTTGGGACTGCCGCCGTTGGACTTATTTATAAAGAAAACGGCGGCGCTTTCGGCAATACGCATGGAAAGGGATGCCATGTGGCACGTAGGGTAGTTGAAAGACTACACAAGACTCACATTGCAGATGGAAACATACACAATGAGTGTATGTACAATGAGTCCGGATGGCGCAACGGTTAGCACGTTCGCCTTCAACGCACTGGGCCCCGGTTCGATTCCGGGGATTTATGTGTCGGACTATGAGCCCACTCAGCTGTTAAATGAGTACTCATTATGGGGTAAATAACTCGGTTGAGCGTGTTGCTGATCACATACCTCTGCACAAAAACCGTCACGATCTAGAAAATGAGATGATGCTAACTCATCTCGAGGCCGTGGTTCAAACTGGACTGTTGCGCCAGTTATTTATTTATTTATGTACAATGACATCAGCATTTTTACTGATGGCTCTTTAATGGACGGTAAAGCGGGGGCGGGGGTTTACTCTGAAGAGCTAAACCTAGCATGTGCGCTTAGTCTAGGAGAGTATGTGTCCGTATACCAAGCAGAGATGCTTGGCTTGTTGCATGCTTTGGACCACCTGGTTGAAGGTCAGGTGCGGGGGAAGAAAATCCTTATTGCACTGGACAATCAATCGGTGATCAAACGCATGCAGCAGACGAACATAAACTCTAAACTGGTACTAGAGTGTGTCCGGAAGCTCAACACGTGTGCCTCAGAAAATGAGGTTGCGCTGATGTGGGTAAAAGGACACATAGGTACAACAGGAAATGAGGCGGCGGATGCCCTAGCAAAACAGGGATCTGCGGCAACTTTCATTGGCCCAGAACCCAGAGTTGCTCTGGGGAACGGCATGATTGGAGCGAAGGTTGGGGAGTGGATGGACTCTATGCATCAACAAAGATGGCAGGAGCTAGTCACTTGCAAACAAGCTCGGAATGCAATGACCAGCCCTTTAGGCAGGGAAGCGAGAAAGGTACTCAGTTATAAACGGAATACCCTAAGCTGGATAACTGCCTTGGTGACAGGGCATGGTAATTTTAAGGCTCATCTGGCCAAGATGAAAATCGGGGAAGATGACGTTTGCAGGCTTTGCCTGGAGGAGGCCGAGACGGCAGCACACATTGTGTGCGAATGTCCAGCACTGGCTAGCACGAGGTTGAGGATCACAGGCAAGCACACGATAAGTGTGGAAGCCATGAGTGAACTCAGCCTTAGACAAATGCTAGCAATAACACGGGACTCAGTGATGAAGAAAGAGGTCGACAACTATCAGTCGACATCTGGAAGCCACTGATGAGGGGGCGAAAAGGGACCCAAACGTTAGTGGTCTGCTTCGGCTATCCCCCAGAATATAATAAATAAAAAAAAAAGACGAAATTTGGAAAAATGCACATATGAAATGAAATCCGAAGTTGTTGGCTGCGTTGACAGACACGCGATAACGACTGGGTTGTGTTGGCTTTAATATGCGGTGACAGAACCACTCGTGGTCGTGGAGCCGTTCTGAGTTGGCTGTGGTTATGCGTGAGTTGGGACCAATATGCGCCAGGCCTAAGGGGGGTTTACATGGAGGAGAAGTGAAGGTCATTTTTTTTCGTTTGATATAGGCAAGTGGGTTATCGTAAGATAGGTACCATCGAGCATATTCCATTTTGGACATTTTCTTTAAATTTCAAGAAAGAATAAAAGAGGGATAGGAAAAATATCGGATCATAATTTGCTACAACTTATAAGATTGTTGAGTGTATTGTCACAAGTGCTAATCTTTATCTGTTTTTGTTTGTTGTTAGCAACAAATTTATTAGCTGCTAAACAAAGTAGCAAATATTCTGGAATGTAGCAGCCTAACAACCCATCTGGAATGTGATATCAAATGAGACGTTGATTTTATCCATTCCTTCGATGTTGCCAGGGCCGTGTGAAGGGAGCAGCGAAGGGGGCGACCACCCCGGCGCCATTAGTAAGGAGCGCCGAAAATGAGTTTGATATTTGGTAATTTCAATAGCACATTTCAAAGAGGACATTTATACAAATTGACCACAATGACCACGAGAGTGACATCCAACACGTCGTCATAAAACCCTTTTTAAAATCCTCATTCATCTCACATCTCTTCTTCCCGTTTTTTACTATCATAACGTAACATATGGATATTATGTATATAGGTAATAAGAGATAATTTTCCATTTTTTTTAAAGTACGAAGGACGCCCATTTTTAGAATATGTGTGAGCACATGTGTGTTCCACCGAATATACATGTGCAGAACAATTTTCTTCAAATTTGTGATCACAATTTTTTTCTTTTTTTTTCAAAAATTTGTACAGAGTCTTGCACGGGAAATGGGAATATTACAAATTGTTATATAGTACATATAATTTATTAGTGGCGACAATATTTTTCGAAGGGCATAATGCCATTGCCAGCTCAGCTGATCGCGGCGAAATTTGCCTTCATTGTGTGCGTTTCCACCAAAGTAGTCAGTGGTGTGTTTTGTGTCTAGTTTTTGATTTCCGCGCTCAGTATTAATTCAGTGGTTATCTTCTATTTAAATTGCATTAAACAATATGGGCTCGAAAAAAATGTGTTTTTTTTGCAAACTGGTTGCAGTGGTAGTACCACTGCCTATTCTTTATACAAATATTCTCAGTGACGTGGACAACAAAGGCAGAATTTCTATGTGTGCAAGCGAGCTGCTACAGTTGGGCCTGTATTTAAAAAAGGCAGTGTGTAATGGACCATATCTTGGTAGTGCTGCTTCCACCGGCAGATCGATGGCAGCACCTGATGAGTAATGATCTGTCGGTGGTACGAAATCAGAGGCCGAGGGTCCCATTATACCTGGACCCCGATGCGAGCGCGAGGGAAAGTGAGCCGCCCGCCAACCATTCCATCCTTATCGCCTAATTTTTTTTATTCCCCATTTTTACCTCCTCTGTTTCTGTTGTCTTCCCCAGGCCTATGAATTTTTGTTAATAAGTAGAGGACAGCAGCAACGAGCGGCGAAAACCCCGCCCACGTCTTCCGAATTGAGCTACAGCAAGCATAGGCCGCTGCTTAGTTCGTTGAGAAGCCTTTTTCTTCGCCATATGGCACAGCCCGACCTTCAAGGTCAACCATGCAACCTTAGGCTCCGTCCCCACGGGCATCTCCGGATGCTCACCAAATCGTCCATTACAAGTGATAATGCACTATCTTCCCCTCTACCGAAATTAATGGAGGGTCAGCTATCCCCGCTGACCCCCGGCTTTGGCGTTCCTAATTTTACATTATGCTAGATTATTATAATGTTTTATAATATTTTCTCTCCTATTTTCAGGTTGACATAGACAAATTGGACTACAGTCTTTATCTTCCACTATTTTTCGATGGTCTTTCGGAAACCAAACATCCCCACAAAACTTATGCTCGGCAAGGAGTACTGGATTTGCTTGCTCATGGAGGAGATAAAATTTATCCTGTTATTCCGCAGTTAATTATTCCTATAAAAAGTGAGTTTATTATTAATCAGAGTCTAAACTTAAAAAAAATGTTACCGAATATAACAAACAGCCTAAATTTTTGTGTTTACGCAAGAATTTCCGTAAAAAAAACCAAAGCGTATATACCCTAGACTTGTACAGACCTAGTGGTGATACCAAAAGTACCAATTGGCAACGACCATATGCATTAAAAGTGGGTCTCCTATATTACCAGTTTATAGGGGAGGTTGGCACTCATTCAGTGGGATCTTGACCATTCTCAAAATCAATTAACTAACTAACCCATTCTACAAATACCTATATTTGTGGAATTTTTCAAGTCGCTAGCTTAATTCTATCGAAATTTTTTGCTTATTTGAAGTTTCACTTGTAGGGGAGGTAGGGGTTCCTTAGGTCGGATCTTGCTCATCATTGCCACCAACCAATAAGATCACCCTACAAACATGTAAAAAATTTCAAGTCTCTAGCTTCACTCTATCGAAAGTTATCGCTTATTTGAAGTTTCATTTGTAGGGGAATTAGGGGTTTCGTTGGTCGGATTTTACGTATTTACAATATTAACCAACGATCCTACTACGAACATTTGACCAAAGTTTCAAGTCGCTAGCTTTATTTTGTCGTAAGTTATCGCTTATTTTAAGTTTCATTTATAGGGGAGGTAGGGGTTCCTTAGGTCGGATCTTACTCATCTCTAATGCCAACTAACCCAATCTTACTTCAAACATTTGACCAAAATTTCAAGTCGCTGGCTTCATTCTATCCAGAGTTATCGCTTATTTGAAGTTTCATTTGTACGGGAGGTGGGGGTTCCTTAAGTCGGATCTCGCCCATTTTCAATACCAACTAATTAGGTCTTACTAGCAACATTCCACCAAATTTTCACTTTGCTAATGTCATTATATCGAAAATTATCGTAATTAAACGAATATTTTATTTTTCGAAATTTGTAGGGGAGGTAGGCGTTCCTTTAATCTGATTATGCCCAACTTACTAAAACTCAAGCAGCTTCTCACTTCAGGGTTACATGCCAAAAATCAGGTGTCTACGTGGTTTAAGAGTTATAGAAAAAAAACCGGAAAAGTAGGGTAGTACGGGGCTCTTTGTAAGAAATGTACCGTTAGTTTTCAACAGATCGATCTCATTTTCCCAGGAGAGTATAAGATTACCCCCACGAGTAATCTACCAAAGCTAGAGCTTTTCATGTTTATTTAATCGGGAGTTATAGATACATTTAAGTATTTAACATATGTAGGGGAGGTAGGCGTTCTCTTGGTCTGATCATGCCCATTTTCAATACCAACCAACTAGATTATACTTCCAACATCTGACCAAAATTTCAAGGATCTAGCTTCATTCTATCGAAAGTTATCGTGCGAACGGACAGACAGACAGACGGACAGACAGACAGACAGACAGACAGACGGACAGACAGACATGGCTAAATCGAATGAGGAGGTGACCCTGATCATTTATATATATAGACATTGCTATACCTCCGGAGCCTCCTTTAAGGTGTTACATATTTCCGTCGTGACAAAAACAATATACCCTATACTAAAAGTCTAGGGTATAAATATGCAGTTGAATTTGAAATTTTCATATTACTATTTTTGGCAGTATTTTTCTATGGGTTAGTTTTTTTTAAATAATATTTTTTTTTGTGATTTGGGAAGTTTGTTGAACACAATTTCACAACCGCATTATTATACCCTTCACAGATTTGATAAGGTATATTAACTTTGTCATGAAGTTTGCAACACACAGAAGGAAGCATATCCGACCATTAAAATTTTAGATACTCGTATTCTTGGTCAGTATGATGAGACGAGTCGATTAAGCTCTGTCCGTCTGTCTGTACGGTTCTATGCAAACTAGTCCCTCAGTTTTAAAGCTATCGAGCTGAAATTTTGTACAAAGCCGTCTTTCTATTGCACGCTGTATATAGTCAGAACCAACGGAATCCGACCACTACGTCATATAGCTGCCATACGAACGACCGGTTAAAAAATTCGTCTTTGTGAGAAATACTTCTTTATTTCTAAAGATATATTTTTCGAATTTCACACTAATCAAAAGTATCTTTAGTCAAATCACATTCCCGGATTTGGTTGGACTACTCTATCATATAGCTGTCATAGAAACGACCGTTCCAAAAGCAAGTTTTTGCCAGAAAAACTTTTTTATTTTGAAGATATCTTAAGTAAATTTCATATTATTCAATTCTATTTCTATTTCTATTTGATGAAGCAGTGTACATCATGTTGGACCATAAAGATATACGGTGTTACATGTTCATAATTTCATCATGTTGTAATATGTTTCTCCTGGTCGAATCCCTTTCAATTTGTTTGAATTCCGGGCCTGATGCGCGTGAAACTCATTCATAGAGGAAAGTGATGGCGGTAACGCGGCATTGATTACCCCATTTTACACATTGTACATCTGTTCACCAAATCCAAAATAATATCCATGTTAAAAATCCGTTTTCACAAATTTAAAGCTGAGACAAAAGTGCTGATTGTGACTTTCATTAGCGCCTGGGTAGCGTATTCTCGGTAGTGTTGCACAGAACCGTGGAACCGGAACCGCGGAACCGGTTCCTAACAGGAACCGACCCGACCGGTCCAATCGGTCGGTTCTAGAAGAATCGAAAATCGAAACCGACAATTGATTTCGCTATAGCCGAAAATTGATTTACAAAAAAAAACCCTTGTAAACCGACTAAATCGGACCGGATCGGAAAATTGCACATGCAAGGCAAGGCATCGCTTTAACTCGGACCGGAAGACTATATTTATATTTATTTTGGTTATCTAATAACATATCTGTGTTACTGAAATCATTATCAGCGATTAGAAATCGATCTCATATTTTACTTTTTTTTTTTTGTTAAACAACATGAAATAAATAATTTCATGCCCGGTTCACATTATTCCAGTAACCAATCCAGTCCAGTAATCTAGTCCAGCGCTGGACTGCTACTGGAATAATGTGAACCGGCACTGGACAGCAATTCAATCCAGCAATCCAGTCCAGTGACTGGATTGTCGGTCTACTTTTTGATTCCAGCTCGCCCAGAAATCATTGTTACTATAGTTACCGAATTAACAACACACTCGCCAGACTACTGGACTGGAATTATGTAGACGATATGATCCAGTCCAGCACTGGACTGGATCGCTGGACTGGATTACTGGACTGGAATAATGTGAACCGGGCATTATGTACAATATATTGTTATGTGTAGTTTTTTTTTTCTCGAACACTTTGCTAAATTGCATTATGTTTCAATTTTTATTATCAACTTTTCGCAATCTATTAAACAGTCATTTTCTAAATTCTCTTAATATTTGCACCAGCGCAAAGGTATTGCAAAATGAAAATAATAACGCACACATACCGACTTTGTGCGAAGAATTGACAATAAATACATAGTTCTTTAAAAAAAATGCGATTATAAAGTTCTACTGCTTTCCAAAATGCAACCATAAAGTTCCTCTGCTTTCCGAAAATGATAAGACAAAATATGGGCGCGTTCTTTTGCTTTTCTTAACCTGTATAGGTTAGTGAAATAACACGCAATAAAACAACAATGCTACCCCATACAGGTTAACGCTTAACCTGGTAATTTATCGAGGGCCGATCCTGACCTGGATAGCGCACAAGTAAAACTTTTATTTAGGGCGCATCTATCGGTTGCTAGAAGAAGTTCGTTCGTTCGACGATGTTCCATTGTGTTTTCACCTCAATTAAATTCACACTTTTCCAATTGGAAAAGAGATTTTTGTCGAAATATTAGGACTACTCGGATTCAATTAGTTTCTTTTATCACAGTTGCAGTTTATAGGTTCAATGCTAGCTCTTGATGTAATAGAATGATGTTTATTTTTCAAAGAGTGGAATTATGCCACTACTCAAAATCCACACTTTATCTGAGACAAAATCCATTTCATGTCAAATACATGCTTTTACCCTGTATGGGTCAGATACATCGTTTTTTGCACAAAAGCTCGGAGTAACTACCCTTGGCCTGGATAGTTGCAAAAGCAAGCGCCTTATTTTATAGGATAATGAATAAGAAATAGAAAAACGTATTATTCAACGTCCATGTTGGATTCTTCTGAGAACCGGACTCAGTAGAACCGGTTCCTCAAAAACCCGGAACCGCACATCACTAATTCTCGGCCACACGGCCTTAGGCGAAATTCACACACACTACACCGCTCTGCACGACTGCTTGAAATTTCAGTCGAGATACACAGCATCAAATGGGCGGATTCACACTCATCGCTCAGCATGCGATACGATTGACTATGCTTGGCTATTGTGCATGTCTGCGTCGGAGCTGAAAATGTAGCTAATCTGAATATCGCCTTATACCCGCAACGGATGCAAGCATCAAGTTGAAGGGTTGGCAGTTGGTCCCGACATCCTGAAAACAAACATGGTGTTTGTTAATGGAGGCCCCCGAGCACTTTCCGCACAATTGCACATGTATGCAGAATAACATGTTTCTGCATAGTGTCAATAAGATTGTGCGGCAGATCCGATTCAGAAGGTTCTTAAACAGGTACCCGACAATATTGCCAAAGTTAATAGTTTGATTTCCGACACTTGTAGTTCTGTTCAAATTAATGAAAAACAGTTGCTCTCCTAACTACAATAAATTTTATACATGTATAGGTATATACATGTATTTCGGAAGCAACTCACTTCCTTCCTCAGTACTTTGCTACCTCAGCAAAAATACTCAACAGCACACATACGGGAACCGAAGGTTTCACGACTTTAAAAAAATAACAGAGAAAAGAAAACTACTTGAAGGCAAGTACCTCGACACGCTCCGGGCCAAGATGCAACAAAAATTGGCCTCCATACCCACACTTCCAAAGATGTACCTCGTGTAGTAATGGAGACAGGAGGACGAGGGTGCAGGCCTAAAGACACCTGGAGTAGGCCTGTTCCTAATACCGGGATCCCGGTTTGGTACCGGTTTTTTTTCAGTACCGGTACCAAAAACTAAGACTACCGGTATCCCGGTTTTTTTAGTACCGGTATTGAGTACCGGGATCCCGGGATTCGAGTACCGGTTTTTTCAACCATGCGCCGGTTTTATTCGGGATCCCGGGATCTACCGAGTCTTTTCAGTACCGAGTCTTTTGAGTACCGAGTCTTTTCAGTACCGAGTCTTTTCAACCATGAGCCGGTTTTATCCGGGATCCCGGTACTCAGTACCGAGTCTTTTCAGTACCGAGTGTTTTCAGTACCGAGTCTTTTCAGCAACGAGTCTTTTCAGTACCGAGTCTTTTCAGTACCGAGTCTTTTCAGTACCGAGTCTTTTCAGTACCGGGATCCCGGGATTCGAGTACCTGTTCTTTTCAGTACCGAGTCTTTTCAATACCTGTTCTTTTCAGTGCCGGGATCCCGGGATTCGAGTACCTGTTCTTTTCCATAAAAAAGACTCGTTCATTGCTGGACCAATTCTTCAGGTTTTTGGAAATTGTTATTGGAAATGTTCATAGAGTCGTGTCGTGCATTGAAAGATTTTTCAGATACACATCGTAGTATAGTATGTTAGTTAGTACGCACATAGATATACGAGTATGTACATTGTTCATACATAATTGATTTTGAGTTTTGTTAGGATTGAGACTGAGATGAGAGTATTTATTGTATTGGGAATAGGATATGTAATTGGGTATGATATAAATATGAAATACATATGAACGAATATGTATATGTACGTATGTGCATAATATAATAATAAAATGCGTTGCATTGGTCAATAGCCGGCCATACACACACGCTCTATCATCTGCAAACGTACGCTAATTCGATCGCCCCATTTTTTTCCGAATGATTCGCCGCGTTCGCAATCCCCTGCAAAATCGCGTCACCTGGGTCGCCCAATTTTTTTGCGAATGATTCGCGGCGTTTACAATCACCTGGAAAATCGCGTCACCTGGATCGCCCAATTTTTTTACGAAAAAAGACTCGGTACTGAAAAGACTCGGTACTGAAAAGAACAGGTACTGAAAAGACTCGGTACTGAGTACCGGGATCCCGGTACTGAAAAGACTCGATACTGAAAAGAACAGGTACTCAGTACCGGTACTGAAAAAAACCGGCTCATGGTTGAAAAGACTCGGTACTGAAAAAAACCGGTACTAGTACCGGTACTGAACGAATACCTGTGAGTACCGGGATACCGCTTGTGGTACCGGTACTTGAAAATATCAAGTACCGGTACTGAAATCTCAGTACCGAACAGGTCTAACCTGGAGTGCGTTCCATAACGTAACTATAGTCAGAGCTGTAGTCAACTCTGACTACTGTCATAGTCAGCTATAGCTATGGGTGTTATGGAACGACAATAGTCGTAAAGTAGCACAAATACCCGCCATCTTTTTCACTACACACACATTTGCGTCGGTATTTCACTCTCCATGCAAAAATTTGTAACACACAAACACTCTTTCGCACCAATTTTCCTCAAATTAAATTTAACGTGCTCTAAACTGCATAAAACAAATCAAAATTAATGCAATAACCAGGCCGAAGCTTCGCTTCGGCCCGGAGTCCGAAGCGTATATACCCTAGACTTGTACAGACCTAGTAGTGATACCAAAAGTACCAATTGGCAACGACCATATGCATTAAAAGTGAGTTTCCTATATGGCCAATTTATAGGGGAGGTTGACATACATTCATGAGGATCTTGGCTATTCTAAAAATCAATTAACTAACCCATTCTACAAATATTTGTCGAATTTTTCAAGTCGCTAGCTTTATTCTATCGAAAGTTATTGCTTATTTGAAGCCTCACTTGTAGGGGTGGTAGAAGTTCCTTGGATCGGATCTTGCCCATCATAGCCACCAACCAATTAGATCACCCTACAAACATTAAAAAAAAGATGTCAGGTGTCTAGCTTTACTCCATCGAAAGTTATCGCTTATTTGAAGTTTCATTTGTAGGGGAAGCAGGGGTTTCATTGGTCGGATTTTACGTATTTTCAGTATTAGCCAGCTGGATCCTACTACAAATATTTGACCAAAATTTCAAGTCGCTAGCTTTATTTTGTCGTAAGTTATCGCTTATTTAAAATTTTATTTCTAGGGGAGGTAGGGGTTAATTAGGTCTGATCTAACCCATCCTTAATGCCAACTAACTCAATCTCACTTCAAACATTCGACCAAAATTTCAAGTCGCTGGCTTCATTCTCTCAAAAGTTATCGCTTATTTGAAGTTTCATTTGTAGGGGAGGTAGGGGTTCCTTAGGTCGGATCTTGCCCATTTTCAATACCAACTAATAGGATGTTACTACCAACGTTCTGCCAAATTTTTAACTCGCTAGTGTCATTCTATCGAAAGTTATCGTAATTAAAGTAATATTTAATTTTTTAAATTTTGTAGGGGAGGTAGGCGTTCCTTTGATCTGATTATGTCCAACTTACTAAAACCCAAGCAGCTTCTCATCTCAGGGTTACATACCAAAAATCACATGTCTACGTCAATTTGTTCAAGAGTTATGGACAAAAAACCTGAAAAGTAGGGTAGTACGGGGCTCTTTGTAAGAAAATTACCGTTAGTTTTCAACTGATCGATTTTATTTTTCCAAGAGAATATAAGATCACCCTCACGAGCATTCTACCAAAGCTAGAGCTTTTCATGTTTATTTAATCGGGAGTTATGGATACATTTAAGTATTTTACATATGTAGGAGAGGTAGGCGTTCTCTTGGCCTGATCATGCCCATTTTCAATACCAACCAACTAGATCATACTTCCAACATCTGACCAAAATTTCAAGGCTCTAGCTTCATTCCATCGAAAGTTATCGTGCGAACGGACAGACAGACAGACAGACAAACAGACATGGCTAAATCGAATGAGGAGGTGACCCTGATCATTTATATATATACATTGCTATACCTCCGGAGCCTCCTTTAAGGTGTTACATATTTCCGTCGTGACAAAAACAATATACCCTATACTAAAAGTCTAGGGTATAATAAAGTAATTTTGCACAACATTGACTGTTTACTGTCAGTTTGCCTTCGTGTGTACGTGTGTGTGTGATAGCTATCGATAGCTATCGATAGCTTCCCCTCATGAGCACGAGCTAGAATAGTTGACTACAGAGCTGACTATTGTGTGTTATGGAACGACGATAGTCAACTACAATAGTTGACTATCGGAGTTATGGAACGGCAATAGTCAGTGATAGTTGACTATAGTCAACTATAGTTACGTTATGGAACGCACTCCAGGTGTCGAAGAACCACTCTCCGATGACCACCCGTGACGTGCGCTGGCAGACCGGCTCAGCTGTCGGGAGTAGCGGAGTGGGTTATACACGGCAGTCATCGGCCTCCTCCATATACGTACAACAAAACATAATCGCACGTCTGCCCGTAATGCAAAACGAAATATCCTAAAACCCGCAAAAACAACGAAATCGACAAAAAAAAGAGAAACGAGAAAACTAATGGTGGTGCTTACGCACCAAACTCCCAAAGATTCACATCAACATAGTCCCGTGCAAGAACAGGGGGCTGCATCAGCCAATCTACTAACTGTGGCATCAAGACCAACGGAATATGTTAAAAGAGGGAAACCGTCTAATCAGGACAAATACCTCCCCCCCCCCCTCAGGTCATAGGAGCACAAGGTGTAGTTTGACTCAATTGTGGGCACTAGATGGTAAAGGCCCGGGGCGTTTCTACTCTCCCTACTGTGGGTCTCGGTCGCAATTCATGTTGAAACCACCAATAATAAATTCAAAGCGCTTCGGTGAGAGAGAAGAAGAAGAGGAAAATTGGCGACCTTAGCCCTTCATCTTGATACTATTATAAATCATACGCATAACGGAAAATTCATGTCATATGCGCATGTATTTTCAATAATTTCTTTTAAACATACTCGTATATATGTACATATATACTTTTTTTTTCTTTTCTAATTTCAATTTAATCTTCTAGTGTTTCCCTTCTGATGCAAATGAAAGAACCAAAGGCGCATCGGAAAATAAAAACAAATGCCTTACAGTTGTCCAATAATAATTAGACCGAAAAAGGTTAATAAAAATTATAAAAAGAACTATCTTAGAAAATAATATGTATTCAATATCCAGTATAAACTTAGCTACTAGGCAGCGTTCACTTTCGTCGTTACGGTCGGCGATGTGAACTATGGTGGCTTTTGCCTATAATTTTTTTATTTTTTATTTTTTTAGGCTGTGCATACCGTACTCCGTACGCTCGGGGGGAGGGGGTGTGTGTGTGCGTGAGAAAAAGAACCGACATGGTCGAGGAAAATAGAAATAAAAAATTAAACATGCGTAAGTAGCGCGACCGATGCACTTGTGGATTCTTCCCACCAAATTGGCACACAATTTTCGCCAATTGCACAAGTCACGCCTCGACCCGCAGGCGCTACACCTGACGACTTCTCTCGCGCACTTAGTCGCGAATCGCTCTCCTCTATTTACGCGGAGCAAAATCGGCCAACAGCGAGCACTTTTCTCATCCGCTCACACTGCGGTGACGAGTCAACTCTGCCCTTGCGCATGCGCCTCTCCCTAGCTTTTCACCAACCCCCGCAGAATCACTACCCACGTACCATGCGTTTCGCCAGGTTTTTCCCGTGTTTTTTTATGAATATGGATTTATAAAAAAAAACTCGAACATGTTGAATAACTTTTTTTTCTTTCTTTTTTTTTCAAATAATCAATTCGGCATTAAATACAACTAGATTTCTAATTATGATTTCTCTTCTGGATATATTTACCTTAGATGCCCTTAGTACCGGAAATAAGGAGGTCATGTGCGTAACATTAAAAATACTCCAGCAGCTAGTAATGTCTTCAGATTTAATCGGTCCGGCGTTGGTGCCCTTTTATCGGCAACTGCTACCAATGTTCAATAGTCACAAAGTAAGAAATAGTAAGTACCTATATACCATAAAACATTCCCATTTTGCTTTATAGCCGGGGAGCTAGCGACACCCTTCGTTGTCATATTTGTTAAAGCATGGTTTAATATTTTATTTGTTTTAATAACATAGCCTATCAACAAAATGAACTCCTACCACCTCAATAACAGGACTTGTCAGTAGACTTTGCTCCTGCTAACGCCAGGTCTTGTCAAACGGCTGACAGCATAAACTTTTCCACTATTTTAAGTATTAAATAGTTGGGACGCTAAGCGACATAAATTGACGCCACCTTGCAAAATATGATAGAGAAATGCCGTTTGGTATTATTGTTAATGATCCCCATACATTCATTTTAAGAGATGGAGCCATCTTGTATCCCGCGGCAGAGCGGCTGTGCGGGCGAAAAACCGCGAAATTTGAGCCCTTTTTTTAATGTTCTTCTCATAATTTGTAAACAGTTCCTCGGATCAAAAAACTTAATAGGATGTAAATTAAAAAACGTCAAATTCTACATCCAATGCATTGCTCAAACTTTAAATTTGGTTTAGTAGTATAATCAAAATCGATAGTCGAAAAACGTCACTTTTTGAGGCTTTGCAGAAAAATCACACTATATCGCTTTTCAAGCTCACATATCTCGGAAACCAATGCTACAAATGGAAAAACTCAGTAGGGAAAGTTGAAGATACTTCTATTTCAAGTTCAACTAGCCCAATACTTTTCAAATTGGCCCGTTTTTAGTGTAGTTGTGAGTGAAAATGCAGACATGGCTTTTTAGCGATATGATCCTGAATAGCTATATCTCGATAAATATAACAGCTAAAAGTTTCGGTTTAGCCTCAATTCGTAGATATTTTTACCTTATTTATAAAAGTTTTTCTAAAAAAAAAGCTTTTTCCTTTTAACTTATTTAATAAAAAAAATCTTTTTTAATTAATAACAAAATCTGGAGAAATGTGAATATCTTTTGAACTAATGATCGTTCCGAGTTGCGGTTGATTTCATTCGACTCAGAATGCCCTAACACACTAAAAGTTAACCTAGACGTGGAATAAAAACTTTTTATTTTGAACTTATTTAGTAAAAAATTTATTTAACTAATAAAAAAAATATGAAAAAATGTGAATATCTTTTGAACTAATGATTGTATGGAATTGCCTTTAGTTTCATTTGACTCAAAATGACTAAATACATTAGGAAAAAGCCTAAAACTGGCATCAAAGCTTTTTATTATCAACTTATTTAATAATAAAGCTTATTTAAATAATAAAAAAATTTGGAAAAATGTGAATAACTTTTGAACTAATTATCGTATGGAATCACGGTTGTTTTTATTCTACTTAGAATGACCAAATACATTAAGAATTGATCTAAAACTGGCATAAAAGCCTTTTATTTTTGACTTACTTCACAAAAAAGCTCATTTAATGAATTAAACAATCTGGAAAAAAGTAAATATCTTTTGAACTAAAGATCGTTTCGAATTGTGGTTGGTTTCATTCGACTCAGAATGACCAAATACATTAAGAACCAACCTAAAACTGGCATAAAAGCCTTTTATTTTTAACTTTCTTAACAAAAAAGCTCATTTAACTAATAAAACAATCTGGAAAAATGTGTATATTTTTTGAACTAGTGGTCGTATCGAATTGCGGTTAATTTCATTCGACTCGAAGTGACCAAATACTTTAGGAATCATCCTAAAATGTCATATAAGTTGCTTGAACTTTGAAATTACGGAGGAAATTAAATCCTTTAATTAACTAATTATTTAATTAATTAAATTAGTCTGACAAAAAACTTAGCAAAACTTTTATAAACAAGGTTAAAGTATCTACGAATTGAGGCTAAACCAAAGCTTTACGCTGTTATATTTATCGAGATAGAGCTATTAAGGCTCAAATCGCTAAAAAACCATTTCTGCATTTTCGCTCGTAACAACACTAAAAACGGGCCGATTTGAAAAATATTGAGCTATTTGAACTTAAAATAGAAGTATCTTCAACTTTTCCCTACCGAGTTTCTCCATTTGTAGCATTGGTTTCCGAGATATGTGAGCTTGAAAAGCGATATAGTGTGATTTTTCCCAAAGCCTCAAAAAGTGACGTTTTTCGACTATCGATTTTGATTTTACTACTAAACCAAATTTAAACTTTGAGCAATGTATTGGATGTAGAATTTGACGCTCTTTAACTTACATCCTATTAAGTTTTTTGATCCGAGGCACCGTTTACAAATTATGAGAAGAATATTAAAAAAATGGCTCAAATTTCGCGGTTTTTCGCCCGCACAGCCGCTCTGCCGCGGGATACAAGATGGCTCCATCTCTTAAAATGAATGTATGGGGATCATTAACAATCGTACCAAGTGGTATTTCTCTATCATATTTTGCAAGGTCAAATCGCTTAGCGTCCCAACTCTAAACTAATGGTAAAAAAATTTCAATTTTTACCGTTCAAGTCAAGTTATTTTTTTTTTCTGACATAATTACTTCGATGGCGCGAGTAGATTGTCCTATAATACAAGCGGAAGGAAGCAATTTTTGTTCTTACTGAAATATAAATAAACAATAGGTAGTTTCAGCTTTTAACACTTTTAAGAATTTCCCGTTATTTTTTTAATATAATTAACAATCTGCTGATAAGCGCTGTCCCAATGGTGCGCCGACAGGAGTTGATTTTCCGTTAGTAAAGCGTTCACATGACACGGAAAAATAAAAATTATTTTTAAACAAATGTTTGAAAAAATAGTGTCGCTAGCTCCCGGACTATTAAATTTTAAAATCTTAAAATTTTCATTGCTTATTCATACAGTTAATTGTGGCGATGAAATCGACTATGGCCAAAAGAATAATATAAACATCGGCGACTTAATTGACGAAACTCTTCAAGTGTTGGAAATGCATGGCGGCGAGGATGCCTTCATTAACATTAAGTATATGGTACCGACATATGAATCCTGTTATTTAAATTAAGATCAATGATAATGAAAAAAATGTATATATAGTATGTAATATTTGTGCCAAATAATCAAGGGTGTTTAATAAAAAATTAAACCGTGCTGACATTAATTAAATTGTTATAATACATGTAAGAAGTATGATCTGCTCTGACTGAGTACTCAAAATACTAATATAATTGGCTTAATTACTCTTTGTCCACAAGCCCAGCAGGAAAACTGGTTGAACTATTTTGTGAGTCATACAACCTACACCAATTAGTAGATCCCACATCCAGAATACCTGATATAGAAGGTCAAAAGACCAACCTATTGAACTTGTTTATCCCCTCACCCCAATAAATACGCTTCATCTCCTTTGGGTAGTTTCGATCACAAATTGGTCTCGACCCGATTCACCACTTGCTCCCTGAATGGCAAAGACCTATCTGACTCAACGGTTACGACTTTTAGCTATCGTACAATGACAAAGATTGGATTCTGGAATGTGCGTACTCTCCTGGACAATGGATCAGAAGGTCCCCAGAACGCACGATTTCTTCAATTAGAGAGTGAATTTCTGAGGTACAAATTAAATATCTTAGGAGTTAGTGAGATAAGATGGTGGAACAGCGGAGAATTCATCTCTCCAACGGGCAGCACTGTAATGTTGTACTCCGGTAAAGCTACCGGTAGTCGCCGTGAGTCAGGTGTGGGGCTCCTTTTAACCAGAGCCGCGCGAAACTGTCTCTTATCCTGGGAACCGGTCTCTGACAGGGTCTTGACCGCCAGGTTCCGGACCAAAATGAGGAACATCTCAATAATACAATGTTATGCCCCTACTGAACCCGACAAAGTCTTGGCAAAAGACTCCTTCTACGAAGAACTAAACGCCGTTCAGAGCAGAACACCTAAAGGTGACATTATAATGGTTATGGGTGATTTGAATGCGAAAGTTGGCGCTGATAACTATGGGCTCAGACATGTGATGGGGAGACACGGTCTTGGTGATCGTAATGACAACGGTGAAAGATTTGTGGAGTTCTGCAACTTTCACAGTCTCTTCATCGGTGGTACTATGTTTGAGCATAAGGACCACCACAAAATCAGTTGGTCCTCTGTTGATCGGCGCAGAACACAAAATCAGATCGACCATTTTGCCATTAGTAAAAGATTCAAGAGTTGCCTCCTGGACGTGCGAAACAAGAAGGGTGCCGATATTGGGATGGGAAGAGACCATTATCTTATGATCGCTAATGTTCGATTGCGTATTGCAGCCGTGCGCCGCCCCAGCGACGAAAGATCCAGGCCCCGCAAATTCAACACCGCTCGACTAAAAAAATCCAGCTGTCTTACAACAATATAATGACCATCTTGCGCAAAAAGCGGCTGAGATAACTAGTCACTCAGATAGTGACATAAACGAAAACTGGGATGCCATAAAAAATGCGTACATTGATAGCGCAAATACCATCCTTGGCACAAACCCGGATTGCCGGAATAAGCCCTGGATGTCCGACGCTTCATGGCAGCGGATTGTTGAAAGAAAGGAGCTGAAAGTTCGTTTGGCTGCAGCATCAGACGACAATCGAAGCAGCATCGAACTCCTTTACCGTCAGAAAGCTCGAGAAGTTCAGCGTAGTGTGCGACGCGATAAAAGAGTTTATGCCAATTCTCTTTTAGCGTCAGCAGAAGAAGCCGCTAGAAGTAACAACTTAAACGCCGTATACGGTGTCATCAAGGAGTTTACAGGTGGTCGTAACTCCTGCCAACATTCGGTGAAAGATAGTGATGGAAAGCTACTTATCTTGGAAGAAGATCAAATGAGGCGGTGGAAAGAACACTTCGCCGCGGTCTTGAACCGTGTAACCTCTGGTGAAGTTCCCCCTCATATAGATAATTTAGCTAACCATCAAAATGTGCGTATACGGTCCACTGCCCCGACTAAAGAGGAAATAGTCACTGCAATTATTGCACTAAAACGAGTAAAGGCCGCCGGACTTGACGGCATCCCTGCCGAACTTTATCAAGCAGCGCCAAGCGTAACTGCCGATTTGCTGCACCCACTTGTTGATAAAGCGTGGAATGCAGAGACCTTTCTCACTGAGTGGAAGAAAGGTTTGATCATCAAACTTCCAAAGAAGGGTAGCCTCACAGACTGTAATAATTGGAGAGGCATTTGTGTGCTTCCTGCCGTTGCCAAGATAATAGCTAAAATCGTCCTGGAAAGACTAAAGGCCCACTTAGAAAGCACAATTGATGAAGAGCAGGCTGGCTTTCGATCCGGATTCTCCTGTGTCGATCACATTAACACCTTGCGAATCATCATCGAGCAATGCGCTTAGTACGATTCTCCGCTTCACTTGCTTTTCATCGATTTCGGGAAGGCTTTCGATAGTGTGAACCGGGATTCTATATGGGCGGCCTTGCGCAGGAGAGGCATCCCTGAGAAGCTTGTGGCTATTATAAAGGCAACCTATGACGGCGCTAAATGTCGCGTTCTGCATAAAGGTAAGGTGTCGGGGGACTTGGAGATTCGCAGTGGAGTTCGGCAGGGGTGCATCCTCTCACCGATCCTATTCCTCATAGTGATCGGCGATGTGTTACGTGCAGCCCTATCCAGGCCAGACAGAGGAGTTCAATGGACTTTGATGTCTTATCTGCAACGTCTTGACTATGCTGACGACATATGCCTACTCTCCCACAAAATCATGGATCTGTTCGCAATGGTGTCAGATCTCGAGAGGGAGGCAAACAAGGTTGGGCTAAAAATTAAAACCAACAAGATCAAGGTTATTAGGCCGCCATTGCAAAAAAGAAATCCGACACCTATTGCCATCAATATTAATGGGCATGGGCAGCCTGTAGAGAAGGTGGACAACTTCGTTTACCTGGGTAGCATTGTTGTCGAAAATGGTGGTGCGGAGCAGGACATCACTCGTCGTATGAATCAGGCTAAATGCGCTAACGGCATGCTGTTAAAAATCTGGCAAATCAGTTATCTCAGCATCAGGACCAAGCTGGGCCTGCTTCGCTCCCTGGTACTCTCTGTGCTTTTGTATGGGAGCAGTACATGGAAAGTTTCCGTAAGAGTTACCAGAAAGCTGCAAGTTTTCGTCAACTCATGTCTTCGTCGGATTATCAAAATTTTCTTGCCCGAAACAATATCAAATGAAGAGCTAAGTCGGCGTACGGGGCAGATGCCAATCGACGAATTGATATGCAGGTGATAGTGGGCAGTGGATAGGTCACACATTGCGGAAGAGTGGCTTTCCATGCCATGAAATCGAACTCCATTTCCAACCAAGGCCGACCAAGAGGGGGTCCTAGCCTAGAATCACATGGCAATCTGTGACAAAGGAGTGTGAGGCCCTGGGTAAGTCTTTTGGGGAGTTGCGCCCCTTTGCCCAGAACAGAGTAAGATGGTGCGCAGGAGTAGTTGACGCGCTAGGGGTTAAGGAAAAGTAGTAATATTGCTCCGAATGCTTAAAACTTTCTCTAGCCTCTCGAAATGAAGTTTCCAGTTACTGAAACTAATCAAATTATCATCCGAAAAGACAACAACACCATCGAGACCTCCCAACAAAGTATCCATAATTTTTTTAAAAATTGCCGGGGCAAAAGCTAAGACACAAATCAACCTGGTACATTGAAAAACCCCTTTTGGTGTGGAAATCGTAGTGAGTTTCCGAGACTCTTCGTCCAATTGAATCTGCTAATACGCCATGGTCAAATCTATTTTAGTGAATTCTTCCCCACCGCGCAATTTGGCGAACGATTTCTCTATTCGGGGTAATGGATACTTCTCAACCAATAAATGAGGATTAAGTGTAACCTCGAAATCCCCGTAAATCCTAATACAACCAGTCTTCTGTAGGACTGGTACGATTGGGGTGCCCCGTTGAATATATTCTACCGGTTGCAAAACTTTCAAATGAACGAAATTATCGATTTCCGACTTTGTTTCTAATGGCAATTGGAAATGAATTTTTCAGAACCGACAAACGAAAAACGTGGCCGACAAACGATTTTACATCGGAATCCAACAAGTTATTTTCACTAACGACGATTTCTAAGTTCAGGAGGGGCCAACTTCACGCAAATATTTGATACGTCTATAAGTCAGTAACTACGGACCGACAAACGTTTTAAAGTGACCGTCAATCACCGACAAACGATCTGAACTGAAAAATTCGTACTCCGTAAGATTGTGGAGGCTAACTTCGTGTCGGTGATTCTACGTTGACTTCAGTCATCGATTATACATCGACTACAGTTATCGATTTTGGATCGATTCCAGTCCTCATTTTCGGTATCGCAAAACCGGCCATGCCCCCAGTCGGACAAGAATCTACACTTGATCGGTCCCGGATCGATGACTGTCTACTAAGGAATCGATGACTTTATCGGAGACATTGGATGCGTTCCTGCGTGCGGATCAGGGTTTGACATTTCTCAAATTCTCCTCCATTTGCTTTCCCTTCCAGTAAATTTAGTACAGACAACTGTCACTTTTTGGATCTGACAATTTCCCCTCTGGATCTGAATATTTTTCCGGTCAATTTCTAGAATCAGTAATTTTGACAGTTCTCAGATGTAACCGGAGCCCCTGTCACCAAAGCAGCATAGCCAGTCATCCGTTAGCCAGCGTGCAGGACGTGTTGCGAAGTGTTTAGTGGTAGTTTGCTGCGCCTTTAGCCTAGCCTACAAACCTATTTGAACAAACTAGTTAACAATTCCCTGAGAAATTTGTTAGTAAATTGCCTTAAGGTCGCCACACATGAACGAGCACAACCACGACCGAACTTTCATCGAACCATCAAATATCATAGAACGGTGGAAATAGGGGGAATTTTTTTCCACATGTTCTATAAAATTGATGGTTCAATGGAAGTTTGGTCGTGGTTGTGCTCGTATCATTTGGAAGATAAATTGCCCAGATAATACGATGGCGATTCTTCCATGCGATAAATTTCTAGATTATTTGTCGCCTTTTCAATAATTAGGGGATATCCCTCGGGCGAAAGAATGGCGATAGGATTTCAATTCGCCGATTTATCGCCAAGATGATATTTCGCCAATTGACAATAAATACGAAACGACGACTGTGTCATTGTCATTGTTTGTAGTCTAGATAGCGCAACGGTTAGCACTATGGACTTGCAAAAATGGGAACCTGGTTCGAATCCTACAAATACCAATTGTGAAAAAGGATGAAATATGAATTATGAGCATCAAAGAATATGTAAGATAAAAAAGCATGAACATTAATAAAAACATAAAAGAACTACGATTGGGGTAAACCCCAATCATGCAATACTCTAGATGAATTTGACAAATATTACATTATGTTGCAATGTAGTTGTTGTAGTTGTAGTTGCAATGTAGTTGTTGTAGGCAACATACAACATTTTGTATTAGCTCAAAGCGATATCAAGCTAGAGAGCAACGTTGGTAAAATGTGTCATATTGTATAGGAGGGGGTAGACGGAGTAAGGGTAATCGACTATTTTTTTTGAATCTAACTGATATTGTTAATTAAGTGTTAAGTACAAAATTTCAGCCCGATAAATTGTATACGTACTGAGTAAATAGGCTTAACGTATTTCATGAAATAGTGCAGTTTGTATGGGAGGGGGTAGAAGGAGGGTGAGGATTACAATAAATTTTATAATGTAGGTTACAATTATCATAAAAGTGATATATTCAAAATTTCAAAGCAATATGTTTTATAGTTTCTGAGAAAATCTGATTATTGTAAATTATCAAAAATGTGTCATTTTGTATGGGAGGGGGTAGACGGAGTAAGGGTAATCGATTACTTTTTTTTCAATCTAACTGATATTGTTAATTAAGTGTTAAGTGCAAAATTTCAGCCCGATAAATTGTATACGTACTGAGTAAATTGGCTTAACGTATTTCATGAAATAGTGCAGTTTGTATGGGAGGGGGTAGAAGGAGGGTGAGGATTACAATAAATTTTATAATGTAGGTTACAATTATCATAAAAGTGATATATTCAAAATTTCAAAGTAAGGTGTTTTATAGTTTCTGAGAAAATCTGATTATTGTAAATTATCAAAAAAGTGTCATTTTGTATGGGAGGGGGTAGACGGAGTAAGGGTAATCGATTAATTTTTTTGAATCTAACTGATATTGTTAATTAAGTGTTAAGTACAAAATTTCAGCCCGATAAATTGTATACGTACTGAGTAAATTGGCTTAACGTATTTCATGAAATAGTGCAGTTTGTATGGGAGGGGGTAGAAGGAGGGTGAGGATTACAATAAGTTTTATAACATAGGTTACAATTATCATAAAAGTGATATATTAAAAATTCCAAAGCAATATGTTTTATAGTTTCTGAGAAAATCTGATTATTGTAAATTTTCAAAAATGTGTCATTTTGTATGGGAGGGGGTAGAAGGGGTGGAGCGATTTAGCCCGTTCACGAACTTAGCCTTCATTTTTTGTCAAAAATAACGTGTGCAAAATTTGAACTTCATAGCTCAACGCGTTCTCGAGCTAGAGAGGTCACGGACGGACAGACGGACAGACGGACAGACGGACATCCGGTTTTGAGATATTCGAGTGATAATATGAACTTCTGTATCATTCATTTTTTTCTGCGAGCCTTATTTCTTAGCGTTACAAACTTTGTGGCAAACTTATAATACTCTCAGATTTCATCTAGAGTATAAAAAGCGACAATAATTTTTGTTTTAGTTGACTCTCATCGCGTCATTTTGTCAATTCGTAAATTCGCCGCGATTCGCTTTCTTGTTGCCAACTCGTTTCGCCAAAGTTTCTCCAGGAAGTTTCGCTTTCGGTAACTATTTCCTCCCGAAGGAGGTGACTCCCGCGATAAGATGGCGATATCCCCGTCTATAAATTTATCTTCCAAGGCGAATCGTATTCTTATCGCGGAAGATAGAAATTGTTGGCTGGGAAGTATTTTCAATCATATATACTAAAATTGATTCAATTAACGCGGTTGACGCTAATTAAACTGTAGTGGTTGAATGCAAGTTAAACTGGTGTTTATTTTTAAGTTAAGTAAAAACCTGATTAGACTGTAAGTGTCGCTTTAATTTTCTTTTAAAAGTTTCGTACGATATTAGAGTACGAAGCTCCGAAGGTAGTGAGTTAAAAAGTATTATTGATGATCGAATTGGGTCGGTTAGAATTCTATTAGTATTAGCTGAAGGTGTTCTGAAGTTTCCAGCATTTCGAGTACTATAGCTATGAACTTCTCTGTTCAACGTTAAGAAATTGATGTTTTCGTTCTTTTATTAACAATTTTCCAAATTGTTTTAATTTTTTCAAGAACTATGTTTTTTTCTAACGGAAGTTTGGCGGTTAATTCATAGATTTCTATAGTAGGAGTCCTTGGGTGTAAGTTGTGGGTAGCTTTAACAGCTTTATTGATCATTCTACTGACAGTTAAAATATTTCTAGCCGAAGTCTGACTCCAGTTTAATATTCCATAATTCACTATAGACATAATATGGGCATGAAAAATCATATTTTTAAGCTGAGTTTGACGAGCAGTTGCTGAACATAAACGAAAACTTAGCTAATAGGAACACCAGACAAGCGTACAAACTAGTAAATACAATTAAGAACGGCTACCAACCCAGGACTAGCCTTTGTAAGGACAAGGATGGAAACATCATCAGCGACACCGATGGTATTAACAAACGATGGGCCTCTTATTTTGAAGAGCTTCTAAACCGACCATCTAACATCCCCACACAGGAAGCTCTCGATGATATTGTTGATCTAGGCCCACCCATTCAACCCCCGACAGTAGAGGAAGTTGATCTCGCGTTGCGGTCACTAAAACGAAATAAAGCGCCGGGCGCTGACGAGATCCCAGCTGAACTGCTAAGATTCGGTGGAACGAGTCTAGTTGATGCCATACATCAATTACTCCTGCGAGTATGGGAGAACGAGGAGATCCCAGACGATTGGCGCAGAAGCATCATCTGTCCAATCCATAAAAAGGGAGATAAATTGCGATGTGAGAATTACAGGGGCATCTCACTAGTTTGTACGTCCTATAAAATTTTGACGAAAATTCTGGAAAATAGAATAAAACCGTACGCAGAACGAGTCATTGGCGAATATCAAAGCGGTTTCAGACCTGGTCGCTCCACAACCGATCAGCTCTTCTCAGTCAAACTGATACTCCAGAGGTGCTGGGAATACAACGTAAACGTATACCAAATCTTTGTCGACTTCAAGCAGGCATACGACAGTATCGATCGTGGAGTACTGTACAACATCATGCTGCAATTTGGTATACCAGCAAAATTAGTGCGACTGACAAAGATGACGATGACCAACTCCGTCTCACAAGTCAGGATCCAGAATAGACTTACTGATCTATTTGAAACACGCACTGGTTTGAAACAGGGCGATGGACTGGCACCGACGCTCTTCAACCTAGCACTGGAATACGTTATTCGGGCCATGAATATGGACAACAGCAAGACGCTGCTCATCAAGTCGACACAATTAGCAGCGTACGCCGACGACATCAACATCATGTCCCGAAGATTGGCTGACGCAGAAGAACTTCTGCATACGCTCGATACCGCTGCAAAGGAAGTTGGATTACGTATTAACGAGGGTAAAACTAAAATAATGATGCAATCGGTGACAAGGACACCTGCACAACCGAGCATCAACGTGGGGGACCTCAACATCGAGTTCGTGAACAACTTCAACTACCTGGGTTGCAACCTGTCAAGGGACGCCAACGAAACTGACGAAATCAAGCGACGGATACAGTTAGCTAATAAGACTTTTTTCTCGGTTCTCCCCATAATGAAATCGAAGCATGTGCACAGAAACACGAAGCTCCGCGTGTACAAAACCATTATACGACCAGTGCTATGCTATGGCTGCGAAGCATGGACCCTAACTCAAGCCTCCGAAAACATGCTAGACACTTTCGAACGTAAGGTTCTACGGCGAATTTTCGGGGCTGTTTGCGATCGAGATGGATGGCGCATCCGGTACAACCATGAGTTGTATGAAATGTACGATGAGCTGCAAGTCTCGAAAATCGTCAAACTACAACGACTTCAATGGGCAGGGCATGTACAAAGAATGGACGATGATCGCATGCCTAAGAGAGTAATGAATGCAGAACGAGTCGACGGAGCGAGACTGCGAGGACGACCGAGATCTCGTTGGGAGAGCTCAGTAGGTGTGGACGCCGCGCAGCTGCTGGGCTCCCAAAATTGGAGGACGCGGTCACGTGACCGAGATAATTGGAGGACAATGATCCAGGCGGCCAAGGCCCGACGTCGGGCTGTCGCGCCACGATGATGATGATGAAGCTGAGTTTTAAGGTACTTTCTTCGTCTAAGCAAGGCAATTAATGGGCATAATTTAGATTTGATTTGATTTATATGATCATTCCAAGTAAGCTTCTCATCGATGATAAGGCCTAGATATTTGATCTTATTCACTCTTTCAATGGATTGGTTCCCAAACTTTATATTCAATTCAATATCGGCTTTGTTTTTTTGTTTAAAAAGCATGAATCGTGTCTTATTAATATTTATATTTAGTTTGTTACCATGTAGCCACTGTTAATAGATTTTCATATCATTATTAATCATTTCTTCCGCATCACTTTGCCCGAAATGGGAATAAAGTAGTAGTGTATCATCTGCATAGGTGACATATTTAGCAGAGAGACCAGAATTGCTAAGATTATTAACGTATAAAAGATACAATGTAGGGCCCAAGATAGAACCCTGGGGGACTCCTGAATTGAGCAACATTTTCTCACTAATCTCATTTTTGAATTCAGTGACAATTGGCCTGTCTTTCAAGTAGTTCATAATAAGGTTGCCAGCGACTCCTCTGATGCCAAGTTCATGTAGCACTTCTGACATAACTGAATGATTTACCGTGTCAAAAGCTTTGCTCAAGTCTATAAAGATGCCAGTAACATATTTTGATTTATCGAGCTCAGAGTTTATGAAATGAAGGGTATCAGTAAGCGCTGACGTGGTGTTGCTTTCAGCTAGGAAGCCATATTGATGTTTATCAAATCCACATGTTTCGTTAATGAATCTAACAATTCTTGAATTTACCACCTTTTCGAATATTTTGCTGAAAACGCTGGTAAGCGCGATGGGCCTATAGTTGGATGGATCGTTGGGGTTGCCATTTTTGTATATCGGCTTAATTTTAGAGATTTTCAGCGCATCCGGGAATGTGCCTTCACAAAGGTGTTTATTGATAATTTGACACAGAAATGGTGAGATAGTATTACACACTAATTGAAGATCACTGGATTTGATGCCATCAAAGCCAGCAGATACGTTACGTAGGGATTTATTTTAATTATACTTGATACTTCCTCTACACTAGTTGGTTCGAAGAATATAGTATGTTCATTTGAAATGTTGGAAACTCTTCTGCAATTCTGCGGTGAGCTGATTTGTTGCGATCGTTCTTCGACTTTTGCGAAAAACATATTTATGTCACTGGCTGAAAGATTGCTCTCAATTTCCTTACTACGACTTCTGTCGGCTGATAATTCTTTGTTGATGATTTGCCATAGTTTTCTGCTGTTCCCAGAGGCATTCTCCTATTGTTTATTTATAGAGTTTGACTTAGCTTGATGTACGAGCTTAGAAGCTTTGTTTTTGAGGAACTTATAGGCTGCTTGTTTGTTTTCACTAGTTGGGTCTTGTTTGTGTTTTTTGTAGGCAATGTTCTTCTTTTTGATTGTGTCAATTATTTCAAAATTAATCCATGACTGATTTCGAGTGCGGACTTTTTTCAAAGTCGTGCATTCATTTTTAGTCATTTTGACAATATCAATTATTTGAGTGAAATTGTGTGAAGAGGTTTCCATTGAGGTCACGATATGATCAATTAGGGTGGCTGAAGTGGTCGTGACCCTAGTTGGTTCATTGTCGTTGATAACATTCATATTGTTCATAGAAAGCATTTCAAGGTATTCAATGCAGGCATTATTATTTTTATCCAGGATGTCTATGTTCGTATCTGCCAATACCATCCCTTATACCAACGAATAGTTGTCTGGGAGGTACCGCGGACCCACAGTAAAAGGAACACGGCGCCATCTAAATACATACTATATGTACACATAAATAAATAAGAAATTAAGATGTGGTATGGAACTTCGCGAAATCTCAGAGTTTTATAATTTTTTTTTAGGAACTTTTTTTCAATTTTCTCTGAAGATAAAATACCATACGCTATTCATGACAGTACAAGGCCTGACGCCGACGAATGCACCAGGATGGTGCATATGCCTATAGAGTGAAGGAGAGAGTGGAGGAAGGAGGAAAAAAAAATATAGTTAAATTACTATATTGATGATACAAATCATCTAAGTATTCTATGAAATCGTTTACATTCTCAGAAGGAGCCCTGTAATACGTTCCTATTCTAATTGGCACATTTGATGTAGATAACTCCAAGACTATCGTGTTATATTGCGGTGAGTTTAAAATTACCTTAAACTGAATGTTGTTTTTAACGTACACAACAGAGCCGCCCCCTGTTGTGTCCCTACAGTTGAAGGTTGCGGTATAACCGTTCAAATTGAAAAACTCAGATTCATTGGTATATATCCAAGTTTCATTTATGACTATTATGTCGGAGTTTTCTAATTCGATTGCCATGATTTCGATTTCGGAAAGTTTGTTGCGAATACTTCTTGGATTTGCATAAAAATTTTAAGAGTTGGTTGCTTCATTGCGAAGATGAGGAAGAGTAATTGATCCTATTAATTGCAACATTCGTGGCATACATATACTCAGGGCAATCTTTGCTGTCCGCACTATGACCACAGTCAGATCTATTTTTATTAAAGCAATTCGAACATTTTTTTAAACTAGATTGACACTCCTGTACTCGATGGTTGCCTGCGCATTTTGGGCATACATCATGGGAACCATTACAGTACTTAGATATATGACCATATTTTTGGCACTTAAAGCATCTATTAACATCAATTACCTCAGTGCAGTAATGGCTGTCGTAGTCAATGTTAATATACTTATACTGTAGTAGAGGTCACCTGATACCTGGAAAGTAGCTGTATGCCTGTCCTCTTTGTTTCTATATCGTTTATAGTGCAGATGTTCTAATTCAATTTCCGGGCTAATCCCATAATTTAGAGATATTATTTCCTGCTTAAGCTCCTCAACCGTATATTTTTTATTTAGTCCATATATTGCCAATTTAGGAAGTCGACCCTTAGTACTTTCTATGTTGTAGTTGCTTCCTAATTTGACTTTCAACCCTTCTAGGAGTCTTTTGCAGTTCGTTTCGTTGTCACTTTTTAACAACACCCCACCATCTCTCAAAGTTCTTGAGTATGTAATGGGAGTACGAGCTTCGCGGGGTTTGAAACTTTCTTTCATAGTAGACATCGTGATGTCACTGCTCTGAACACTCTTCGGCTTTATTACAACAACAACAACCCCCCCCCCCCCCCCCCCCTATTGACATATATCTTCTTAATGGCAGTTGTGACTTTCTCGTCGATACATTTCAACTGTCGATGTATTATTGTCTCTACTTTGCTGTCGACTTGGGTGGTGATATCGACTAGCTGATCAACAAGGGACTCATTTTTGATGTATTTGGTCCACTTATTCCGATCGTTCGTTATCGCAGAGCCACAGACAACCTCGCTTAGTGCTTAAGGTCTGCATTGCCCCGTACTCATTAGCCGAGAATTTAATGCAGCCTAAGTGGAACCATTTATGACAAAAGCCGTCACAAAGGAGAGCCTCTTGTTCATTGCTCACATCTTCTTTGCACTTTGGGCAGAGGTTTGTCCCCGACTTGTCAACTACTTGAGCACTAATTTGATTTGAAGTCATGATTCAGATATTTTGCAAATCGAAAATTTCTTGCAAATTTACCGTTACCGACAGTTGAAAGCGACCAAGAAAGAATTTTATAAATTAAGCCGAAACTTACAGTTTTTCGCACAGATTTTAATTTCACCGATAGTTGGCACTTTAGGCTGGTGAAAAACACTATAATTATTAATTAAACACCAGATTTGCACTAAACAACTTAATTTGAATTGAATTGAATTGAGTTTATTGAGCGATTTGTACATGTATTTACTTAACCTATTACAGGCTGTTATAGATATGAATGGTGACTGATTAAATTATGTCACTCTGACATTAGTTCAAGCTACATCTATCGGTGAAACATAATATTATATTATAAATTCATTTCGTTTCGGAGAATTTCCTACAGTGCTCACTTGGAGGAACAACCTTTTTTTTAAAATAGATTTTTTTTTTTTTTTTTTTTTTTTTTTTTTTTTAATATACAACTTAAAACTAACTTATGACTAGAAACTAAAGATTATTATATGCTTATGGGACTTATGTTTGTATAACAATTCTTATTGTAGATTGCCACCCTAATTGTAGACTATATAAGAAAATATTGTACATCACTTTTAGTGGGCTGATCCTGAGAACGCATAGAGAAAACTATATACATCATGTTATAATAAAATTTATATAAAACAAAACCGGACTCTGTTACAGAGTGCCATAATACTTCTTGTAATAATAATGAAAATACAGTTTATATTGTAGAACATCTGGGTTGTCTTATATTATATTTTTTCATGAAATTAATTTTTTTCAAAGTAATTCATAAAACTGGAAGAAAATTTTTGTTTATTTCTTTTATTTTTTACTGAGCGTAAGGCACAAAGTTATTATGTTTATTCTAATTCAAAGGAATGCTTGATCAGGAAACCATTGCCGGTTGTAATAGACGTCCCATTTCACAATCAACCCCTGCGGATTTGATTACATTTTTTATCAAAAAATTTTGGTAAGAATTTGGGACTATTGACAGGTTCGAACATATCTGGGAGTCTTGACATGACTAACGAGAGGCCCGATACGAGGGTATTATTGGTAGGACGGGTTTGGCTGCGTTCAGCCATTCTTTTAACAAGAGGGTTAGGGTGGGCCGCCCAATTGCGAGTTCTATGGACGGCCAGTTCTGTGGAGTATTTTATGAACGGGGTGATGTTGGCTTTTTTGTAGAGTGACGCGTTTTTGAAGTGTCTTTTGTTAGGTCTACGATATAATCCAGTGCATGCGCGGAGAATTTTGCGTTCGAAGACTTGGAACTCGTTTGCCACTGTAGGGGAAATGGTAGCCCAAATTGGGAAACAGTATGATAAGATCGGTCTGATAAGGGTTTTGTAAAGTAGAGTTTTTGTGCGGAGGCGGAGAGCTCTACGGGATAATAGTTTTTTAACGGAGTACACGGCTTTTTTAGCCTTGTGTAAAAGAGTCCTCGCATGTTGGTTGAATTTCAAGTCGTACTTCATATGTACTCCTAAGTACCTTAGTTGTTTTTTGAGGGGGACTCGAATACCTTTGATCCGAATGGCAATGGCTTTGCTTTCGGTTATCACTCCGTTTTTACATTTTGTACCTGTGTTTCTAAAACAAGTAATTTCAGATTTACTCCCATTAACTCTGAGAGCCCATTTATCGAGGTACTCTATGCATCGATCGATTAAGGGTTGTAGAGTGCTTGCTGCACGAAGAGGACTAGGATCACTTGCGAATATTATGGTGTCGTCAGCATACATCAGGCCACCAGTGGTGGAAAGGGTGTCTGATGGTTCAGATGGGATGGGGTCATTCAATGGAATATCATGCACATATATGTTAAATAAAAGGGGACCCCAGATAGAACCTTGAGGGACTCCCGACTTAATATCTTTTGTACACGAAAATTCGTTGTTGATTTTGATTACGAATTTCCTATCAGCCAGAAAATTTATGATTAACCTTAGTAAGGGAGTAGGGCAATTACGGCTTATGAGTTTATCAATTAATCCTGCATGCCATACTGAATCGAAAGCTTTGGATAGATCCAGGGAACAAGCTACCGTACAGTTCTGTTGTTGAAGGTTAGACGTGATGTGTTCTTGGAGAATGGCAATGGCATGTTCTGTAGAGTGAGCAGGTTTGAAGCCGAATTGGTGGTGTGGGACTAAGTCCCTAGAGAAGGAGTCCAGTTGACGAAGGAGAATGCGTTCGAAAAGTTTGCCGATATTAGACAACAGGGAAATTGGTCTTAGGTCGTTGATATCTCCCCTGCAGCCCTTCTTGGGGGTAGGGATGATGGCAGCAGTTTTCCAGGAGATTGGAAAGTAGCCATTGTTAATACAATGGTTAAAGATGATGGTGAGGTGCGTGGTCAGTGAGTCGGCTGTTTTTTTGATGATGTAGTTAGATATCTGATCTGGACCACAAGATTTTTTGGTGTTTAGTAGTTGCATCTTCTGAGCTACTTCCCCGACGGAGGTAAATGCAACCGGGAATTGTGGGCAATCGGGTTGCAGAGCATTGTTTGAGTGAGAGAATATGGTGAGGAATGAGCCTTCAAGGCTAGTTATATGCGAGTGGACTCTGTCAGACACCTCTCTGGCCCACGACTGATTATCCGGAGGTATTTCGGTAAATAGAGAGCTGAAGAAAGAAGCGCAGATATCTAATTTCTGATGTGTCGTCACAAATTCTGAATTATCGTGATTGATTACCGAAGAGTTGACATTGAATTCTTTTTTCTTACGCCCTGATAGTCTATCTACTGCACGAAAACAATCAGGGCCTGGTTTAATTTGTTTAAGAAACGACGAATAGGAGTTATTTAAGTCTCGGTTAATTTTTTGTTCAATGATGGACGAAAGAAGAGCAATCTGGTTTGAGAAGAACTCATAGACATTGTTTGTCCTATTGTGGGCTCTATGAAAAATTCTTTTCCGTCTTTGTAACAATTTTTTCCTTTCCCGTATGAAATGTAATGTGTCTACGGTTAGACGGCCATATTTATAATAACGCGCATTAATACGAGGAGCGTGTTTATCGGTAGAATTTAAAATTGCCTCATTGATTGAGGAAATCTGGGTGTCAATTTCCAAGTTAGATATAAATGTATCTATTGGTAGTGAGGGGGGTAGGAGATTGGTAAGGTCACGGTTAAACTCGGTCCAGTTTATAGACTTATAGTTCCGAGCACCTGAGTTTATGTCTATGTTCGTGGCAGGACTTCCTATGTTTAGCTGAAGTGCGAGGGCAAGGTGATCGGAGAGAGCGGGTAAGGTAGAGCATTGTGAGTATTCGTCAAGTAAAGATGCGGATAATATGAATCCGTCCAGGAAAGAAGACCCGCGTGGGAAGGTAGGAGAGTCGGATGTAACAAAATCGACCCCTAGCTCAGGATTATCAAGCAGCCAATTCTCCAAAACAGAGCCGTTTGCGTTGGTTGCCGAATCACCCCAGGATGGACTCCGGCTATTGAAGTCACCACCGAGAATAGAGGCGTCGAAATTTATGGATACATTATGGAAATCGTTCAGGGCATTTTTCAGGTTATTACCAACGCTACAAGGTACATAAATTGCACCTATGAGAATTTTAATCGTATTATTGTTACTTATATTTAGTTCAGTCTCAATTGCTGTTATAGGGGCAACGGAAGAGTTAATGGTTACGGATCTAAATTTCAGGTTTGATTTGATGCATATTGCGGAGCCCCTACCCAAGTCATTTCTGACAAGCTTGTAGTTTTTTAAGAAGACTTTATTTCCTGGGGGTAGCTCTCCTAGTCTAGTTTCGGATAAGACAGCAAAGTCAGGAGAATGTTGAAGCAGAAGGTCAATGAGGGCAAGTCTCTTCCCGTTGGAGAGCAGCGAGTTTACATTTGAGTTAAGGATGATTAATTTACCCATGGGAGATGTTAATAATAAAGTTGAGATAAGCCATTTTCTTATCCTCATTGTTGAGCTGACGTGTAGAATGCCAAAAGGCAGAGATACGCTTTGTTAGAGCTTCTAACGACATTCCAAAGAGGGACTGAATTTCTTCTTGAAAGGCCTTAAATATGGATGTGGAACCCTGAGCCGAGAGAAGCCCCTGTCCTGCATTAGAGTTGGAACCTGCTATGTCAGCATAGGAGGTACCGCTTACGAAAGAGGGCCGACCCGTATTGTAATTAGGATTTTGAGCGGAGAAGTAGCTTTCCGGCGTCTTCCCAGATGCGCGTGGTAAAGTAGGCTGCTGACGTTGTTGCAGTTTCGCTTTATATCTAAGGCGTACAGGACAGTTGGAGTAGCTAGCTGGGTGACCTATCTCATGGCAACAAGCACATCTAATTGGAGGAGCCGAATCAGGGACAGAGCTACCGTGAGCCTGAATAGAGCATTCTTGTGAGGAGTGATCGCCCGCGCATTTTACGCATTTTGCAGGAGAGAAGCAGTTAGCTGAAACATGGCCGTAGTTTTGGCAGTTATAACATTGTGTTAAGTCATTTTTATTGGGTTTTTCCCATTTGATTCTTTGGAAGAGAAGCGAAGAGATGTTTTGGACGGAGGAGAGGGTTTCCCTATCGTCGACAGTTACTCGAAATACGTCAAGATCGACATTGTTGGATCTCGACCAAGCTGTGGTATGTTTGGAAACTTTGGCTTTGCTAGGAGCAATAACACGGTTCAATTCGTCTTCCACTTCCTCAAGGGGAAAGGAATATAAACCACGAAGTATGGTTGAGTATTTACGGTTATTTTTTAAGGTGTACGAATAACCTTCGAGCTTGGCTGACTTACACGCCTCCATTAACTTGGAATGCGTATCCGGGTTATCTACCTTTACCTTGTGGGTGCCTTCAGAGAGATTAATCATATCAATCTTGCAGTTCCTGTCAATTTCCTTTATTAAATCAATTAGTTCTTTGGCCGAGACCTTGTGCACTGTAATCGGAGGACAAAATTTAGTTTTCGCGGGGTTGACCGTGGACGGACCGACAGTTGACCTAGTGGAGGGGGGATCCTTCATGGCCCCTAAAGGGGCATACCTATTTTGACTACCATTGCGCGAGGAGTTACCCATTACAATCTGAGAAGTATCATTATTAGAAATTTTTCGCTTCTTAAACACTAGCCGCCCTTTAGCCGGTAGGAATGAAGATGAATTGTCATAAATTTGCTTTATTTTTGCAGAGTCCGGTACATTTGGATTTGAACTTAAAAGTAAAAGAGCATTTGCTGCGCTGGAATGGCTATTATGGTCGTCACACACCATATTTGTTGTTTCGTCCGATAAATTAGCTGACGCTGCTTGTTGACTTGTCATATTGGGGTCATTTGGCTTATTGGCAGCATGTGCCCCTGATGTAACGTTGACCATTATTGAGGAGTCACTTTGACGGAAATTTGGCGTCCAAACATGAGGGGTTACCTGATCAGGTGTCGAGGAATCCTTCGAGGCCGTTGATGAATTTATTTTCTCGAACGAACATTCGGGAACGAAATTTTTGTTGATTTTGGCTACAGTATTAGCTTTATATGCATTCATGAAAGAGCGAAGTCTTTCACGCTTCTTTTGCGCCGAATTCGACTGAATTCCCTTTTCGTAACGGTTTCTCGACGGACCGCTATGAGCGGCTGGCGATGAATCCGTTATACACGTTTCTGTCGTACCGGCCACATGGCCGACCACTTTTCCGGCCAAACCCGTATCCGTGATTGATAATTACACTTCGTGAGCGTGAAAACAGAGTAGAACTGTACGGAAAAGACAAATTTTCCGAATGTAACTGTTTCGTTACACACACAAACACACGCACTGCTATTGCGCACTTAATGAGCCAAATGGAGACACGTCCGTACACGACAAGTTCCCACAGTGGAATCACTAAACAACTTAAATAAAATTTAGACAATTGTCAAAAGTAATTCTTTGTTAGGCGCTTGTCAAAATGACAATGATGTACGAGCTTAGAAGCTTTGTTTTTGAGGAACTTATAGGCTGCTTGTTTGCTTTCACTAGTTGGGTCTTGTTTGTGTTTTTTGTAGGCACTGTTCTTCTTTTTGATTATGTCAATTATTTCAAAATTAATCCATGACTGATTTCAAGTGCGGACTTTTTTCAAAGTCGTACATTCATTTTTAGTCATTTTGACAATATCAATTATTTGAGGGAAGTTTACTGAATTTTCGTTCAAACTACTTAGTGCACGTTAACAACGCGTTTATAACTGGATTTTGGTAGCTGGCTCACGTGGTTCAGAATCGTCTAGAAGGGCAGGAGTAGGCGATCAAAAACGATTTACAAGCCCTGGCGGTACAATCCCTTTTGTGGATTAGCCAACCGACTGTGTTTGGAGCCTCATTCGTGCATTTTTGGGTCGGTTTTCGCGCTCAATCCCGTCCAACAAACTCCAATCGTTTGTCATGTTGTTATCCATGACAACGCGCACTATATAGGTATTTAGTATGCTTTGCACACTATTTATAATTTGGATTTCACCGAAATCATCCAATAATTCCGCAATAATTAAATTTTCCTTTTTGAAATTAAGAACTTGACAGATCTTTTTTAGACAATACGGCAGGGTATTCCGTCTGTGGGAATATTTCTCAGATCCAAAAATTAACAGTTGTCTGTGCTAAATTTACCGGAGGGGAAAGCACATAGGGGAGAAAACAGAAAAGTCAGATCCATATCAGAAGGCTTCCAGGACCGCGCCCATTTGTATGGGCATGGCCGCTTTTGCAATACCGAAAATGAAGACTGGAATCGATCCGAAATCGATGACGGTAGTCGATGAGAATCGATGACTGGAGTCAACGTAGAATCGATACTGGGATCAAATTGGGATCGAGGACTGTAGTCAACGTGGAATCGAATCCGGACCGATGACTGGAATCGATTCCGGACCGATGACTGTAGACAACGAGGAATCGACACTGAGATCGAATTCGGATCGATGACTGTATAAATGGGCTGAATCTATTTAAGCCTGACATACAATTCGTCCAGAAACTAAAAGTGTCGTGATTGATTTCACGGCGGATTGTATTCAAGGCTTACAGAAAAAAACCTCATATTCCGTATTCCATATTTCATATATGACAACATGCGTCGCCAAATGCCAGATACTTTCAAATGAATTCAAATTTCAGGCTAACTCGATACGTAATTGAAAACATTTGAATTTTTCCAGCTTCGGAGGCAAACCGATGAATGGAACCGGTAAGGAATCGAAGACTGCGATTTCACTGGGATCGGAGACAAATGTCTTGCTGGGCCCATACAAATGTCTCCGACGTTTCATCGATAAAGTCATCGGTTCTCTAGTAGACAGTCTTCGACCCAGAATCGATCAAGTTTCGATTCTTGTCTAACTGGGATAACCACAGAATTCAAATTAACTCTCCCGCTAACCATGCATTCGCCCATTTCCACGATGAGATGTCGCCCACTTACCCATTGTCGTACCAGAATCCATGCACAAAACGTACCAGTCCTTTAACCCAGTCTCTCTCGTCTCAGTTGTGTACCGAAATCGCGTCTTGAAGTGCAGTCGTAAGTGCACTCCGTGTTTGTTTCAGTGTACGAAAAGTGAAAATAATCGGTTTAAAATGTCTCGTAAAGTGATCAAATAGTGTATAGAGACAAGATCAAGTGTTCCTCTGTGTTCTGCAATGTTGTGCGCTGCAAGAATGTGGAAATAGATGTGGAAAATTCGATTAGAAAAAATGTGAGTAGCAACCCCCTATCAAGTGTGCGAGTGCTTGGCGTGTGACAGGGCTCCTCCATTTTGTTTCTCGCCACGATATATTTCCTCGCTGGAACAATCGATTGGTTGCCTGCCTGTCTCGTGATTTTTGCGTGAGCATTGTTCAAAGTGAAGCCTTGTGCACGTTTTCACGTCAGTAAAAGCGACTAGTCCTCGGTATCCTGTCCTGTGTTGGCGAAGTGACGAAATCGATTTCCCTACCGGCAACAACAACACAAAGTGTAGTACTGTGCGTTAGGCGAGTTCATAGTGGGCCATCTGCGGGGTAAAATCGATGACTGCCTTCAACCCTCTCAAGTGTCATGATTTGCAGGGGAGTGTGTCGTTCGAGCAAAGTGTGCGATGTGTGATTGTGAATAGGCCAGGGTAGTTTGTCACGTAGACCAGTATAGTGGATTTCAGTCGATGAGTGCTTTGTTTACGCTCTGCTTCTGGTCATGACATCGTTCTGTTCATTTTCTGCAGTGCGCTGTGGCACCACAATTTGTTTTCGTTGGGATTACCAGAGTAGCAGGTAAAAGCCATTCCTTTTTCACGTTTGCTATCCTTTCTGATATCTTGGACGATGAAAAAGAAAACATGTGAATATTTGTGAAGTCTGAGCTGAAACGGACTATAGTGGGATTGTTGCCCGACATTTCAGAGTTCACAATGATTGCAGTCATTTCATTATACGAATTTCATCATTGCCGACAGGGCGACTGAATATTTATTTTATTTGAAGAATTTATATTTTTATTGAAAGCGAGTGAGTGACTAAAGTCGTTTGTTGTTTTGATTATTTCAACCGAAGAAGAGAAGCTTCATGGTAAGCAATACCAATATTTGTTCATTGTTTTGTGTGCTTGGAAAATGGTGGACGGTCGTCGTTCTTTGCATTTATTAATTAATTAATAGGGGGATTCATGTTCACGCCGTAAACGTCGTATTTGTCGTAAAGTTGTAAAATTCTGTCATTTTACTATGGGGATGACAGAAGTTTACGGCATATACAATACGACAGGGAGGGAGCATGAATCCCCCTGATGACTTGCTACCACCGAAGCGTGTAATTTTTTAGTGCATTTCATAAATGAGAGCAATCGGCGTTCTTTTGTGTTCTTTTCGCTTTGGAGTCATTTTTCCTTCTCCAGAAGCATCTTCAGATGATTTGAAACGAATTGTTGAGAAATGGGATCAGAGTGGGTTCGGAAGTTACCCAAAATCACTCACTGACCACAAGCGGTTCCGCAGCCGCTCGGTTATGCAGTCTGGCTCTCGTCACACACTTATAGTGAAAGTCAAGGAGAAACAAGAATGTAAGCGGTGAGAAGAAATATTTCTTTTCTTACTCGGTGTTCATTTGGTCAAGATCACCCGAGCAGAAATTCCTCTGTAACTTCTGAACGCCATCCATTGTCAATATTTTATGAATCTTTCGTAGATGGAAGAAGTCGATGGAAGCAAATGTAATACAGTCCGATAATATCAACTGATAAAAACCAAGCCAGTTGAAACTTTGTGGACAGTTGAAATGATGGGGTCGAGTAAAAAATGTAAATATAAAAGTGTTGTTCTATATCGAAACATAAGATAATTAATGATGAAACTACATGCTTTAAAAGTCAGTCAAAAAGGGGAATAACCTAAAACAACAGATTTGAAAAATGGGATATTTTTAGTTTCCGGGGCCCGGGGTGAAAAAATCACTTTTCACTCGGATTTTTGGTCATTTATCGCTCGCGTCACCCTAAAACTCTCAAATTTGCAAAAAAAAAATTAACTTTTTTTAATGGTTAAACCGAACTTTTTTTATTTTTAATTTTTCTTTTTCCCTAGTTTTTGGTTTTAATGATTTATACTAAATGTTTGGTATGTTTAAAACTGATCAAAACGCTGTTGCACGCAGAGCGAGCGAGCGTTCATGTTTGTGCGATACTGAGGGTTGCGATCCCTTAAGCGCGGAGCCCACGCAAGGGGATTTGCAAATATTTCAATTTTCCATGCCTCCAATATACCAAACATTCAGTATAAATCACGAAAAAAAAACTTAAACCAAAAATAAAAAAAAAACCCGGTGTCCGAAGCGTTTATACCCTAGACTTGTACAGACCTAGTGGTGATACCAAAAGTACCAATTGGCAACGACCATTTGCATTAAAAGTGAGTTTCCTATATGACCAGTTTACAGGGGAGATTGGCACTCATTCAGAAGCATTTTGACCAATCTCAAAATCAATTATCTAAACCATTCCAAAAATATTTGTCGAATTTTTCAAGTCGCCAGCTTCATTCTTTCCGAAGTCGTTGCTTATTTGAAGTCTCACTCTTGTAGGGGAGGTAGAGGTTTCTTTTGTCGAATCTTGCGCATTTTTAATAACAACCAACTAGATTCCAGTACAAACATTTGACCAACATTTTAAGTCATTAGCTTCATTTTATCGAAATTTATCGCTTATTTGAAGTTTCATTTGTAGGGGAGGTAGGGGTTCCTTGGGTCAGATGTTGCCCATCATTGCCGCCAACCAATTAGATCTGCTACAAACATTTAAGCAAAAATTTCAAATCTCTAGCTTAATTCTATCGAAAGTTATCGCTTATTTGAATTATCATTTGTAGGGGAAGTAGGGGTTTGGTTAGTCTGATTTTACGTTTTTTCAATATCAGCCAGCTGAATCCTACTACAAACATGTAACCAAAATTTAAAGTCGCTAACTTTATTTTACCGTAAGTTATCACTTATTTTAAGTTCCATTTGTAGGGGAGGTAGGGGTTCCTTCGGTCGGATATAGCCCATCTTTAATACCGATTAACTCAATCTTACTTTAAACATTTGACCATAATTTCAAGTTGCTGCCTTCATTCTATCAAAAGTTATCGCTTATTTAAAGTTTGATTTATAGGGGAGGTAGGGGTTCCTTGGGTCGGATCTTGCCCATTTTCAACATCTTATTAGCAATATTCTAACAAATTTTCAACGTGCTAGTGTCATTCTATCGAAAGTTATCGCAATTAAAGGAACATTTTATTTTTTTAAATTTGTAGGGGAGGTATTCGTTCCTTTAATCTGATTATATCCAACTTACTAAAACTCAAGGAGCTTCTCACCTCAGGGTTGCGTGCGAAAAATCAGGTGTCTACGTCAATTGGTTCAAAAGTTATAGACAAAAAACCTGAAAAGTAGGGTAGTACGGGCTCTTTGTAAGAAAATTACCGTTAGTTTTCAACTGATCCATTTTATTTTTCTAGGAGAGTATAAGATCACCTTCGCGAGCAATCTACCAAAGCTAGAGCTTTTGATGTTTATTAAGTCGGGAGTTATAGATACATTTAATTATTTTACATATGTAGGGGAGGTAGGCGTTCTCTTGGCCTGATCACGCCCATTTTCAATACCATCCAACTAGATCATACTGCCAACATGTGACCAAAATTTCAAGGCTCTAGCTTAATTTTATCGAAAGTTATCGTGCGAACGGACAGACGGACAGACAGACAGACATGGCTTAATCGAATCAGGAGGTGACCCTGATCATTTATATATATACATTGCTATACCTCCGGAGCCTCCTTTAAGGTGTTACATATTTTCGTCGTGACAAAAACAATATACCCTATACTAAAAGTCTAGGGTATAAAAATAATTTGCAAATTATAGACTTTTAGAGTGACGTGAGTGCAAAAGTGACAAAAATCCGAATGAAAAGTGGTTTCTCCAGCCCGGGCTCCGGAATTATCCTCCTAGTGTTTAATGTTGTAAAAATAAGGGGATTCGTGCTTACATCGTAAGTGCCTTTTCACACGAAGAGCCGCACGGCTCTCGCTCGCGAGTTCTTGATCATCATCGTGGCGCGACAGGCCGACGTCGGGCCTTGGCCGCCTGGATTGTTGTCCTCCAATTATCTCGGTCACATGACCGCGTCCTCCAATTTTGGAAGCCCAGTAGCTGTTCGGCGTCCACATTACACATACTAGAAAAACTCTGCGTTCACCTGCTGTCAATCAGTTTTAACCCGAATGGTGCCAGAATTATTTATTTTGAGTTTTGCATTTTTTTTTTACACAGATTACAGACTGGACCACTTAGAGCCAAGAAAACCTATTTATTCAACTTAGGTGTCACAGATGGGCATGCAGAAGAGATTTTCCGGTCGGTACCATATGGTGACGCTGGCACCAAAGGGGTACAAGTTTGCCTAAATGGAAAAATATGTATTTAAAATCGCAAACTTTAAAAAATAAGAGTCGAGTTGGTAGTTAATTCAATTCACTTTATTTTTTATAACAAACGATTCATAAATTTTATACATAATCGAGAAAATAATTAATTATTATTAGAAGGAGGAGTGTGATAACCCGCAAAACATTTAACACAGAGTCCAACATCATATTTTATGCATCGCGCTCTTCCCTTACTATTGCATTCCTCGCTCGCGCAACGCCTCCTATTTGAAATAGGTCCCACAAAATGATTTAATCCATCATAACGAATGGATCTGGTCACGTTTACTTCACGCCTTTGTTGCTTTGGTCCTGGCTGTATTGGCAATTCCCCATAATGCTTACAATAAAACAAGGCGATCTCGCGTTTAAATTCAAGCTGGGGAATTATGTTTGATCCTCTTTGTAATTGCCAAGCATTATTAATGGCTGCGTCCACCAACCAGGTGAAAATACACGACCACCACTTTTTTCCTCGATAGCCTATCCGGTAATTATTTACATTTTGATCTAAACGATCAACTCCGGCCATGTATTTGTTGTATTCGCTAACGGCATTCGGTCGCGGAATATTTATTTTCTTTTTTGCTTCACGTGAATAGCGAGAAGCGTTAGATTTTGGTAATTCACCGTGGCACGTGGAAGCAATGCAAACGACAGAGTTGTCTACCCATTTCGTCACTTTGATGCCAGTTCCCTTCATTTCCATTGATTCGGAGGATCCCCGAGGCATTTTTGTCATGCTTTTTTTCGTCGGAAGTGGACATGTTGCTGGGATGCGATTTTCCCTAATTGTTCCGGTCCCATTGTAGCCTCTTGCTTTTAAATAGGTAAGCAGTGGCAATCCCGTAAAAAGATTATCAAAATAAAACGAAAACGGAAGGTTTTTAACTTCTTCCGGAAAGTCATCTATCATTGCCTGCGTTCACATTTTTGAGCGTTTCGGTTATTCAGCAATTGAAATGCATGTAAACGGAAAAAATCACTGATTTTTCTGTTTACATGCATTCGAATTGCTGAATAACCGCAACGCTCAAAAACGTGAACGCAGGCAATGATACAAGCGGCGCGGCACATTTTCCAAATCGCTCTTCATACTTAGGGTTTGACCGGGGATTTGCGCCTTGGTATATTTCAAAGTTTATTAAATATCCGGAGTCTGTACACAGAGACCACACCTTATACCCAAAACGCAAAGGTTTGCCTTTTATGAATTGCTTGCATCCATGTCGGCCATAGTAGGCAATCATGCTTTCATCGTATGACAAATGCTGCGTTGGGTGGAAGTTTTTGATCATATTCCACTTTATGTGGTCAGTTATCGGACGCAGCTTCCATAACTTATCTCTATTTCCATCCGGCGCTATTAAATCTGGCTCAAAATGAAGACATCGTAGTATCTCTTCGAATCGGGCACGCCTCATTGAGTTGAATACTAGCTCATTACGCAGATCAGCCGAGCTATTCCAGTAAGCTTTATAGCTGGAAAGGGGGTTATATCCGGTAACCAGAAGTATGCCAATAAAAGTCCGCAATTCTAAAGAAAAATAGTGCAATTAAACACTTAACAAAAATGGAAATACAATAACTTACCCCTAATTGATATCGGATTTATATTTTTTTTCGGGAATTTTATTTGCATACTTTGTAGAGCAATCGATGATGTGTTCTAGCAATTCATCATCAAAGAAGCGTTCGAATAGTTTATGTGGTTCTACATCACGGCAATCGTCGAAGTTGGGTTCAGGGAACACTGGCAGTCCACTGCTTTTCGATCCTTTCTTCCACGTAAATTTGGTATCTTTATTGGAAACCGGTAAAGGTATATTGGAAGGAGTGGATGTCACTTTTCGTAGACGGTTGCTGAGTTTCATGAGCGGTATATTTTCGTTCATGATTTCCATGACAGTCCCTTCGATATTAGCATTTTCGCAATAATCTTCAACGTTAAGTGTGGTTGTATGGCGACCATCCCGAAAAACGACTTCGCAACCGGCAATGAGTTGATTTCGGGAAAGATTATCAATCATCCCGCGCTCATTTTCATCCCCATCATCCTCGCAACTAATGTCTCCATCCAATTCAGGTGGTTCTATGAATATGCCATCGATATGATCCTCGAAATTGACGTCATCAATAGCACATAACTCTTCGAGGTAATCTGCGACCTCTTTTAAAGAAAGTTTCCTGTATGAAAATGACAATTCATTGGAATTTTCGGAAACATCGATTGAATTATAAATTATTTCAAATGGTTTCATGGTACTTGATAATCTGTACCCCTTCAGTGCCAGCGTCACCATACGGAACCGCTAACAGTAAATAACGGGAAAATGTCTCAAGAGTAAACACTGAGTACATAACCATATATTTTAGTCATAGTACGAAATCTTCCCTGTCGTTTGATATATTTTCCAGGATGATAGATCACAAACTGCATTTACAAGAAATTTACTTACTTTTGTCGATTAGCCATAATCCACTTTTGTGCACTTTCAAAATTTATCCCAAATTCACTGTATCACTGTATTCACTTTACTGATTCTATTTACTTCAGACACGCATTATTTTGCTGCAGTTGAGTGTTGTTGTGAGTACCGACAACAACTATGTGCATTTCGTAGCATAGTTAGGTCACTAGACACATTTAACGGTACATCATATGGCTGTCACCATATGGTCCCGCTAGCACTATTCGGGTTAACTTTAAAAAAAAACAACAAATATTTGCCAGATTTTGTTTCACATATTTATTAAGTATTTCTTACGTATTCAACACATGTGAGTTCATATGGGGTCTACCATTAAGAACGTCCGAACTTTGAAATTGAATAAAGCAAAAAGTATTAGGCCAAATTTCAATCGGAAACCTTTATTCGATGGATAACGTTATGCCATTTAAGATTTAAACAAAATATCGTTCAAATGTCCGTCTCGACTAATCTTGCACTGTGCCACCCTCTCCTTCCAACTTTCGATCGCCCTGTGACACATTTCGGCTGGTATGCCCGCGATGACATCGCGGATGTTGGCTTCCAGGTCATGCAAAGTCGACTCATGAACGACACGTGGATTTTCAGCACTCCAATATCGGCAATTTTGCTTATTCACAAAGCCATTAAGCCAAAAATGAGACTCATCTGAGAAGATTATTTTTCGATGAAAATCAGGATCGGCTTCCATCTCTTCCAAGGCCCAATCCGCAAACTCCCGCCGCAAGCGATGGTCATTGGGCTTGAGTTCTTGTGGCAGTACCATCTTATATGGGTGTAGATGCAAATCATTACGTTAAATACGCCAGGTTGTCATGGGAGACAGTCCGAGTTCGGAAGAACGGCGAGAAACGGATAAATTGTCGTTCACTTCAACACTTGCCTTAACGGCTGCGATATTTTCTTCACCTCGCGCATCTCGTACACGGGTTCGAGGCTTCTGGTCGTGAAGAGTAAATTCCGAATCAAACTTATCCACCAAACGGTGTACAGCTCGACCATTATAGGCGCGGAATGGCGACCAAGCTTGATGCGATAAGCTCTTTAAGTTTTGACAATCGAACACGAATTTTGATAATAAGTTTGAACAATTTCCAAACGTTGTGGGAGCGTGAACCTATTCATGGTTAAATGGCAGACCTTACTGAAAACAAATGACTTGAAATGTCAAATATTGATAAACAAATATGGCCACAGGGTGATATTAAAGTTCGGACATCCCTAGATGGATCCTATACATTTCGCTTGGCTCTTTTCAGAAAAAAACATACAAAAGCGAGGCAGAAAATTCTGCGTTCACATGAAATAAAAATAATAAAATAGAAAATAGGAAAACTTATTTAAATTAGTTAGTAACTGGTGGAGTATATCACTTGGCATATACGTGAAACGATTACTTATTTTTTTTTAAACATATAATACAGACAACGAGGAAAATTTTACATTTTGGAGGATGTAAATCGAACGATTTTTATAAATAATACACCAATTTGAAGTTACCCTAATTTTTCGACCCTTCTAAAGATTTTTTCTGTGCGAACAAAGGTCAACTTTGAACTATTACTATATACAAGCGACATGGAAACTTATATTGACTAACTGTTTTGGGAACTGGTGCTCGGACAGCAACTGAACTCAACAACACCATTGAGGAAAAAAATAAAAAAGTTAATTTTTTGACTTTTGGCCAGCTTTTTGGGATTTTTTACCACTGTGCATCGCCCTGTTTCAAACCAGTGCATGTTTCAAATAGATCAGTTAGTCTTTTATGGATTCTAACTTGTGAGACGGAGATGGTCATCGTCATCTTTGTCAGTTGCACTAATTTTGCCGGTATACCAAATTGCAGCATGATGTTGTACAGTACTCCACGATCAATACTGTCGTATGCCTCCTTAAAGTCGGCAAAGATTTGGTATACGTTTACGTTGTATTCCCAGCACCTCTGGAGTATCGGTTTGACCGTAAAGAGCTGGTCGGTTGTGGAGCGACCAGGTCTGAAACCGCTTTGATATTCGCCAATGATTCGTTCTGCGTACGGTTTTATTCTATTTTCCAGAATTTTCGTCAAAATTTTACAGGACGTACAAACTAGTGATATGCCCCTGTAATTCTCACACCGCAGTTTATCTGCCTTTTTGTGAGTTGGACAGATGATGCTTCTGCGCCAGTCGTCTGGGATCACCTCGTCCTCCCATATTCGCAGGAGTAATTGATGTATGGCATCAACTAGACCCGTTCCACCCAATTTCTGCAGTTCAGCTGGGATCTCCCGGCGCTTTATTTCGTTTTAGTGATCGCAACGCGAGTCAACTTCCTCTATTGTCGGGGGTTGTATGGGTGGGCCTATATCAACAATATCGTCGAGAGGTTCTTGTGTGGGGATGTTAGATGGTAGGTTCAGAAGCTCTTCAAAATAAGAGGCCCATTGTTTGTTTATGCCATCGGTGTCGCTGATGATGTTTCCATCCTTGTCCTTACAAAGGCTAGTCCTGGGTTGATAGCCGTTCTTGATTATATTTACTAGTTTGTACTTTGTCTGATGTTCCTATTAGCTAAGTTTTCATTAATATTCAGCAACTGCTCGTCAAAGTATTTACGTTTCTTATGTAGGCGGCTATTACACTATAAAAGTTCTTTTACAAATATCTTTTAAGAAAGACATTTTCAAAGGAGTTTTATAGTGTAATAGCCGCCTGAGAAAGGATTTGCGACATGAACGTTGCTTGTTTCAAGTACCTTTCTTACAAGCTTGCACTCCTTCCCCCTTAGGCGGCTAATGTCATTCATAAAAGCTCTTTTAAAATATCGTACTTCAAAGATATTTGTAAAAGAACTTTTATAATGTAATAGCCGCCTTACGTCTAGTTATTCTATTCGATATTCGCCGTAGCTCGTCATATTTTTCTCTTTTGGCTCTAGTTGCTCGTTGAATCCATTGTTTCATTTTTGCATTCTTCGTCGAACCAGTAATTTTGTGCTCGCCGGGTTTTAGATCCCACCACCTCCTCTGCGACATCTTTGATGGTACCCTTGAGCTCTTCCCAGAACCCATGGACGCCTGTGTTGCTGATGGTGTGTAGCATAAGCGATAGTCTTTCCTCAAGGGCGGTAGTATACGCCACCGACGTGGCATCGCTCAGAAGCTTATCAACCGCAAAGATTTTGGGAGGACTGATTCTCGATTGGTGCACTGAGGAAATTCAACATCTGTAGGTCGTCTTCACCAAGTGATGATCTGAGTCGCAGTTTGCTTCTCGATAGGAGCAGACATCCATCACACTAGACGCCCATCTCCTGCAAATGAGGACGTGAGCAATTTGGTTGACGGTATGTGCGTCTGGAGATTTCCAGGTCTGCTTGTGAATGCGTCGATGCGGGAAACACGTAGAGCTTACGACTAGAGGCCTACTGCAGGCGAAATCGATAAGTCACTGGCCGTTGTCGTTACATTCTTCATGGAGACTGTGGCCTTCAGTGGTCCCCTGGTGCCAACTTTCATTTCCGACTTTCGCGTTAAAGTCTCCCAGCGGCAATTTGACATCGTTTGTTGGAAGTGAGTCGAAGATAGTCTCAAGGCAGGCGTAGAACTCGTCTTTTACGCGTCTTCTTTAACTTCAGTGGGGGCGAGCACATTGATGAGCCAGAGATTGGAAGAATCGAGTCTTAATGCGAATCGCACACAGCCGTTCATTTATGGGTTAGAAGTCAGTAATATTATGCGGTTTGAGGTGATTGTTCATTATAAATGCTACTCCAAACTGTTTGCGGCCCTACTTGTAAAAATTGTGTGTATTTCTTGTCATTGATCTCGCTGCCAAGCTAATTTGTTTCCTGGACTGCAGTAATGCTCAGTTTGTACTTTTCGACCTGTTGAAGGAGAGCCTTCTCGGCCCCCGGTTTGTTCAGGATCCGAAAGAATAATCCTTTAGTCGTTTGCGTGGACGTCGTTGTTGATCCGTCCAATCCGAGGCTTTTGTTCCAGGTGTCTTGACGTGGAGTGGTTTTTACAAGGACGAGTTGTCAGCACATCGCTTGCAGGTCCAACTACGCAAGTCATTCCATCCTACTAAACCTGAGACGCTTAGGAGTTGGTCAGCCATTCAGTTTACAGCTATCTGCTTTTTTCCAAACTGTCTTATCGCAGACTTGGCCGTCAGCGATTTGATGCACTGCCGTTATCAGGGGGCGCCCACGTGGAGGACTGTGGAAAAGGTCTTTTGTCCCCCTCCCCCCTTGTTTATGAAATAGTTTCATACAATTTCTCCTGGTTGTGAAATACAGTTTGTTTATGAAATAGTTTCTGGCTGTGAAATACAATCTTTTGTTTACAACTTTATATCTGTGCTTTTAAAATTGACTTGGGAGTCCGGACTGTATCAAAATGTTTATATTATTCCGGCTAATGTTTGTCTTAAGTTCAATTGTGTAGGGATGTGTGAATAATTTCAAAGTATCGATTCATGAGTTATTATCAATACTTTGCAATTGTGTTATGACGTGGTACATAACACTTATCCCCTTAGTGGATGTTCACACTGCGTGCGATGCCGAGCCGAGCCGGGTCGAGCGATGCGATGTGGTGGGTGTTCACATTGCACGCCGTGCGATGCCGAGCCGAACGATGGCTTGCGATGCAAAGATGATCCGAGCGATGGCTTGCGATGTAAAGATGATCCGGGATGTTCACTGCACGCAATGATGGAGAGTAGAGACCAATTTAGTTCAAGGAATAGAATCTGTTCGGCATCATGTCGTTTGTATGCTTGACCCAGTAAATTTATTTCTGTTTGAAAACAGTGCTCTAAAAATGGAAGGGCATCATTAATGAAGAAAGGCCCAGTGTTGGTGAATTTCATCATCTCTTCCGCGACCTCAGACGAGAGGTTTCACAAGCGGATTGAGCAGCGGCGCACCGCTGTGTATAAACGCAAAAATCGGCAGCCGCGGCGGCTTTAGGACGATGAATGTATAAACCGCTCGACTCGCAGTTGCGGCCACCGCCGCGGTTTGTGGAGCGGCGAGATTGCATTTGAATTCAAACCACTTGTGAAACCACGCCTTCTAAACGCGACCTTATTGTGATAATAACCTTTCATTTGAGCCATACTGAATCAAAACCGGAGTCCAAAGCGTATATACCCTAGACTTGTACAGACCTAGTTGTGATACCAAAACTTCCAACTGGCAACGGCCATATGCATTAAAAGTGAATTTCCCATATGGTCAGTTTGAGCTGTGGGCGTGGATCCAATGAAAAGTTTCATCGTTCATCCATTCGAATTTTGGATATTTACATTTGAACTAACGTTTACAGTAAAGGTTGCCGTTCATTCAATAGGATCTTACCCATTCTCAAAATCAACTAACCAACCCACACTATAAATATTTATCGCATTTTGCAAGTCGCCAGCATCATTGTATCGAAAGTTATCGCTCATTTTGAAATTTCATCTGTAGGGGTTCCTTCAGTCGGATCTTGCCCATTTTCAATACCAACAAGATCATGCTACAAACATTTGTCCAAAATTTCAAGTTTCTAACTTCATTCTATCGAAAGTTATCGTGCAAACGGACAGACAGATATGGCTAAATCGAATCAGAAGATGACCCTCATAATTTCCATGTATACACTGCCGCACCGCCGCGCCTAAAAGTCTAGGGTATAAAAGCAGACATACATGCATTTTTTCAGTGTGATCTTACATCAAATATTACTTTACAGCTCGTACTTGCACCATACTGGCTCCATGGAGCTTCACATCGCAAAGCATCGCAAAGCCCATAAACTCCATCGCAAAGCCCATTAAATTCCATCGCAAAAAAATCAGCAGCCGGTACTCGCACGAAAAAGCAAAGTAGTTTGTGAAAACATCGGGCCATCGCTCGGCTCGTCATTGCATCGCGCGCAGTGTGTACACTCAAAGCGTGATTCCATTTAAAATTGAAGACTTTTCATTTTCTTGCTTTAAAAGCTTGTAATCGCATTGCATCGCTCGACCCGGCTCGGCTCGGCATCGCACGCAGTGTGAACATCCACTTAGAAAAGATGAAGGTAATTTTATGATTTGATATAATAAAATTTTATTCATCGTAATTGATTTTATGTTATGGTATGAAACATAACAGTATGTGACTATCGTTGACGATTTCACTGATCTGACGATAAATTTTAACTGCCGATTTTTTGGTGCGATTTTACTGCAATCCGTCGGTCCGACGATCGATTGGATGGCGTACTCAAATTTTCAAATTACTCAACTATGAATTTGTGGGATTCTGATGATTTTAAATGGCTCTGCAATGGAAATATCAAATATGTAGCATACGAAAACGCCACACAAATCCAAATAGCTAACAAAAATTAATGCCGGTTGGATTGGAAGGGAATCATAATCGATTTTTTGAATTGTCATTCGTAATCGCATCGCACGAAAATGGTACAGTGTGTGTGCAGCGGAGATCGTCAAATATTTTGTGCCGATCCATCAGTCCTTTGCATTAGTAATGGGCATAATGACTCGTTTCACTGTGCCAGCACATAAGCTCTGACTCTTTCCAATGAGTTGTTCAAAAAGAGTCATGCAAAGAGTCTGAAACTACGACTTTTATTCAATATAAAATATTATTTCAATAAAAGTCGTAGATTTTAAATTTTAGTTTTTCCTTTATTTTTTATCTCCGATTCGAAGTCGGTGACCCCCAATGCCATTTAGTTCGAGCCAACCAGATTGGACCACTATTTCCCATGAAAACGGGGTTGCTAATCTGGAATGGACGACAGGATGACCGCATTTCTTTTTTGCCTTTTTTGACCCCAGATTCTGAGTCAGCGACCCCCCCATTGCCTTTTAGCCCGAGCAAGCCAGATCGGACCACTATTTCCCCATGAAAACGGGGTTGCCAATCTGAGATGGACGACCCCATTTTTTTTGCCTTTTTCGACCCCAGATTCTGAGTCAGCGATCACCCAATGCCCTCTAGTTCGAGCCAGCCAGATCGGACCACTATTTCCCGTGAAAACGGGGTGACCAGCCTGGAGTGGGCGACCCCAATTTTTTTGTGTGCTATCTGCCTTAGGTCATGACCAGAGCTGTGATATCTTTATATAAAAATACCGGTACAAATATAAAGAGAGAATATCTGTTTGAATAGGATATTAATTTTTAAAAATATTTTCAACTGCGTTTGAATATGATAAAATTTTTGCGAAAAGTATTTACAGTCATTGTGTTTTTTATGTTTTTAAATATTAAAATTCGATACTTTGTTCGAATAAGATACATTTAGAGATACTGTGTGGAGAAATAATACGAATACGATATAAATACTGATCATTTGTCCACGTAGTGATATATCGAATAGTTTGAAAAAATAAAATATTGATATCACAGCTCTGGTAATAACTCCTCTAAAAAATATTACGCCGTACATGCTGGCAACTGCATTCTCCGAAACCAGTTTATGCCAACGAAACGTCAATTGAGCCACATGGAACAGTTGAGGCGCTATGCCCCATAAGGGGTTAGGGCAATTGAGTAGTACGGAGTGAGTGAAATATACATAGAAGTGTGCTGTTTGTGTTAAAAACTCAAAACTCACATTGCGAATAACTCATTTCGTGCCACAGTATACAGAGGAAATGGCCTGGTTGTTGGTTTGGTATCGTTTTCATCTAAAGTTGAACTTTGTAATGTAAATAGCCACTTTTTTCAACCATCGCCTGCATATGGTCCATCTCTTTTTCCGTTACATTTTTGAATTTGTTTCCCGCCACCGCCATGTTGAATTTGGGTCGGTACTACTCCGGCCATTTTTATTTGCGACAGTAAAACGCCTTCCGGTAGGAGAAAATTTGGTGTAATTATGAAAATATTACCGCATTCACGGTAGTGTTATTTTTTATAAATGCACCAAATTTTTGCCTACCGGATTGGCTAAACATAATCCGGGGAAAAATCTGTTGGCGGCCAGAATACCAAAAATGTTTTCCAACCGCGCCCCCTGTCAGCAAAACGGACCGAGAGATTTAGACCCACAGAAGAGAGAATCAGAGGAAATGAAAAAGAGCGAGAGAAATGAAGTAATTCGGCACAAGTGAGGAAGTAGAAAGAGGGATGGAAATTTGACATTTGCTTCTATATGGACCGGGCACCGGGCGGGTATTCCGCGGCAGAGAGACAAAATGGAATGTTATTGTTCACAAAGGAGAAGTTTGAGAGGGGATGACATCTCTTGTGCTTCTATATAGACTGCGCGGGTGTTGCGCAGTGGAGAGCGTGTGTCTCTCTGTTTACTTTCTACTAGTTCGTATGTGGTGGAATTACGTCCAGAATTTAGTGTACAGTAGATGTTGGTTTGGTGGTCTCCTTCCATATATGTCGGTGTTTAGACCGCATGGGGTCAGTTCGTATTTGACCGGTTGCCATTGCCACACATTCGCATTTCATCGATTTCAATTGTCGTCAGTGTATTGAGGAAGCCAAATAACTCTTTTACGTGACTATACGCCGAACTTCGTTTTTCTAATTCAAGACGGAGTTCGTCAACAATCACATTAAAGGACTCGATTCGGAATTTCCCACTACCCCGTAAAGAAACCTCTGTTACATTGCCTGCATATTCCCTTGTAATTTGTCGTTTGTGAATACTGCAATATTCTTGTTGTGCAATGGAACCTAATTTTTTAGATTCGTGTCTCTGCAAAATCATTTCGTAAATCGCTAATAAAACTAATTAATGAGTGCAACAAATTTTTAGCCGTAATCAAATCGAGATTGATTTTTTGCAAAAATTTCCTCGTTTTATTGAATCACTCAAGAACTTTGTGCCAGAAAACCGTTTGTAATTTATTTTTTAAAGACGCTGCTTCATGCCGAGTATCGAACTTTTCCGTTTCATTTTGCTCAATATCATATAATGCATTGTATAATTATGTATAATAAATAAATAACTGGCGCAACAGTCCAATTTGAACCATGGCCTCGAGATCAGTTAGCATCATCTCATTTTTTAGATCGTGACTGTCTTGTGCAGAGGTGTGTGATCAGCAACAACGCTAAACCGAGTTATTTACCCCATAAATGGGTACTCATTTAACAGCTGAGTGGACTCATAGTCCGACACATAAATCCCATTTTTTATCGAAAACTACCGCATTCAGTAGGAATCGAACCGGGGCTCAGTGCGTAGAAGGCGAACGTGCTAACCGTTGCGCCATCCGGACTACACAGGTCGATAGAAGTGTCCATATGTCCAGAATCGCGCTAATCAGTGATACGGATCGACCGGCGTCCAATCGATTGATTAAGGACTTTCAAGGCTTACATAGTGCGCTCGCCGAATGGTTGCATGACTCGCAGCTCCGCGACCCCAAATTGATTGCGTGTGAAGTGTGCAAAAAGCCCGTTCAGAGTACGTTTCACGGTCCTTGTCGTTCAAAAAGAACGACTTGTTATTGTTTCACACATCACTACAATGCATCGTATATGGGTGCTATTACACATGGGGCGAATTCCAGACTTATACAAATGTACAGAGCGATTTGCCGGGAAACAAGTTGACTTTCGACATTGCCATCTTAATATACTAGCCTCCTATCAGCTGATTTTGAGTGATGAATGATGTCAATATCGACTTCGTCTGTTTCGTCATAGAGTCTGAAAAAGAATCCTGTGGCTGGCGACTGATGGCGGCGAGTCCAGGCGCCCTATCATGTAATTCGATTCGAATCGAATTGCTTTCGAAAGGATGAAAATTGTACCATATTAACTCGAACACGAGTTTCTCCATTTCAGTAATCGTCAAGTATTCAATAGAAATCAGGGGGATTCATGCTCACGCTGTAAACGTCGTATTTGTCGTAAAGTTGAAAACTTACGTCATTTTACTATGGACATTTACGACACTGAGCGTGAATCCCCCTAATGTCCATTCGAAGCAAATCCCCAATGATTTTTTAAATTGGGAAATTGGTTTTCGAGTTACATGAGTGGGATTCACGCTCGCTGTTGTAAATCGTGAAAGCGTCTTAAATCGTAAACAAGTTCACAATAGCCTCGTATTAGGTGCAAATAAGAGGCAATTGTGAACAACTTTACGATTTACGACGCTTTTACGATTTACAAGAGCGAGCATGAATCCCCCTACGGTGCCATTTACATCCTTTCGGAAGCAATTCGATTCGAATTACATTATAGGGCTCCAGTTTTTGAGCGTTTAGTGTTTAGTTTTCGTTTTCCGCGTTCATCTGAGTTGATCGTTGAGCGTTGATCTAAGAAAACAAACACATGCGCGATGAAAATGTGTCGTGCAATCAAAAGACGTATTTTTTCAAGAGTTTGAAAAAAAATACCAAAGTGCTTGGTGAAAATCCCATTTTTGAACGAATCGTAAAATAGTTTTGGCTAAAAAAGTTTGTGAACTGCTCGGCGATATTCTGCGACTAATCCCCAAGGCTGCTTCTTTAACCAAATTGCTACAAGTGTCCAAAAAGTGTGTTCTGTAGGGGACAAAAATGTCGTCTGACGCAATTCCAATTGTAAACATGTCGTGCCGGGGACAGTGTCGTGTGTAGTCACTGCCTTGGCAAGACAAGGGGGATTCACGCTCCCTGTCGTACATGTCGTATTCGCCGTAAATTTCTGTCATTTTTATATTTAGTAAAATGATAGAAGTGTTCAACTTTATGACAAATACGACGTTTAAGACGTGAGCATCCCACAATCCCCTTTACATTTATTTCCTGAAATCGACGATGACCCGCAAGGCCTATACAAATAAATTTATGGGGAAAGAACTACGCGACGATGTCCTTGTCAAAGCACTTACTAACAATCCCGCGGATATCGAAGGTGACGAAGCCGAGAAGAAGAAAAAAAAAACATCCATTGGGGACGGACGTGTTTGATTGCCAGTAAATACATATACGAGTATTAACTACGGCGACCGGTAGCGCAGTGTGTTGAGGCATCAGTCTCATGTTTGACCACCGGCGTTTCGGGTTCGAATCCCGTCCACGACGACGTTCGTGGCCATGAATGTACAGGAGGTGCATGCTGGCAACTGCATTCTCCGAAACCAGTTTATGCCGAGAAACGTCAACTGGGCCACATGGAACAGTTGACGCGCTATGCCCCACAAGGGGTTAGGTCAATTGATAGAGAGAACTGCAATAAATGAATTTGTAAAGAAAGAATAGTCTTGGAATTTAATAAATTAAAAAGAACTTCGAAACGGCGAAGATCTTAAGTATTAGACTCAACAGAGTCCTCCCGACCGGGCGCTATTATCGTGCCGTGACAGCCGGCCTAAGGCCGCAATTACACTCTAATATTTATTTACATTATCATATCCATTTTTAGGGTTTTGTATAAAATCAAAACCCTTATGAAATCGGTCATGCGTCCGTCTGTCTGTCCATAAAATATCTCACGAACCGCCGAAGCTACATGCATGAAATTTGGTAGAAATATGTAGAAATACTATAATTCTCTGGAGAAAGCGATGCGTCGTAATAGGTCAAATTTAAGGGGGGGTCTCCATAGAGGGGAATGAAGGTCGAAATTTATTTTTCGTTTGGTATAGGCAAGTGGGGTATCGTAAGAAAGGTACCGTCACGTAAATTTCCTTTCTGGGATTTTTTTCAAATTTGAAGAACAGAGGGAGAGGGGAAATATGTGATCCGAGTTGCCCCCCTTGCATTTCGATGTGTCAATATGCCTAACTTTAAATGAATGTACTATTATTAAATATTACGTGATTGCAACGAAACTTCGAAAGACATTATTGCCTATAGTGTTGGCTATCATTGGCCATCAATATTTTTGATTTGTGATGCGTTTAAGGGGTGCAGGGGTGTGCTAACTGCAACTATAGAAATGTACTATTATTAACCTTTTTTGATGAGATATCAAAATTCTACGATTTTTGGTTTTCTATGCTAGTGAAATGTCGCTTTCCTGCAAATTTTCATATTTCTAAGTATAACGGTCTCGAAATGCAGGGGGGGGGGCAAACTCGGATCACATATTTTCCCCTCTACCTCTTTTCCCCTTTTTTAAAATTTTATGAAAATACCAAAAATGGAATGTACTCGACGGTACCTTTCTCATGATACCCCACTTGCCTATACCAGATGAAAAAAATTTGCCTTCATTTCCCCTCTATGGGGACCTCCCCTTAAAGCCTATTACAACGAATCTTTCTCCGGCGAATTATAATAATTCTACATATTCCCACAAAATTTCATATATGTAGCTTCAGCGGTTCATGAGATATTTCATGGACAGACAGACGCCGATTCTACTACCTCGGTTATATTTGCCAGAAAATATATCTTCGTCTAGAATATACCGGGGTCTCAGTTCACTTTCGATTTTTGTATTAGTTCGCGCTGAACTACTAATGGAATTTAAAATTGAAGCCAATAGCGAATATGAATTTTGAATTGAATTTTTTCTTCCCTCTGCACTATAGGTAGAATCTTTTAACGAAGCTAACATACAGTAAATACATATACGAGTATTAACTACGGCGACCGGTAGCGCAGTGTGTTGAGGCATCAGTCTCATGTTTGACTACCGGCGTTTCGGGTTCGAATCCCGTCCACGACGACGTTCGTGGCCATGAATGTACAGGAGGTGCATGCTGGCAACTGCATTCTCCGAAACCAGTTTATGCCGAGAAACGTCAACTGGGCCACATGGAACAGTTGACGCGCTATGCCCCACAAGGGGTTAGGTCAATTGATAGAGAGAACTGCAATAAATGAATTTGTAAAGAAAGAATAGTCTTAGAATTTAATAAATTAAAAAGAACTTCGAAACGGCGAAGATCTTAAGTATTAGACTCAACAGAGTCCTCCTGACCGGGCGCTATTATCGTGCCGTGACAGCCGGCCTAAGGCCGCAATTACACTCTAATATTTATTTACATTATCATATCCATTTTTAGGGTTTTGTATAAAATCAAAACCCTTATGAAATCGGTCATGCGTCCGTCTGTCTGTCCATAAAATATCTCACGAACCGCCGAAGCTACATGCATGAAATTTGGTAGAAATATGTAGAAATACTATAATTCTCTGGAGAAAGCGATGCGTCGTAATAGGTCAAATTTAAGGGGGGGTCCCCATAGAGGGGGAATGAAGGTCGAAATTTATTTTTCGTTTGGTATAGGCAAGTGGGGTATCGTAAGAAAGGTACCGTCACGTAAATTTCCTTTCTGGGATTTTTTTCAAATTTGAAGAAAAGAGGGAGAGGGGAAATATGTGATCCGAGTTGCCCCGCTTGCATTTCGATGTGTCAATATGCCTAACTTTAAATGAATGTACTATTATTAAATATTACGTGATTGCAACGAAACTTCGAAAGACATTATTGCCTATAGTGTTGGCTATCATTGGCCATCAATATTTTTGATTTGTGATGCGTTTAAGGGGTGCAGGGGTGTGCTAACTGCAACTATAGAAATGTACTATTATTAACCTTTTTTGATGAGATATCAAAATTCTACGATTTTTGGTTTTCTATGCTAGTGAAATGTCGCTTTCCTGCAAATTTTCATATTTCTAAGTATAACGGTCTCGAAATGCAGGGGGGGGGGGGCAAACTCGGATCACATATTTTCCCCTCTACCTCTTTTCCCCTTTTTTAAAATTTTATGAAAATACCAAAAATGGAATGTACTCGACGGTACCTTTCTCATGATACCATGCCTTCATTTCCCCTCTATGGGGACCTCCCCTTAAAGCCTATTACAACGAATCTTTCTCCGGCGAATTATAATAATTCTACATATTCCCACAAAATTTCATATATGTAGCTTCAGCGGTTCATGAGATATTTCATGGACAGACAGACGCCGATTCTACTACCTCGGTTATATTTGCCAGAAAATATATCTTCGTCTAGAATATACCGGGGTCTCAGTTCACTTTCGATTTTTGTATTAGTTCGCGCTGAACTACTAATGGAATTTAAAATTGAAGCCAATAGCGAATATGAATTTTGAATTGAATTTTTTCTTCCCTCTGCACTATAGGTAGAATCTTTTAACGAAGCTAACGATTAAAAATTCTAGATGCTATGAATGTAGGTACATAGTAATTAATTACGTACACACAAGACGTTTCCAACTTAAGTTACTGTCAACAACAACGTATATGAGAGTAGTTTCATATACATATCCGTATAATCAAAGTTAAATGCCTTTTTAAGTGAACGATGTTTTCACTACTTATCTACAGATGGTGCTCAGATCGTAGCCAAAGCTCTCCTAACATGTCAGTGTGTTAAAATTTAGTTTTTTTTAAGTGTTAGTATCATTTTTGATAAACAGAAAAAAATAACGAATAAGTATGTTACTATTGTTGTTTGATATTGTTAAAGAAATATGAAAAAATGTACAGCGTATACTTAACGATAATGGCTGCGTTCCGTTCATGAGCATTTGAGTCGTTCCCACAAGAGATGGAAACGACTAAAATGCTCATGAATTCATGTTGGCCATGTAAGAGCAGAAAAGGTATCTTTTTGTTGTTGGTGTTTATTTTTCAATTAAATTTTTCAATATTCGGTGCTTGGCTCAGCGTTCGCATGTAAACGAAGCATTAGAGACTCTTGTGATGAGCTAAGCGCTGGAGCTGAGCACTTTCACTTTCAGTCAACATAAAATTTTCTCGCTTTGCTGTCTCAGCGCAATATTTGGCATTTGCAACAATTGTCAAGTTACAAAATGACAAATGTCTGCTCCGTCAAACTTCGATTCAACTTCTGTGGTGGCCAGCAATTGTGTAGCGCTAACTCAGCACTGGCGTTTTAGGAACGCAGCCAGTGTTAATTTATGGAAATAGGGTTTGTTCCATAAAATCCTGCTACATACGAGTATTTCTGAATTTATTCATATTGTGCCCGTAACCGGTATTAGGTCGCTGCATTTAAGTTTAGATTTTCTTTTTAAGTTTATCTTTAGCGCGATCCACACGCTACAACTTATTTTGTAGCAACGACATCGTTGCCTTATAGAAGCGTTTTGTTTATTGCCTGGACCCCTCCAGGGGCATGAACATCTCTCTCTCTCTCTCATTTCTATGCCTTGTTGACAGGTGCGTTCTTTTACAGCTATCCAGGTCCAGGGTAATTACCCCGAGGTTTTGTGTTTTAAAACGATGTATCTGACCCATACAGAGTAAAAACATGTATTTGACATGAAATGGATTTTGTCTCAGATAAAGTTTGGATTTGAAGTGGTGGAATTCCACTCTTTGAAAATTTGAAAAAAAAAAAACTTCATTCTATTACATCAAGGGAAAGCATTGAAGCGTTTCTTCAATCACAGTTGCATTGGATCAACTGTGATTGAAGAAACGAATTGATTCCGAGTAATTTCCTAATATTTTGACAAAAATAATTTTTCCAATTAAAAAAAATGTGCAATCCCATTGAATTTAATTGAGGTGAATTAGGTGAAAATACTGTGGAACATCGTCGAGCGAACGAACTTCTAGCAACCGGTAGATGCGCCCTAAATAAAAGCTTTACTTGTGGGCTATCCAGGTCAGAATTAAAATAAAATATATACAGTGGCGGACAAAAGTCTACGGCAACACCTTATATTGAGGTTCTGGTTAATTGGAAGCTTCAATCAAAAATCCATTGATGCACATTTTTTCAGTAACATAAATACATTTATAAAAAACAAAAACAAAAACTTTTCAAAACAAACTTAAAGAGAAATTCATAAAAACATAAAAAATTGAATGGACAAAAGTCTACGGCAGTCAGTGCTGGCTGACTTATACAATAAAAATTTCCAACTAAACGTGTCGGATTTTTAAAATTATTTGCTGGCTTAATGCTTGGTTGGACCCCCTTTAGCACCAATTACTGCTTGTAGTCTTCGGGGCATAGATGCGACTAAATTTCCAGTTTCTGCGGATGTAATTTTCTCCCATTCTGTAATGAGCGCTTCCTTCAACAAATTTTTATTTTTTACGCATCATTTCCGAATTTTCTGCCCCAGAAGCTCCCATACATGTTCTATTGGGTTTAAATCCGAACTTTGGGGAGGCGTATTCAGCTGCCTGGGAGCGTAGTACAACAACCAGTTCTTGAAATAAGTGCTGTGTGCTTCGAATCATTGTCCTTTCGGAAAATCTAGCTCCCTCCAAGGCATAACTTCTCAATTGATGCCCTTAAATGTTGTTCCGACAGGCTCTTGTAAACATAGCGGTAAACAGTAGTTTCAACAAAAGCCAATCTGCCGACCTCAGATGCAGCTATGGCTCCCCAAACCATAACATTACCTCCACCGTGCTTGACAGTAGGAATCAAATTTTTGGTCTCTAATGCCGTTTTCTTTTTTCTCCATATTTTACTGCGACCATCACACCCGAACATGTTGTATTTCAACTCAGCGGTAAAAAGGACTCGATTCCAAAAATCATTGCCCTTGTTGATATGGGCCTTCGCGAACTCTAGCCGCAGAAGTCGGTTTTTTGCGGATATTATGGTTTTTTTTACGCGAAGTTTTGCTTTGAAACCCATTAAAATTTAATGCTCTCGAGATTGTTCTTGCATGGACATCCTTTTTCCTTACCGCAGCTACTTGTTTCGCCAAATCTGGAGCACTTATTTTTGGATTTTTGTTCACTTCTTTTCAAATTGAACTAATGTCTCTGCGTGAAAGCTTTTTCGGTCGGCCAGTTCGGGGCTTATTTTCAATGGAACCACTGCTTTAAATTTTTTTGATAATGGTATAAACAGAACTTCGTTTTAGTTTCAGTTATTTCGCAATTTCCGAGCACTTTTTTATACTGGACGATCAAATTTCGGACATCACTAGAAATTTCTTTTCGCGATGACATTTTGCGGTCCTTACAGTTCGAAACTAGCGATAAACCTATAGTAGAGTTGCAGCCGCACATGTACTGAATGGCAGTAAGATCAAATAAACAAATTTCGAAGAAATACAGTTAGGTTTAGTTGGAAATTTTTTGTGTATAAGTCAGCAAGCACTGACTGCCGTAGACTTTTGTCCATTCAATTTTTTATGTTTTTATGGATTTCTCTTTAAATTTGTTATGAAAAGTTTTTGTTTTCGTTTTTTTTTATAAATATATTTACGTTACTGAAAAAATGTGCATCAACGGATTTTTGATTAAAGCTTCCAATTAACCAAAACCTCAATATAAGGTGCTGCCGTAGACTTTTGTCCGCCACTGTAAATAACTGGCACAACAGTCCAATTTTTTGTTTGAACCATTGCCTCGAGATGAGTTAGCATCATCTCATTTTCTAGATCGTGACGGTATGTCTTGTGCAGAGGCGTGTGATCAGCAACACGCTCAACCGAGTTATTTACCCCATAAATGGGTACTCATTTAACAGCTGAGTGGGTTTATAGTCCGACACGTCAATCACCTTTTTTTTATCAAAAACTACCGCATTCAGTAGGAATCGAACCGGATCCCAGTGCGTAGAAGGCGAACGTGCTAACCGTTGCGCCATCCAGACCACCAGATCAGGATTGGCCCTCGATAAATTAAATTATCAGGTTAAGCGTTAACCTATATAGGGTAGCATTGTTATTGTATTGCGTGTTATTTCACTAACCTATTCAGGTTAAGAATTGCCAAAGGACGCACCTGACGTTTCGATAGCATATTTACTTTTCGGAAGTGTAGTTGCTCGCATGCACCTCCCTTATACTGACAAGCTCGGAGCACTGTGAGTTTATACTGACAAGCTCGGAGCACTGTGAGAGTTCTATTAATATCCACATGCAGTTTTTAATCGCGCCGAGATTTTAACTCCGAGCTCTAAATTAGTGACCAAACGACCGCGGCCACCGTGCGTGACGGAGCGTTTTACATCTACACGATTCGATGAAATGACAACGATACCGATACCATTTATGGATCCGTTTTAAAAGAAATCGTCGATTCGGCAACACCCACACGCTTCGATAAGATGACAACGATAATGACAAGGATGTTTTTGCTACAAAATGATGAAGAAATCGTAGCGTGTGGACAGCATTAAAATATCGTAGCTACAAAATTATGGACAAGTCTTAGCGTCTGGATTGCGCTTTAGATTGAGCATGTGTCCTGATAATGGTTTTTCGTTGTTATACCCTAGAATTTATACATAAGTACCTATATTGTTTTTCTCACGATGAAAATATGTAACACCTTAAAGGAGGCTCCGGAGGTATAGCAATGTAGTTATATATAAATGATCAGGGTCACCTCATGATTCGATTTATCCATGTCTGTCTGTCTGTCCGTCCGCCTGTCTGTTTGTATGTTAGCACGACGATAACTTTCGATTAAATAAAGCTAGAGTCTTGAAATTTTGGTCAAATGCTGGTATTGAAAATGGGCATGATCAGGCCTACACCTACCTTCCCTACATATGTAAAATAATTAAATGTATCTGTAACTCCCGATTAAATAATCATGAAAAGCTCTAGCTTTAGTAGAATGCTCGTACTTTGGTAGAATACTCTCCTGGAAAAACAAAACCGATCGAAAACTAACGGTAATTTTCTTACAAAGAGCCCCTACTACACTACTTTTCACGTTTTTTGTCCATAACTCTTGAACCAATTAACGTAGACACCTGATTTTTGGCATGTAACCCTGAGGTGAGAAGCTGCTTGAGTTCTAGTAAGTAGGACATAATTAAATCAAGGAACGCCTACCTCCCCTACAAATTTCAAGAAATCAGATTCCTTGAATTGCGATAACTTTCGATAGAATGATACTAGCGAGTTGAAAATTTTGTGAAATGTCGGTAGTAAAATCTAGTTAGGCAAGATCCGACCCACAGAACTCCTACCTCCCCTACAAATGAAACTTCAAATAAGCGATAACTTTTGATAGAATGATGCCAACGACTTGACATTTTGGTCAAATGTTTGAAGTGAAATTTAGTTAGTTGGTAATAAAAATGGGCCAGATCCGACCCCTGCCTCCTCTACAAATGAAACCTGAAATAAAAGATAACTTTTGATAGAATGAAGCTAGCGCTTTGAAAAATTCGACAAATATTCGTAGGGTGGGCTAGTTACTTGATTTTGAGAATGGTCAAGATTCTTCTGAATGATCGCCAACCTCCCCTATAACTGGTAATATAGGAAACTCACTTTTAATGCATATGGTCGTTGCCAGTTGGTACTTTTGACATCACCACTAGGTCTGTAGTCTAGGGTATATGTAGCTTAGGAGCAAAATGACAAGTAGTTTACGACCAATACGAAGTATACGACGTATACGACAGCGAGCGTGAATCCCCCTATCGTTTAGAAAAGGTTGAAAGTGTCAATCCAATTGAGAGAATCGAAGATTCATCAAGCCAAATCTTTATGGGGAAAATTAAGCTGTCAAAAAGTAGGGGAAAAATGGAATATGTATGTACATATATTTTATTTACTTTTGTGAAAATTCTTGTTTACACTAATTGTTAAAACACATTTCTGGATGATAAGATTTGAGGGAAAATTGGTTGTTCTGGTTTAGGTGGCGTAACAAACGCGAACGAAGTTATGTTGACATACGAATTGTATGGAACACAATTTTTCACTTATCAATTCGTGCCTACGTGCGCGCAGAGCTTCCATGAGTCAACCGTATATAACTGGCATAAAATAATCGAAAGACTTGTAGCATTTTGTGATTATGTATGCATATATGTATGTACAAAACAGCCAATAAATGACGAACGTATTTCCATAGCTTTTTTGCGTGTTTGTTGGCCGTGCTATTTTTTTCTGTTGCTCTGAACACGACCTTGAAAACGAGCTTTTCAGTACATATCAAAAAATAATACTGAGTACTGTATGAATATTCTTTAAGTCGTTTCTTCGAAAATGTGTGTCGTAAATTATCGAATGTTATTATAAGCAATATTTTTGAGTTTACAGGAGTTCTCAAAGTGGTCGATATCAACCCCTTGAGGTCGATTCGAAAATTGAGGACCTCTTTTTTTTAAAACGATTTACGATTTTAAAAGAGCTCTAGAAAATGGGGAAAACTAACACGCTGCGTGCGAATGCCGCTGATGCGACCTTTAATTGGCTACTGGGCGTTGTGGAAAGTTGTATATAATTATGACACAGCGCAATAGTTGAGTCGCCGGGTTGTAGCTAGTAAACTCGCTCAATATAATCGACTCTGAATATGCATTTAGCCTGTTGTAATGGATTTTTTGGTGGGCATCAGAAAATGCCCGCGGGGGCGGAGCCTAAGGTTGCCATAATGACCGTAGAGGTCGGGCAGTGCCATCTGACGAAAAAAAAGGCCCCTCAACGAGCTAAGCAGCATTCTATGCTTGTTGTAGCCTAGTTCGGGAGACGTGGGAGGGGTTTTCGCTGCTCGTTGCCCCTGTCCTTTACGTATTAATAAAAATTCATAGGCCTGGAAAACACAACACAAACAGGGGAGGCAAAAATGGGGAATAATAAGGATAAGGATGGAATGGTTGGTGAATGCAGATGCCCTCGCGCTCCCATTGGGGTCCGGGTGTAATGGAACCCTCGGCCTCTAGTTTCGTACCACCTACAGTATCATCAGGGGCTGCCGGTGGAAGCAGCGCTACCAGACCAGAATATGGTTCATTGCAGATGGTTCATAACCCTGTCTCTCATTACGGTTTTTATAATATATTTTACTTACTATTTTTTTCTAAAAAAAAAATATTTGCTATATTCATTTTTCTTTGGCATAACCACTCGACAGTTTAAAAAAAAAATGGGGGTCGACGATGGAAACGAAAGACCCCCTTTTACATTTGTGAAAATATATATGCTATCAAAAATTAATAATTAGGCGGTCGATTTTCTAATTTATCTTTATTTTAGTGGTATTTGCGGTACTAAATTGGAATCTGAGGATTGTCAATAAAAAAAATTTGACCAAGGAACCGTTGGCATAGGATCTCTATGCCCAAAACAGGTTCGATCCTCTGTCAAAGTGATGCTCACTGTTTTTTTTTCCTTCGTTTTCAACGGATTTGTGCATTTTGGATTGTTACCCTAAAGTCAAAACGTCAGCTGTCAGTAGTACGAAGGAGTTTTGAAAACACAGTTGTGGTGAGACAAGTCATGGTTCCTTCACCGTGGCAATGCGCCTAAAAGCTCAGCCTAGCTAATTCGCGAGTTTTGTGCCAAACATAACATAATAGGGGTATATGGAAGTGTCTGGGGAGTAGGGAAGGGTCTGGGAAGTAAGGAAGAGCCTGAGGGTTCTGGGAAGTCTAGTGCTCTTCCTTCCTCTTCTGGGGAGTCTATGAAGAGCACTAGACTCCTCAGACCCCTCAGATACTTCTTTACTCCCCAGACCCTTCTCCACTCCCCAGACCCTTTTCTACTTCCCAGACTCTTCCCTACTCCCCAGACTCTTCCCTACTCCCCAGACTCTTCCCTACTCCCCAGACTCTTCCCTACTCCCCAGACTCTTCCCTACTCCCCAGACTCTTCCCTACTCCCCAGACTCTTCCCTACTCCCCAGACTCTTCCCTACTCCCCAGACTCTTCCCTACTCCCCAGACTCTTCCCTACTCCCCAGACTCTTCCCTACTCCCCAGGCTCTTCCCTACTCCCCAGACTCTTCCCTACTCCCCAGACTCTTCCCTACTCCCCAGACTCTTCCCCAGTCCCTTCCCTACTCCCCAGTCCCTTCCCTATTCCCCAGTCCCTTCCCTATTCCCCAGTCCCTTCCCTATTCCCCAGTCCCTTCCCTACTCCCCAGACCCTTCCTACTCCCTAGATCCTTCCCTACTCTTCAAACCCTTTTCTACTCCCCAGACCCTTCCCAACTCCCCACACCTTTCCCTACTCCCCAGACCCTTCCCAACTCCCCAGACCCTTCCCAACTCCCCAGACCCTTCCCAACTCCCCAGATCCTTCCCAACTCCCCAGACCCTTCCCAACTCCCCAGACCCTTCCCAACTCCCCACACCTTTCCCTACTCCCCAGATCCTTTCCTACTCCCCAGATCCTTTCCTACTCCCAAAATCCTTTCCTACTCTCCAGACCGATTCTTCCCTACTCCCCAAACCCTTTCCTACTTCCCAGACCCTTTCCTACTCCCCAGATCCTTCCCTTCTCTCCAGATCCTTCCCTTCTCTCCAGATCCATTGCTACTCCCCAGACTCTTCTATAGTCTCTGCGAAATTTTCCTGTTTTCAAAATTAAATCTGTGCCAGCTCAGCCTTGTTAAATAATTCGTGAATTTTGTGCCAAACATCAGATGACTGCTCTTCCTCCACGTCCCTACTCTCCAGACCTTTCCCTACTCTCCAGACCTTTCCCTACTCTCCAGACCTTTCCCTACTCTCCAGACCTTTCCCTACTCTCCAGACCTTTCCCTACTCTCCAGACCTTTCCCTACTCTCCAGACCTTTCCCTACTCTCCAGACCTTTCCCTACTCTCCAGACCTTTCCCTACTCTCCAGACCTTTCCCTACTCTCCAGACCTTTCCCTACTCTCCAGACCTTTCCCTACTCTCCAGACCTTTCCCTACTCTCCAGACCTTTCCCTACTCTCCAGACCTTTCCCTACTCTCCAGACCTTTCCCTACTCTATAGACCTTTCCCTACTCTCCAGACCTTTCCCTACTCTCCAGACCTTTCCCTACTCTCCAGACCTTTCCCTACTCTCCAGACCTTTCCCTACTCTCCAGACCTTTCCCTACTCTCCAGACCTTTCCCTACTCTCCAGACCTTTCCCTACTCTCCAGACCTTTCCCTACTCTCCAGACCTTTCCCTACTCTCCAGACCTTTCCCTACTCTCCAGACCTTTCCCTACTCTCCAGACCTTTCCCTACTCTCCAGACCTTTCCCTACTCTCCAGACCTTTCCCTACTCTCCAGACCTTTCCCTACTCTCCAGACCTTTCCCTACTCTCCAGACCTTTCCCTACTCTCCAGACCTTTCCCTACTCTCCAGACCTTTCCCTACTCTCCAGACCTTTCCCTACTCTCCAGACCTTTCCCTACTCTCCAGACCTTTCCCTACTCTCCAGACCTTTCCCTACTCTCCAGACCTTTCCCTACTCTCCAGACCTTTCCCTACTCTCCAGACCTTTCCCTACTCTTCAGACCTTTCCCTACTCTCCAGACCTTTCCCTACTCTCCAGACCTTTCCCTACTCTCCAGACCTTTCCCTACTCTCCAGACCTTTCCCTACTCTCCAGACCTTTCCCTACTCTCCAGACCTTTCCCTACTCTCCAGACCTTTCCCTACTCTCCAGACCTTTCCCTACTCTCCAGACCTTTCCCTACTCTCCAGACCTTTCCCTACTCTCCAGACCTTTCCCTACTCTCCAGACCTTTCCCTACTCTCCAGACCTTTCCCTTCTCTTCAGACCTTTCTCTTCTCTTCAGACCTTTCCCTTCTCTTCAGACCTTTCCCTACTCTCCAGACCTTTCCCTACTCTCCAGACCTTTCCCTACTCTCCAGACCTTTCCCTACTCTCCAGACCTTTCCCTACTCTCCAGACCTTTCCCTACTCTCCAGACCTTTCCCTACTCTCCAGACCTTTCCCTACTCTCCAGACCTTTCCCTACTCTCCAGACCTTTCCCTACTCTCCAGACCTTTCCCTACTCTCCAGACCTTTCCCTACTCTCCAGACCTTTCCCTACTCTCCAGACCTTTCCCTACTCTCCAGACTTTTCCCTACTCTCCAGACCTTTCCCTACTCTCCAGACCTTTCCCTACTCCCTAGACTCCCTTGACTCTACACTCCCTTGACTCTCCACTCCCTAGACTCCCTACTCCTCAGAGCCTTCCCTACTCAACAGACCCTTCCCTACTCAAGAGACCTTTCCCTACTCCCCAGAACTTTCTGGCAATCGCCTACGAATTGGATTTTTTTTTTCCAAAAAGTTGAACTTCTTTTTTTGTCATCAATATTGTCAAATATTGGGAAAAGTATTCGTCTCTAGAGGAAAGCCATCAGAAATGAGCTGATATTAAATTTTATTTATTATTTATACTTTATTATAAATGTCATTTAAGTGCGAATCTCATAGTCCCATTTGTTACTAGTTTATTGTGAAATTAGTTAACGAATAAAGCAGATATTGCTTATTTGACAGATATATTCGGCAAATTTAATGACGTCAATTTTTAACTAAGTACCTGATCAAAGCAAAATCGGTAATATCGGCTTTTGTTGCCAAATTCACTTTTTTCGAGCAAAACATTAGAAGATCGTGGTTTTCTCAATTGCCTAACTTAAAACGGATAAGTACAATGCAGTTGTAAATATCTCTGTGTAAGTCAGTCACTTAGAAGCTCTTCACGTAGATTTTAAAACTATGTAGGTTCGATGAGATTCTGTCACTAGGAATAACTGATAATCATCCCTTGCATTACAAGTGCAGAGCCAAACATAGTTTTGTAAGATGAGATATTAACTGTCAACACGAATAAAGACCTAAAAGTTCAATTTGAACAGGGTTATAAAAAGTTTTGGTTGTAACGGAATATTCCAGGAGTGTTGTCCAACCATAAGTTTTGTCTGGCAATTCCATCGCCATATTTGGTAGAGATAGGTTTTAGTGCGATTTTAAAATTGATGGGGCGACCGGTAGCTCAGTGCATAGAGGCGTCAATCTCATGTTTATTTGACTCATTGATATATATTAAACAGATATGAAATAGGCACAGAGTGGAGGTAAAAATTTGAATATTGAGTTATGGCTGACATATCCGCGCCTGTGCAGTGAAACGCGCACAACACGTACATATTAATATTTGGCCCGAGGAGCGAGGGGCCAAATGCTTCGCAAATGTCAAAATTGTGGCTGAGTGGCCGATGGCGTAACGACATTTACCGAACGTATAGCGACCGCGTGCAAATGGGTAGCAGTGCAGTGCGCGGCTTGGTTCGAAAATAACCTGAAGCACAGAGTGGGGATAGTATAGGTACTATTACCGATCTGTTCTATTTAAATCTATGATTTGACTACGGTCGTTACGGATTCGAGTCCGATCTACGGCGTATGTGGTCCTGGATGTTTGTGTTGTCTTCCGTCTGTGGCGCGGGATAATAATAAGTTACAACATCTCTCCTGACTTGTCGCAGGTAGGCTACAATTGGAGCAACGTGCATCGTCCGAAACTGGTTTATACCAACGAAACGTCATCTAAGGTGCATGGAATAGTTGACGCGCTATGCCCCACTATTGGTTAAGGCAAATGAGTATAATATATAGCATTCCAACGCATCAAAGTATTTAGTGCTGCTACATTTGCTAATTTGGTTAATAGTTAACTTTAACAACTAATTTGGTTAACAGTTATTATTTAACAACTGATTTGCGATTAGCCACTTCGCAAATGGGGAAAGCTGCTGAATTGGCCGGCCATTCATTCAAAGTACATCAGAGTGTTAATGACTTTACGCATATTACGTCACGCGACCAGTGGTGGCGGGGGGACTCGACGATTTGTGACGAAGTGTGCATTTCCATTTTTTTCACATTTTTTTATTTTTTGAATTGTTTTTCCGACAAATGTTTTCATACTAGTTTGTTTTGATGGTTGTTTAGGTTTATTCTGCCTTTATTTGATGAAGTAATTAGGGGATATTCTACGACATGCAAAATGAATTATATCACAATGATTACTCCTCCTTTGATCCCACGTGTTATGTACCATGTCATAACGTTATTGCAAAGTATCGATAATAACTCATGAATCGATACTTTGCAGTTATTCACACATCCCTATACAATTGAACTTAAGATAAACAATAACAAGTCGAACTCAAGATAAACAGCAGCTGGACTTCAAGTCGAATTCAAGATAAACAAGTCGAACTTAAACAACAGCTGGACAAGTTGAACTTAAAGTAAACAATAGCCGTGGAATTAAAGTAAACATTTTATATAGATCAGATTTCAAATTGGAAATCATAGGCCTGTTTTTTTGCGTAACCATGTAGAGTCCCTGCCCTGCTCTAGAGTAGCATCCAGCTTAAATTCCGAATCGTGAAGTTGTCTACACTGACGTCAAGTTGTGCGCCTCATATGTCTCTCTCTCTCGCTGGATCCTGTCAACCCCTTGTGGGGCATAGGGAATTAACCACGCCGACTTTCCACCTCGTCCTGTTCGCCGCCATCGCCTTCAACTGTCTCCACGATTTGCCTAATGACTTACCCTCGACCTCAACTGATCTTCTCCAGGTGTTTCTAGGTCGTCCAACGCGGCGACTTGCATCGGTTCCCTCTGGGTTCCAATCAAGGGCCTTTTTAGCAATGTTTCCCGTCCCCTTTCGGAGTGTGTGACCTATCTATTGCCACTTTCGCCTTTTTATAGAGGTGCCTATCCTGTCCTGGCCAGAAATGACCTCCGGCCAGCGTATGTGCAGGATGCGCCGTAGACACTGGTTCACGAAAGTTTGCAATCTAGTTGTTATCTCCCTGGTCACCTTCCAAGTTGAACAGCCCTAAAGAAGCACAGATTTTATATTGGTTTCGAAGATCCTGAGTTTGGTACGTCTGGAAATGTTGTTTTGCCAGAAAGGAGTTAAACTGAAAAAAGCTGCCCGAGCCTTATTGATGCGAGACTGTACATCAGCATCCGCTCCACCATCTGCTGTAACTACGCTTCCGAGGTAGCAGAAATTGTCCACTTTTTCCACCGTCTGCCCCGAAACACAAATTCCGCTCTGTCTTCCGCCTCATATGTGGTGAAAATAAATAACAAATTCGGATGAAATATCAGTTTGATTATCGGATCCTTGACCGCAATATAATATAAATTAGAATGTTGTTGATATAAATATAAAACATGTTGAATCTGTGTTAGTTAATATCGCCGTAAACAGTTTTGCGAATTAACTCAAAATGCGTTAAAGTGGAGTTGGCGGATTTTGAAAATATACCCCTCAAATATGCTGTTACACCTGATAATGTAGAAAGCTGCTAAAAATGTCATTTTTTGACAGCTAGAAGTTATTAACTATTAAAGAAATTAGCAGATATTCTAATAGGAATCCATGTCATCTTCAGTTGTATGGTGTAATAGTACACCACACGTTTCATAGTAGTGAATAGTATCGTATTGTATGTCCTAAACGAGCTGGGAAAGATTAATTTGACTATATTTCACGATTTGCCTTTTGGTCCCTTTGTTACGTTAAATCATCTTGCATAATCGTTATGTAATATGGCCGATATAGTGATTGAATCCCTCCGAAGGACTTAATTAGATTTTTTACGGTTTGGTAAAAAAAATCGGTAGGATTTGAATTCGCAGTACACATCCTCGCATTGAAAAAAAACGTACTTTATGGAGCAGTATCCAAAACATATTAGGGGGAGATTTTTCTTAGTATGTGCACACATAGGTGTGTTTTTTTAACATTTATCTGGTGCAGGTTAGGGTATCTACATGCATTACAACAACAACTTAATCTTGTACGGGCCAGTGGGGTGGCTAACCTGAACTCGATAGATTATACAATTGTACCAGCAAAACGCGCCTATAGGTATGATTGTCGTTAATTTGAAAATTGATGCCAAGTTCCGACGACATGGCATGACATTACATTTAAAAGATTAACGGATCGTTTTTTCCTCTACGAGTTAACTTACCCTAACCCGTTTAAAAAAACACACCTTTAGACATGTGGGATGCCAAATATAACGGGACGGACAATGGGTACATTCCATTTCTGATACTCTTCTACCCCAGTGCAGGTCGATTCGGGTTAACAACACGCAATTACAACAATGCGTTAACCTGGAGAACTCTAAGGGTTAATAAACCTTCACGGGATAGATATGGTATGTAAGCAGATGTTGCTTGCGTCGTAATGTCGAATTTATTCTGGAAAATTAGGATTTTTGGCAGTTCAATTTGATTTTTGGTATCAAGTTATATATAGCAAACATATCGTACATATTTTTCCGGAAATGTTCCATATTTTTGATCTCGCGGGGCCAAACAACTGGAAAACTAAATAAATAACTTGCAGAAGGTATGATACCCTTCATTCTTCGCGTGAAGGGTATCATATCTTCTTTGTGACTTATGGTGTATTTGCCACTTTGAAATTAGTAGTAAAACTTGTTCCGATTTCACTGTTCCTATGAGAGGTATATGAAATAGTGGACCGATTTCAACCAAATTTAGGAACGTGGCGTGACGTGACGTCAATATGATTGAATAATATGAAATTTGGTAAAGATATCTTCAGAACTAAAAAGTTTTTCTAACTAAAAGTTGCTTGTGGAACGGTCGTTCCTATGACAGCTATATTATAGAGTAGTCCAATTTCAACCAAATTCGGGAATGTGATTTGATTAAAGATACTATTGATTAATGTGACATTTGAAAAAGATATCTTTGGAAATAGAAAAGTTTTTCTCACAAAAACGAATTTTTGGTCCGGTCGTTCCTATGTCAGCTATATGACGTAGTGGTCCGATTCCGTTGGTTCCGACATATTTACAGCGTACAATAAAAAGAAGGCTTTGTACAAAATTTTAGCCCGATAGCTTTAAAACTGAGGGACTAGTTTGCACAGACCACCACCAGACGGATAAACAGACGGACAAAGCTTAATCGACTCGTCTCATCATACCGACCAAGAATATATATAGTTTATATGGTCAGAGATGCTTCCTTCTGTGCGTTGCAGACTTCATGACAAAGTTAATACAATACCCTATCACATCCGTGAGGGTATAACAAATTAGTTTTTTTTTCCTTATACTGTAAGTTTTATTATTTTTTGTTGTAGCATACCATTGTTTCGAAGACCACGTGCCTCCTTCAGTGCTAAAACCTAATTAAGTTTTAGCACTTGTATAAAATTTACTGTATAAGAAAAAAAAACTATTTTTTTTCTTTATTCAATATGTAAGGGCAAACATGGACAATTTTGGGAAACTAAATTGACGCCACCCGCTTCGACATTTAGCCCGTTTTCTCAATGTACCGTTAAACTGCCTGTTAGCTAACAGGGACTTATTTATCAAAGGCCTTAACCTAAATCATATTCAACACCCAAAATACGATAATGCAGTTCAAAAATATGGGGAGAAAAACCCCATATTTTGTCGTGTTCTGAGTGTTGTATATGATTTAGGTTCAGGCCTTTGATAAATAAGTTCCTGTTAGCTAACATGCAGTTTAACAGGACATTGAGAAAATGGGCCTTGCACGTTGCTTAACCTGCACCCGCACTACATTGGAGTGCAAAAAATCGCGCCTGAGCATGCAATAAGTAACTGGTGACAAGTATGACAAATTGATGTTATATTTTCCCATCCCACAATTCCCGACATCTTGACTGACTCGAATTGAAAATCAGAATATAGTTGAATGTAAAATTTGTGTAACTTTTCACTGGGTGTTTCGGCAATCCGCCACATTGGTGCGACTTTTATCACTACAGCAATGTGAAGTACCTATATTCCCCCTTCTCCTTGAGGTACGCAGTATAAGTCCACTTAGGTCGAGTTTATCTGAACTGCGGCAGCCGCCGTGGAAGCCGCCTTGGTTTACAAACGTACATACATCGAATTTAAATGCAATTTCGCCGCTCAACAAACCGCGGCGGCTGCCGTCGCGGTTTGTTGTTGCTCCCGCAGCTTTTAAACTCAGCTTTAATTACGCAAAACCACCTTACAGTGCGTAATGAGGTGATAGGGACAGTGTCACAGATAGTCCCGCTATCACCCATTCGTAGCCGAAACGACTCAAAACACTTGAACAAGTCATCAGGTCAACTGTCGTTTGATATGTCACACTACCCACCTACCTACCATACTTGTCATACTTCTCTTTTTGCTGTCAATCACACATCCGCAATATCACCTGTCAACACGTACCAACAACAACAACCTTACTATTACGACTTACGACATCACGTAGCCAACCAACGAATCATAATCGCACTAATTGCCTGGAAAATCATACGCCGATCAACAGTACGTTTGAGTAAGCATCCACATGCCAGGAGCTACTCCGCTATAAAGCTATAAATACACGTGAAACTCTCAACGCCAAGGCAACTCGACTGACGGCGGCAGCATATCTACACAAACCTACAAATGAGGCGTTTCTATCATAATAGTACACAAATCTTAACCTCACCCAGTTTCATATGGCCAAAGTTATTTTCCCCATACAAACGTCATCGCATGTGATCGATCGCTGTCTGTGGGCCTGACCTTGCATTAGACCGGTTCTTTTCTTCGCACTGGTTCAACGACCCGAATCCCGTTGCACGAGTCCAATGTACATACCCACATATCGCCATTTTATGCACATTACATGCCCATCCCTCTCGCCGCTTGAAAACTTTTAGTCCATTATTTGCAATATATTTAAGTTTTCAAAATAAAAGCTTTATCAACATGCACTTCTCATTACAGATTTGTGTCGCAGACGCTGAACTGAACCGTTAAGCAACGACAACAACAATCAAACAGTTATATCGTCGGCTCGAGGAGAACAACCCGCTACTATCATCTTGGGCGTAATTTCCTAAAGCCGAAACAACAAAATGGCGTCGAACGATTCGAGAAACATCCCCCGCATTATGGTGTTCCGTCCAACATGGGACGAGTTCAAAGATTTCGCCAAATATGTTGAATATATGGAGTCACAAGGAGCACACAAAGCTGGTCTTGCTAAGGTAATTGACATTACTATCTATGACGGGTCTTTAACCGATTTCAAAATGGCGCCAGCAACCACACCAAAACACGCTCTCCAAACCACCCGGAAGCGACAGACCAATTTTTCCGAAATCTCTTAATGCCGTTCACTAAATGCCAATTATGTACGCAATTTAGCTAATTATGTACAGACACACGTCCGTGTGTCAGCTAAATTGTTTGCATAATTGGCATTTATTTTTTTTTTAAACTCCTTGCCTGATCAGCGCCATCTCTTGGCATATGGCAAAATGTGAGGTGACTAGCGCTCGTCTAGGCGTTCGACCGTATGTGGGGAGAGGCGCATGCACTGGGCGTCTCACTCGCACTTTTGAGTAGCTGGTAAAACTAGAAAATGATTCCTGTGGAAATACTCGGTTTTGACTTGAATTTAATTTTACGTTTGGCGCCTAATTACTTAAATTGCAAGGATGACGTCATACACGCCTAGTTTGATGAAATCTTGTATGTGTGGGTAAGCTGAAGTCCACGAGTACGCGACCTCGCAGAGGGCCTGCAAAAGGGTCAATCAAAATCTTCATAACTTAGACAGTGGGTCCTACAAGTTGATTTGACGCTTTTTTTTCTGTAACCATGATGCTTGCTAAACTTCTTATTATGATTGTTTCAAGCACTTTCTTCTGTCTACCTCCGTTGTTGTTATTTTTATGCAGCTTTCATACTCCCATCGAAATGGCGTCCGTATAGCGCGTATACACATTAGCACACCATCAGGCATGTACGCTTGTGTGCGCACACAAAGCATCGCGATTGAGTTGGTGACCGTATTCGACTGACTGGCTGGCTGGCTGCTGATGAACGTGTAATGTTGTTGTTGCTGTTTTCGCTTCGTCATTGGATTCCATGAGGAAATATCACATTTCTATGGGTGCGGTGGTAGTGTGTATGGTATATAGGGGTCGAGTGTGTATGTACACGCCGCTTTATGCTGGATACAGAAGCTCAGTGACTGGCAATTGGCTGGACGGGATAGAAAGAGAAAGCGCAAGTGAAGGGTCAAGGTGTTTGTTTTTTTTTTTTTTTAATTTTATTCCTTATATTTGATTAATTTCGGAGGATTTTTCTGCAAGTGGGGTTACGACACGACTATCTTAATTACAGTACATTCGCGATAATTTCAATAGCTTTTTCGCAACATTAGACACGCTATAATTTCAATTCATAGCACATTTTCTATCAAAAAATCAACTTTTTGCCATTTTTTTTCAATCTGCAGTTTTAGGTAATTTCCCTTTTTGACTAAACTTCCAAACAAATTTGCTCGTAGATTCTTTATCAATTAACTTACATATAGTACATACATATGTATGTGTAGGAGGCTGCTGTATTTCAATATAGAGTACAACATTTTTTTTTACTCGAACCGATAATTTCAACAGTCGTCAGTTTCAACTGGCTTGGTTTTTATTAGTTGATATTATCGCGACTGTACTGTATTTTTGTCAAAAAAAAAACCTAATCTATTTATGTAATAAACTTGCAATAATTTTCTTTAATGTTAAATAAACAATAATAAAATATATACAGTGGCGGACAAAAATCTACGGCAGCACCTTATATTGAGGTTCTTGTTAATTGGAAGCTTTACTCAAAAATCCATTGATGCACATTTTTTCAGTAACGTAAATATGTATATTTATAAAAAAAACGAAAACAAAAACTTTTCATAACAAACTTAAAGAGAAATTCATAAAACATAAAAAATAGTATGGACAAAAGTGTACGGCATTCAGACTGGCTGACTTATACACAAAAAATTTCTAACTAAACCTAATTGTATTTCTTTGAAATTAGTTTATTTGCTCTTACTGCCATTTATTGCCAGTTTATTGCTAGTTTCGAACCGTAAGGACCGCAAAATGTCATCGCGATAAGAAATTTCTAGTGATGTCCGAAATTTGGGCGTCCAGTATAAAAAAGACAATAAATCGTGCTCGGAAATTGCGAAATTACTGAAATTAAAGCGAAGTTCTGTTTATACCATCATCAAAAATTTTGAAAACAGTGGTTCCATTGACAATAAGCCGCGAACTGGCCGACCGGAAAAGCTTTCGCGCAGAGACACTAGTTCAATTTTAAAAGAAGTGAACAAAAATCCAAAAATAACTGCTCCAGATTTGGCGAAACAAGTGGCTGCAGTAAGGAAAAAGGATGTCCATGCAAGAACAATCTTGAGAGCATTAAATTCTAATGGGTTTCAAAGCAGAACTCCATGTAACAAAAACATTAATATCTCCTAAAAAAAAACGACTTCTGCGCCTAGAGTTCGCCAAGGCCCATATCAACAAGGACAACGATTTTTTGAATCGAGTCAGAAAATTCTTAAAATTCGACGAAGACATGAATTGACGAAAACTTGCAGTTTTCTGGTAACTCCTACGGAAACTTTCCATGTACTGCTCCCATACAAAAGCACTGATAGTACCAGGGAGCGAAACAGGCCCAGCTTGGTCTTGATGCTGAGATAACTGCTCTGCCAGATTTTGGACAGCATGACGTATGCGCGTTTAGCCTGGTTGATACGACGAGCGATGTCCTGCTCCGTACCACCATTTTCGGCAACAATGCTACCTAGGTAGACGAAGTTGTCCACCTTTTCCCCAGGCTGCCCATTAATATTGATGGCAACGGCGGGCTAAGAACCTTGGTCTTGTTGGTATTAATCTTTAGCCCAACCTTGCTTGCCTGCCTCTCGAGATCTAACGCCATTGGGGACAGATCCATGATTTTGTGGGAGAGTAGGCATATGTCGTCAGCGTAGTCAAGATGTTGTAGATAAGATGTCAAAGTCCATTGAATTCCGCTGTCTAGTCCGGATAGGGCTGCATGCAACACGTCGCCGATCACTACGAGGAATAGGATCGGTGAGAGGATGCACCCCTGCCGAACTCCACTACGAATCTCAAGTCCCCCGACACCTTACCTTTATGCAAAACGCGACATTTCGCGCCGTCATAGGTTGCCTTAATATTAGCCACAAGCTTCTCAGGGATGCCTCTCCTGCGCAAGGCCGCCCATATACAATAGAATCCCGGTTCACACTATCGAAAGCCTTTTCGAAATCGATGAATGCTCTTCATCAATTGTGCTTTCTAAGTGGGCCTTTAGTCTTTCCAGGACGATTTTAGCTATTATCTTGGCAACGGCAGGAAGCACACAAATGCCTCTCCAATTATTACAGTCTGTGAGGCTACCCTTCTTTGGAAGTTTGATGATCAAACCTTCTTTCCACTCAGTGGGAAAGGTCTCTGTATTCCACGCTTTATCAACAAGTGGGTGCAGCAAATCGGCAGTAACGCTGGGCGCTGCTTGATAAAGTTCGGCAGGGATACCGTCAAGTCCGGCGGCCTTTCCTCGTTTTAGTGCAATAATTGCAGTGACTATTTCCTCTTTAGTCGGGGCAGTAGACCGTATACGCACATTTTGATGGTTAGCTAAATTATCTATGTATATGAAGGGGAACTTCACCAGAGGTTACGCGGTTCAAGACCGCGGCGAAGTGTTCTTTCCACCGCCTCATTTGATCTTCTTCCAAGATAAGTAGCTTTCCATCACTATCTTTCACCGGATGTTGGCAGGAGTTACGAACACCTGTAAACTCCTTGATGACACCGTATACGGCGTTTAAGTTGTTACTTCTTGCGGCTTCTTCTGCTGAGGCTAAAAGAGAATTGCCATAAACACTTTTATCGCGTCGCACACTACACTGAACTTCTCGAGCTTTCTGACGGTAAAGGAGTTCGATGCTGCTTCGATTGTCGTCTGATGCTGCAGCCAAACGAACTTTCAAGTCCTTTCTTTCAACAATCCGCTGCCATGAAGCGTCGGACATCCAGGGCTTATTCCGGCAATCCGGGTTTGTGCCAAGGATGGTATTTGCGCTATCAATGTACGGATTTTTTATGCCATCCCAGTTTTCGTTTATGTCACTATCTGGGTGACTAGTTATCTCAGCTGCTTTTTGCGCAAGATGGTCATTATATTGTTGTAAGATAGCTGGATTTTTTAATCGAGCGGTGTTGAATTTGCGGCGCCTGGATCTTTCGTCGCTGGGGCGGCGCACGGCTGCAATACGCAATCGAACATTAGCGATCATAAGATAATGGTCTCTTCCCATCCCAATATCGGCACCCTTCTTGTTTCGCACGTCCAGGAGGCAACTCTTGAATCTTTTACTAATGGCAAAATGGTCGATCTGATTTTGTGTTCTGCGCCGATCAACAGAGGACCAACTGATTTTGTGGTGGTCCATATGCTCAAACATAGTGTACCACCGATGAAGAGACTGTGAAAGTTGCAGAACTCTACAAATCTTTCACCGTTGTCATTACGATCACCAAGACCGTGTCTCCCCATCACATGTCTGAGCCCATACTTATCAGCGCCAACTTTCGCATTCAAATCACCCATAACCATTATAATGTAAATAGTATATATATAGTAAAATATGGAGAAAAAAGAATACGGCTTTAGAGACCAAAAATTTGATTCCTACTGTCAAGCACGGTGGAGGTAATGTTATGGTTTGGGGAGCCATAGCTGCATCTGCGGTCGGCAGATTGGCTTTTGTGGAAACTACTATGGACCACTATGTTTACAAGAACCTGTCGGAACAACATTTAAGGCCATCAGTTGAGAAGTTGTGCCTTGGAGGGAGCTGGATTTTCCAACAGGACAATGATCCGAAGCACACAGCACTTTTCGTCAAAAGCTGGTTGTTGTACTACGCTCCCAGGCAGGTGGATACGCCTCCCCAAAGCCCGGATTTAAACCCAATAGAACATGTATGGGAGCTTCTGAAGCGGAAAATTCGGAAATGTTGCATAAAAAATAAAAATTTGTTGAAGGAAGCGCTCATTACAGAATGGGAGAAAATTACATCCGCAGAAACTGGTAATTTAGTCGCCTCTACGCCCCGAAAACTGCAAGCAGTAATTGATGCTAAATGGGGTCCAACCAAGTATTAAGCCAGCAATTAATTTTAAAAATTCCGATACGTTTAGTTGGAAATTTTTTGTGTATAAGTCAGCCAGCACTGACTGCCGTAGACTTTTGCCCATTCAATTTTTTATGTTTTTATGAATTTCTCCTTAAGTTTGCTATGAAAAGTTTTTGTTTTTGTTTTTTTTTATGAATATATTTATGTTATTGAAAAAATGTGCATCAATGGATTTTTGACTAAAGCTTCCAATTAACCAGAACCTCAATATAAGGTGATGCCGTAGACTTTTGTCCGCCACTGTATATCCCAGAAGTTATCAGCTGTTTTGGTTGATTTTTTCTTTCATAATTTCTCAAGTATGTACATCGACATTAGTGATATTGCCAAAATAGATCAAGTGAAATGTTGAGCTATGATTACTTTAAAAAAATATTGTTTTTGTGACGACAAAAATATGTATGTAACACCTCAAAGAAGGCTCTGGAGGTATAGGGTATAGCAATGTATATACAGGGTGTCCCGCGTTGGGTGGGCAATACTGATAGGTGTTACTCTACAGTTCGTTTGAGGAAACATGGTGCCGATAGAATTGGCATATCTTTAAACCGAGATACATATAACTGTTTTTGTGATTGCCATCAAAAATCGTCACCTGCCAAACAACATCAAAATTTGCCACTTCCCCAATCATCGAATCTGGAATTTGACATTACTTTTTAGAACTACATAAAATTTCATATAAAACGCCTTTTTCCGGATTGCGAAATTCACCGTTACTTCAAAGATATACATATATCCCAGAAGATATCAGCTGTTTTGGTTGATTTTTTTTTTTTATAATTTCTCAAGTTCATCGACATCAGTGATATTACCAAAATGGGTGAAGTGAAATGTTGAGCTATAATTACGATCAAAGGTATTTTTATACCCTAGACTTTGTATACAATATACCCTATTGTTTTTGTCATGACAAAAATATGTATGTACATATGTATGTAACAACTCAAAGAAGGCTCTGGAGGTATAGCAATGTATATACGGGCACGGGGTGTACTGATAGGTATTATTCTACTACAGTTTGTTTGAGGAAAAATGGTACCAATAGAATTGGCATATCTTTAACCGTTACCGAGATATAACTGTTTCTATGACTGTCATTAAAACCCGTAACCTGCCAAAACTCAATTGCCCTAACCCCTTGGGGGGATAGCGCGTCAACTGTTCCATGTGGTCCAGTTGACGTTTCGTTGGCATAAATTGGTTTCAGAGAATGCAGTTGCCATCATGCACCTCCTGCACATCCATGGCCACGAATGCACGAACGTCGTCGTGGACGGGATTCGAACCCGAAACGCCGGTAGTCAAACATGAGACTGATGCCTCAACACACTGCGCTTCCGGTCGCCCCAACCTGCCAAACAAAATCAAAATTTACCACTTCCCCAATCATCAATTCTGGGATTTGACATCACTTTTTAAAACTACATAAAATTGCAAATAAAAAGGCTTTTTTCCGACTGCGAAATTCACCGTTACTTCAAAGATATAACTATCCAAACTTTGAAGAAATTTCGAAATCTGTCTTTCATCGAAAATTCAAAAGAAAATATTGTAACGGTACTTTGAACTGACAATTTTGTAAAGTTGACAAAAGTTGCCCCATTATTTTAGCTTTCGAACGACATGTAATGATTAAGGAATTTGCGAATGTTTCATATTTAAGGTTAAAAAACGTGGTCTTTTGATGTAGAACAAATCGGCTACTACTACGTCGATCTCACTTTGCTAGAACCGCAATCACTGCAAAACCACGCGAACTAGAATAGTCAAAAGAAAACACAAACGGAACTAATACTAAAACTAAAAAATAAACTGCGTAAAATTCAAAGAATAAATAATTAGGATGGAATAATCTTATACCAATTTCATCGTGACAAAAGTAAGATTCAATTTTAAAAATAAAACCTAAGGTATTAGTTTTATTTCAAAATTGAATTGAAGCATGCGGAAAATCTATTGTAGATAAAATGATTAAAATCGAAAATTTTAAAAATCAAAACAAACAATTTCCTTTCTCGGAGCTACAGCTAATTATTTATTTTATACGTGCAATCACGGAATAGAAATCCTGCCGAAGCAGATCCTGTCGGAAATGCCTTTTGACAAATTACATAAGAGTTTAAAAATGGGTCGCACTTCCCTCATGTCGGTTTGTAATCAAAACTGCATAAAAGAGTAGACGGCTGGGCAGGGCGTCCCATATGCGATCTTGCCTCGTTGCTTTCGCTAGGCATGGTTGGTTTTTCGGAAAGAGAACGCCAAGATCTTTGATTTGACACAGTATTTAGCACAAAAGGCGATGAGGATAGTTCGTCGACCGGAAACGTCACTTTTGCGCGATCTTGCCACCTAGTTTCGGCAAGTTTGGACGAGGCAGGGGTGGTTTTTCGAAAATCGGACGTTAAGACTTATTTAGATAGATACATAAAGGAGGTGGGCCGTGGGTCGTAAATTTGGTTGAAATCGGCCCACTATTTCATATACTTCTCATAGGAACAGTGAAATCGGAACAAGTTTTACTACTAATTTCAGTGGTAAATGCATCATAAATCAAAATGAAGGTCTGATACGCTTCTTGTCTATAACTCTTGAACTAATTGACGTAGAGAGCTGATTTTTGCCATGTAAATTTCAAATGAGAACCTGCTTCATTTTTAGTAAGATGGACATAATCAGACCAAAGAAATGCCTACCTCCCCTACAAATGTATTTTAAAAAAAAATTAAATATTAATTTAATGACGATAACTTTCGAAAGAAAGACACTAGCGAGTTGGAAATTTGGGTAGGTAGAAAGATTTAGCTACATAGTTATCATTGAAAACAGACAAGATCCGACAAAGCCCTTACCTGCCCTACAAATGATACTTCGAATAGGCGATAACTTTCGATAGAATAAAGCTAGCATACTGAAATTTTGGGCAAATGTTTGTAAAAGAATCCAGTTGGTTGATGTTGAAAATGGGCATGATCGGGACAAAAGAACGCCCACCTCCCCTACAAATGTTATCTGAAATATATGCTAACTTCCCGTAGAATGGAGCTAGCGACTTGAAATTTTGGTCAATCGCTTGTGGTGTGGGTTAGTTAGTTGATTTTGGGAATGGGCAAGATCCTATCTCTCCAATAAAGTTGTGGTAAAAAACTCACTCGTCTCAAATGGCGCTCATCTTCGCTACAAATGCTCTTTCATCGTAGCTTCATCGAATAGCTTCTGTTCTAACTGACCATATAGGCTACCACGCGCTCTCACACCTTTGTTAGTGCCAGCAGAGGACTACTTGGGGATTCGGTGTTGGTTCATTCTTTGCAGATGATCTGTCCACTGCAGTTTACGAGATTTCACAAATATGGAAACCTCTAGTTCGTCACATAACTCGTACTGCTTGTTGTTGTACTTTCTTCTCCATTGGTCTCCATCGCGCGTCGCTCAAAAGATTCGTTTTCAGATGCCCGAGTGAGGGTCCAAGTCTGGGGCGACCGGTAGCTCAGTGCGTAGAGGCGTCAGTCTCATGTCTGACTACAGTCGTTACCGTTTCAAGTCCCGTCCACGGCGTTCGTGGCCATGGATGTTTATGTTGTCTACCCCCTGTGGCGCGGGACGTAATAATATTGTAACACAGCATCTCTCGACTTGTCGCAGGTAGGCAGCTAAATGGGGGCTGGAGGTGCATGCTGGCGACATGAATCGTCTTGGCTTATGCCAACGAAGCCACATGGAACAGACGCGCTCTGCCCCACTAGGGCAAATGAGTATGTTATAATACCGGTCGGATTATAGTTTTGTAGGCTTGGAGCTTGGCTGTTCTGTGGATGCAGCTGGTCTTCAGTAGGGAGAGAACTGCGTAAAGGGTGCTGTTTGCGAGCTGGATCCGTCGTTGAATCCCGAGAGTTTCGTCGCCATCTACCGTAATGTTCGCGTCAAGGTATATGAAGTTGTCTAATGTCGTGTTCGCCGAACTTTATCTCCGATCTACTTTTACGGTTTTTTTTTTTTTGTGCTAGCGTCTTCGTCTTTGACTTATTGATTTGTATGTAGACCAAACACTTTCGCTGCTTGATCGAGCGCTAGCAGTGTATCTTTCGCTTCCCTGGGTGATGTTGACATGATGTTAATGGCTACGTTTTGGCGAGCGGATCAGGAGCAGACCCTCTGGTAAAATATGTACGGACAATTGTTATCTCTTTTTGCAGCAAACCTTTGAATTTATTGAATTCTTAAGAAAAGCCTCAGGGCTTTCCTTGTGTCGGCTTGCAGTAACATCGATTCTGTGGTGGTCTGCCGCGATATCAATGGTATGGTATATTGGCTCATATCGGCTTATCTTCCATATGACGATGAAGGATTGCTGCCTGCTACAAATATTAGGGAGGCAATTACAAAGGCCAGTAGTCCGGATGGCGCAACGGTTAGCACGTTCGCCTTCAACGCACTGGGCCCCGGTTCGATTCCGGGGATTTACGTGTCGGACTATGAGCCCACTCAGCTGTTAAATGAGTACCCATTATGGGGTAAATAACTCGGTTGAGCGTGTTGCTGATCACATACCTCTGCACAAAAACCTTCACGATCTAGAAAATGAGATGATGCTAACTCATCTCGAGGCCGTGGTTCAAATTGGACTGTTGCGCCAGTTATTTATTTTTTTATTTAATTACAAAGGCCAAAGAAACAAGAACCGGCCTCATTTCGTTTTCGGGTGTGATGCCAATGCGCATTACACTGTGTGGGGCAGCTCTGATACAAATGCACGGGGGGAGCTACTGTTCGAATACATTATTGGCACTAACCTACTGATATGCAACGTAGGGAGTGAACACGTAATAGGCGGGAGGTCTTGGATGTATCCCTTGTGTCTGAGGATATCCAGCATCAGCTGCGGAGCTAGAGAGTGCCATCCGAGCACTTGTTTTCCGATCACCGTTATCTACAATTCAGCTTGGATGCACGTTCAGTGGCCACACTGCGTATCTTAAATCGAAGGAGAACGAACTGGAAACGGCACCGAGAATCTCTACTGGAAGTAGTGCCCCTTTACCGGGGCAGCCCAGCACCAAGCAAGATTTGGACGATGTTGTGCGGGACCTTACGGAAGCAATAAATGGGGCGATATCCAAATCTTGTCCTACAAGTTGTCACCGTGGAAACAAGAAGCCAGTCTGATGGAACTCTCAGATTTCAGAACACCGACGTGCGTTCAGAAAAAGTTTTAACAAGGCTAAGCCCACTGGGCTGGAGGATGATTGGAAATCATATAAGAAGCACTTGAGCTTTTTTTAAAAGGAGCTTAGAAGTGCAAAACAGAGCTCATGGAGGAATGTCTGTGAGCGTATTGAGGAGATCTCTAGACTTCGCAAAGTTCTCTCAACAAGTCCATCTATGCCTAGCTTCCTGCAGAAGAGACCGTTGAGGCTCTACTCGATTCACATTTGCCCGGAAGTTCGACAGTTACAATGCTCTCGGCTTCGTCTACAATTTCTGGGACTACATGTGATCTAGGGGAAATTATTACAGAAGAAAAGATTCTATGGGCGATCAACAGTCTTCGACCCTTACAAATCCGCTGGGCCGGATGGCATTATTCCGACAGACCTGCAACACGCATCGGATATCGTGTACTCTTGCTTAGTTGACTATTTTTAGAGCTTGTCTGGAGTTGGTATACATTCCTCATAAATGAAGGGAGGTAAAAGTGACTTTTATATCCAAGGCAGGTAAGAGCTCACATGTGTGCCCTAATGACCAATTAGTTTATCCTTCACCATCCTGAAGCAAAAATAGATTAATTGACTGACATTCATCTGCGTGGTAGTATTCCATCTCAACTGCTGTCCACCTCGCAGCATGCTTACTGGAAGGGCAGATCTGTGGACACTGCCCTGCATGATTAGCTACACTGAAAAATCCTTCAGTCACAAGGAATACACCATGGTCAATGGTCCTGGACATTAAGGGTGCCTTTAACAACACCCTGGGACCACCACTGAGGCACTCTCGGGCCTACTCGTGGATGATTAATTGTATGAACTAATTAACCTGCTAACTGGACCCTAACTCAAGCCTCCGGAAACATGCTAGACACATTTGAACCACTTCAAGGTGGTCTGCTCTCAACGCTGCTATGGAATCTAGCAATTAATAGAATGCTTTTGGATCTTGAGAGTCTGTTTGCTATGCCGACGATGTTGCCATCGCAGTTACAGGTAAGTTTCCGAGCGTCCTTAGTGAGGTGCTACAGAATGCTATATCGACTCTGGTCAGTTGGGCTAGTCGAAGTGGTGTCAGAGTTAATCCTGACAAAACGGAACTTGTACTCTTTACAAAGAGCCACAATCTACCTTCGGGTATCGAACGTACGGTACTGGAGGATATCAGACTGGTTTTTCTTAACAAGGCCTAGTTCCTTGGTCTCATTCTAGACGGGAAGCTGGGATGAAGGCCAAATATTCGAGGAATACGTTAACAAAGCCACTATGGTACTCTACACCTGCAGGATGGCGATAGGTCGGAGCTAGGACTATAGCCAAAGGTGGCCTTGTGGTTGTACACATGAGCTCTTCGTCCATGCTTTTACATGGCGTTCTTGTTTGGTGGACGGCGCTTAGAATGGTGTAACATTATGTGTGTTTATCTCACACGAAACCATGTTTGCAATCTGATTTAATCGGCGATATGTTTTTATTAGTTTTTGTCGCTTTGTATTGCAACAGGACATTCTATGAAAGGTATAGAAATTGCAAAATTTCGATAAAATTAACCCGAAAAAATTATTAATCTTTTAATACGAAGTTTTGCAATCCATAAAGAGTCAAAAACTAACAAAAAAGATATCGCCACTTAGAATGGTGACCCACAGGACTTTACTGGGTAAGGTGCAAAGATTGGCGACGATTGCTGCAACCGGGGCCATCAGATTCACTCCATCAGCATCGATATTTTTGCTGAACAGCAAGCAGCGATTATATCATTGCGACTTCGCGAAACCGGTCAGTGGTGTACGCTAAGCTCCGGCCACTCTGCTATTTTTAATAATCTTGACCTACCTGCATATACGGATTATATCTCCCCTAAGTATATGTTTGGTAAAAAAAAAATTTTGTGAGCCAGATTCCCCTCACTTAGACTCCATCGTTTTATATACTGATGGATCCAAAACGGATGCTGGAGTGGGAGACGTTGAAGATTGGTTTATTTTTCCGCATACACGATCATTGCAGCGTGCTGCGGGCAGAGATTTTAGCAATCTTAGAAGCTCTCATCTAGCTGGGGTGTAATGTCACAATTCGTAGGTAACTCACTATTTACACTGGCAGTCAGGCTGCAATTCGATCACTTGAATCTGCTCTGTCGACATCGCGGACAGTTACGAACTGTCGATCGCTTCTTGATGAGATGGGGCGTTACTTTGAAATCACTTTGTTCCAAGCCACAGTGCTTATGCTGGTAATTGTGTGGCTGATGAGCTTGCGCGGGCTAGGACGACTGGGGCAATTGAGGATGGTCGTTGGGACATCGGAGTGCCTTTCGCAATCTACAAGCGAATTATGAACTCTTAACGCGAAAAATAAAGTGGGCGCTAGATCGACTGAGGACGGTACGTGTCAAACCATAAGGAGGTTGTGGCCCACAGCGAACCCCGGCCGACCCGGGGGAGCACGCTAGAAGACTTCACCTATCCTTCAATGACTTCTGTAGAAACTGCGAGGATGCTGACGAGGAGGAGAGTACCCTTCATTTTCTACGCACCTATCCTACCTTGGCTGCGAGGAAGCAGGTCTTTCTGGGGGACTCTTTCTCCTTCATTTGGAGGTCCTAAGGGGCGTAACCGGCTCGGGTTTTATCGGTTCATTGCCAGCTCTGGCTAGTTCAATGAATAGTAATTTCAATGGGATTGTTTTTTTTGGTAGGTATCATAACCGGCCCTCTGGTGGCTCATGCGTGCGTGCAGTATCAACTGCGGCAGCCTTTTAACCTAACCCATTGTTACTTCACTTCTAAACTCTTCTACGCAATATCGTCCAACTGGAAATCGAATCATCGTTCTTTATCGTTTATATAACAAAATAATTAAAATTTTAAAAAGTAACATTAAAATTAGTATTTAAGTAGTTGACAGTATTTTTTAGACATGGAATGTCCTTCCTTTCTTATTAGGTTGTGCCACCACCAGAATGGATTCCCCGAAAGTCAGGTTACAATGTGGACGATATCGATATTACAATCCCCGCCCCTATTTGTCAGGTCGTGACAGGCAAACAAGGATTATATCAACAGATCAACATTCAGAAGAAAGCTTTATCTATAAAACAATTTAAGGACTTAGCAAATACCGAGAGGTTTGTATACGAACTGGAGTATTTTTTCAGAAGTAAAGTGATCTGATCGAAATGTCCGTTTCCAGGTATATGACCCCTAAGCACTTTGATTTTGAAGATCTCGAAAGAAAATATTGGAAAAATATTACGTACGTGGCGCCAATTTATGGTGCCGATGTTAGTGGCAGTATTACAGATCCAGATTGTAATGTAAGTGCATCAGTTGATTCAGATCGGCACCTATTAGTGTATCAACAAACAATCAGTAACGTAACTTTAATTGTTTCCTTTTCAGGAGTGGAATATTAATCGTTTAGGCACAATTTTAGACTATGTAAACGCTGACTACGGCATTCAAATTGACGGTGTCAATACAGCATATTTATATTTTGGAATGTGGAAAACCACATTCGCTTGGCACACCGAGGACATGGATTTATATTCAATAAATTATTTACATTTTGGCGCACCGAAAACATGGTATGCCGTTCCACCCGAATACGGACGTAGATTGGAGAAAGTGGCAAATAGCTATTTCCCGGCCAGTTATAAAAGCTGTCAAGCATATTTACGTCATAAGATGACGCTGATAAGTCCACAAATTTTAAAACAACATGATGTACCTTTCAACAAGGTAAGAGGAGAACCCTTTTGTGTTGTGTGTTGTGAGTAGTATGGGGATGGTTTTGCTGACTGTTTTTTTGTTTTACAGATAACACAAGAAGAAGGTGAAATTATGATAACGTTTCCATTTGGCTATCATGCCGGCTTTAATCATGGTTTTAATTGTGCGGAATCGACAAATTTCGCTATGCCGCGTTGGGTCGAGTATGGCAAACGGGCGACAGAATGCAATTGCAGGTTTGTAATTTTATAGAAAAATAGAGAAAATGGTAGTTGTCAGAAAGGCTTAAAACACTCGTAATGACACATTATGGCTATCCTGATTATTTTTAAACAACTTCATACTGTTACCTGTTCACCATTGTGCACTCGAAACGGTTTATTCTGGTTTGATGGCAGCCAATTTTAGTCTGGGGTCGATAAAGCGGGAGTTCAATTGCCATTCATAACAAAACATGTTTCTCCAGAAAAAACAGACTAACTGAATATGTTTTTTCATCATTCAATTTATATAGCAGTGACATGGTGAAAATATCCATGGACACATTTGTCAAACGTTTTCAACCGGATCGCTACGAAGCTTGGCTGGAAGGTAAAGATATCGGCCCGCATCCTGAAGATCCGATGACAGCAATAGCACCAGCCCCCGCACCAACACCCAACGACATACTTTGCAACAAAAAGTTAGTACGTTTTTACATTTCATTCTAACAATATCGCCTAATGTCCATTTGCAACGCATAATTGTCTATTTACAGTAATAGCGATCTAGCAGAAGATGTAGTTTCTAAAATGAAGAAACAATGTAATTTTTCGACAAAGAAAAAATCGTTCAAAGAACGTAATCCTGATCTAGATTTAGAAGAAATCCAACAAAATCCAAATATTCCCGAAGATATTAAGGCCATACTGAGCGGAGCTCTTACGTTGGACGACGACGTTGAAGAGGTGGCCGATCCGTTGGCTATTGATGCAACTGATAGTGTGGTGGTGTCGAAAATCGACGAAGAGTTAGGTAAGTGTCGACTTCATTTCTCTATTTTAATGAATATTGAACAAAATAATCCCGTTGCGTTGTAGACATTGAAGACGAGGATTTCACGAAACGTCGAAGAAAACGCAAATATGATGCGGAATATGATGAAGATTGGTCGACTTCAACGACGAAGAAAGGACAGCGAAGTAGTAGTCGAAGAAAGTCGAAAAATGGAAAGGCTGACGAAGAGGGAAAAGGCAAAAAGAAGGAGGAATCTCCGACAGCGTCTACTAGCGAAGGTGAACGGAAGAAGCGACCTTACAACATGGAAAATAGACGAAAGAAAATGTTATTAGCAAAAGGTATGAGCGTCTATTTTTTCTTGATAGACTAAGGATATTTTGATGAGGAGACGTAGTTATATAAGTTCTTATTTGTAATACCAAATTGGCAATCTGATAATTGTAATTTATTTTCAAATCAAATTATGTTGTTCTGAAAAGAATAGATGTGTTGTGCGAAATGGGCCACTTCTCATATTCTGGTAGTCAAAAGAAATACTTGGGCCGACAGTTTTAAGGAACGAACATGTGCCAAATTTGAAGTTAATTGTCATTAGAATTTGAACTGAAGAAAGTGCAATCGATACAATTCACTTGACTGACAGAATTTGGTAAGAGTTGTATTCATATATGTTCAATATTTTCAAAGTTGGCTGAAGAAGTCGAGCGAAGTTGAAAGCTGGTAAATGCAAGAAAGCTCCGCTTTTACGTTTTCATATATTTTCATATAATAAGGCTCATGCATGCCAGAAAAAAAGCAAAGCTGAACGAATTCGTGTTCGAAGCTTTCTCTCATTTACTAACTTCAGCTTTTCACTTTAACTTTAGTTAGCCCCTGTGCTACAATTCATATATACTTGGGGGCGACCTATCGCTTGGTCAACTGTAATGTCGTTTGTTTAACAATAATTTTCGGGGAAAGAAGACAAAGTTTTGGAAATGATCGGCAACTAATGAAAGTTGCCCACGACAATGTCTTATGACGAAGGAGTAGAACGTAAAATATTCAATGGAAGTTGTATAGCTTTATGGGTTTAGGCGTTGTTAATGTTTGGGGAGCTGGGTAAGTTAGGGGTGTTAAGATGCCGTGGGGTTGAGTGAGCTGCGTATTTATGCTATCGAGCCGTGAGGAACTATAATCTATAGGCGCTTTTCTTAACCTGTATAGGTTAGTGAAATAACACCCAATACGATGAAAATGCTACCCTATATGAGTTAGCGCTTAGCCCAGTAATTTATCGAGTGCAGATTCAACCCTGGATAGCGCACAAGTAAAGCTTTTATTTAGGACGCATCTAGTGGTTGTTAGAAGAAGTTTGTTTGTTTCACGATGTCCCACTCTGTTTTCACCGCATTTCACCTGAATTAAATTCAATGGGATTCCACATTTTTTCCAATTGGAAAAGTTATTTTTCTCGAAATATTAGGAAACTATTCGGAATCAATTAGTTTTTTTCTATCACAGTTGCATTTGATAGGTTCCATACTTGCTCTTCATGTAATAGAATGAAATTTGTTTTTAATATTTTTCAAAGAGTGGAATTATACCACCACTTAAAATCTAAACTTTATCTGAGAAAAAATTAATTTCATGTCAAATACATGGTCACATACATCGTTTTTTTTGCACAAAAGCTCGGGTTAACTACCCTTGACGCGGATAGCTGCAAAAGAACGCGCTTTAAATTATCATTTGTTGTTGTTGTAGCAGTAGCAACGCCTGCCGGTTTCGGGGGTTTGGCAGCCCTTGGCCATTGCTGGTGAACGGGTGGCTCCGGTGCGTAGAACCGGCTGTCGTGGGAGCGTAAATTATCATTTTGAGCTGTTTGCTTGAGATCGCAGAAACTTTGATTCTTTCGACTCTTCAAATCTTCTCTTGGGCTCTTCTGAATTATATTCATTCGTGTGCCACTCTGACCATTAAATTTGCTTTTCAATTTCTGTAATGGCGACTATATTGGTGCTAACTTACCAACTCTCTTGCTCTTTTTATATTTAACCTGTCTCATTTATTCATATGATGGACGGATATATGTAATAATCCATGTTGTGCGTTAGTCCGAGCACTTCCCATTGTCCGATCTTAATCAAATTCGGTATGTAGGTTCTTTGAGTGACCCCGATCTCGGAACGGTGGTTGCAAATTCGCTCACTGACTGCACTAACGTGCACGTGCTGTGTTCAAACCAGAGAATAACTGTGATCATAACCTGATCAATTGTGATACCACATGGTTTTATTGAGCCATAACCCTAAAAAATTGTTAAACTAGCCTGAGCTGGTGATAAAACAAGGGAAGCAACCGATACTGGCATTCTCCAGATCCTAAACCTATAGTTCTGAGGAAAAAAAAATATGAACCAAGAGTTTATATCTTACCAGTCAGTGCTGGGCAAGAACAGAGGAGATGGATACAGTTTTCCTATCAACGTCCCCACCACAGCTTCTGCAGAAATCATTAAAAGAAAGGCGAAGTCTCCTAGCGTGCTCTCCAGTAAAGCGGCGACTTCGCATACACCAGAACCAGGAACAGAATTCAGTACATTTACGACATAATTCTGTTCCTGTCGCTATAGCGTTCCTGTTCCTGGTTCTGGTGTATGCGAAATTGCGGCTTAAGGCAGTGACCAGTAATCACACCCAAGGCAACGATATAAGATGGGATAAGCGTAAAGGGTTTATGCTAGGACACGTTGATCTAATTGCTTGACATGTTATGCCACTCATTCACCTAGCATTCGCCGTGTTAATAACCTCAGAATTTAAGTACAGTTTACACGAATTGATAGAAATGAAAATATTATCATGTTGTTGCAGAGCCTGGCCCATAGTCCCCTGCCTAGCAAATTCATCAGCGTGGCAGTTGCCACTGCACAACTATGGCCCGGAATTCAGCACAGGTTAACAGGGCGGATTCCAAGGATCATATTGCGGTTTGGCTATCTGCACAGATTGTGGTTTCTGTAGAGGCTACGACGTGCCGCCCCAGCCAAATTAGATCATCCAAAATCGCAATAACATTCGCTTGGAAGACACTACAGTGATCCGGGAGTCGGAAAGATCAATGCTTAAGCCTATTGATTATAGAGTCTAGATCTACACAAAATGAAACCGTTCCTGCAGCAGCCGGTTCTTCGTACCGGAACGACCCGTGTTTCAACGGCCAAGAGCTGCCAAACCCCCTCGATGAAGAAAAATTGCAGTATTCGAAACCACAACAACAACACAAAGTGAAACAAACTTTGACGATGTGGCTCCCATCAAATAGTTTTCGGTGACTTCGATATGAGCTTTATACCAACTGATATGAACTTTCAGTTTAAATTATATAGTATAACTCCATTTCTATACACATAGCAGAGCTCAGAGCTTTGAACCAGTTGATATGAAATTTCGATATAAACTATTCTATAATCCCATTTGTGTAGATCTAGGGAACAGGTCAACAACTTTTGACTTTCAGCTGAAAATTCACCATGCCATTCGTCGCCAAATCGATCGGACGGTATTTCCATCGTCGGTGTCGGACGGATCGCAGGTGGACGTGGTTATCGTTGGCTGGTGATGTTAAATAATGAAAAGTTCAATATATGTGACTCCTGTCTGTTTAACCTGAAATCGCTAAACAGGCTTTTTCGCTCAAAACCTCACTAGAAATGGACTAATTTGGAAAATATTAGCCACGTTAGAAACCAAGTTATTTTTAGGGCTTTGAACCAATTGATATGGACTTCCGGTCTATAACCTAACCTGTGTATCTACTCCGACCTGATCTTCTGTTCAACCAGTTCGAGTGTATGTGGCCTGGCTTAATCAAAACTTACCTGCGGATGCAGCTTCACATGTGAACTAGTATATTCTCAACTGTGTACTAGTGAAACGCTGAAGATAGAAAATGACGCAGATAGGAGCGGGAGCCAGCGGCCGCCCAGATAGCTATTGAGATAGGCCAAGTGACGCCATCGTGTGCATCGCTCCATTGCTTCCAATGTATTTCTTCCTATCCGATCGAAATTGACGCGGCGTAACATGTCATTTGGACGTTCATTTGCATCGACACTAAGCCTTAAAATTGACCACAACATCACTCCCATTTACTAAACCATTCATTGAACATCTCATAACTCAACTCGTTGGCGCATCGAGACAATTTTGATACTTGAAATATTTGCATTGCTGCTTGGATACTCGTACTACCTAGATTTAACCTCTTTCCCAGGAAGGCCCTTTTGTCCTGATCAAAGGACTCAAAGTGTCATCAACAATAGTTTAGTGCATTTAAACAATTTTTTTTTTGTATTTGATAAAGGCGAGTGGGGTATCGTAAAGTACCGTTGAGTGCATTCCATTTTTCGTATTTTCTTTAAATTTAAAGAAAGCGGAGGTGAAGAGAAAATATTATATTGTAATTGGTCCCAACCCCCTTGCATTTCGAGACCGTTACACTTAGAAATATGGAAACTTACAGGAAGGTGGGTTCCGAATACCATATACTATTCAAATGGAAAATATTGGAATTTGTATATCTTCCCAAAATAGGTTAATAATAGTTTATTTTTATAGTTACAGTTAGCACACCCCTCCATCCCTTAAACACGTCCAAGGTCAAAAGTACTGATAGATAGATAGATAGATATACAAATACGAGCTACTTTCCCAGCAGGAAGGCACTGCGACCATAAAGATCTATTGTGCCGTAGCTCATTAATCCAAAAGACCGTCCACCCTTCTAATAAAGGGCAGTAAGTCTTTAGCAGGAATCAACCTGAATTCTGCAGTGCTGATAGTAGCCTGCCCGAGGAGTGACATCCTAAAACGCGCGATGGCGGGACATTCGCACAAGATGTGCTTGGTCGTTTCCACGTCTTCCAGACAAAGACGGCATTCAGTCTCGCTTGACAGACCCATCTTGTTCAGGTGATATCTGACCAGGTGATGGCCAGATAGGTACCCCACTAGGAGTCTTAGGTGGGTTCTACTCATTTGAGTAGTACCCTTGTGACTGAAGGGCATTATCAGCTCCTTTGATTGACGAAGCCCTGGAAGGTTATTCCAGTACTGTTGACGCAATCGTGCAAACCAATCTTTGATCCGCAGTTTGGCCGAGGCCAGTCCAAAGCCACAGTAAGGCTCAGGTCCATGAAAACGACTGGATGATCCTTGTCTAGCAAGTTCATCCGCAGCCTCGTTCCCCTCAATGCCCTGGTGGCCTGGCACCCAACACAAGAAGACTCGGTTTTTGGTTGCCAACAGTTGAAGGAGATTGTAACACTCCTTCACCAGTTTTGAAGAGACCTTAAATGAGGAGAGCGCTTTTATAGCTGCTTGGCTGTCTGAGTAGATAGCAATGTGAGCGCCGCGAAGTCCAGTTTCCAAGATTACCCTGGCGCAGACCTCAATGGCGTGGATCTCAGCTTGAAAAACGCTGGGCGAGACTCCCATTGCGATCGAAATCCTGGTGTTGGGTCCAAAGACACCTGCACCAACACCCTGTTCCGTTTTAGACCCATCGGTGAACCACTTGATACATCTAGGGTCTGGACAGGGTGTGCCATTTACCCATTCAGAGCGGTTAGGGATGAGGGCTGAATATTTTCTGCCGAGGCAAACCTCCGTGATCATGTAATCTGATCTCAAGCAGATCTGCACATCAGGAATTTGATTCAGAATGCTCATGTGACCGCTTTCTTCACTACGCACGTCGGAAGTTAAACGAAGTCTGAGAGCATTTAGAGCTGCTGATTCTTGAATGAATATATGCAACGGAGTAAGTCCAATAATCGCCTCCAGGGCTGGCGTAGGACAAGTGCGCATAGCTCCAGTGATGCCAAGGCAGGCAAGACGTTGAAGCTTATTGCACTTCAGTAAGACAGAAGATTGCTGAGTTTTCGGCCACCACACAAGCGCTGCGTAGGTCACCATAGGCCGCACCAGTATGGTGTATAACCACTCAATTATCTTTGGGGTGAGCCCCCATGTCCGTCCAAAGAAACTTCTGCAAGCCCACATTGTACGTGTGGCTTTGCCAAGTACATTATCTATGTGAGTATTCCACGTGAGTTTCGAGTCTAGAGTTACTCCGAGACATTTAACTTCAGTGGAATAATCTAAGGTCGTGCCGCCTAACGAAATTGGATCCAATGTTATGTTTCGTTTTCGTGTGAACGGCACAACGACAGTTTTCTGTGGGTTTACATGTAAGCCCACAGCCACACACCAGTGTAGAACTATGTCAAGGGCCAACCTCATCACCTCAGTGATGGTGGATTCGAATTTGCCCCTGACTATGATAATTAAATCATCCGCGTATCCGATAGTAAGATAACCACGCTCATTGAGCATGGAAATCAGCTCGTCCACGACAAGGGACCACAAAAGGGGTGACAGAACGCCACCTTGTGGACAACCCTTCACGGCATTCACGCAAATGGATGTACTGCCTAGAGTTGAGTGAATATCCCGTCCCCGGAGCATGGCATCTATCCATGCAATGGTAGCGGGCGGGATGTCCCTGAGTTCCAGTGCTCTAGAAATGCACTCGTAGCCGGTATTATCGAAAGCCCCCTCAATGTCAAGAAACGCGCACAGCGCTATTTCCTTTTCACTGAGGGACTTTTCGATTGTACTGACAAGGCTATGCAAGGCGGTTACTGTTGACTTACCCTTCGTGTACGCGAATTGCATACGATGTAGGGGGCTCGACAGTTCCATCTTGTGCCTGATATGCAAATCAAGCAACTTTTCCATGGTTTTAAGGAAGAAGGAAGTAAGGCTAATCGGTCTATAGGATTTGGGCATATGTTCCGGCTTATTGCCCGCTTTGGGTATGAAGACCACATTAACTTTCCTCCAAGGTTGTGGTATGTACCCTAGGGTGTAACTTGCCCTAAAAAGTTCGATTAGCGGAGTTATTATGATCTCCAAGCTGTTTTGTAACAGAGCGGGGAAGATGCCGTCTACTCCTGGAGCTTTAAATGGCTCAAAGGATTCTATCGCCCATTTTACTTTGTCCATGTCAAAAATGACCCCCGATAAACTGCGAGCCCGGCTTACGGGAACCCGTTGGGTCCTCACAGTTGGGCAGGGGTCACCATCAGACAGTACGGACCCTGGGAAATGGGTCTGAAGAAGCAACTTTAATGTTTCTTCTGGACCTTCAGTATACGAACCGTCTGGTCTCAATAGAAGGCCGACCCCGTTTGCTGAGCCTTTGGAAAGGGCTTTGTGAAGGCGCGCCGCTTCCGGTAGCGACTGAATGCTCTCACAATGTCTTTTCCAGCATTCTCGTTTGGAATGCCTAATGAGTTTGTTGTACTCGGTGAGAGCAGTTCTGTACTCATCCCACCTATTGAAGCGCTTGGCTTTGTTGAACATCCTCCTAACTTTAGCTCGCTTGCGGGCCAATTCCTCGTTCCACCAGGGTACTTTACGCCCCGACTCCACCGAACGTGAAACGGTACTATCTCTGTAGGAGGAAGTTAAAATTTCATTGAGCTCCTCAGCTGCAATCTCAATTTCCCCTGTAGTTCTTATGGGGCTGACCAGTAGTTCCGCTTTGGAGCTAACTAGTTCACGGAATTTAATCCAGTTAGTTTTCCTTGGACAAAAAGTATCCGAGCGAATGTCAGATTGTCCTAGGATGTCAAATCTGATGTGTCTATGATCTGAAAGAGACACTTCGTCCGACACGTGCCAGTTCGCAATGAACCTGGAGAAGAAACCGCTAGCAAGGGTGATGTCGAGTACCTCTGCCCTTGCCGCAGTGACAAAGGTAGGTTTGCACCCCCTGTTCAGGACATTCACATGTTTACACATTAGATAGTCAAGAAGGCGCTTACCTCTATCGTTGATGTCGCTGCTACCCCACACCGTGTGGTGTGCGTTTGCATCGCAACCGATCACATAATGCCGGTTTGTACGTCGACAGAAGTCAACGAGCTGCTGGACCTCGAGTGGTGGAATCTCAACATTGTCAGATGGGAAGTAGGCAGACGCAACTACCACTTCCTGACAACCGTTGAGCGTGGATACCTCCACCAATGCTGCAGCAAGATCTCTAGAAATAAAATTGGTTAGTGGCAAATAGTTGACGCATTTGTCGATCAGAAGCGCCGCACGCGGACAACCCGCTAACCTGTCGTATATCAACTTACCAGTTGTTGTGTTTAGACCGCAAATTCGGCCACGGGCCACCCATGGCTCTTGAATAAGCGCAATGGTGGCCTGTTTTTCGGCGAATAACCTGCACACAGTGGCCGATGCTCCTATTGCGTGGTGCAGGTTCGCTTGAAGCACCTTAATGGCGCTCATGGTCCTGCGAGGATAGCGAGCGTTGGACAAGGCACTTTTGCTTGCCCTGTCGGGAACTGTTGCCTCCGTCCCCCTTTCGTTGACGCTCCTTTCGGTGAGAGCCGCCGAGGTTCCTCGGGCTATTAGCAGCACGAGGACCAAACGGGTTTCTGCCCCGTATCGACGATACGCCTTGACGGACATTGACCGCTGGCGGCACATGTTTTGCGGCACTTAAAGATGATCGATGAGTGCTAGATGCGTTGCTGGTAGATGGTGTAGTCGCATCTATGATGAATGTGGAGTCGCCGTCGGTGTCGGCAGGCTCCGCATTGATTGGAATTGGCTCCATCGCAACCTTATTATCAGGTTCGCCTGCGGCGGGTGGGGCCAATTGGTGCGCATCCTGTTTTACAGAGGAAGGCGCACTGTCTGCATTTGGACGCTTGCACTTGCCCAGATTGAGCGTGACGTGCGTGAAGCGATAGGCAATTTTACCCTTGCGCTCCAGCAACCGCTCCATCGAGGCGTCGTCCACTGCCAGGACGAGGTGAAGGGAGTCCGCATGTGGCCCCCTATTTATGACCCTCCAATTTTCGGTTGGAAGGCGATTTTGAGCTCCAATTGATCCAATGACCCTTTCATTGGAGAGCGTAGAGCTGCGGGGAAAATAGCCACGTATAACGTGTGGACGAGGGAAGTCCTTTTCCTCCACAAGTAAAATGGGGAACGCGCATTTAGATTTAATGAATGCAAAGTTCCTTCGCACCCATTCAGCTGTCACGGCGTTAGTACAGATCAGCAAGAGCCAACCCGTACGTGGAACACAGGCCTCGAAATCAATGTCCTGATCATCGGGCCTGTTCTCAATCGTGACGTCGATAATAGCCTCCTGTACCAGAGTCATTTGCTCGGTTGTTAGGGAGGTAGCGGAAGCATCAGCTGAGCAGAACCCCAGCTTAACACCAGCTGTTACCTGGCTATACAATGGCTTACCGGACTCTTCGCGAGTCCTGGATTTTTTCGCCAAGTTAGCCTGTGGAGATTGCTCCTCAGAGCGTCCCCGCTTCACCGACGGCTTAGGCCCTGAACGTAAGAGGGCTATCTCCCGGGCCTTTTCCCTGGAGTGGCCCTCAGCCATAGCCCTCCTATATTTGCGCCTTTGCGCCGTCGTTAGTTTAGTATAGCCGCTACTTGGGTTCAAACCCATGCGGCTGACTCTTTCCCCAACGACCGTCATTCCGGATTTCTCCGAATACGATTCGTCGGGATCAGAATCCATGTCAGAACGTAAGGGCTCCGAGTCATCAGGACTAAAGAAGTCCAAGGACGACTCAGAGGGACTGTATCGCTTAACGGCCAGTCCATCGACAGTCTCAACAACGGGCCCGGAGGCTCCGTCGAGCAGTGAGCTAGTAGGCAGCTCAGAGGAAACTGTGTTTGATGCATTTGGAGCTGCATCACACTCTGGTTTGTTTTGTATTTCTTTTTTGTTATTCATAGAATCCCACGAATATCCGGGAAAAACAGTCACCGACGACATCACCCGGTCTGCCGTCAGAAGTCTGGTTTAAAACTGGAGGTCGACAGGTATCCAGAGTTAGCCAATACCATAGGCAAACATATGTTCTAGGTTAGGTTAGGTTAAGGGGCTGCTGCCAAATGCCCGTTGTGATACCACCCGGAAAAGAAAAACCGTCTCCTTAAGAGGGCTGCGTTTCAAACCAGCCCGTGCTACTCGTATAGCGATTTAACCGGAAGGCGCATGTATTCTTAAGGTTATCCAAATCATGGAAGATCCGCGAACCCAGAAAGTACAGAAAGTATTTTACATATGTTCTAAGTTTGGTCACAATCACGTAATTTGAATTGGCATGTAAGATACTAGGCGCGTTTTTTTCAAGATCCATATAGAGCAGAGCAGGTTAAGACCACACAATTACACTAACAATTTAATCTCAGTTGCTCTCGATAGAACGTTAGTACAGGATTTCTACTCCGTTAAATAGTTTCATATTTGAAATGCAGGCGGAGCAGGCGTCGAAATTTTAGAATAGTTTACAGTTTGGGAAGCACAAAAAGTTCATTTCCTCTCAATAAATTGTCCGTTTTGTGTATGTAATTATTTGGAATAGTAAACATAAAAAATAATTTTACTGACTAAAGGAAATTTATCCGATTGTATATGTACTAAGAATTTAAGTTTTCTCTTGAAATTCTCGTTGACATTTGAATTCCAACTAAACCAAGGCACACTCACTTAGCAAAGACAAAACCCTACTCCGTTAAAGGTCGATACACACACATCAGTCACGTCACGTCACAGTTCCGTCAGCACCGTCTGGTATCATTCACAAAAAATATCGTTTCTTGAAAGTCAAGTGGCGCTGTCCACATTCAGCCGGCGCAGTCACGAATCAGAACCGTCAGTCGCGCTTCCGTCACCGAACAGTCAAATTCACATTTCTTTCCAACGATATTTTTTGTGTTTGACGGACGTCAGTCTAGAAAGTGAACATGGGCGATGACGAAAAATTAATCGAGTTGGTTCGAAATTACCCCGTGCTGTACGATGTATCGCATAATAAATATATGGATATAGCATATAAAAACAGGATATAGAAACAAATTGGAAATGAAATAAAAATAGATGGTACTTGTAAATCTAGGTACACTCGAGAGCATAAAAAAAATGACTGACTACGGTCTGAATACCCTGACGGCTATATGTGAATACAGCCGCTATTTTGACTGTGACTTGACGGTTATGATTCGGAAGCTTGACTGAACTGTGACGTGACTGATGTGTCTGCATCGACCTTAAATTGCTCTGGATCGTTTTTTTCGTCGCTTAACTTGCTCTGCTCTGCTCTGTACGAAAAAAACGCACCTACTATATCATGGATAAGACATTTTAATTATGTTGCTACAAAACCCTCGTATTGCGGACATAGTTCTCTCTTTATTCCGGTTTCATTATCCTATGAAAAACAATTCGATTCGGAATAAATTACATGATAGGATCCCTGGTAAATATGAGTGTCTCCCGATTCGGGGCGATGATCCCAATGCACTGGAGTATAGTTGAAGACATTAGGCGCGTTTTTTTCGTACAGAGCAGAGCAGGTTAAGCGACGAAAAAAACGATCCAGAGCAATTTAACGGAGTAAGTTTTTGTCTTTGCTAAGGGAGTGTGTCTTGGTTTAGTTAGAATTCAAATGTCAACTAGAATTTCAAGAGAAAACTTAAATTCTTAGTACATATACAATCGGACAAATTTCCTTTAGGCAGCAAAATTATTTTGTATGCTTACTATTCCAAATAATTACACAAAACGGACATTTTATTGAAAGGAAATGAACTTTATGTGCTTCCCAAACTGTAAACTGTTCTAAAATTTCGACGCCTGCGCCGCCTGCATTTCAAATGTGGAACTATTTAACAGAGTAGAAATCCTGCACTAACGTTCTATCGAGAACAACTCAGATCAAATTGTTAGTGTAATTGTGTGGTCTTAACCTGCTCTGCTCTATATGGATCTTGAAAAAAACGCGCCTATTGTTAACCCTTTGCAGGGATTTCTAACCTTTTGGCCAGTCAGAAGGACCTTCTTCGGCATAAAGTGAAATCTAGGAAATTTGAGTGTCGCTTGAATCGGAGTGGGAATGCATTGTAGTACTCCAAAACACACTTTGAGTCCTTTCGTAAGGTTAAAAAAGAGATTATAATGCTCAAGTATCGGCGAAAGATTTTAGGTTGCTTTTTTCGGACCCAGCCGACACTTATCTAGGGACGCGGGAGCGTCCTTGTTCGCAAACAAATTAAAAGCGAGACATTGTTTACGCGACACAATAGGCGCGTTTTTTTCAAGATCCATATAGAGCGGAGCAGGTTAAGACCGCACAATTCCACTAACAATTTGATCTGAGTTGCTCTCGATAGAACGTTATTTCAGGGTTTCTACTCTGTTAAATAGTTCCACATTTGAAATGCAGGCGGCGCAGGCGTCGAAATTTTAGAACAGTTTACAGTTTGGGAAGCACATAAAGTTCATTTCCTCTCAATAAATTGTCCGTTTTGTGTAATTATTTGGAATAGTAAACATACAAAATAATTTTGCTGCCTAAAGGAAATTTGTCCAATTGTGTATGTACTAAAGATTTAAGTTTTCTCTGGAAATTTGAGTTGACATTTGAATTCTAACTAAACCAAGACGAAGACACACTCCCCGCAAAGACATGCCCCGATTTTGTGTTCTTTACGCTAATTTGATCTCGATCGTTTTTTTCGTCGCTTAACCTGCTATACTCTGCTCTGTACGAAAAAAACGCACCTAATGATTTGACAGTTCGAGCCCGGGGGATTTTAGAGGTTAAATTTTGTCTATCCTACCCAGTGTTCCAAAGTTTGCGACATTTGGTTTGTTATGTAATTAATTAGGATCATGGAAAGCCCAGAACCAGGCGACGTAAATAAGTCATACTTGGTTCCTTCGCTGCGACGAGCAATTTCGATCACCATACAAATTGGAGAGAAAATGCGGCGAATTTGTTGAATCCATCCGTATCCGGCACTGAGCGATATGGGAATTCGATTTTGTTTCGTTTCATCTTTGGCGGGGAGCTTCGTGAGCTGATGCATGCCATGTGATTTTGCCTTTTCGCCCCGAATTCAGTTTTAAAAGCATCAATCCTCTAGACAGAGTTTAATGAAATTAACGATTTTAAGCAGGCTGCAATATGCACATCCACTACCGAGGCGCGAAGCGCCGAGTATACTCTCCTGGCGGGATTATATACATATAAATCTTTTTGCAGCTGAGAAGTTTTGCATGGCAGGGAATTTTTACAACAGGTTTGTTTTTGGGACAGCATCTACTTTGCACCTGTATTTTTTTTGGCACGAGAAATTATCGAGAGACTCATGTATTTTAGTTTGACACATCTTAAATCATTTACTATAGCATTTACAAACTCTTTTTCATGGCCACATAGCCTGACTGGATGGAAACAGCGAGTTCAAATTTGGCACAGGTAATAGTTCTTTTGAGTGTATGTTTTCAATACATACTCGTTGGAAGAATGATGTTTGTTTTCCTTTTTTTTGGAGGAGTGGTTCCATGCATTCGAGTGAACAGTAGTTTCTTTTTTTTTTATTATTATTAAAATGTATTGACTGATTATCGGTTAACTAATTCATTGTTTTTATTTATAGTTGGTTTAAATTGTATTTTCATTGTTTCTCAGTATCCTAAAGCGTTGCTAGTATTATTGTTTTTTATATTTAAGTAGATGTTAGTGAAAATGGCGTATATAGTCATATCTTCAGGTCTAGTTTTAGGAAATTGTATATCAAATATTATTAGATAATCTATGTAGCTGTTAGGATATTTTTTTCTGTGCATTGACTCTTTTAGTACTGAACAATCGATTTACTTTTTATTATATTTTTAATGAATCTTTAATATTTTTCGTAGATATGAATATTGCATACCAAAAGCAAACCAATAAAAATCATTACTCTCATTTCATTTCCAGATACACCATCATCGACTCTTCCCAAGCCCCCCATATCGCCATCATTATCGCGGAAACTCAACGAACACCTGCTCTATCATCTTCAACATCCCGCCCTGCAAGTCTACAATACACCCAAAAAATTCGAAGGCAAAATACCCATCAAGAGACCAAGTGAAACTGAAGCCAATGAACTCGCCACCAACACCACCGCTCAGTCGATCCTGGACGGTGGTGGTACTTCTACGTTCGGCCTATCATCGTCGTCGGGCGGATCGAATTTCATGAATTATCTTACAAACTCTAGTCAATCGGCGTCATCATCATCGGCAACATCTGTATCATCGTCGGTGATGTCCTCGTCATTCACTTCTCCGTCATCGTTTCTATCAACACTGAACGCATCAACGTCCAATCTGATGATGAAGTCACCATCAACGTTACCGACCACCAGTCTCCCGAATTTTTCGTCATTCCGTCGGGATCAACAACATAGCTTACTCAAAAATTCACAATCAACGCCCATTGTACAAACGTCGTCCAAATTAGGTAAGCATTGTGCACACAGTAATTTTTCAACATTCGAAACTAAAGTAAATACTATGATGAGAATAGATAGTGACGTGACAGGGAGAGAGTATAAAAGACATGAAAACGAGAATCAAAGTGAATGTATGCCAAAGGTTTTGCACGAGGCGCTACTTTAATGATCCAACTTAAGAATTTTTTTTTAGATGAAATTCTATCATACTATACCGAACAAGTACAAAAGAATAATTTAATGCGAATATTATTAGTAGACATGATTATGGATGAATTTTATTGATAATGGAAAACTATGAGAAAAATTCAAGTTGATACTTTATACATAGTATAGTATACAAAATAATATGCAATATCTATTATGGACAATTTTAAGAAGAATTAAACGATTGCAAGAAAGTAATATTCAAAAATGACGGTCTTTATTTTGGAACAAAATCACGGCATCATATCCCTGCTATATTTTTTTTGTGTTGTTCTTTTTGTTTGTTTCCGTTTTTGTTGTTCAATTTGGACCTTGGCAAATCATTTTCCACTTCAAATTCAACATAGTTTTTTTTTATTATTATTTTATCCGTTTAATATTTGGCTAACATATGCACATACTGAATTTTACTTCTACTAAGTTGATTGATTTGATCTTGTGTGTGAATTGAAGTGTCATTTTATTTACTGCTTTATTCGCATTTCTCCACCCATGTCCCTTATAGAAGTTGCAAGTAGGCGTTTGTTCACCTTTCGAAGAACATTATATCCATCGATCAATTTTAAATGTGACAGGGTTGCAAGTTTTGCAATATTACGGATATCCCATTTTACTGCTCAAATAAATGCATAACTGGCACAATAGTACAATCTGGGCAATGGCCTGGAGATGTGTTAGCATCATCTCATTTTCTTGATCGTGACGATGTGTTTTGGGCGTAGGATAGGAGTGTGTCATCAACAACACGCTTAACCGAGTTATTTATCCCATAAAGGGGGGGGGGGGGGCTCATTTAACAGCTGAGTGGGCTCAGAGTTCTACACATAAATCCCCTTTTTTATCGAAAACTACTGCATTCAGTAGAGATCGAACCGGGGCCCAGTGCATAGAAGGTGAACGTGCTAACCGTTGCGCTATCCGGACTACGAAATGCATCCATAAATGGAGTTTTATTGGAGTAAATTTTGAACTTGACTAGAACAAAGTAGCATTGAAGGCGTAAGAGTAAGTCCTCTCACCTCTAAAAGATACTACGGGTTTGAAACAGACAAATAATTTTATTGATTTTTTAGTTTAGGTAGAGTGGCAGCCTAAGTGCCTTTTCACACGAAGAGCCGCACGGCTAGCGCTCGCGAGAGAAAGCTTTTTTCGCTCCCACTTTCAATTCTTTCAGACGAAGAGTCGCACGGCTCTCTCTCGATAGTTCTTGATAAAGCGTGGTAAAAACTCCTGCTTCATCCCGCTTTTTGTTCATAGGATGAACTCAATACGCCCTGGAACGTTGACGTTTTTGTCGTCGAAGACAGCGTCGACAATAAAGAAGATAAGTGGCCACAGCACCTGTAGAATCCACTGCATGCAACGCTTACTTTGCGACTGAATGCAGAGCGAGAGCCATTGCCGCTCTTTCCGTGTGAACGCCGGCACACCTCGCTTTGCATTTATATCAAGAGCCGCGACGCACCGCTCTCACTCGCGAGCGAGAGCCGTGCGGCTCTTCGTGTGAAAGTGCACTAACGGCTCCGCATAAACCGCTAGGGTCCATAGCGATACCACATAGTTCGGGTACTCATTCCCTGTCGTTGCTAGCCCTTACTAGAAGATCGTTGTTGAGCTGGAAGGAACCTGACTCATGAGGCTTCTCCAACTGAGTCCTGCAACTCCGTCAAGGTTGTTGAAGAAGTAAGCTCCTAGTCACTTTAATCTTCTTCTAGCGAGTGGAAGACATTCGCATAGAAGGTGCTTTAGAGTTTCTTTCGTATTTGGTATCTGGCAATTCCTGCAGTCATCGTTAGCTTTAGTCAGTACGCGTGTTCCCCTATCAAGCAGTGGTCCGTTAGTATGCCCACTAATAGTGCACACTGACTTCTGGGTAGTCGTTCCCACGGCAGTCGGTTCTGCGTACCGGAGCGACCAGCTCATCAGCAACGGTCAAGGGCTGCCAAATCCTTGAACGCCAGGAGGCGTTGCTACAACAACAACAAGTTCTGGGTAGTCCTAAGATGCTTTTGGTTTTCCTTTTGTCATAAGAGCTTCAAAATATTTTCGTTATTCTGGAGTCGTTTGTGTTAAGCCAGTAAGCATTGGCTTTTTCGTGCATTGTGACGTTCAACATCCTTTTGCATGTTTGTATTGGCGTCGGCAGCTCTTGGGATGTCCCGCGTTCGAGGTTAGTCCCCTGTTTGGCTAGTCCGTCCGCTACTTTGTTACCTAGAACTCTAGAACTTTTGTTACCTAGAACTCTAGCACAATAGACGCAGTGCAGTGCTTGTTGGCCCTCTGGGCCAACTGCCCTACATCTAATCTGCCTAGAACTCCGCTATGGCCCGAAAACCACCGCAGTTCCACGGTCCTAGCTGATCCCAGTGCTTGTAGAGCTGTTAGGCAGTTATGCACTGTTTTCGATTTGATAATAACGGACTGTAGCGCCTTTAGTGTTACTTGACTTTCCGAATGTATGACGACTCTACCGTTTTCCCGGGATGATATCGTCTCGGCTACCTAATTAAGTAGCCAAAAGGAACTAACACAACGCTCAATAGTTTCGAAGTTACTTAGATTTTTTGTGATAATGGAAGCACCTGTTGCGAGTACAAGTGTTAAAAAGATGTACGTGTTGTCATAACGTACGTACGGCATTGTCATAATGGCTTTTTAACAAATACACCACCAGCTATCATTTCACGTTATGACAGCACTCCATAGTCTCCATATCCTGTACTCGCAATAGAGGCTTCCATTACCACAAAAACTCTGAGCAACTTCAAAACTATTGAGCGTTGCGTAAATTCCTTGTGGCTACTTAATTAGTTAGTCCGGATGGCGCAATGGTTAGCACGTTCGCCTTCTACGCAATCAACAATCAATCTGCATATATGGAATTGGAAAATACAGGGTGGCGCAAAACTACCGTTATGGTTTGAATGTTTAATAACTTTTTTATTTAATGGTTAATTATTATAGTTTTTTTTTTTTCTTATACAGTATATTAATGGGGAATAATTTTGGCTTAAGTATGAAAAATTATATCCCGCAAGTGGTGGCCATTTTCGGCTTCGCACATTCGTGCTCCTCCCAGTACATTTTCCATAACTTTTTGTAAAATTTCGGGTGTTATGGCTCGAATTTCATTGCGAATATTTTGTTTTAGCTCTGGTATGGTCGCTGGCTTATTTACGTATACCCTTTCTTTCAAATAACCCCAAAGAAAACAGTCTGGCGCTGTTAAATCCGGTGAACGTGGGGGCCAATTGAAATCGCTTCTGTGCGAAATAATGCGTTCGCCAAAGAGGTCCCGTAACAGAGCCATTGTATCCCTTGCAGTGTGGGCTGTGGCTCCATCTTGTTGGAACCACAACTGTGGATGGTTTTCTACAGCTGGCCTCAAAAAATTGTCCAGCATCGTTCGATATTCAGCACCATTAACCATAACTGCGGCGCCATGTGCATTTTCAAAGAAATATGGACCAATGATCCTTTCAGACGATACGCCGCACCAAACAGTACACTTAAGTGGGTGTAATTGTTGCTGATGAACTGTTCTTGGATTTTCCGTAGCCCATATCCTGCAATTTTGCTTGTTTACGAAACCATTCAATTGGAAATGGGCTTCATCGCTCATTATCAAATTGTGAATGAAATTGCGATTTTCTTCTGCTTTTTGTCGGAACGAAATGGCATAATCAAGCCGTTGTTGGTACTGTTCCATTTCTCCCACAAATGAACTATCTGCTGATGGATTTCGCTTATTAGATGTTGATAATCGAATTGTCTTACCTAGTTTACCCGAAGTTTTCTTCACAAAATTCTGAAATAAAAATAAAAAATAAAAATTAAATTAAAAAGTTATTAAGCATTTGAACCATAACGGTAGTTTTGCGCCACCCTGTATAATGAACATACCAGGATTGTAGTGGGAACGATTTGACAGTATGTAGTAGTAGTAGTAGCAACGCCTACTGACGTTGATGGGGTTTAACAGCCCTTGGCCGTTACTGATGAACGGGTCGCTCCGGTGCGTAGAAATGGCTGCCGTGGGAGCGATTTAACAGTCTCGAGTATTTTAGTTACTAAATTACTCGCCACTCGACTAAATACTCGCGTAGTTCGAACAGGGCTTTAAGCGTGTTCTAGTCTAGTAGTTTAGTCGACCCGGGTAATTTAGTAACTAAAATACTCGCTACTGTCCAAAAAAACGACAGTTCGGACTTAAACCACTGAGCACAGATGCCTGGTGGGGCGATACTCACCCGAAAAAATAGAACGAAATGGATTGACTCGATTGAATCAGTTGCTAAACTATTAGATTAAATTTTTGCAGCTCAGACATATTTAGTTATAATTAAAGACCGGATTTTCGTGCAGCCAAAAATCCAAAAATGTCCAGTAAAAACTCCAAATCGTGCAAAATCGTGCAATGAAAACTCCAAATCGTGCAAGATTGTGCAATTAAAATTTTAGGTGGTGCATAATAAAATCCAGATCTTTAAAATTAGGTCAGTCTATTACGGCATTGATCCAACGTCCTTCAAAATATGGAAATAATTGTCTTCACCTTAAACTTTAACGATAAAGTAAACAAAGTAAATTGGAAAACAAAACTTTAGTGCTGTTTGAGTTCTTATAAATTTCAAATTTCCTAGCATGGAATTTTCATCTCAAAACCACAATAGTGCAGCACAAAACATTCACAAAGAGAAAAAGAAATTCCCTTTTTGCTTGGAAATTTTAACTTTTCCATGAGATTTGCCAGCAATTCAAAACTCTAAGTGTCAAAATTTGTGAGCTGGTACTGTCCATGATTTCCAACTCGAAATATGTACATAGTTGTTCACGCGCTTTTTGTTTATGGCACCCCAATCTACTTCGGTGGGTTCGTCGCCTGAAAGGAAATCATGTACAGTAGCAGCTCGCAAATTTGGACACTGAGAGTTTTGAATTGCAGGGAAATCTAATCGGAAAGTTCAAATTTCCAAGCAAAAAAGAATTTTCTTTTCTCTTTGTGAATGTTCTGTGTTTCACTGTTATAGTTTTGAGACAAAAATTCCATGCTAGGAAATTTGAAATTTATTGGAACTCATACAGAATTTACTTATTCGGAAAACTTTTTCCCGAGTATTTTGCTAGGTGGGGAAGCGACTCCATGTGATTTACACATCAATATAGGCCTCCCTTAGTATGTATCTACAACACAATGAGTAATCAATTTAAGAAGATAATTTGGGGCGTTTTTTTTGTCAAAAGAGTTTCAATGTCGTTGGTATCCACAGAAATGTTTATATGAGTACCAGTTTACAATGCCTGCGTTCACAATTTGCCTGTAATCAATTTAAGAAGATAATTTGGGGCGTTTTTTTTGTCAAAAGAGTTTCAATGTCGTTGGTATTCACAGGAATGTTTCTATGAGTACCAGTTTACAGTGCCTGCGTTCACATTTTGGAGCGCTTCGGTTATTCAGCAATTGAAATGCATGTAAACGGAAAAAATCACCGATTTATCCGTTTACATGCATTTCAATTGCTGAATAACCGAAGCGCTCCAAAATGTGAACGCAGGCATAATGTGTTCTAATTTGGCACAAATATTCGAAGAGCACCGAGTTATGTCGATTAGTTGCTGATTTACATGGGGCAGTTACAAAAATATGATAAAAAACAGGTGAATATGCAATTTTGTGCATTAAAGATGAAGAATGTGCAATTTTATGCAGTAACACCTAAAACGTGCAATTTTGTGCAGTAACCCCCAAAACGTGCAATTTTGTGCAGTTACGTGCAATTGCACGTGAATCCGGACTTTAGTTAAATATAATGCTTGATTACTCGACTAAATTACTAGCCTAGTCCGAACAAGGCTTAAGTCGTCTACCTGATTGTTAACAATAAGTAAGGGCAACACTTATGATGTTCTTTTCGAATACGTAGGATAATCTAGGGGAGAAACAGTCTGTTGCTGAAGGGATATTCACCGCCGTCGTCTATTAGCTGACGGCGCTCCTACGGCAGCCGGTTCTACGCAACGAAGCGACCCGTTTATTAGCAATGGCCAAGGGCTGCCAAAACCCTCCAACGGTGCTACAACAACAACAATATTAGCTGACGGGATCCACTAACCTGTTTCACAAATACGGATGGCAGTCTTTGCAGCTATTTTTTCAAAAATTCAACTGTTTTTTTTTGTAATGCGTGCTCGGTACCCTAACCTACTTTGGGTGAACAAAAAACGCATCTATTGTTACATTCCTGTAATCACCACTATACCCTTAGGCCGGTGCTTTTTCGTAAAAACTCGCATATCGTGCGTTTCGTCTGCTTTAGAATAATAAAAAAAACGCAGATAATTTTGAGTTGGGTGGGGGTAATGGAGGTCCATGGACAAATTAATCTAAGTACACACGTACGAATGGACTTGGGCGGCCGGTAGCTCAGTGCGTTGAGGCGTCAGTCTGATGTTACCGGTCAGCTACAGGCTCGAATGCCGTCCACGTCGTGGCCATGGATGTTTGTGTTGTCTTCTCCCCTGTGGTGTGGGTCGAAACAATAAGTCACAACATTTTCCGCGGTAATGAAAGAATGTTTAGCTATAAAAGGAGATAGGGATAGTTGCCAGAGATCAGTCAATAAAAGGAAATTAAACAGTGAAGATCAGTAGGAAAGTGTATTAGAAATAAAGTAGTGAAATAATTAAGTGTTAGAGTATTTTGAAGGGCAGCCTATAGACTCCTGGAAGTTCCTGAAATCAAAAAGTACGTTTCTAGAAAATTAGTAAAACATGTTTGGAAACCACATAGAGGTTAGTGATGGGCACTATCGATAGTTTTTACTATCGATAGTTTAAAATACTATCGAATAACTATCGATAGTTTTTAGTTAGTCGATAGTTTAAAAAACTAGTAACTAGTAAAAAACTATCGATAGTTTTGGAAACTAGTAACTAGTAAAAACTATCGATAGTATGAAAAAATAGTAACTAGTAAAAACTATCGATAGTTTGAAAAAATAAAATAGTAACTAGTAAAAACTATCGATAGCTTTAAAAACTAGTAACTAGTAGAAAACTATCGAATAACTTTTTAAGAATAAAGTAGAGTGGGTCATTGCAAGTCTAAGTCAAAAATGACTCAAACTCGCTCTCCACTACCACACAAAAATAATCAGCTTAAAGCCAATTCATATCGAATAACTATCTGACGAAAATTCCGATAGTCCGATAGTTTGCTATCGAATAACTTTTTCGAATGAATTCAAGGAAATTTCGGCTGACGATGGATACATTTCTTGCATGAATGAATGAATATGATGCAAATACATTGTGTAGGTAGATGCGATGTTAAGAAAAAAACTAGGGTATAATGGACACTCTTGGCGATGAAGTGAGGCCAGATGGGTATCATAAGAACTGGCAGGAGTAATGACGCGTATGTACTAGACTATTGTTGATGGCATTGTGAGTCCGACTCAAACAACCCCCTGCCAGTTTTTTTTCCAGCAAGATTGATTGCTTTTTGAGGAAAAAAGGGTTGCCGCTCAGAAAGTATCTTATTTTTTGATTATTTACAATTCTGACTTCAGATTCGAAATCAGCGACAGAAGCGACCTCCTATCAGATTTTTCCAGCAAGTTTGGCCGTGTTTATAAAAAAAGTGTTGCCATTCTGGATCCTCCATTTGGTTTTTTGCCATTTGGACTTCAGACTCGCAATCTGCGACCCGAAAAACCCCTTACCAGCTTTTTCCAGCAATATAGGCCATGTTTTTGAAAAAAAGGGCTTCTGTTCAGGAAAAGATCTAAATTCTAGTTCAAGTTTATAACCAATCATACACATAATCTGTATAGACTTATAAATCTAAAATCATATGCACATGATACTAAGCCAGCCAACATGCCAAAGTACACATTCATCCGACTAAACTTTTCCTACATAGCAAACTATCGGGCTGTCAAATAAACTTTTCATTCAAAGTATACTATCGGGCTATCGAAAATATCCACCGATAGTCCCGATAGTTATTCGAATAAAGCCGCTTCTAAACGATGCGTCCAACGTTCGATCCAACGTTGGACCCTACGTTTGAATCAAACGATTTGGCAATTGAAACGACAAATGTATCTTCTCAACGGCAACGGCAATTCGATCGTTCGATTCAAACGTTTGACGGTTTGGGCGAGTTGTCAATTAATAAATTAAATTGAAATTACTTATCACGGTGATGGCGGAAGGAAGAAGAGATAGCATCTGTTGCTGCCGCCATGGTGGTATTGTCGTGTTGCTACTTTTTAGTTAAAAAAAAGGATCAGGTTTACCAAATTCGTCGTGCCTTGCAACCGAGCTTGGTTCAAATGTTTTGCTCAACGGTTCGGCAATTGTTTCGTTCAAACGTTGGAACGTTCGAATTCATTTGATTCGGATGCGAAATTCGCCAACAGAGCGAACGTCTTCCAACGCGAACGTTCGACGCTTGACATTGGAAGCTCGTAGCTCGACATTCGGCCACACGATGGTACGAACCATCAAGCGTCCAACGTTGGAAGGTGTTCGTAGCTTCGTTTAGAAGCGGCCTAACAATCAACCAATAGTCCCGATAATTATTCGAATAACAATCGACCGATAGTTCCGATAGTTATTCGAATAACTATCGACCGATAGTCCCGATAATTATTCGAATAACTATCGATAGTAAAAACTATCGAATAACTATCGGGACTATCGGCCGATAGTTATTCGATAGTGCCCATCACTAAGAGGTAGGGGGTGAGCATTTGAGGCATAAGTGATGAAGATCAGAATGAATTAGTGAAACAAAATGCAGTAAATTAAATAATTTGGTCATAATTCTTAACTTAGTTATTTTCACCTGCAATTAAAAGCAAGTAATTGATAGAATAGAATAGTTATTTGAACAACTTTCATAGGATCTTCTGAATTTTGAAACAATGAGAGTTAGGAAATTAGAATAGAATACAGTAATAACTCAGAAAATTTTTTAACAGAATTTTGAATTTGAATTAAAAATTAGGTTTTGATATTGCAACATTTTGCAGATTTTAAGATAAAGTAATATAGGATAGATTAGCTAGTAAAGTGGAGTGAAATGAAAGAAAGTAACGATTAGGAACAGGTCATAGCTAAAACTTCATAGTAAATCAGAGAAATCTTTTCACAAGAACTTTGAATAGGAATAAGGAAATTGTTTTTCGTATCATTTTTAATAGAAGTCAGATTTAAAACCTTGGGGATACTTTGTTAGGTCTATAGGAATTAATAATTTTTTGGAAAATAAATACCCACAATTTCCCACAAGAAACCCAAAACCATAACCAAAAACCTACTATACCCAGATTCCACTCTAATAATATAATAAAAAATAAAAAATATAAAAAAAAAATAATAAAACAAAAAGACCACTGATGAGTCCTCGTGGGTAAGGACGAAACGCGTCTGGTCGCCCATACATAAATAATAAAAAAACTTAATAATAATTAATAAAAAAATATTCCCCAATTAAAAATCCTTTCCCAAAAAATTCTCCTACAACTTGCCAGTTTAGTATAAAATAAATATCCTAGATCAGGAACCCAATAGAGAATATAAAATAGGTAGTTATAAAATAAAATTCTCCGGTTGTAGCCCGAAACATGAGATAGTCTTCTAAAAGACTCTTTACAGTTATAAATTTATAAATTATTAAGAGATTCTGAACAGGTTTACCAAGGATTTAAATATAATTGTAGATAATCGGAGGTCTGAAAAAGTGGGAACAATGTGCATACAGCCTTTCTTACAGAGTCAAAACTAATGCAGCTCTTGATCCAATTAATTAATTGACAAATCAGGAACCCTGAGTTTCCCAGCAATGTAAACTTGGTCGAACACTGCATATTTCACAAGGACTGGACTTATCCTGAATTTCTACACTGAATTTTTAGAAATACAAATTTTCCACTATAACTCTTGTATTAATATAATATCCTTTAGTTTATTAACCATTCAGGAAGGTCGGAGTTTAAAAGGACTACGTGTCTTTCGTACCGGGACTTTTCCTTAACATCTCCAAAAAATATAGAGAGATGATCCTAAGTACCCAACAAGTCCCCCGAGGTGCAATAATTCTGATCGTTTGCACTATTTGAGGTGGTATGGTTTTACTGTACGACGCCTCGCCCGCAACTAATCTATGCTAACGAAACGTCATCTAAACCACATGAGAATAGTTGGCGCTTTATGCCCCCTAGCGGTTAGGGCAAATAGTAGTAGTAGTAAAAAAATCTTCTAACCATGGACACTTTTGATATACCATGATGTGAATATGATCTGAAGTGCATGCTAGCAACTTCACTATCTGAAATTTGTATGCTAACGAAAAGTCAACAACAAGGCATTGCTGGAGTTGTTGACGTTCCCATACCCCAATTAAGATTAACTCAGTGAGTAGTATGACGTGAGGAGACGCCATTCTCGAATGCGTAAGATTCCGTCGTTTCAGGGTTGTCTGTTTTTTCGTGCACAATTTTTTGATATTAAACCGAGTTTTTGGTGTCTTGTGTTAACTTGCAAAATTTTTGCTTGTTGGTGAAGCAAGTACATTTGGGTGCCTGTTGGGAAATCAGTTTTTTGTGTTTGCCCGAAGTTTTTAGTTTTGTAGACTGCTGTGTCGGGATGAAATGTGTGAAAAATTTTCATGGTTCTTGTTTCTTGTGAGTTAAATATGTGGTGTGATGCTGCTGCTACTGTTTAGTATAACGCAGCTAATTTCTCTTAAGGTGGACACACATTAGCGTCCATTTGGACACGGGATAAAATGGCCGCACTCCCAATGATCGCAATCCAAATTTCGGGGACACACACTGTAATCCAGTCCATCGCAAACCAGACGTTATTTTAAAAGTCAGGTTCGATGATGAACTCGGTTTTCACTTATCCGACTTAATTTGACGCACCGTCAATTGCATTACAAAAAGAAAAACAAGTAAAAACGTTTTCTTTGTTGCTTTTTAACACTGGCACCACAAAGCATAAACAAACTCCGAAGTTCGGACTTCGGACTTGGATTGCGGTGGATTCCGGAGCTGTCAACCTGAATCCCACGCACTACGGGTTTGGAATTTGACGCAGGACGATTTGGATTTTGGACGCAAATGTGTGTCCACTTTTACTCCACCTTTTTGCATTCTTCCATTACCTGTGTTAACTTTTTGCCTTAGCTCCTTGCTGAGCATAGCGCGTCAAATGACGACTGCATGTGGATCCCGAAATATGATCTATGGCGAGCTCAAGGAACTGTTTAAATCAGTCCGTTTGTGTTTTTCAAGTCTCATTTCATCAGAGGAATCGAGTTTCTCTGGGGAACGCAATCCCCTGCTACGGCTATGATGTCTGCAGACGCATCGTGCACAGGTCCAATGCGTCTATTGCCGGAAAATTCATTTTCCAAAATTCTTATTTAGTTTTGTTTGTTCTAATTGTGTGTCTAATAACGTCTTTTCATAACACTGAGTCCCTGGCAAACCAATCAGAAACACATAGGTCTAGAATAAGTCCAGAAACGGAGGTGAGTATAATGTGTATAATAATGACACGTCAGATTTCAGGTAAGATCTATTGCAAGAAGATGCAACCGAAAGCTTGTCATCTCAAATGCAATTTGCTTCATCCACAGTTGAAGTGTCCCTGAAGATCGCTCAACTAGGGGTCTATTCTGCTTTAAAATTAGCAGAAGTCCACGGACATCTCAAGGAACCGAATCTGAATTCTCAAGGTCTTCCATGCATCGTCTTCAAACCAATCTACAAGATTTTGTATGAATGAAAATCCGGAGTCTTAAGAAAACCAATCCGTTAAATTATTTTGCTTTATCGTTGGCATTTGATTCATTCTGAGTTTTTCGAGAATTTTTTTTCTAAGAATTTGTAACAGTCGCTTTGAACCGAAAATGGGAACAAAACAAAAAATGTAGTGCATGCATGCAAAATCTTTGGATTCTCGTTATTCATGAAGTAGATAATGTTGCATAAAAACACTCGTTCTTATCACAATCTTTTCCACAATAGGCACAACAGCATCAATGTCGTTGCCGTCGCCATCACCATCATCAAGTACAATAAGCGCCGCCCAAAAAACAATGAATAATCTGGCAATGCAAGGCGCCGAACTTTTAGAGACCTTTCAAACATTGATTCAACGAAATATGATGTATCATATGATGCAAAATAAGAATGCAGACTCGTTAGGTAAAGTACAAAGTTCAACACAGGCGTCGCAGTTAGTAAGTACACCTCCGAAATCGACGAGTAGTTCCACTGTATCCCCTATCGGAACGACGCAAACGACATCCCCAAGCTCCGACAGTACACAGTCTAAGATCAATACAGATGTTATCTTCCAGAACTTAGCGGCACAAGGCATTACGGTGGTAACGGAGCCGACAACGCCAGTGTCTTCGCAATCGACCGACAACAAGCCATCGGATATTTCGTCAGTATTAAAGGCGGCCACCACGAACATTATGCAGCAGCGCTATTTAATGAGCTTGATTTCTCCTGCTACATTGATGAGTGCCTTGCAAGCTCATGGGGTATCTGTTGGCGGCGCGGCAGCTTCCAAATCGACGACCTCTCCACCGAATTATAGTAGTGCGAAAGCAAGCAATACTAGTAGTGTATCGAGCGGCAATTTATTGCAATCGTATTTGCAAGCAGGACAAAGTAAGACCATCGATTCCACTACCAAGCAATACTATGGCAAAACTTCGCCTGAATTTAAAGCAAAACTTGGTGCTTCGCCTGCAGTGATGACCTCTACTCCATCTGAAATAGAGTCTTTGTTGAAAAATTCTCTCTATGGAAATCGTGACTCACTGCTGAAAGTCAATAGCACAAACACGAGCAAGAATCTCCCAAATACAAATCTTACAAACGTTGTCAATCATAAAAATTTAAGTGTAACGTCAGGATCTGATTCATTTAGCTTGGCATATTCAAAATCAAACTCATTGATTGCGACAACAGCAACATCCAAGGCTGCCGGAATGGTTGGCGATTTTACAAAATCTGAATCCTCGAAGCAATATGGCTCGACAAACGGTTCCATTCATCCGACCGCCGCTAGCCCGTCACTTCTATTTAACAAGTATACGACTATAACGCCCATTTCCTTTTCGGGGAATTCGACGAAAACCGCATTGGCAACAACCAGCAGTCCGTCAGTGCTTACAAACAGTGCGAGCGGAGCTGATACGTCCAAATCGAAATCCAACTATCATTCTACCTACAATACACAATACATAGCTCAATTCAGGGAATATTTAGCACAACGTTTTCCATCAAATGGCTCCACACAAATTCTAGACCATGACATGTCAAAGATGAAGACAGTTGATTCCAAATTCCAAGTGAATAACAAGAAAATGAACTCGTCGAGTTTGCCTTATTCCACCAACGTTACCATTGCGCCGTTCAAAAAGACTGCGTCGGAAGAGAGAGGTATAAACCTGCTGGGCGAAAGTAATTTGTCCGGAAAATGGAAAAGTGTATCCTCTTTAACTAGTGGTCAAGATTTGGCATCCATCAAAGTTATAAATACGGCGTTTTCAAATTCCTCTCAGGTTTCCAAAATGCTCAATAGTTCAATGCAAATACCTATGTCTAGTCAACAGGTGTTAACACAACAGCCGGCAATATCATCAAAGAACAATTTCAATGGAAATTTGGCCACCTTGCCGAGTGCAAGTTTCATTAGCTCGACTGATACAAGCATAGTGGGCGGTGAGAGCAACACTGCTGCAGATATCACCGCGAAATCGGTCCCGCGTAAGCCACGAAGTAGTGTAAATGCAAACATAAAACTGAAAGAACTGCTCGCACAGCTTAGTCCCGAAGAGCTGAAAACGATGACATCATCCAAACTGGCCGATCTTGTGGAAAAGGCTCATGAAATCATAAAAGAACAGTCCAAAGCACCACTATCGTCAAGCATATCGCAAGTTCGTTCATCCAACTATCAACAAATGAACAAACTTGGAAGTACAAAAACGGTTTCAACCACTTTCACGAGACCAACTGAAAAAGCTGCCACGTCCAAGACCGCTACTTACAGTGCTACACCGAAAAGGCAAACAGTTAAAGATTTGCTCGAAGCGAGGGCACTAAAACGAGAAAGTAAAAACACGAAAGAAAACGCTCTGGGACAAACGTCTCAAACTTTTGCTTCCTATTTCCCCAGTTTGCCTGCGAATTTGATGCCTTACACATCAACAGCAGTATCATCATCAAAGCCCTACATTCCTCGAATGAAGCCGAGCGCCGCGAGCACAATGAATTTAAAAGTCATTCGCAACTATGTGGAATCTCAGATGGCTTCAGTCCAAACCAAAACAGCCTTGCGATTGAACTCCCTAATGCAAAAGGAAAAAGTTCCACCGGTCACGCTTACGAACTTCCAATCGTTGGCCCTGATAAAGCTTACGAAACTTTTGGAGCAAAGGCCTGCTAATAATGCGAACTCCATTGAAACTGATCCATTAGCGATCCCCGATCTCTTGATTCCCGCCATTAAAACAGAAGAGGCGACGGATGAGCAGATTGTCAAGATAGAACCAGAGAAAAAATACGTTCCCATATTCGACTCATCTATCAAAGCAGGCGATCCTTTGTCCGCTGCCGTCGAATCATGTTTAGCGGACACTTTAAAATCACATAGAGACAAGGAAGACATCTGCCTGCTATCGATTCTCAACGAACCATATTGTAGGGATTCCGTACCGTTGCCGCCTCTTTCGTTGTTGCGAGTGACCGCAGACGAGAAAGTCGTTTTTGATACAGATCATGACTTGAATTTAGATACGTCTGAAAATGCTGTAGATTTTTTAACGAAATCAGGACTAGGTCGTTGTGAATCGTGTAATGTAAATTGGACCGGACTCGATAATATTCTGGATAAAAGCAATATCGTAGTATTGGAAGAATCTGAAAACGAAAGCGATGAATATTTCAATATTGTTCGTATGCGGTTTGGATGGCTGCAAAATACGGACGATTCTAAGCAGTCAAATGTTGCCAAGCCCGCGTCTAGTATAAAATTCGAAGAAGCTACGGTAAAGCAGGAGGTGAGTATGGAGGTGAGATCACAGGAGACACTCGACAGCATACAGGATGAAGCCGTAGTGGAAGCGAATGGCTCCAATACGAGTGTTGAACCGAGTGCTGGAATTGAAAAGGATGAATTGCCGAATAGAACAGAAAATCTTGAAAACTCTCTGTTAGAGACCATCAATCAGTCAAATAATTCAGAAATTGTGTCGCAGAGCAGCGAAGATTTGATTCCAGTCAATGATTTACAGGGAAAAGAATCCTCCGACGTTATTGAGGACACTATTGATGTGAATAGCTCGGTAGATTTTATAGAAACTGATCTTAATCAAGATAGTGGCGATATTCAAAATTGCTGCACAGACGATGACCAGAGCAAATCATTTGCGACAAATCCTACTAGCGGCGGAATTGAAGAGGCGTCGTCAAATTTGTGCTTCGAAAACACCCAAATATCAGCAGTCCAATCAGAAATTGTTGAATTAGACAATACTGAAGAAGCACCACTTATCGCTAGTCAAGACATAGTTATTGAATCCGAACAAGAGGTGTGTTCAGATGCACTACAATCATTGCCATCCACAGAAGAAGCCAACTGCGAACCAGCCTCCGAAACTGAAAAGTTCAACCTTGATAGCAGCAAATTGACAGAAGACAGTGAATTGAATCATGAAGTCCATGAAACTGCAAGTGGTGAACTGTTTGACAACTGCTTGGACGACGAGTCGCAATCAACTTCAAAAGAAGGCTTCTCAGTTTCCACGGACGAAGATACGCAAGCAACCTTTGACTCGGTTCCCGGAGCCGAGCAAGAACCTAAACCCCATATTAGCATAACTGTGATTCGCTCAGAAGGTTCGTATAGAATGCGACAACCGAATGATCAGAGACAATCCCTCGAGTTAGTGACGAGCGATAGCGTAGCTGAAAACGATATTTCTCAAGATGCTGATGAAGATGAGTCAGTACGGCCGCCATCACAAAGTAAGAGCGAGGAAAAGTGCAAGTTAATTAATTCGCGACGAATATCGAAATCGATTCTATCCACATACCAACAAAGCGGAGAAAACGGCCAACAATTGAACCCCTCCTCTCCAGTCGCTGACGAATCATTGCCACCGGAAGACACTAGAATCGATCGCGAAAGATCTACGCCGAGCTCACTGAGTCATGAAGACTCTTCGCTGGCCACATTCGGTACCGAAGACGATTGCGCCCAATGTAAACCGGTGCGCGCTAAGGTAAAGAAGATCAGACGACGAGAATTTTCGTCGTCAAAACGGCCTTTCAGCAAGTTGGAAGTCATTCGAGAAGTTCAACGTCACATTCGGGAGAAGAACATTGATGCGGTTAGCGGGAAAGTAAGATTGCAAGCACGCACTATCTCAGTGAAAGTGAGACGAAAAAGGAAATTACAACGAAGTTCGATTCGAAAGAGTCGCCAGCGTTCGGAGCCCCCTGTTCCCATTCTTCGAATAAAACGCAAAGAGAATATAGTGGAGCGAACGGAGTCGCCTCATCCCGATTATGTGACGAGGCATAGCAAACGACTGCGCATGTCAAAACGACCTGTAACGCCCGTTTTCGATCATCATTCGAAACCAGAGGAGGATGACGAACAGTTGGAAGTACACAGCGAGGACGAAGAGGATGAGCAGGAGCACATCCAAGTATCGTTGCTTGGAAAAAATGACATTTTGCCTGTAACCGTAGCGAACTATTCGCTACGGAGAAAGCCCTGGATTCAAAAAAGTAATCTTGAATTCGTACCAACCAATAATCTGAGTACGTGTGATCTCTCCACATCGAACAAGCGAAAATCAACCGATGAATGTGAAGAAGACTTCCAAGCGGACGAAACTAACGACAGTCTTGAAGAGGACAACGAGGACGTTAGCGATCCAATTGGAATTGAAAATGCCGAACAGCCAACCGGTGGTTCGTATGGATTGCGAAAAAGAACTAACAGCATATTCCACGGCTACAACGATTCAATATACTACGATATGCTCGAATTTGACGACGATATGTTCTTCGGCGTTTCGGAAAAAAGACGACCGAAGAAGAAAATCGTCCCAAAAATAGCTAAACCGGACAATAAATCTGGCGTGAAATTGATATCGACGAAAAAGCCGAAAGTAAACGTGCCTCCTAAGCCTAAATCAAATCTGCGTTTACGAAATCGGCTATTGGAAATAGCCGTATCGTGCGATGAGAACACAAACACCTCAACCATGTCGGGATTTTCGACAGCCGAAGATAATATACCGCTTAAGCAGTTGCTGAAAACATCAATCAATGAAAGTGACCGATCATCTTCGAGACGTGCAACACGAAAAACGTCTACAAATAGTGAAGCGATTACTGGCGAAGTTAGAGAGCTGAGAATAATTTTGGAACGCTGCACAGTGGATGAGCTGCTTGAGAAATTTCGGGAGGAATGTAGAAATCAAGGTGCGAAGAGCTTGCGATCGACCCGAAGTCGCATCACGATGTCTTGAATGATGTTTGTCACAAAATTGAAATCGCATAACAGATTGGGTTTGAAAATTGTTTCAGTGTGCATCTGTACAATGTAGTAATACAGAAATCATTCTGCAAATGTCTGCAGCAATTTTTCGAAAGGAAATTTCTTGATCTCCGATGGCTGGCGAAACATCAATTTCATTGACCTACTTCTAACTGCACGAATGTTTCGCTTCGATAATGATAAAAAAAAACATCATTTAATTATCTTTTGTCTTTATAAACTTATTTATACTTATGAATGGGAACGACAATAGTTTATAAATATAATTGGACTATTTTCTTTTTTCTATTTTGGTCAGAGTTACAAAGCACTGCACTTTTTAATTTTTGTTGGGTCCGCCAAGTAAATCAGGTGATGTTTTGTGGTTAACTTCCGAAGTGACTTCTTGAATTTCCGTTTTTGTTTTAATCTGTTTATTTATTTTTTATTTTTTGATCAAACAATCTAAAGCCACAACAGATTTGAGATTCTTTTTTCTTTTTCTACAAATCAAACGGCAATCATACCACCAATGTTCTTTTTTTTAATTATTTATTTATGAAACCTTTCATTTATGTACATTAGCCCTAATAGTCTGCCTATCAATGAAGCCATAACTTATAATCCTACCGCTTCAGAATAAAAATTATTTTGTCTTCATAAGGATTAGTTAAGAGTTGAAAACAACAGTCTTAATTTTGTGTAAACATATAAATGTAAATTATCAGCTAAGAAATTGTAAATAAATAATGTATTCCATTTATCATGATTTGATCCATCTAGAATGTATTAAATATATATAATTAAGTCTCATGTATTGTAAAAATGACCATGTATAATATAAATTTCCCACAGTGAACGAACATTTACAATTAAATGATCAAGAACTACAACTTTTACCAGAGCTGACTATATTAAAAATTAAAAAGAATAAAAGTATAAATGTAGGCAGCAAAAAGAAAAATAACCCGTATAAATTTATTAAAAAGAGATACACGACGCATTATATCTTCTTTTATAAAGTAGAGTAACGGTCAAAGATTTAGATTATCTCACTAAGTCATGTCAAATTGTAAAGAGAACACGTATTATGTAGTTGCTGAAATATTTAAAAAATGTTCTTCGGTCATTTTCAAATAAATAGAAAAAATAGACCAGCTCATTGAAAATTAAACATTATGAACGATTTTTTTTATGTTTGTGGAAAAGATGAATAAAATGTATTTTGATTTATGCGATAAAGGAAGAGAAAATTGTGATCGATCATTTCATGCTTTGATAATTGAAAAATTATCATAAATGGAAATGAAATAGAAAGTTACTGACAACAGTGTGAACAAATTAAAAGGAGTATTAATGATTATTTTCTTTGTTTGTTTTTCAAAGCACGAATGTAATAAAAGAATAGTTATATTAATTGTGGGCGTGTTTTTTATATCCCTGATTGTTTCAGGTAATTGGTACATGTTATCACAGCCGTGCGAAGGGAGGGGCGAAAGTGGCGACCGCCACGGACGCCATTAGTAGGGGGCGCCGACAGCGAGAGCTTTTAGATTGGTTATGAGCCCGGTAAAATAGTACCTAACGTTAGGGAGAAATGGCAAACATGGTAAATTTTTTGTGAACATTTCTATAAGTGTTGCAAATAAACCCCCAAAAGTACTAATTGTTGATATGTATAGGGGTTGAAATAGGGTGGAATGCGGTGTTTCGCGATTTTCGCGAAATCTGTCCATTTTTCGAGAAAAATGTAAGGACCAAATTTTTAACTTGTAAAATTTACTCAAAACGAAGCTATCATGCCTTCAATAGTCTGTGTTGCTATCAATTTGATCCATTTTGCATTTACCACTTTAAAATTAGCAGTGTGACTTATTCCGATTCCACTGTTCCTATGAGAGGCATATGAAGTAGTGGGCTGATTTCACCCAAATTTAGGAATGTGATTCGGTGGTAGTTATGATGAACTAATGTGAAATTTTGTAAAGATATCTTTAGGAAAAAAAGTTTTTCTAACAAAAACTTTTGAACCGGTCGTTCCTATGGCAGGTATGATATAGTAGTCCAATTTCGGGAATGTAATTTGGTAGTACAGTAGCCGCTCGAAAATTAGAAAAAAAAAAGTTTTGGCCAATTCTAATTTCCAAGATTTTCTAATTTCCAAGCGTTTTGAAAAAAAGTTAATGTAAAAAGAATCGTTTTCAGGTTTTAGGTAAGTTTGTTTATTTAGAGGTAAAAGCATATAAATGAAACATGAAGCAAACAATTATGTGGTGAAAAATTCACTTATTTTTGATTGTCTTTTGCCAACATTTGCTGACAAGTTTACGGCTTTGTCGCGAATATTTTAAATCGCAAATATTTCGGATGCCGTTACAAAATTTTCTTTAGCCCATAAAAGCAAGCGATTGGAACAATTAATTGCCTCTGCATGGGAAACGCGGGCATCAACCTCCTCGTCGTCAGAGTTGCAACTGTTGGTTGAAATCGAATTTTCATCAACTTTGTCATCATTCCACTCTTCGAACTCCGTGGACGTTACTTCCTACATATTGTAAATAAGGGACCTTTACATTGTCTATTGTATAGTTTAAAATTTGTCGTAATTCACCTGTTCCAGAAGTTGAAACAATTCTATTCTCTCTTGCCGGAGCCTTAGGTTAGCCAGGGGAATATTGTCTTCCTCTTCAAAATCGCTTTTGTAATTCACATTCACACTAGCGGAGTCTAGTATACCCATGATCTTTCTCCAACTCAAGAGGCGAAACTCATGGCAGTCGTTGCAAGCTTTCCTTCTTTTTCTGCTGAGGGCTTAGGACGTACGAGTCTTGTACAACACGTCATCGATGTCGGCGGCAGCAGGCCAATTAAGCAGAGACATTTTGCAGTCTCCCCCGCCATCGAGAAGCACCTCTTTGTAAAAATTGACAGGATGCTTGCAATGGGTGTCATTGAAGAGTCCACAAGTCCTTGGTCTTCGCCTGTCACCCTTGTAGTGAAGCCCGGTAAGGTCCGGATGTGTCTGGACGCTCGGAAATTGAACGACGTCACGGTCAAGGACGCTTATCCTTTGCCTCTGGTCGATGGTATACTAGGTCGACTCCTCAAAGCCGAGGTTATCTCGAGTCTCGACCCAAAAGACGCCTTTTAACAAATACCACTCGACCCAGAGTCAAGGGAGAAGACGGCCTTCACTGTTCCAGGTCGGCCATTGTATCAATTCGTAACGATGCCGTTCGGATTGTGCAATGCTCCTCAGACCATGCAGAGGCTAATGGACCGAGTCGTTCCAGCTCATCTGCGCCACCAGGTTTTCATTTACTTGGATGATCTGCTGATAATTACGGAGACATTCGAGGAACATTTTAAGATCCTCCAGGAATTGGCTCTTTGTTTTCGCAAGGCCGGTTTAACCTTTAACGTTGAGAAGAGCAAGTTCTTCATGAAGCAAGTTCATTATTTAGGCCATATAATTGGGAACGGAACAATCGAAACAGATCCGGAAAAAGTCCGTGCTATTGCCGAATTTCCAAGGCCGAGTTCGCTAAAACAGATGCGTTGATTTCTCGGATTATGTGGGTGGTACCGTCGATTCGTGCCCAACTTCGCGTCATTGTCAGCTCCGCTGACAGACATGCTTCGCAGAGGACGTTTCACTTGGTCCGAGGAAGGACTGAAGGCTTTTGGGGCCTTACAAGATAGCTTGTCGTCTGCTCCCGTTTTGCATAGCCCGGATTTTGCAAATCCTTTCGCTATCCATTGCGATGCGAGCCAGTCTGGCATTGGAGCAATATTAGTTCAGCTAAACGATGACGGAGCTGAAGTCCCAATAGCCTTTATGTCGAAAAAGCCCAACTCGGCCCAAAAACATTATTTAGTCTCTGATCAGGAATGTCTGGCAGCGGTACTGGCGATTAAAAAATTCCGCGCTTATGTCGAGGGACACGAGTTTTCGGTTATCACCGACCATGCCTCGTTAAAGTGGTTAATGTCCCAAGCGGACTTAAATGGGAAGTTAGCGAGGTGGGCGTTAAAGCTACAAGGCTTTAAATTCACCATTAAGCATAGGAAAGGGAGCCAGCATGTGGTCCCCGACACGCGCTCCCGTGGATACTCAGCTGACGCCCTCTCGATAGAATCCTTGGATTTAGACACGACCCTTGAAATTGACTTGTCATCACCCTGTTTTAAGTCTGACTCTTATATCGCATTAATTCGACACATCCAAGAAAACCAACACCACCTTCCGGATCTAAAGGTTCTGGACGGATTTGTATACCGGCGCTCGGAGTATGCTACCGGGAACGAAATACAGGAGGAGAACTCATGGAAATTATGGGTTCCAGAGGACTTAACGTCGACCTTAATTGCACGCGCGTATAATCATCTACTATCTGCGCACGGAGGATTAGGAAAAACACTAAGACGCCTCAGGACTTTTGGCCGAAAATGTCAGTAGAAGTGAAAAATTTCGTGAGCGCGTGCGAGACTAAAGCCCCAAATGAAGTTCTTAGACCTCCCATGGGGAATCTTGTCGTTCCTGAGCGCATATTTCAGCGCCTGTACGTCGATTTCATCGGGCCATATCCACGATCTCGTTCCGGAAATATCGGGGCAATCGTTTTGTTAGACCATCTGTCGAAATTTACCCAATTACCCAAACGTGACAATTTCCGGTAGCAGATTTCTTAGAACATTATGTACCTATGTATTTAACAAGAATGTAACGCGTAACGGAATGCATTTCATTGTTAAAAAAGAGAAAATGTAAAGTCACACTTCTTACGCTTGAAGATTAGAACAGTTTATTCTAATTTTAGAGCGGCGAATGTACATAATTCGCTTGTTCTAATTTCCAAGCAATTCTAATTTCCACGAGTTCTAATTTCCGAGCGGCTACTGTATATACCATTGAAAAATATGAAATTTGGTTACGATATCTTTAAAAAGAACACTAGATCGAAGCTTCGCTCCGTCCTGGCGTCCGAAGCGTATATACCCTAGACTTCTACAGACCTAGTGGTGATACCAAAAGTACCAATTGGCAACGACCATATGCACTGAAAGTGAGTTTCCCCCGTTTATAGGGGAGGTTGGCGATCATTCAGAAGGATCTTGACCATTTTCAAAATGAACTAACCCACACTACAAATATTTCTCGAATTTTTCACTAGCTTTTTGAAGTCTCACATGTAGGGGAGGTAGAGATTTCCTTTGTCGGATCTTGTGCATTTTCAATAAAAACCAACTAGATCCTAGTACAAACATTTTACCAAAGTTTCAAGTCACTAGCTTCATTTTATCGAGAGTTATTGCTTATTTTAAGTTTTATTTGTAGGGGAAGTAGGGGTTTCGTTCGTCGGAGTTTACTTATTTTCAATATAAGCCAACTGGATTCTACCACAAACATTTGACCAAAATTTCAAGTCGCTAGCTTCATTGTGTCGAAAGTTATCTCTTATTTTAAGTTCATTTGTAGGGGAGATAGGGGTTCATTGGGTCGGATCTGGCCCATCTTTAATACCAACTAACTAAATCTTACTTCAGACATTTGAATAAAATTTCAAGTCCCTGGCTTTATTTATCGCTTATTTGAAGTTTCATTTGTAGGGGTTCCTTGGATCGGATCTTACCAATTTTCAATACTAACTAACTAAATCTTACTACCAACATTTGCCAACTTTTCAACTTGCTGGTGTCATTCTATCGAAAGTTATCGTAATTAAAGGAATATTTAATTTTTTGCAATTTGTAGGGGAGGTAGGCGTTCCTTTCATCTGATTATCCCCACCTTACCAAAACTCAAGCAGCTTCTCACTTCAGGGTTACATACCAAAAATCAGGTGTCTACATCAATTGGTTCAAGAGTTATAGACAAACAACCTGAAAAGTAGGGTAGTACGGGGCTCTTTGTAAGAAAATTACCGTTAGTTTTCAACTGAGCGATTTTATTTTTCCATGAGAGTATAAAATTACCCTCACGAGTAATCTACCACTTCCCGGTTGCTGGAGCGCAAGGGTAAAATTGCCTGGCACTTCACGCACGTCACGCTCAATCTGGGCAAGTGCAAGCGTCCAAATGTAGACAGTTCGCCTTCCTCCGATAAACAGGATGCGCGCAAATTGGCCCCACCCACCGTAGGCGAATCTGATAATAAGGTCGCGGTGGATCCATTTCCAATCAATGTGGGGCCTGTCGCCACCGACGGCAACTCCACATTCATCATAGATCCGACTGCGCCATCTACTAGCAACGCATCTAGCACTCATCCCGAATCATTAAGTGCCGCAAAAACTGTGCCGCCAGCGGTCAATGTCCTTCAAGGCGCACCGTCGATACAGGGCAGAAATTCGCTTGGACCTCGTGCTGTTAATAGCCCAAGGAACCTCAGCGGCTCTCACCGAAGGGAGCGTCAACGAAAGGGAGACGGAGGCAACAGTTCCCGACAGGGCAAACAAAAGTGCCTTGTCCAACGTTCGCTATCCTCGCAGGACCATGAACGTCATTAAGGTGCTTCAAGCGAACCTGCACCACGCAATAGGAGCATCGGCTACTGTGTGCAGGTTATTCGCCGATAAAACAAGCGTTTATTCAAGAGCCATGGAGCCATGGGTGGCCATAGCCGAATTTGCGGTCCAAACGCAACTACTGGTAAGTTGATATATGACAGGCTAGCGGGTTCTCCGCGTGCGGCGCTTCCGATCGACAAATGCGTCAACTATTTGCCACTACCCAATTTTATTTCTAGAGATCTAGCTGCAGCATTGGTGGAAGTATCCACGCTCAACGGTCGTCAGAAAGTGGTAGTTGCGTCTGCCTACTTCCCATCTGACAATGTTGAGATTCCAGCACTCGAGGTCCAGCAGCTCGTTGACTTCTATCGACGTACTAACCGGCATTATGTGATCGGTTGCTATGCGAACGCACACCCTACGGTGTGGGTTAGCAGCGACATCAAAGATAGAGGTAAGCGCCTTCTTGACTGTCTTATGTGTAAATATGTGAATGTCATGAACAGGTGGTGCAAACCTACCTTTGTCACGGCAAAGAGGATTGATAATTCTACAAGAGTTATCACTCCATATAACTTCCCCTCTGCCAGGAGATTTGTATGTATTGACAAATTGCATAGACTTTACAAGAAAGCTGACTCCGCCTCCGGCGGTAGATTTGTATGTATTGATTCTCTTGTGTATCTATACTGTGTAGTTTAGAATCTTATATGGAGTGATAACTCTTGTGGAATCTATACTATTTGGTCACGGCGACATTACCCTTCCTAGCGGTTTCTTCTCCAGGTTCATTGCGAATTGGCACGTACCGGATGAGGTGTCTCTTTCAGATCATAGACACTTCAGATTTGACATCCTAGGACAATCTGACATTCGCTCGGATACTTTTTGTCCAAGGAAAACTAACTGGATTAAATTCCGTGAACTAGTTAGCTCCAAAGCGGAACTACTGGTCCCATCAGCGCTACAGGGGAAATTGAGTTTGCAGCTGATGAGCTCAATAAAATTTTAACTTCCCCCTACAGAGATAGTACCGTTTCACGTACGGTGGAGTTGGGCGTAAAGTACCCTGGTGGAACGAGGATTTGTCCCGCGAGCGAGCTAAAGTTAGGAGGTTGTTCAACAAAGCCATGCGCTTCAGTAGATGGGATGAGTACAGAACTGCTCTCACCGAGTACAAAAAACTCATTATGCACTCCCAACGAGAATGCTGGAAACAACATTGTGAGAGCATTCAGTCGCTACCGGAAGCAGCGCGCCTTCACAAAGACTCAGCAAACGGGGTCGGCCTTCTATTGAAACCAGACGGTTCGTATACTGAAAGTTCAGAAGAAGCATTGAAGTTGCTGCTTCAGACTCATTTCCCAGGGTCCGTACTGTCTGATAGTGACCCCTTCCCAACTGCGAGGCCCGAATGGGTTCCCGTAAGTGGATGTTCACACTGCGTGCGATGCCGAGCCGAGCCGGGTCGAGCGATGCAATGCGATTGCAAGCTTTTAAAGCAAGAAAATGGAAAGTCTTCAATTTTAAATGGAATCACGCTTTGAGTGTACACACTGCGCGCGATGCAATGATGAGCCGAGCGATGGCCCGATGTTTTCACAAACTTCTTTGCTTTTTCGTGCGAGTACAGGCTGCTGATTTTTTGCGATGGAATTTAATGGGCTTTGCGATGGAGTTTATGGGCTTTGCGATGCTTTGCGATGTGAAGCTTTTTAGAGCCAGTATGGTGCAAGTACGAGCTGTAAAGTAATATTTGATGTAAGATCACACTGAAAAAAATGCATGTATGTCTGCTTTTATACCCTAGACTTTTAGGCGCGGCGGTGTGGCAGTGTATACATGGAAATTATGAGGGTCATCTCCTGATTCGATTTAGCCATATCTGTCTGTCTGTCTGTCCGTTTGCACGATAACTTTCGATAGAATGAAGTTAGAAACTCGAAATTTTGGCCAAATGTTTGTAGCATAATCTAGTTGGTTGGTATTGAATATGGGCAAGATTCGACCGAAGGAACCCCTACAGATGAAATTTCAAATGAGCGATAACTTTCGATTGAATGAAGCTAGCGACTGAAATTTGGTTCAAATATTTGGATTTAGATTTAGTTGGTTGGTATTGGAAATGGCCAAGCTCCGTCCCAAGCAACCCCTATGTCCCCTACAAATGAAACTTCAAATGAGCGATAACTTTCGATACAATGATGCTAGCGACTTGCAAAATGCGACAAATGTTTATAGTGTGGGTGGGTTAGTTGATTTTGAGAATGGGCATGACCCTATTGAATGAACGACAACCTTCGCTATAAACGTTAGTTCAAATGTAAATATCCAAAATTTGAATGGATGAACGATGAAACTTTTTATTGGATCCACGCCCACAGCTCAAACTGACCATATGGAAAATTCACTTTTAATGCAATGGCCGTTGCCAGTTGGAAGTTTTGGTATCACAACTAGGTCTGTACAAGTCTAGGGTATATACGCTTTGGACTCCGGTTTTGATTCAGTATGGCTCAAATGAAAGGTTATTACCACCGTAATAAGGTCCATTTAGAAGGCGTGGTTTCACAAGCGGTTTGAGCAGCGGACACGGCTGCGTATAAAGGCATAGATCAGAACCGGCGGCTTACATATTTAGTGCCGGTGCACATGGACGTCCAAATGACGCCTGACGCTGGTTTCTGCTCCTATCTGCGACATTTCACGCGTCCGCATATCAATTTTTAATAAGCCGGCCCACATACATTCGAACCCGGAACACGGACACGGTCACAATGTCTGATTTGTATGATGTTTCTTAAGCCATTCGCTTGAGGATCACTTTTAAGTGCTAATTAATTCATTGTTAATCGTTGATCGTGACTACTACAATTGACAATTAATTTTGAAAAAAAAATGGTGGGTAGGGAGCTCTCAGCTCGGACGGGGGTAAGGGGGCTGAAAATGGTGTTAAAAATGCGATATTCCTTATATTTTAGAAGTTATGGCCAAAAAACAGTTTATTTAAAACTAAAAATAACATAAATTGTAAATTCAGGTTCGCTATTATGTGGCCCGGCTTATATAATACAGAGTGACGCTGTGTCCTATCGCATCATGTGAATTGAAATGCAGATAGGTATCAAAGAGGGAGGAGCTTAAGTGACGAGGCGTCCGACGTCATTTGGACGTCCATGTGTACCGGCTCTTACACTGAATTCAAATGCAATCTCGCCGCTGCACAAACCGCGGCGGTGGCCGCAACGGCAAGTCGAGTGGTTTATACATTCATCGTCCTAAAGCCGCCGCGGCTGCCGCTTTTAGCGTTTATACACAGCGGTGCGCCGCTGCTCAATCCGCTTGTGAAACCTCTCGTCTGAGGTCGCGGAAGAGATGATGAAATTCACCAACACTGGGCCTTTCTTCATTAATGGGATGCACCCAATGGCGAAGTCCTTCCATTTTTAGAGCACTGTTTTGAAACAGAAATAAATTTACCGGGTCAAGCACAAACGACATGATGTCGAACAGATTCTATTCCTTGAACTAAATTGGTCTCCACTCTCCATAACTCCGTGCAGTGAACATCCCGGATCATCTTTGCATCGCAAGCCATCGCTCGGATCATCTTTGCATCGCAAGCCATCGTTCGGCTCGGCATCGCACGGCGTGCAATGTGAACACCCACCTCATCGCATCGCCCGACCCGGCTCGGCTCGGCTCGGCATCGCACGCAGTGTGTACATCCACTTAGCCGAGCTCGCAGTTTATCGGGGGTCATCTTTGACATGGACAAAATAAAATGGGCGATAGAATCCTTTGAGCCATTCAAAGCTCCCGGAGTAGACGGCATTTTCCCCACTCTGTTGCAAAACTGCTTGGAGATCATAATAACTCTAATCGAGCTTTTTAGGGCAAGTTACACCCTTGGGTACATACCGCAACCTTGGAGGAAAGTTAATGTGGTCTTCATACCCAAACCGGGTAATAAGCCGAAACATATGCCCAAATCCTATAGACCGATTAGCCTTACTTCCTTCTTCTTTAAAACCATGGAAAAGTTGCTTGATTTGCATATCAGGCACAAGATGGAACTGTCGAGCCCCCTACTTCGTATGCAATTCGCGTACACGAAGGGCAAATTACCAGTGACCGCCGCCTTGCATAACCTCAAAAACTCCCTCAATGATAAGGAAATCGCGTTGTTTGTGTGTCTTGACATTGAGAGGGCTTTCGATAATGCCGGCTAAGATGTCATTTCCAGAGCACTGGAACTCAGGGACATCCCGCCCGCTACCATTGTATGGGTTGATGCCATGCTCCGTAGACGGGATATTCATTCAACTCTAGGCAGTACATCCATTTGCGTGAATGCCATAAAGGGTTGTTCACAAGGTGGCGTTCTGTCACCCCTCTTGTGGTCCCTTGTCGTAGTCGAGCTGATTTTCATGCTTAATGAGCGCGGTTCTCTTGCTATCTGGTATGCGGATGATTTAACTATCATGGTCAGGTGCAAATTTGAATCTACCATCACTGAGGTGATGAGGTCGTCCCTTGGCCTTGACATAGTTCTGCACTGGTATTTTGCTGTGGGCTTACATTTAAACCCACAGAAAACTGTCGTTGTGCCGTTCACACGAAAACGAAATACAACATTGGATCCAATTTCGTTAGGCGGCATGACCTTAGTTTATTCCACTGAAGTTAAATGTCTCGGGGTAACTCTAGACTCGAAACTCACCTGGAATACTCATAGATAATGTACTTGGCAAAGCCACACGCACAATATGGGCTTGCAGAAGTTTCTTCGGACGGACATGGGGGCTCACCCCAAAGATGATTGAGTGGTTATACACCATGCTGGTGCGGCCCATGGTGACCTACGCAGCGCTTGTGTGGTGGCCGAAAACTCAGCAATCTTCTGTCTCATTGAAGTGCAATAAGCTTCAACGCCTTGCCTGCCTTGGCATCACTGGAGCTATGCGCACTTGTCCTACGCCAGCCCTGGAGGCGATGATTGGACTTACTCCGTTGCATATATTCATTCAAGAATCAGCAGCTCTAAATGCTCTTAGACTTCGTTTAACTTCCGACGTGCGTAGTGAAGAAAGCGGTCACATGAGCATTCTGAATCAAATTCCTGACGTGCAGATCTGCTTGAGATCAGATTATATGATCACGGAGGTTTGATTCGGCAGAAAACTTTCAGCCCTCATCCCTGACCGCTCTGAATGGGTAAATGGCACACCCTGTCCAGACCCTAGATGTATGGGCATTGAGGGGAACGAGGCTTCAGATGAACTTGCTTAACTAGGATCATCCAATCGTTTTCATGGACTTAAGCATTACTGTGGCTTTGGGCTGGCTTCGGCCAAGCTGCGGATCACAGATTGGTTTGCACTATTGCGTCATCAGTACTGGAATAACCTTCCAGGGCTACGTCAATCAAAGGAGCTGATAATACCCTTCAGTCACAAGGGTACTACTCAAATGAGTAGAACCCACCTAAGACTCCTAGTGGGGTACTTATCTGGCCATCACCTGGTCAAATATCACCTGAACAATATGGATCTGTCCAGCGAGACTGAATGCCGTCTCTGCCTGGAGGACGTGGAAACGACCAAACACATCTTGTGCGAATGTCCCGCCATCGCGCGTTTTAGGATGGCAGGAGTTACGACAACCTGTAAACTCCTTGATGACACCGTATACGGCGTTTAAGTTGTTACTTCTTCCCTCAGCAGAAGAAGAGGCTAGAAGAGAATTCGCATAAGCTCTTTTATCGCGTCGCACACTGCGCTGAACTTCTCGAGGTTTCTGACGGTAAAGGAGTTGGATGCTGCTTCGATTGTCGTCTGATGCTGCAGCCAAACGAACCTTCAGTTCTTTCTTTCAAGAATCCGCTGCCATGAAGCGTCTGATATCCAGGACTTATTCCGGCAATCTGGGTTTGTGTCAAGGATGGTGTCTTCGCTATCAATGTTTTTATGGCATCCCAGTTTTCATTTATGTTATCTGGGTGACTAGTTATCTCAGCTGCTTTTTGCGCAAGATGGTCATTATATTGTTGTCAGACAGCTGGATTTTTTAGTCGAGCGGTGTTAAATTTTTGGCGCCTGGATCTTTCGTCGCTAGGACGGCGCACGGCAGCTCGCAATCGAACATTAGCTATTATACAATAAGATAATGGTCTCTTCCCATCCCAATATCGGCACCCTTCTTGTTTCGCACGTCCAGGAGGCAACTCTTGAATCTTTTACTAATGGCAAAGTGGTCGATATGATTTCGTGTTCTGGGCCGAAAAACAGAGGACCAACTGATTTTGTGGTAGTCCTTATGCTCAAACATAGTACCACCGATGAAGAGACTGTAAGGCGGCTTTCACACGGAACGCACGATACACGGGATTCTAGCATAAAGCACCAGTGGCGAGCGAGCTTTCATACGAGTGCAATTTAAAATTAATCATCGCACATACAAAGCTCGCTCGCCACTGGTGCTTTCTGCTAGAATCTCGTGTATCGTGCGTTCCGTGTGAAACCGGCCTAACAGTTGCAGAACTCTACAAATCTTTCACCGTTGTCGTTCCTATCCCCAAGACCGTGTCTCCCCATCACATATCTGAGCATAACATTGCATTATTGAGATGTTCCTCATTTTGGTCCGGAACCTGGCGGTCATGATTCTGTCATCCCAGGATAAGAGAGAGCTTCGTGCAGCTCTGGTTAAGAGGAGCCACACACCCGACTCACGACTACTACCGGTAGCTTTACCGGAGTACAACATTACAGTGCTGCCCGTTGTTCCACCATCTTATCTCACTAACTCCTAAGACGTTTGATTTATACCTCAGAAATTCACTCTCTAATTGAACAAATCGTGCGTTCTGGGGACGTTCTGATCCATTGTCCGCACATTCCAGAATCTGATTTTTGTCATTGTACGATAGCCAAAAGTCGTAGCCGTTGAGTCAGTCCTTATCCGAGGCATAGTTGACGTTTCGTTAGCATATAGAAGATTTCGGATAGTGCAAGTTGCTGGCATACACATCCTGTCTTTTGTTTGTCGGTTTCAACGACAGGCCGTCAAAGGGAAAGGTCTTGGTATAATTTTTACGCCCCTCACCACAAGGGGAAGGTTTACCTAAACCAAATCATCGCACCGCCATCACTGGCAGCTTGACATTGGTTAGCAATGGTCAGTGACCACTGCCGTTACAGGGGGCGCCCACACGGAGGACTATGGAAGAGGAATTTTTGCCCCCGCCCAGGGATTTTGGCCACACACACTCACATTCTCCGAAAAGAGCCGAACAACATTGCTCAACAGGCCCTCGATTGGAACCCGCAGGGAACCAACGTAAGTCGCCGTGTTGGACGACCTAGTAACACCTAGAGAAGATTAGTTAACAGAGAGGCTGCCATAATAGGCAAGTCGGGGAGTGAGTTGAAAGCGATGGCAATGAACAGGACGAGGTGGAACGTAGACGTGGCTAATGCCATATGCCCCACAAGGGGTTAATTTAATTTTTTTTGTCAATGTGTTAACTTACCGGGGGAATTTTTATTGACAAACCTCAGATTCGTGTTCACCTGCCCAAAATACATAAAGGTACACAATAATCAAAAGGTCTTCAAAACTTTCCATCTCAAAATGTCAGGATCCTGGAGTATTATGAAGGTAATATACAACTTTTTGTAATTTTTATTTCGTATTTTCTTCTCATAAAGCCCTCAAACAAATTAGATAGGTAGCTTATATCTCCCAAAAACAACCCTGTTGTAAAAAAAAATCCCCGCCAAGAAAAACTCCTCAACCGTAAAAAGGATTGATATGAACACAATACCGCCAAAGTACTCGTAGCTTCGCGCCTCGCTCTAGGGTATGCATATTGAACGCTGATTGCATTAGTTAATTTCTTTCAAAGCTGATTGGCGGGGAGCTTCGTAGCCTAAAGATTCACCGCCGAACGGATTTAATAACAAAATGACAGTGACAATGACAACGATGCCGCTCTGACAAAATTATGGATAAGTAGTTGCGTGCGGATTATGCTGTAAGCTCTTATGCCAAGTATTATTGGCTTCTCGCCCGGATCTCGTTATAAAGCCCCCGCCTTACAAAAGACTAAAAATGCACTTCAGGCCAGAAGTGATTAATAGACTATTTTCTACTGCGTTCTTCTTCAGATTGTTCAACTTATTTTGTTTAATGGAAGCTCCCCGCCAAACAGCGTTGAAAGAAATTAACTAATGCAATCAGCGTTCAATATGCATACCCTAGAGCGAGGTGCGAAGCTACGAGTACTTTGGCGGTATTGTGTTCATATCAATCCTTTTTACGGCTGAGGAGTTTTTCTTGGCGGGGATTTTTTTACAACAGGGTTGTTTTTGGGAGATATCACATCTTTTTGCATAGTAGTAGTAGTAATCCAGATGGCGCAACGGTAAGCACATTCGCCTTCTATACATTGGGCTCCGGTTTGATTCCTACTGAATGCGGTATTCTTTGATAAAAAAGGGGATTTACGTGCCGGACTATGAGTCCACTCAGGTTACCCATTTGGAGTAAATAGTTTTCTTGCCAAGAATATCATTTTTCTAGTTCAAAGGACTCAAAGTGCTTTTAACAGTAGTTTACTGCATTCGCCTCATCACCCTCGATAATATAATACTTATCTTGCCTAGATATCGCTTCCTTATCAAGAACATCCTTTTTCCTGCCCAAAGGACTCAAAATACCTTTAACAGTCTACTGCATTCGCCTCATCACCTCCAGTCATGTGATACCCATCTTGCCTAGACATCGCTTCCCATCTTCCACATATTGGAAAAAATCATCTTACATCATAATTCATATCTCATATGGCATAAATGAAACTACCTAAATCATATACCACACAGCATGTTTTTAACTGAGTTTTGAAGAAAAAATCAGTTATTCGACCCTCCTTCAATAACGAGTTCCGACCCCGGAGTTGGTTTTCTTTACGTTTCATGACCCCAGGAATCGATTGGCATCATTAGATTTTTTTAGTGTCCTTTATATATATGTATATATATATATATCCGCCAAATGTTGTGGACACGATAACAGTCGAACGGAAGTCATAAGCAAGGTGAAACTTTTCCAGCCGGCTGCTATTGAAATCCAGCACTATCGATAAAGCGGTTAACAAGTTACAGCTATATAACGTCGAAAGTATCTGAGCCTAATAACTTCATAACGGAAGAAGCCACCTAAACCAAACTTGCCCAGTGAGTAGACGTTGACAAAAACTAGCCTATTTTTGAGTTTTAGCAAAAATCCACCAAGCGGCTAAAAAATTACAGCTATATAACGGCATAATTTTATTAACAAAATAACTACATAACGGAAGAAACTAGCTCGGCGAAACCTACCCAGGTGGTGAATATTAATGAGGACTCGACTTCTATCTGATTTCAGAAAAATGCATTAAACGGTTCAAAAGTTACAGCCATATAACGGCAAAATTTTTTAAGCAAAATAACTCTATAATGCAAGAAGCTAGTTGAGTGAAATTTTTCTAATTTGTGCGCAAACGTCAAGACTGGGTTCCTACTTAATTTCAGTAACATCAATGAGTCAGTTGCAGAATTACAGGTATATAACCGCCAAATTTCGGGAACACAATTACAATAATTTACAGCGGAAAAAGCTAGTTGAGCGAAACTTGTCTAACTGATGAAAATTAGTGAGGAATAGCTTCCGGTGCAGTTTCAGGAAAAAGTTTCAGCTGTTTTGGTTTAGAACCTGTCTTACTAACATGCAAGAAATTGACCAAGGAGAAAATTCCAAACAAGATGGTCTCTTCGTTCAAGGTAACCATTCCACATGATCTGCAAATGCCATACAAGGCGTCTTTCTGGCCTCCGTGAATTCTTTTAAAGAAATTCACTAAACTAAATTTTCAACGACAACGCGTACCAACGACTCCAAAATAATGCAAAAAATGTACAGTAAGAGTCAGAGCCTAAATAATTCTTCTTCTTCACTTTCTCTATATTATCAAAATGTGCGAGGGTTACGCACCAAGCTCCAAATTTTAAATGTTTCTGACCTAACATCTTTTCATGACATTATCTGTTTGACCGAAACATGGTTAAATCCATCTATCAGCAGTAGATCTTCCGTTGTGATAGAAACTTCGAAATACTTGGACTACATTGAATGTTCTTTTTTTTCCTCTAACCTTTCTCAACCTTATGATTGTGTTACCGTTAATATTCCTACTTCCACCTCCACATCGCTTGTGGTTGTTTGTGTCTACGTCCCCTGTAATTCCACATTTATGTTTATGATAGTCTCTTTGATCACTTATCTGATACTGTTAATATTTTATTTCCTAATTCCTGTTGTATAATCTGTGGTGATTTCAATCTTCCCAATGTTAGATGGCCTGATAGGCCAGGTCTCCTTTGACTTCTTCTTCCATGTCAAGGTCGCTCACATCCTTCATGGAATTCTGTAACCTTATACAGTTCCACTTAACTCTGAACTTTATGGATCGTGCTCTCGATCTTGTGTTAAGTAATCTTACCTTGTCTTTTCTGTCGTCTTCTTTTCCTACTCCTGCTTATATTCCTTGTGATCCTTACCATCCAGCTATTGCTCATGAGATCAACATTAAATTGTCACCCTCTCTCTCAGAGACTTATCATTCTAGACTTAACTTTAGGAAAGCTAATTACGTTTCTATTAATGAAAGGCTGAGTCAAATCAATTGGTATTTCATTCTGAAGGATCTTAACTGTGAGAATGCTGTGACAACTTTCTACACTATCCTATGCAACATCTTCTACAAGTTTGTTCCATTACCTAACTATAAACCCCGGAAGGGCCCAGTTTGGTTTAGTCCGCTAATACACAAATTGATCCGCAAAAAGAAGCGTGTCCTGACTCGTCCTAAACGTTTCAGACGCCAATCCGACAGTATAGCGTTTAAAGATTTACCTATGCGAAAGGCATTCATTTGATGAAACTTAAAATGAAACTGAAGATAAATTCATATAGTGAAATCAATCGAACAGTTAAAAAGTTTCATTATCTGAAAATATCGCCGCAAATATCGAAATAGAAAATTCTGCAGCTGCACTTAGTACTACAACTGCAGTTAAGTATCCCACCCATATCTTAATTTTATTATACTCGTACATAAACTCATAAATGATCCCGAATTAGCCCATATCAAAAATCAGTTCCTCTGGCTTCACTGCGCCAGGTGTCTATTTTCTTTGCGGACATCCTAAGATGCAGCCTAAACATTCAGTTTCAATTTTTTCATGACACTTTTCATTCATGCACTTGCCACAAGCCACGCCTACAACCATGAACTCGTATGGTTCTCCTCACCCGACGAGCGCACGGACTTTTGCATCCGTCGTCGTCACTACTCACATAATCAAGTGTTTGCGTCTCTCCCTGTCGGCATGCGATCTCTGCGAGTGATTTGCTGTTTCGCATCCAAATTATCAAAAAGACTTAAGCGAGAAACTCTACTTTAAAATTTCATATTTTTAAATGTATCTTTTTATCTACTGCACGGATCAGAGCAAATGATCCTATGCACACCCTTGGGACACAGCCAATCCGTGAGAAAAGAAAGCAGACCTCGATACGCTCCCTACGAGGCTGTAGAAAAATTTGAAAAATAGCCATTTTTAAATTATCATATCTCGGATGTTTTTCCTTGTAGCGGAATCAAATTTGCAGCACTTTGTAAGATGACCAGAGACAATGACCATACCAAATTTGAGTCCGAACAAGCATCCGGGGCCGGAGCTACAGAGGTCCGAAAACCCGTACTTGTTGTGTCGCGTAAAGATAGCCTTGGTCACTTTTCCATTTTTTTTTCGATTTTTTTCGTTTTTCTTTGGCGGGGCGGGACGCTCCCGCATCCCTAGATTAAGCAAATCCTGCGCAGATGGGAGACGGATACTTTTGTACATATACGAGTACAAATGAAAAATGACAAGAAATTGATATGAAACGTATATGACCATCTAAAAAAAAGACTTTATGTTTGCGGTTCAATTTTTTTTCCATTAAAATGAGTTAAAATAGGTTTTGTTTAAAACCAATTAAAAAAAGCTTCTAACATTCGCTAGCACTTTAGTATCATAAAAAAACACTATTATCTACTATGAGTATATTTCAGTTAATTCTATTAACGCATTTAACTAATGCATATTGGATTAACTCTTTGACTGATAACCGACATACAAGGGCGTACCGGGTATATGAGAACACAGTTATATTAAGAATCAGTATTGTTCTTGTTGTTGTTAAATGGGGATATGCAAATGTACTTTTTCAATGCTCGCGGCTAATCTAATCTGCGAATAATAGTGTGTGAATTATCGTGTTGAATGTCTGCTGGGTATTCGATAGTATATTTGTCTGGTAGCAAGTTGTCGATTGCTCTTAATTTCGTCAGTTGATTGAGAGACAATGACAAGTTAATGAGATACCAGCTCAATCGTTCGTCCCAGTGATTCGATGTGTATTTTTCGTTTAAGTTACACTAACCATAGTTTAGCCAATTGTGTCCTTCCTATTGTTATCTCGGTCATCCCGTTGTTGTTGAGGACGGGCAACTGTTGGTTAGTATAAAAAATAATTGTCTTGCCACAATATATCCAAAAAACTATTTACATTCTTGGCATCTCAGCCCAACCAGCTGTAATGAAACATTTTCTGGAGATGAAGTAGACGCAAACAATAATGCACATCCAGTACCGAATCCTTCGTCAGATAATTCATTACAGGTATTGTAAAAAAATACATCCGACTAACATTCATTTTCATCGCAATATGATTGTTGACGATTTTTTCGCAACATCTTCTAATCCAGTCAAGAGGAGCTCATAAGCGCTTCGGAGAAACAAATTCTGGTGCAGAATTTTTTTCTTTCATTGTTTTTTATGTTTTTTGGGGTGCTGAGCACGAATTCGAAGCTTCCCATCAAAATTTTTTTGGGGAACATGGTCAAAATAAAAAAAAAATCGAAATGTCGGTACTTCTTTTTGGTTTTTCGATTGTAACTTGAAAACCCTGGATCCTAGCTAGAAAAAGTCTGCCGATAAATTGAAGAGCATAAAATTCTGCGTCCAAACAGCTACTTAAATATTAATTTTGGTTCATTGGTGTAGCCGCAATCGACAGTCTAAAAACGTCGATTTTTTTCAACTTTGCGAAAAACTCTGTTATGGTCACATTTGAACGTCTGTAACTTGAAAACGGCTACTAATACGTAAAAATGCAAGAATAAAAGTTGTACGGCATGAAATCTTGTTGAAAAAATACCCAATTTTTTTAATTCGGTCAAAAGAAAATTCAGAAACTCGCGATAGCTAAAATCCCTTTCTGAGCGAGTGTTTCCATACAACACATTTCCGGGCATATTTTTAATAGACCAACGTTCTAGTCACCGTTCTAACCACCAGAAACATTGCGTTTCCAGTTACCGCAGTCACAGTTCAGTTCAGTTCAGAAGTTCCCTGGAACCTTCTTGGTAGCAGTTCCAAGAGTAGCAACTACGAAAAAGTTTCGTAAGTGCAATTTGTGGTCAGATAAAGAGCTTCTACAGTTTCCCCAGATTTCTACCCATTTAATATTTTGTTCCAGCTCCTTTCTTCTATCTCCATCCTTCTAAAACAGAACCCAGCCATCTGCTCTCTACCTGCTGCAGGTCAGATCACCGACAGTTTGGTTCTAAAGTCTGGCATGTGAACAACTTTTATTTCTGAGACTCAAGCGAGACAAGATTGATCAAGGAAAGCTTATGGATTGGCTTTATGGACATCCCCCTTTCCCAGAAAGAGCAGACTTCACATCAATACTGGTATTTTCGGAGATGAAAGGATAGACTGCCACTGGGCTAAAGTGGTGGGCGTGCAAGGAATAAACCGCATAGTTGGAGACTATATTCGGGCAGTTAAATTCGAAAGGGCTTATCGAGTGAAGCCTCTTGCATTGACCACGTTAATGCCGGGGAAATTTCGTTTTAACTAATCCCAGCAAACTCACCACGATATAAACATATGGGTGCTGAACCAAAAAATTTGCATGAGGTTTGTGTTTCCGTAGTTGACGGTTGTTTTTATCCATGTTTATGTTTTGTTGTGGGACGACCGGTAGCGCAGTGTGTTGAGGCATCAGTCTCATGTTTGACTACCGGCGTTTCGGGTTCGAATCCCGTCCACGACGACGTTCGTGGCCATGGATGTGCAGGAGGTGCATGTTGACAACTGCATTCTCCGAAACCAGCTTATGCCGTCGAAACGTCAACTGGGCCACATGGAACAGTTGATGCGCTATGCCCCACAAGGGGTTAGGGCAACTGAGAGAGATGTTTTGTTGTAGTCGGGGGTATAAAAGCGCTTTCCACAAAAAGCTACTGGGGTTTTTACATTCCTAAATTTTTCGTTAAAGCTTAGTGATAAGCCAATATCTGACATTTGTAATATTTAGCACCGGTCGGTATAAACACCCCACGAATTAAAACTAAATCTAATATTATCTAGTTAATACTCCTTTTAGTTCCAAGCGGTCATTGATGAACAGTGCTATCCAAATCCACAAAAAGACTATCTGCAAATCCTGACACGCTATTCCATCCAATCGCCATTGTAAAATAATCAGATATTGAGTTGACAGAGTTCCTGACTTACGAACTGTCTCCCTACCCTCAGTCTGTAAAACTTACTTGTGAGAAGGTAAACCAAGAAGCAATCTGTAGAAGTTCACTGAACTGATGGTGCCCACAGTTGCCTAACACATTTTCTTGACCAACTCTTCTAACAAAAGGAGCCTGATCGTAATGCTCATGGAGAAAGACACAGAATTCCAGATCAAGTGCGAGCCAGCCAGGGAAGACGCAGATACTCTCATAATCACGACAATTCTCTCCTTGGCCCCAACAAATGAATCTGTCACAGTGGTGGGGAAAGACGTTGATCTTTTGGTCATTCTGATTGGTCTTTGTGCGCAAAGCATACAAAACGTTTTATTCCTCAAACCATCAAAAGGGAATGTGCCACAAACCCTGTACGCTCCTCATCTCGCAATTGAGAAAATAATATCTGAAAACATACTATTTTTACATGCGACTCCACCAGTGCGCTGTTCAACCAGCCATCGTAAAAGTTTTTCAAGATCCCCAGGAAGCTCGTTCAAGTACAATAGCTACGGCAGGAGAGGCCTTCTTGAAGGCGCTATACGGCCAAAAAGACGCCACCTCATTGAATCTGCTGAGAAACAAAAGCTATATGACGTCCTCCTTCAAGGCGCGATTCAACATCGCCTCACTTCCATCAGCTGAGAATGCAGCTCAGCAATGAGGGTATACCACCAAGTGCAGAATTGGCTTTGCTTTGACAAAAGGCCCGAAGAATGGGGGTGGAAAATCACCAAAAGTGGACTCCTGTCCTGTGTAACAATCATGAGGAATGCCGCACCAGATGCCCTACTGTGCATCATTTCTTGTAAACGCAAGAAGGCATGTGTAGGACACTGTGGCTGCAAAAAGCCACACTTTGTGCCAACTGTGAGGGCAAGTGTAAGAATCTAGACCTCTCTGCAGCCATGGACGACGACGACGACCTCGAAGAGAACCCAGACCACCATTCCGACAAACCGGTCCTTCCAAAAAACTAAGGAACACTCGTTCAAAAACGTGATTTTAGTTATTTCGAATTTCTGAATTTTCTTTTGATCAAATTAAAAAAAGCTAAGTACTTTCTGAACGGAGAATTTCATGCTCTCCACCTCTCACTTGTCGCATTTTTACGTATTAGTAGTAGCCGTTTTCAAGTTATAGACGTTCAAATGTAACCTTAACATGGTTTTTCGCAAAGTTGAGAAAAATCGACGTTTTTCGACTGTTGATTGCGGCTACACCAGTAGACCTAATTTGACGTTTATGTAGCTAATTCGCAGAATTTAATGCTCTTCAATTTATTAGAAATCTTTTTCTAGCTAGGATCCACGGTTTTCAAGTTATAATCGAAAAACAAAAAAAAAGTACCGAAATTTAGAGGTTTTTTAAGATTTTGACCATGTTCCGCAAACAAATTTTGGTGGGAAGCTCCGAATTCGTGTTCAGCACCCCAAAAACATAAAAAATGAAAGAACAAAATTCTCCACCAGAATTTGTTATCCCAAATCACGCAATGGATGAACCATTCGTAATTTTTAGGAATTTATTCACAACAACACATTGCTTATCACTAAATTTCCATAAGGGCATAACGAATACATTGCTTTAAATCTTACTTTAAATCAATGGATGAATTCAGAAAGCGGAACTGTTCCGGAACGGTGGTGTAAATTTCCCCTGTCACCTAGGCAGGGGAAATTTACACGTTCCATTTTCACTGAGCAGAAAATATTTCTACTTTATTTTCCGAGTATTTTGCGATAATGATTTTGACAGGTCGCAGGTGATATCCACGCCGTCACTTTGCAGAGGAAGAATGAACTTTCGTAGAGACACATTCAAAAATTGTGTAATAATCCAGGAAAATAAAATCCGAAAATGGGTAAACCGCAGAAAAAAGAAATAAGCTGAGTTTTTGCATACACGTTCCTTGATCTCCTAAACATAGGGTAAAAAGTCACGTCCGTTACGCCGGCACCCCCACCACTAAATATTAATATCAGGCATGGTGCATAATTAGGCTCTAATTAGTTGCTCTATTCCCGAATTTATTGCTCCTGCCGACTCGCCAGAATTGACGATTATATGTGGGGATGCTAGCGTAACGTTACGCTAGCACCCCCACTTTTTCATCCTACATCTATCGTACCAAAATTTGATGTAAAATGAAAGCCATAATTAATTGCTAATTTGTTGCTCTATTCCCAAATTTATTGCTCCTGCCGATTCGCCAGAACTTCAGCTTATATATGGGAAAGACACCACGTTTGTACCCCCCCCCCCCTGTACTATTCCAACTGGCACAAATCTAACAAAAACTAGACGCATAATGAAAGCCATAAATATTTGCTAATTTGTTGCTCCATTCCGGAATTTATTGCTCCTGCTGACTTGCCAGGCTAACATTTTTTGTATGGTAGAGCTAGTATGACGCCACCTTAGCACCCCCTTCTAAATGCGGCATATATTTTCCTCAAATTCAAATGGACAATAAAAGAGCTATATAATTGTTAATCTGTTGCTCTATTCCCGAATTTATTGCTCCTGCCGATTCGCCAGGACTCCTGCTTACAAGTGGGAAGGACACCACATTTGTACCTCTCTGTACTCCCCCCACAGGCACAAATCTACCAAAAACTTGATGCATAGTTAAAGCAATTAATATTTCCTTATTGGTTGCTCTATTCCGGAATTTATTGCTCCTGCCGATTTGCCAGGACTCAAGCTTATATTAGGGAAGGACACCACATCTGTACCCCCCTGTGCTATCCCCACTGGCGCAAATCTGACAAAAACTTGACGCGTAGTGAAAGTACCCCTACTATCCCCACTGGCACACATCTAAGAAAAACTTGGTGCATAATGAAAGTAATAAATATTTGCTAATTAGCTGCTCTATTCCGGAATGTATTGCTCCTGCCGGATTGCCAGGATAACGTTTTTTGTTTGGTAGAGCTAGTATGATGCACCCTAGTACCCCCGTTCTAAATGCTGCGTTTCTCTTACCCAAATGCAATGCATGATGAAAGATATTATTAATTTCTAATTTGTTGCTCTATTCCTGAATTCATTTATCCTGCCAAATTGCCAGGATAATGGTTTTTGTATGGTGGTGCTATCGTAACGTTACGCTAGCACCCCCACTTTTTAATAGCAATCCAGTCCAGCAATCCAGTCCAGTGACTGGATTGTCGGTCTACTTTTTCATTCCAGCTCGCCCAGAAATCATTGTCACTATAGTTACCGAATCAACAACTCGCTGGACTACCGGACTGGAATCATGTAGACGATATGATCCAGTCCAGTGCTGGCTTATGAACGAACACGCATTCTTTTCTTATTTGTAAATTTATAATTCATAAAATGAAATTAACTGGAAACCAAACAATTGAGTTTGTTTCTCTATACAGAGAGCATACGTGTTTGTGGGATATCACATCAGAATTTTACAAAAACAAAGCGATGCGCCAATCCGCCCTGCAAAAAATTTGAGACTGTATGCAAGTAGAAGGTTTCACAGTAGAAGATGATCTTCTAACAGTAGTAATTGGACATTTTTAAAATAATTTTGAACTCTTTTCTTAAAATCATTGTCATTATAGTCACAGAATCAACAACACACTCGCCAGACTACTGGACTGGAGTCATGTAGACGATATGATCCAGTCCAGCACTGGACTGGTTTGCTGGACTGGATTACTGGACTGGAATAATGTGAACCGGGCATAATAAAAAATTTAGCATAACTATTTTAAACTAGAATAAATGTGGGGTGTGCCATTGCTAAGCAGTCAAAAAGACCACTTTGTAATGATCCCCACCCAAAAAAAATAGAAAAATGCGCTCATGCGTGACAAATGGATAATGTATTTTAAACTAGAGTAAATTATCTATAATATGAGACTAAAACGAAACATTTAGCTATTATACTTACCCAGATATAACTCTTTGAATAACGAGAACTTTTCTTAAAAATATGAAAAGTACATATTTTCACCCAATTTTTGTCTCGACAGCAAGTACTCGTAAGCGGAGATATTTTGAATGTATGAATCAAATTGTCAAATAAAATGGTCCAGTGTTGACTAAAATCATGTTCAATCATAAAATAGAGCTTGAATCTGCTAAGCTTTTATAGTAATCATTAAAGTGCAGCATAATATATTTTGATCAATAAAAATTGTTGGAAGGCTTTAAATAAATTAATTAATGGCAAAAAACTGCGAGCCGTATTATCTTCAATATTTACTAAATGAATGAAAAAACCAGGCCGAAGTGAAGCATATATACCCTAGACTTGTACAGACCTAGTGGTGATACCAAAAGTACCAATTAGCAATGACCATTTGCATTAAAAGTGAGTTTCCTATATGACCAGTCTACAGGGGAGGTTGACACCCATTCAGGAGGATCTTGACCATTCGCAAAATCAATTATCTAACCCATTCTGCAAATATTTGTCGACGTTTTCAAGTCGCTAGCTTCAGTCTATCTAAAGTTGTTGCTTATTTGAAGTCTCACTTGTAGGGGAGTTAGAGGTTTCTTTTGTCGAATCTTGCGCATTTTTAATAACAACCAACTAGACCCCAGTAAAAATATTTGACCAAAATTCAAGTCATTATCTTGATTTTATTGAGATTTATCGCTTATTTGGAGTTTCATTTGCAGGGGAGGTAGGGGTTCTTTGGCTTAGATCTTACCCGTCATTGCTACCAACCAATTAGATCATGCTACAAACATTTGAGCAAAATTTCAAATCTCTAGCTTCATTCTATCGAAAGTTATCGCTTATTTGAAGCTTCAGTTGTAGGGGAAGTAGGAGTTTGGTTGGTCTGATTTTACGTATTTTCAATATCAGCCAGCTGAATCCTACTACAAATATGTAACCAAAATTTCAAGTCGCTAACTTTATTTTATCGTAAGTTATCGCTTATTTTAAGTTCCATCTGTAGGAGAGGTGGGGTTCCTTGGGTCGGATGTGGCCCATATTTAACACCAACTAACTGAATCCGGCTTAAAACATTTGACCAACATTTCAAGTTGCTGGCTATATTCTATCAAAAGTTATCACTTATTTGAAGCTCCATTTATAGGGGAAGTAGGGGTTCCTTGAGTTGGATCTTGCCCATTTTAATTACCAACCAAATAGATCTTACTAGCAACATTCTGACAAATTTTCGACCTGCTGGTGTCATTCTATCGAAAGTTATCGTAATTAAAGGAATATTTAATTCTTTGAAATTTGTAGGGGATGTAGGCGTTCATTTGATCTGATTATGCCCAACCTACTAAAACTCAGGCAGCTTCTCACCTCAGGGTTACATGCCAAAAATCAGGTGTCTACGTCAATTGGTTCAAGAGTTATAGACAAAAAACCTGAAAAGTAGGTGGTACGGGGGTCTTTGTAAGAAAGTTACCGTTAGTTTTTAACTGATCAATTTTATTTTCCCAGGAGAGTATAAGATTACCGTCGCGAGCAATTTGCTAAAGCTAGAGCTTTTCATGTTAATCTAATCGGGAGTTGTAGATACATATCAATATTTTACATATGTAGAGGAGATAGACGTTCTCTTAGCTTGATCATGCCTATTTTCAACACCAACCAACTCATACTGCCAACATTTGACCAAAATTTCAAGGCTCTAGCTTCATTCTATCGAAAGTTATCGTGCGAACGGACAGACAGACAGACAGACAGACGGACAGACAGACAGACATGGCTAAATTGAATCAAGAGGTGACCCTGATCATTTATATATATACATTGCTATATCTCCGGAGCCTTTAAGGTGTTACATATTTTCGTCGTGACAAAAACAATATACCCTATACTATTCTCATCAGTTGAATCCTTACTAGATTTGCCATATGGCTATGAAATCCATTTTATCCACTTCATTTGAAAAATTGAAAAGCGTTTAAAATAGAAAAAGTGCACCTAAAATTGATATGAATGAATCCACAATTTAATGCTGCTGCCGCTTTGTTGGCATATATACTGCAATCCACTATCAAAACTTTTATAAATATTTATACCCTAGCCTTATAGTATAGGGTATAAGTATATTTTAACGATGATTTTCTAAATTCCTTTTAGACTGCAAAGGGGCACTAATAAAAAAAAGAAAAGAAAAAACCGGGAAACTAGTTTTGATTTTCGTAATTTACTAATTTATCGAATGCATTTCGGATGCGAGCAATGGGCAACCATCATCAACGAACGCTTGATGAGCACTGGTTATAAAATCACAGAAAAAAAGAGTAATTTAAGTGTCAAGTTTGAATAGTAGTCAATTGAAGAGAACAAATTTAAAAAATTGTAAAAGATAACAAGATACACAAAATAGTAAAATAACAAAACCAGGCCGAAGCGTATATACCCTAGACTTGTACAGACCTAGTGCTGATACCAAAAGTACCAATTGGTAACGACCATCTGCATTAGAAGTGAGTTTCCTATATGGCCAGTTTATAGGGGATCATTCAGGAGGATCTTGGCCATTATCAAAATCAATTAACTAACCCATTCTACAAATATTTGTTGAATTTTTCAAGTCGCTAGCTTCATTCTATCGAAAGTTTTTGCTTATTTGAAGTTTCACTTGTAGGGGAGGTAGGGGCTCCTTGGGTCGGATCTTGCTCATTATTGCCACCAACAAATAAAATCATGCTACAAACATTTAAACAAAATTTCAAGTCTCTAGCTTCACCCTATCGAAAGTTATCGCTTATTTGAAGTTTCACTTGTAGGGGAGGTAGGGGCTCCTTGGGTCGGATCTTGCTCATTATTGCCACCAACAAATAAGATCATGCTACAAACATTTAAACAAAATTTCAAGTCTCTAGCTTCACCCTATCGAAAGTTATCGCTTATTTGAAGTTTCACTTGTAGGGGGTTCTTGGGTCGGATCTTGCCCATCATTGCCACCAACAAATAAGATCATGCTACAAACATTTAAACAAAATTTCAAGCCTCTCGCTTCACTCTATCGAAAGCTATCGCTTATTTGAATTTTCATTTGTAGGGCAAGTAGGGGTTTCGCAGGTCAGATTTTACGTATTTTCAATATTAGCCAAGTGGATCCTATTACAAACAATTTTAAGCCGCTAGCATTATTTTGTCATAAGTTATCGCTTATTTTAAGTTTCATTTCTAGGGGAGGTAGGGGTTCCTTAGGTCAGATCTAACCCATCTTGAATACCAACTAACTCAATCTCACTTTAAACATTTGACCAAAACTTCAAGTCGCTGGTTTGATTCTGTCAAAAGTTGTCGCTTATTTGAAGTTGCATTTGTAGTGGAGGTAGGGGTTTGCTTGGGTCGGATCTTGCCCATTTTCAGTACCAACCTAGTAGATCTTTTTAGCTACATTCCACCAAATTTTCAACTTGCTAATGTCATTCTATCGAAAGTTATCGTAATTAAAAGAATATTTAATTTTTTGAAATTTTGTAGGGGAGGTAGGCGTTCCTCTGATCTGATTATGCCCAACTTACTATAACTCAAGCAGCTTCCCACCCCAGGGTTACATGCCAAAAATCAGGTGTCTACGCCAATTGGTTCAAGAGTTATAGACAAAAAACCCGAAAAGTAGGGTAGTATGGGGCTCTTTGTAAGAAAATTACCGTTAGTTTTCAACTGATCGATTTTATTTTTTCAGGAGAGTAAAAGATTATCCTCACGAGCAATCTCCCAAAGCTAGAGCTTTTTATGTTTGTTTAATCGGGAGTTATAAATACATTTAACTATTGTTCATATGTAGGGGATGTAGGCGTTCTCTTGGCCTGATCATGCCCATTTTCAGTACCAACTAAGTAGATTATACTTCCAGCATTTGACCAAAATTTCAAGTCTCTAGCTTCATTCTATCGAAAGTTATCGTGCGAACGGACAGACAGACAGACAGACGGACAGACAGACAGACGGACAAACAGACAGACAGACAGACAGACATGGCTTAATCGAATTAGGAGGTGATCCTGATCATTTATATATACACATTGCTATACCTCCGGAGCCTCCTTTAAGGTGTTACATATTTCCGTCGTGACAAAAACAATATACCCTATACTAAAAGTCTAGGGTATAATGACATTAATAAATTAACAAATAAATCTTATAATTCTAAACAAGCAAATTTATAAACTAACAAATCAAAATAATAAAAATGATAAATTAAAAATAAATAAAAACAATTCAAAACTAACATTCGGAAATTAATAAAACAACAAATTAAAATAAATAAATTAAAACACATTAAAATAACAAATCAAATTAAGAAATGAAAGTGCAAGATGACTTATTTAGTTTTTATCAAGTCGAAAAGAGGAGACTCTATAACACCGTCACATAAATTCATTAAATTTTCGTTGCAAGAAATGTAAAACGATCCGTAGGCATCTAATTTACGTGGGTCGTTGACACTTTTGATTACTTTCAAATTTTCTTCTATGGAAACAATTTTATGCTGTTCAGTGTTGTCCAGATCCTATACATGTGCTGCTATCCCTGTGTGCATTTCTTTGTTACGCACACTACGTAGATTTTCGGCAAAACGGAAGTGGACAGCTCACAAGAAGAGCATTTCACTTCGTATATTCCACTTCGGTCTTTTATGGGTATCGGGTCTTTTGTTGATCTTAAAAGAGAACACAATTTGTTCGGGTTGGTATGAACAATCTTCATATTTGACTTTCGAAAGCCCTGAAAGCCGGTGATAGTCGGAGCGTAGGTGAATGCAACTCGATGTTCGTTGGAAGTCCGAAAAGATTTGTTTTGATCAAACAATTGTCACCCTGGCAACCCCAATAATGCTATTTTTGGGATGAGAGGACCGAAGGAGAAGTCAGTCTGTATATGGCCGTAGACGCGAACAGTTGACTAGTTGCGATCGTCATCGTGTATTATCTTATTCATTATGTACCTTATTCCAAAATTGATTAAAGCATTTTTTTTTGTAAGGTTTGAATCTATGGTGTTATTTGTTACTTTATTTCCGAATTAACGACTTGACAAATTCAGAAGTGGGATACTCTCACGGTGCGCAATGTGAGAGAAGAACCAACGAACATTTCGTCGATGGTCTTGTGTGAGCGTCATGTTAAAACCTATCGTTGAGGTTTAATAGGAGTACACAATTATATTGGACCAACTATGTTGCTACAACGACAATACGCTTTTGTTGTTGTTAGTCGTTTCGATTTCGATTAGTACGTGCTTCAGCAAGAATTCGTTTTTTTTGCTGTTGTGTTGCTACAACGACAATACGCTTTTGTTGTTGTTAGTCGTTTCGTGGTCTGATTCGTACGTGCTTCAGCAAGAATTTTTTTCTTTGTTCGTGTGTTGCTGCAACGACAATACGCTTTTGTTGTTGCTAGTCGTTTCGAGTCTTGATTTGTGCGTGGTTCAGCAAGAATTCGTTTTTTTTTGCTGTTATCAATCAATCGGACATACTTAGTTAGTGCTTAGTCCCTTTGTCTGCGTTGTTATTTAGCCGATCGTCGAAAGTTTTCCGGGAAAACGATTAGAAAGAAGAACTTCGTGTGGTTCTGAAAAACAGAATGTTTGAAACATTGGACAACGTTGTGTAATTGCCAGTTTTCACGATTTGAATCTGGAGGTGATATTGTGAGTTTAAAACGCGAAGAATATGATTAAAATTGACACCTTAAAGGTCGGACAATTAAAGCAACTATTACGTGAAAGGGAATTGTCGAGTACAGGCACGAAGGCCAAACTCGTTCAGCGCCTAAGTGATTCAGTGAATAGTGACGAAATATTTCTACGTGACGAAATGGCGAATTCCAAAGATGGTGCGATGTCATTAAATGAGACGGCGGATGAAGATGTAAAATCACTACAGTCGGATATGATCGTTTTAAAACAAATGATGAAAGACTTAATGTCGGTCGTACAGACACAGGTCAGTCAAACTAGTGCTGTAAACAGTGCCGAAAGTTTAGTTCCTCAAAACGAGGCTACGGTAATTCAAGACAGACCAGCAGTTAATGCATGTGATATACGCGACATGGCATCACTTTTGCCAGAGTTTCACCCTACAAGGGACACGTCTCTCAACGCGAAACAATTTATAAATCGAATTGAAATGTTAAAAGACGCGTATAAGTGGCCCGATAATACATTGATATTAGTAGTGCAACAAAAATTAGTCGGTTCCGCTAGGCTGTGGATGGATTCGCAAGAAATTTTTGTGACCTGGCATCGGTTTAAAGAAAAATTTCTAGAAGACTTCCCATGTGATGATAGTGTTGCCAATGTGCATATCAAGATGGCACACACCCGACGGCAAATTAATGAAACGCCACAAGAATATTTTTATAGAATGACGGCAATCGGAAATAAAGTGAACTTACGCGAGGAGGACATTGCGCATCACATTATCAACGGTATAAACGATGGTGATTTAAGAAAAATTATATCGAAAAATTATCGGAAGTGTAATGATTTGTTACGTGACATTAATATGTATTGCGAATACAATCCCGTGAAAAACGAACAATCGTATAATCGGGTTAAAAATACGGACAATTCAGTGAAAAATGAACAATTACATACGAAATCGAATAGTCAGAAACCGGAAGAAAAACCATATGTACGAGACGTGAAATGTTTTAACTGTCACCAGAAGGGTCATTTTTCGATTAAGTGCCCTGAACCTCAACGTAAACACCGATGTACCCATTGCCAACGTACAACTCATAAAAGCGACGAGTGTCCAAGTAAACAAACAAATGAATCCAGAACGAACGTACGAAAAATCTCAGACGGTAACACAGACGGAGAGGTTGTTAAGAACATTCTAATTAACGGCAACGAAATAATGGCTTTTATTGACTCGGGTAGTCAAGTCAGTCTGATTCGTGAATGCTTAGCAATGAGTTTGGGCAACGTCGAAAATTGTACGAGATCTTTATCTGGATTCGCTGGTGGAAAGTATTTATGTTCCGGCAAAATAAACGCGTCACTTGAAATCGATGACAACATATTTGATGCTGATCTATTTATCGTTGTCGACAACCTTATTCCTGAAGAGGTTCTGCTTGGTCGAGATGTTTTATGCCGGGAGGGAAATAGATTCGTTATCAAAGGTGATGAATGCTGGATCGAAACTGATGGCAAAATCAACGTAGATGACGCTGTTAGTCAACAAGAAATATCGGAGTTGAGGAAAATTATTTCTGGAAATCGTAAATGTTTCGCTGAAAACATCTCTGAACTTGGTAAGTGCACGATTGCTAAAATGGACATAAAACTTACGACAAATGAGCCGATAAATTTGAAAGCGTACCGTATACCTTTTGCCAAACGGGCTATAGTTGCCGACATCATTTCTGATTTATTGAAATGTGAAATTGTACGACCCTCGAATTCACCATATGCTTCTCCTGTTGTCCTAGTTGACAAAAAGAACGGCGAGCATAGGCTTTGTGTCGATTATCGATTTCTTAATCGAATAACCGTGAAAACACCTTACCCAATGCCAATTTTAGAGGAGCAATTTGCGCAATTGGCCGGAAATAAAATATTCACGACGCTCGATTTAAGAATGGGTTATCACCAACTGGAAATAGAAGAATCTGCGAAACAATACACTGCATTTGTGACTACCGAAGGTCACTATGAGTATAATCGGATGCCATTCGGACTCGTTAATGCTCCCGCCTATTTCCAAAAGGTAATGAACCGAATCGCAGACGAAATGGATCGCGGAGAAATCTTAGCGTATCTCGACGACGTAATCATCCCGAGCAAAACGGTAGCTGAAGGATTGTATCGACTCGACAAATTTTTACAGTTACTAGGGAAATACGGTTTAACTCTGCGACTCGACAAATGTAAATTTTTGCAAACCGAAATCGTTTACCTTGGTCACATAGTGACTGGGAATGGAATAAAACCCGGTGAACATAAAATAACCGCAATTAAAAATTTTAAAACACCAACTAACGTAACCGAAATTCGTCGTTTCCTTGGATTAACTGGGTTTTTCCGAAAATTTGTACCACAATATTCGTTAATTTCAAAGCCATTAACAAAGCTTTTACATAAATCCGAAAAAGATAGTTTTGTCTGGAACACCGAGCAACAAAATGCATTCGAAAAACTAATTGAATTATTAAGCAACGCCCCCGTATTAGCTTTATATGATTACTCAGCGATACATGAAGTCCACACGGATGCAAGTAGCGTAGGACTTGCTGGGATCCTTCTTCAATCACATGATGGGAAAATTTTTCACCCTGTTTTCTACTTCAGCCGACATTGCACGGATATAGAGCAACGTTACCACAGCTACGAGCTGGAAGTCTTGGCCGTGGTTGAATCGCTAGAACGTTTTAGAATTTACCTTTTGGGTAAGCATTTCCGACTCATTACGGACTGTTCAGCAATTGCAAAAGTACGGGAAACAAAAGAGTTGAAATCAAGAATCGCTAGATGGTGGATGAAACTATTAGAATTCGACTTCGAACCAGTACATCGTCAAGGAAGCCGACTTGCTCACGTTGATGCTCTAAGCCGATCACCCAATGAATCTCCAAACGAAATGGAGCCAGCAGGATTTATTCTCACTGTCTCCGACGATATCAACGATTGGGTCCTGACTATGCAACTGCAGGACACGCGATTAAATCATATTATGGCAGTTTTAACCGGAAAAGTAAAATCCTTCGATGAAAAGCAGCTTAGAATGGAATATGAGATACAAAATCACCGTTTGTACCGGAAAGTCGATGGGAATCTGAAGTTCATTGTCCCAAAAGCGGTGAGATGGAGAATTGTAAAGCATTTCCATGACGACATGGGACACTTCGCTACCGACAAAACGTTACAGCGAATGCAAAAATCATTCTGGTTCCCGAAGATGAGGAAGTATGTCAAGGAATACATAGCTTCCTGTATTTCTTGTTGCTACAATCGAACACAAAGTGGCAAGCCAGAAGGGCGTATGCATTTCGATGCACCGGAACCAATACCTTTCCGTCTAATACACATTGACCATTTGGGTCCGTTTATACGATCTCGAAGGGGAAATACCCATATCCTCGCTATCTCCGACGCTTTTTCAAAATTTTTAATCATCAAAGCGGTTAAAACTACGAAAACTGCGCCTGTCATTAACGCTCTGAATGAAATGACCGGATATTTTGGACTTCCGAGTCGAATAGTGTCCGATAGAGGGACGGCATTCACTTCCAAGGCGTTTGAAACTTTCTGTAACAACCTTAATATCCGACACACGAAAAACGCAGTTAGAACTCCCAGAGCCAACGGTCAAGTTGAGCGAGCAAACGCGATTATCCTCAACTATCTTCGAACAACCAGCGACAACGCCAAAGATTGGGACACCAAACTCAACGAATTTCAGTGGATTGTTAACTCGCAGGTCAATGCTACAACAGGATTCACCCCCAACGATTTTGTCTTCAATTACAAACTGAATGATGTAGTACAAAACCATCTTGTTGCCGCAGTCCAAGATGATCTTCCCGAAACTTTGTCCGACATCACTTCGGATGAAAGATGCCAACAAGCCTTGGAAAACATCGCCAGAGAAAGAGAAAAGTGGAAAAGCCGATTCGACAAAAAGCATACAACTCCCCGAACTTATCAAGAAAACGAACTGGTGGTTGTTGAAAACGAGCCCGGCGCCACTGGTGAATCACGCAAATTGGAGCCTAAGTATCGAGGTCCCTATATCGTCAGTCGTCAACTTGGAAATGATCGCTATTTGATTGAGGACATTCCAGGTCTTCAGGTAACCTCACGTAAATTTAATTCTGTTTTCTCTTCCGAAAAGCTTAAGCCATGGTGTAGAAGTTACCCCGATCTCGACGATACCGAAGATATTGATGATTATTCCGAGCCCGAAATCGAGGACGATTTAAACGCAGGAATGGCCGAGCTGTCACCCTGGCAACCCCAATAATGCTATTTTTGGGATGAGAGGACCGAAGGAGAAGTCAGTCTGTATATGGCCGTAGACGCGAACAGTTGACTAGTTGCGATCGTCATCGTGTATTATCTTATTCATTATGTACCTTATTCCAAAATTGATTAAAGCATTTTTTTTTGTAAAGTTTGAATCTATGGTGTTATTTGTTACTTTATTTCCGAATTAACGACTTGACACAATGTAGTGCGATCTCGTTTTTAGGGTTTTGTATTAAAAACAAAACCCTTATGAAATCGGTCAAATGTCTGTCCGTCTGTCCATGAAATATCTCACGAACGGCTGAAGCTACATACATGAAATTTTGTGGAAATATGTAGAATTATTATAATTCGCCGGAGAAAGCGATTCGTTGTAATAGACTGACTTTAAGGGGAGGTCCCCATAGAGGGGAAACGAAGGTCAACATTTTTTTTTCATCTGGTATAGGCAAGTGGGGTATCATGAGAAAGGTAACACCGAGTACATTCCATTTTTGGTATTTTCATCAAATTTGAAGAAAGGGAAAAAGAGGTAGAGGGGAAAATATGTGATCCGAGTTTGTCCCCCCCCCTTGCATTTCGAAACCATTATACTCAGAAATATGAAAATTTACAGGGAGGCCGCATTTCACTAGCATAGAAAACCGAAAATCGTAGAATTTTTATATCTCATCAAAAAAGGTTAATAATAGTACATTTCTATAGTTGCAGTTAGCACACCCCTGCACCCCTTAAACATACCCGAGGTCAAAAATATTGATGGCCAATGATAACCAACATCATTGGCAAAAATATCTGTAAGTTTCATTACAATCACATAATATTTAATTATAGTACATTTATTTAAAGTTAGGCATTTTGATACTATCCAAACAAGAAATACACCTACCGGCCTCATAGGTGTGAGTATCCGTATTACTTTCATGTTGTTTTTCGTAGTGCGAATTGGGAGTTATTGAATTAATCATTTTTGAAATGGTAAAGATTGGTTGGGGACGCTGCGTCGTAATTGGCCAACTTTGCCGAGTGAAAGAGGGGGGGGGGGGGGGGGGGGTGTGGAGGGGTCTACATAGAGGCGAAATCAAGGTAAATTTTTTTATCGCCTGGTATAGGCAAGTGAGGTGTCGTGAGAAAGGTAATGTTGAGTACATTCCATTTGTTCGAATTGTCTTCAAATTTGTAGAAAGGGGAACAGTGGAGGAGGACAAAATATTAGTTCGTAATTTGCCCCCATCCCCTGGCATTTCGAGACTGTTATACAAAGAATTATGAAAACTTATAGGAAGATGGGATCCGAATAGCAAATAAAATGGAATAGGTCAATAATAGTGTATTTCTATAGTTACAGTTCGCACACTTCTGCATGGTTTAAACACGTTCGAAGTCAAAAGAACTGATGGTCAACGACAACCAACACCTTATAATATGTTCTAAGTTTCGTTACAATCATGTAATATGAATTGGCATGTAAAATGTAAAATGTGGGTAAGACATTTTAATTTTGTTTTTTTTTCTATCCATCTGAGTGGTATGAAGAAGAACAAAGAGCCGATATTTATATACCAAAATAAGCGCTTGCTACAAAACCCTCGGATTGCGGGCGTAGCCCTCTATATTCCGGTTTCATTTGATCTTGCCGCTGGATTTTCGTATCAAATTA